>OY821518.1:284300622-285500622 GCA_963682025.1 Cordilura impudica
CTCGCTGTCTGTCTGTCTGTCGTGGGTCAACCCCATTCCCCCTTATCCAATTGATCTGAAACTTGGCCCATAGTCTGGTTGTGAAAAAAGATTAATTTTGGGGTAGTCACGCACAGTCACGGAGTGATCTAAATGTCATTTCCCCTCATCCAATTCATCTGAAACTTGGTCCATACACTTCCTGTAAAAAAAGGATTAACTTTGACTTAGTCACGCACAGTCACGCACAGTCACGGAGAGACTTAAAACGGATTTCGCCTCCTCCAATCATTCTGAAACTTGGTCGGTATACTTGCTGTATAGAAATATTAACTTCGATATAGTCACGCACAGTCACGTGTAGTCACGCACAGTCACGGAGAGATTAAATCCTCACTTCCGCTCCCCGAGCAATCTGAAACTTTGTCCATAGCCTTGTTGTGGCCACAGTCACGGAGATATTCAAAACTGATATGCATAAGGAAAGAAAGAGTTTTAATAAAAACTTAGGTTAGATTATTTAATAATAAATGATGATATTATATTTAATAATAATAAATAATAGTTAATAGTTGTACAAAAACAAAATTGTAATAAACATTTTTTTTTTTTTTTTTTGCAATAACCTTGTGTAGGGTAAAAAGTGATTCGAATAAGCCAGATATAAAACTATTATCTGTTTGAACTGTCCTTAAAATAAGTCAATATCAACTACGTTTATTTACATGTTTTATTAATCATAAGGAATTTAGTTAAAAAGTTAGCATAGAATTCCAAGATCTCAAATTATTTGTAACAAACTTTTTGAATATAAGTATCCATTATCTAATTTCAGTATGCATTTCATATGATTACGAGTATGTGCACATGTTTATTCACTTAACCATGACCAGATCTAGTTGGTGCTCATAATATTTGTTCTAAATTGCTTAAACAATTTCGTATGTAAAACCCATAAAAAAAACTTGTCATCGTTAACATTAGTTCAGCTCTAATAAACAATAAGAATTTAAGAGAATTTAATTTCGAAAACATACCGATAGAATAGATACATCTTCATTCTAAATACATGACACAGAAAATCTAAACATATGCTTTATCAAATTAACTCAGTTTTTAACAAAATACTTTAGAGAATTAACACACACAGCCACACATACAGACAAAACATATTGCGTGGAATATTTTATTGGGAGATAAACACTTGTGCGGGTCTTAAGTAGAAGAGAAATAAAATTAAGTAAATATATATTCGAAACATGTCGAAACAATAATTGTCATTAGTAAAGGGTTTAGATAATAAATATCATTTTCACAGAATACGAGTACTATACAGGAAGCACACACCTCTGCGAATGAAAACCGAGTAAAAATAAAAGAACACAAAAACGGATAGATAGACGGACAGACAGCTAGACAGACAGTCAGACATGCTAAAAAGAAGGTGGTGATTTACGGAAAAAATTATGGGTATTTTTGAAATTTGAAATAAACTTAACGAATTTTATTCTCGACTACATTTCCATAAAACATACAGTGTTGAATTGGGGTTGTCTCGCTGCAAAATCAGAGATTTGAAAGAGTTTATTTATGCATACAATGATTTTTTGTATATATTGATCGATATACTAATTAACTTATTTATTGATTCTTTAATTAATTTATTAATTTATATGTTAAGTTATTTAGTTATTTATTTATTTACTGATTAATTAATGTTTTTATTTATTATTGGTTTCTTTTTTATTTATGTATTTTTTATTTATTTAGTATTTAATTTATTTATTATCTTATTTATTTATTTTTTATTTATTTATTTATTTTTTATTTATTTATTTATTTTTTATCTATGTATTATTTTATATAATTATTTAATTATTTTTTTATTTTACATATTTATTACTTTATTCATTATTTATTTACTTTCTTATTAATTATACATTTATTGATATATGTATATTTTTTAATAATTTATTTATTTACTTCGGTATTTATTTAAAATTTTATATATAGTTTTTAGTTATTTCTTTATTTCTATTTATTTATTAATTTATTTTATTTACTTTTTTAATTATTTATTTTAGTTACTTTTTTAACTATTTTATATTTATTTATTTATGTTTTTATTTGCTCATTTAATTACTTATTTATTTATTTACTTATTTATTATTTATTTATTTATACTAGTATAGCCCAGTACTCGAAATTCGAGTGCAAATTCTAGGAAATATTATTTTTTCATTAAATTTTTTTCTTCCAATGTTTGTTTTTTTAATCTATATATCTGTGGTCACAAGCGATAACCGCCTAAGTCGAGTTAAGAACGTTTTGAGTTATGTATGCTATCATATTCTACTAAAGACGCTTTATATTTACGTGAAATCCCCATTTCTCTAACACTGTTCAATAAAAAGTTATTAATGAAAACATACTGACCTATGTCGTAATGAAACCCCATTACATTTATATAAAAAGTCATTTTTCTCGAAAGCATGGTATTAGACGATTTTCGTTATCTTTGCTATCATGTTCTACTAAAAACGCTTTATATTTACGTGAAATCCCCATTTCCCTAACACTGTTTATTAAAAAGGTATTAATGAAAACATTCTGACCTAAGTCGTAATGAAGCCCCATTACATTTATATAATAAGTTATTTTTCTCAAAAGCATGATTTTCGACTTAGGCGATTAATGCTTATGACCACAGATATATACAAAACTTATGAATATTTAAATGAGCCTAAAGGTGCGTTAATCAATTTTAGCAATTCACAATTCAACACAGAGCGTCTGATATCTAATTTAAATCATTCGCATTACCAGGGTGTAGCGAATTATTATAAATATTTTATTTTATTTAATTTAATATACTTTTAAGACAGATTAAAAATAAATTTTATCATTCTCAGCTTCTCCTCCATATGAACTACAACTATGCCAATTTTCACACTCCTCCGTCCCGCATATTGCTTAAAAAGGGAACTAAAAATTTACCTTCACGTATTGATATATACATTTTTTCCTTAAATTACTTAATTTATTTTTTATTTACTTATTTTTTAATTTTTATTATTTGTTTTTTATTTATTTATTTATAAATTTTTTCATTTATTTATTAATTTACTTTTTATTTATTTATTAATTTACTTTTTATTCATTTATTTTTTATTTTTATTTGTTTTGTATATTTACTTATTTATTTTTTTATTTATTTATTTTTTATTTATTTATGTATTAATTAATTTATTTATTTATTTATTAATTTTTTTATATTTATTTATTTAATTAATTAATTATTTATTAATTTATTTTCTTATCTATTTATTTTTTTTTTTAATTTTTTCATTTATTTATCTTTCATTTATTTGTTTTTTTTTTTTTTTATTTATTTTTTAATTAATTATTTATATTCGTATTTATTTGCTTATTCATACATATGTTTTTCAAATCATTTATTTATTTATTTGTTTAAGTTTTTATTTATTATTTTTTTATTTATTTACTATTTTTTATATATTAATTTTTTATATATTTATTTCTTTGCGTTTTATTTATTTATTTTATTTGTTTATTTATTTACATTTTGAATTATTTATTTATATCTTTATTTATTTATTTTAGATATTCATTAACTTATTTTTTTAATTTATTTATAATTTTTTTATTAATTTATGTATTTAAACATTTATTTATTTTTCTATACATTTTTTATTAATTTATTTATTTAGTTATTTATATATATATATATATATTTATATATTTATTTTTATTTATTTATTTTCATTTTTAATTATTTATGCATATTTTTATTTATTTATGTATATTTTTATTTATTTAGTTATATATATCTATATTTATTTATTTGTTTACTTATTTATATATTTATTTGTTTATATATTTATATATTTAAATATTTATATATTTATTTATTTATATATTTATATATTTACATATTTATATATTTACATATTTATATATTTATATATTTATATATTCATATATTTATATATTTATATATTTATATATTTATATATTTACATATTTATATATTTATATATTTATATATTTATATATTTATATATTTATATATTTATATATTTATATATTTATATATTTATATATTTATATATTTATATATTTATATATTTATATATTTATATATTTATATATTTATATATTTATATATTTATATATTTATATATTTATATATTTATATATTTATATATTTATATATTTATATATTTATATATTTATATATTTATATATTTATATATTTATATATTTATATATTTATATATTTATATATTTATATAATTTATATATTTATATATTTATATATTTATATATTTATATATTTAAATATTTATATATTTATATATTTATATATTTATATATTTATATATTTATATATTTATATATTTATATATTTATATATTTATATATTTATATATTTATATATTTATATATTTATATATTTATATATTTATATATTTATATATTTATATATTTATATATTTATATATTTATATATTTATATATTTATATATTTATATATTTATATATTTATATATTTATATATTTATATATTTATATATTTATATATTTATATATTTATATATTTATATATTTATATATTTATATATTTATATATTTATATATTTATATATTTATATATTTATATATTTATATATTTATATATTTATATATTTATATATTTATATATTTATATATTTATATATTTATATATTTATATATTTATATATTTATATATTTATATATTTATATATTTATATATTTATATATTTATATATTTATATATTTATATATTTATATATTTATATATTTATATATTTATATATTTATATATTTATATATTTATATATTTATATATTTATATATTTATATATTTATATATTTATATATTTATATATTTATATATTTATATATTTATATATTTATATATTTATATATTTATATATTTATATATTTATATATTTATATATTTATATATTTATATATTTATATATTTATATATTTATATATTTATATATTTATATATTTATATATTTATATATTTATATATTTATATATTTATATATTTATATATTTATATATTTATATATTTATATATTTATATATTTATATATTTATATATTTATATATTTATATATTTATATATTTATATATTTATATATTTATATATTTATATATTTATATATTTATATATTTATATATTTATATATTTATATATTTATATATTTATATATTTATATATTTATATATTTATATATTTATATATTTATATATTTATATATTTATATATTTATATATTTATATATTTATATATTTATATATTTATATATTTATATATTTATATATTTATATATTTATATATTTATATATTTATATATTTATATATTTATATATTTATATATTTATATATTTATATATTTATATATTTATATATTTATATATTTATATATTTATATATTTATATATTTATATATTTATATATTTATATATTTATATATTTATATATTTATATATTTATATATTTATATATTTATATATTTATATATTTATATATTTATATATTTATATATTTATATATTTATATATTTATATATTTATATATTTATATATTTATATATTTATATATTTATATATTTATATATTTATATATTTATATATTTATATATTTATATATTTATATATTTATATATTTATATATTTATATATTTATATATTTATATATTTATATATTTATATATTTATATATTTATATATTTATATATTTATATATTTATATATTTATATATTTATATATTTATATATTTATATATTTATATATTTATATATTTATATATTTATATATTTATATATTTATATATTTATATATTTATATATTTATATATTTATATATTTATATATTTATATATTTATTTTTTGTTATTTATTTTTTATTTATAAATTTATTAGTTTATTTTCGTATTTATTTATTTATTTATTTATTTATTAATTTATTTATTTACTTATTAGTTAATTTATTTATTTTTTATTATTTATTTAACTATTTGTTTTATTATTTATTAACTTTTTATTTGCTTATTTTTATATTTATTTCTTTATTCATATATTTCTTTATTTATTCAGTATTGATTTATTTATTTATTTTTTAATAATTTTTTATTTATTTTTATTTATTAATATAATTAGTTATTTGTTTATTTATTTATACATTTATTTGTTTATATATGTATATATTTATTTTTTATTTATAAATTTATTACTTTATTTGTATATTTATTTATTTTTAATTTATTTATTAATTAATTTATTTATTTATTAGTTAATTTATTTATTTATTTGTAAATTTATTTATTTGTATATTTATTTAGTTATTTATTTATATTTTATTATTACTTTTATTATTATTGAAAGACTCCTTAATTTTATACCCTATTAAATGACAAAAATCAAACGCAAAAAATATTTACAATAAAAAATTTTTGTTACTACAAAATGTTTAACTGTCAAAAATTTTCTGGTTTGAAAATTATTTTAATACATTTATGATATTTTCAAAAAAGAATTCAACCTTTATAGCTGCATTCAAGTATTTACGGTATGATTATTTGATGATATCATAAAATTAAAAATCAACAATGTCTTGTACAGAAAAAAATCCAAGCAAAAATGGAAAAAAAATTGTAAACAAAAAAAATATAGTGTATACAAAATATATAGTGTATACAATATATTTTTCAACCTGGCGCAAAAGATTTTTAAGGTTTTGCAAAAAAAAAAAAAAAATAACAAAAAACAAAAAACAGAAAGACTAAAAAATTCACAGATGGTTATTTTGTAATAAAATAAAAATTTTATTCTTTTCTTTCAAAAAAAAAAAACTTTTCACCAAAATAAATGCTATAAAAAGAAATTTTACACGGGACCAGTAAAAAGGACATAAAGAAAATACCTTCTATATTTTATTGTCCATTGTTTTTGGCATCTTTGCCATTCTTCTAGAAAATGGGGTTTGTTATTGTTTAACATGATGCAACGAGGGTGTTAACATCCCCCATCAGACTTGTTTCAGTTTTTGGATGAAGCGAGTCCTTTGTATGTGTTAAAGATTTACAGTTTATATAGGATTTACATAAAGGCAAAAATGTCTCTGTATCTTTTTGTTAAGACTTCTTTTTTTTTTTTTGTTTACTTTCATTATGTTTTTATCTCTATGTCACTATTTTTATAGTTTTTTTTTTTTTTTTTGTTAAAAGTATTATTTGTTGAGTCATGTTTAAATAGCCAGCCAGTTAGTGGTTGATTACGTAGTCCTGAACATTGTATAATAGATGTTAGCGGTGATTTAGTGAGCTTGGCCGGTGATTGTGTTAAATGTGAAGTGGGAGACTGTGATTTTTATACGAGGACAATCTCATAACAACCCGACCTGACGTACAGGTCACAAAAAAAATATTAATATATCTTCGCGAAACATCGCTCAAATCGCCATGTCCCGAAAATTCGCTTAGCGTTTTTTTTTTTTTTTTGTTGTTTTTTATCGCTGTGATATAATGCTATCAAACCCTATACTACCTTTTTGTGAAGTATTTTTTCCGCAATTCGGCAATTCCGCCCAGGTGTGCGATGGCGGCAGTAGTGTTTCGGTGAAAAGTGTCAACCTTATAAAACATTAATTTTAAGTTTCAAGGCGCCACGTTGTTTAGAATTTTTTTGTCCCATCAAAAGCAAACGATCTCAGTGAATTTGTAAACATTAAAAAAATTGATTGGTCTCAGTCCAACCAATATTATAGTTGAGCTAAATTCAGCTCTGGGGGAGTCTGCTCCTTCATTTACGAATATAAAATATTTTGTGGCAGAGTTTAAACGAGGCCGTACCAAGGACCATATATAATATTATAGTTCCAAAAATGATCAGAATAGCCAATTTTAAGTTAGATTGTCCCCTTTGCGGCTTGGAAATATATTAAAGTTGGATGTGATTATTAGGTACAAAACTAGTCTGCTCGTGAATATTTAAGGAGTGCATACGAAAAAACTGTTACATATATTTGCACTTGTAACAGTTTACCTAATTAAAATTATTAGATTTTTAAAATTTTTTTCCTATATTCAATATTGAATAATTATTATACTCACCACACCAATATCCAGAGGGTGTATGTCATTTTATCATTCCGTTTGTAACGCATAGAAAAATTTAATTTCCGACCACAGAAATTATATATATTCTCGATTCTAATACTAAATCGAGTCGCTATAGCGATGTCCATCAGTCAATTGAAATCACGCTCATTCACAAAATTATCAACTTAACTGAGGAAAATTTCGATAATATTGTTTGTCATTATTTCGAGCAGGTTTAATTGAATTTGGAGCCTCAGGCCCAATAGCAGTAATACAGACACATTTTTGTTTGTTCTTGTTTTGCTTGTTGTTTTTCTTTTGCTTTGTTGTACACATGTGAATGATTAACGATTAGTGTAAGAAAATAACCAAGAAGGTTATATTCTTACTCTCTTTAAACAAACGAAAATATAATTGTATGTATTAACATTTAATCCGAGTCCATTTAATAATTGCTTTCAGTTAAAAAAAAGCTCGAAAATGGCTAAAATTTTTGTCAATTATCTTATTAGTTTTCAACATCATTTCAAAAAATCTAGCTTTATAATGTAAGAGCCGAATTTAACACTTTTAATTGTTTTATTTTAAAATGGATTGAGCAGGAAATTTAATGAAATATTTCTTAGATTATTACATATATATCCGTAACGGCCATGCTTATGAGGAAAAGTTTCTCGGCAAACGTTTTGTTAGGTAATAAAAAATTTTTGTAAATATCTTGCAATTAAGATAAGTCCGGGAGCGATAGAAAAAAAGGGCTATACAGACCCTAACAAAGTAAGAAAAATATTGGCAACTGTTAAGAGAAATCCGAAAATTTCGAGAAGAAAAGCAACTCAAATAATCAATTGCTCAGAGACTTTGGTAAGTAAAATACAAAAAGAGGTAGGACACCAATCCTGTAAAGTACAGAAAATGCCAGATCGAAACTCCCACAATACAAAACGTTTTCCTGAGAATTGGTCTGTGTCCACCAAAATGATAACTGAGAGTACTATAAAAGCTCTTATCGGAGCTATTGATGAAACACTTGAAATGTACATACGAAAAAAATAATTTTGCGAAATATTATATTAGTCTCGTATTTTAATTTAAATAGCATCCCCACCAATTAGTTGTATTTTTTTATTAAAATCGATTATTTCGTTGAAAAGTTATTACGAAGTTACAATTTTTTAGTATATATTCAATGTGTAAAATGTATAAAATTTCTTAGTTTTTCTTTTTTTTCTACTAGAAATTGCAAACTAAATCTTCTTAACTAACCAAGAAGAAAACATGTTAAAATAATACCTTATAACAACATGCTAAAACATGTTAAGACATGTTAACAACATATTTTCTCTAAATGAGTGTTTGAGAAAGTTTACATAGACAAATTTTAAAGTTTTTCCTCGCACTCAAACCATGGGGATTAAAAAAAGTATTTTCTTAAGTGATTTTAATGTTTTTCCGGCAGTAATAACAATGACAATATTTTTTTTGTTTATTTTTTTTATTTTTTTTTGGTTTTCTAATATATTTTAACAATTTCCTAAAAACTTCATTTACTAATACGTTTTTTCTTTAAAGGAGAGAATTATGCCATATTAAATTTGTGGGAAAGCGTTTAGACTAACAACAGTCTTAAAACAGATATTTTGTTAATCAAAGTTTGTCAATGTAGATTGGGTCGATATAAAATATTTAGTACTTTGAATCTGACGCTACGGCTGAACTTCAAAAGGACCAAAAATTTCAAATATTAATAAAAAATTAAAAATTGTAAGTATAGCGAATGCCTTAAGATATAAGTTGTGCATCATTTCAAATTTTTACCAAATTTAACCTTCATATTAGAACATATGTCCCCATAATAATAAATGTGATCTAAGTAAGTCTTATATACATATTCTGTAAACTAAATTTCAGGGAACTAATTTTGATTAAAATAAGGAAATGTGATTTAACAACAGATATTGCAAATTTTATTCAATATTGTGATTTAGAGCATTTTCTTCACTACAGCCACACTTCTTTTTAAGAAAATGTACTTTTTTAAGAAAATCTGTAATTAAACGAAAGGCACTTTTTAAAGATTTTTTTTTTAATAAAAGGTATTTTTTTAAAGGAAATGTACTTTTTAAAGGAAAGGTACTTTTTTAAGGAAAGGTACATTTTGAAGGAAAGGTACTTTTTTAAGGAAAGGTACAAAAAAGGTATAAAAATACTTCTTATACAAAGTACTTTTTATGAAAGGTACGGTATTTTTTATACACCATACTTTCTTCTATAAGGTACTTTTTTAAGAAAATGACACTTTTTTAAGAAACGGTAGTTTTTATAGAAAAAGTAATTTTTAATGAAAAAGTACTTTTTTAAGAAAAGATACTGTTTTAAGAAAAGGTACTTGAAAAAGGAAAGATATGTTTATCGAAAATCCACAATCAAGCCAAAGGTACTTAAAAAAAATATTTAAAAGGTACTTTTTCGTAATGCACTTGATTGGAAGATGATGAAAATTTACTTTTTAAAGAAAACTGAAAAGGGAAATTTTTTGGAATAAATACTTTTTTTTCGAAAAGGAAAATTTTTAAGAGAGGGTGCTTGTTACGAAAAAATACTTTCTTTATGACAAGGTAAATTTTTACGAAAATGAGCTTTTTTAAGAGTTAGTTTTTGAAGAAAAGCTACTTTTTTAAATGAAAATTTACTGTTTTAAGAAAGTATACTTCTTAAGAAAACGTGATTTTTTAAGAAAAAATACTTTTTTCAAAACAGGTACTTTCTTTTAGAAATTGTACTTTTTTAAAAAGAAAAGGTAATTTTTCAGAAAATTACCATTTTTAAGAAAATTACCATTTTCTCGAAAAAATAATTTTTAAAAAAAAGTGCTTTTTTAAAGGAAGAGGTAGTTTTTTAAGAAAAGTCACTTTTTTAAGAAAATGTACTTTTTAAGCAAATGTGCTTTTTAAGGAAAAATGCCTATTTCAAAACAGGTACTTTTTTTTGGAAAAATATACTAGTTAAGAGAATTAATTTTTTTTTTTTTTTTTTTTTTTTTTTTGTAGGAAAAAATACTTTTTTTAAAAAAGGTATCTTTAAAAATTTCTTTCTAAAATTTTTAATAAAAAATATTTTTTTCAGAAATGGTACATTTTTGGGAAGAGATAATTTTATAAGAAAGGATACTTTCTTAAGAAACGGTAATTTTTTTAAGAAGAAGCAGTTTTATAAGAAGAGGTATTTTTTAAAGAAAAAAGAGTTTTGACGTGTGACCATCTATACGCTCAGGGGGGTAAGTTTATATTTCACAAAACAAGTAAGAAAATTATAGTCGGTCTAGACCGACCGTATAATACCCTATACCATGCGTTTAGAGACCCTAACTCATAAGTCCAACTAACTGGACATAGAAAATAAACATGAACCAAATTTGAGTGGGATTTTTATTAATTTTTTTGGCTGCAGATATGAAAAAGTTCATAACAGATGCTATATCTATACGGGGACTAGGCCCAAAAATGGAACGATCCTACCTATGTTTGGTAAAGTTTCTTGTATTTGCAAAAATATATACAAACAAAATTTGAGGAGAATCAGTGCAATATTTTTGTTTTTTGAAAGATTTAAGTGAAGATGGGGAAGCAGCTCTATATGAGGCCTATGACTAAGAGTTGTCCCATAGGGATCATTTTCGGACTACTCATTAATGGATGTAATAAACGCATACAAACCCAATTTGAGTAAGATCTATATGACAATTTGGATCTTATGGCAATTTATGTCGATTTCATAGGGATCATAGGGATCGGTATGAACATGGACCGATTCAATAGCGTTCATCCTATGGCCGATAAAAGCTTATATACCAAATTTCATCAAAATATATTCATATTTGCGACCTGCAGTTTGATTACAAGCTTTACATGGACACACAGACGGACGGTAGGATGGACGGACATCATTAAATCGAATCAGATAGTGATTCTGATTCGATCGGTATAATAAAAGATGGGTCTAGGTCAAATATTTTTGGTAGTTACAACAGCAGCACAAAGTCATTATACCCAAACCACATAGTGGTATAGGGTATAAACAGCATAACATATGAGCCGTAAGACAAAATCGGTATGACTTATGATTGTATTGAAGAATGAAAAATAAAAAATGAAAAAATAAAAATTTAAAATGAAAAATGAAAATGAAATATGAAAAACAAAAATGAAAAATGTAAAATAAAAAATGAAAAATGAAAAACAAAAAACTAAAAATGAAAAATGAAAAATAAAAAATATAAAATTAAAAATTAAAAATTAAAAATTTAAAATTTAAAATTTAAAATTAAAAATTGAAAATTAAAAATTAAAAATTAAAAATTAAAAATTAAAAATTAAAAATTAAAAATTAAAAATTAAAAATTAAAAATTAAAAATTAAAAATTAAAAATTAAAAATTAAAAATTAAAAATTAAAAATTAAAAATTAAAAATTAAAAATTAAAAATTAAAAATTAAAAATTAAAAATTAAAAATTAAAAATTAAAAATTAAAAATTAAAAATTAAAAATTAAAAATTAAAAATTAAAAATTAAAAATTAAAAATTAAAAATTAAAAATTAAAAATTAAAAATTAAAAATTAAAAATTAAAAATTAAAAATTAAAAATTAAAAATTAAAAATTAAAAATTAAAAATTAAAAATTAAAAATTAAAAATTAAAAATTAAAAATTAAAAATTAAAAATTAAAAATTAAAAATTAAAAATTAAAAATTAAAAATTAAAAATTAAAAATTAAAAATTAAAAATTAAAAATTAAAAATTAAAAATTAAAAATTAAAAATTAAAAATTAAAAAATAAAAATTAAAAATTAAAAATTAAAATTTAAAAATTATTAATTAAAAATTAAAAATTAAAAATAAAAAATGAAAAACTAAAAACGAAAAATTTAAAATAAAAATGAGAAATGAAAAATAAAAATAAAAAATTAAAAATAAAAATAAAAAATGAAAAACGAAAAATGAAAAATAAAAAACGAAAAATTAAAAATTAACCGGTTGAAATAATAAATAATAATAAATATTTTTATATTAGCAGAGCCCCTGCATTTGATTGATATAAGTGATACATAAATGACGCTTTCAGTTTGATTATTAAGAGAAGTTACATTTTTATTAAAATTTACTTATTTAAGAAAAGTTCCCTTTTTAGGAAAGAGTAGTGATTTAAGAAAAGATACTTTTTGAGAACATGTGTTTTTTTTTTTTTAAGAAAAAATACTTTTTTTTCAAAACAAGTACTTTTTTAGAAAATGTATTTGCTAAGAAAAATCACTTTTTCAAAAGAATTACTTTTTAAAATAAAAAAAAAATATAATTTTTTTGTGAAAAGGTACTTTTTTTAAGGAAAAGGAAACATCTTTTTTCAGACCAGTTACTTTTTTTTAAAAATGTACTTGCTAAAAAATATTTTTTTTTTTAAATACCGTTTTTTTTCAAAAATAGGTACTTTTAAAAATAACTTTTTTAAGAACCCTTTTTTAAGAAAAGGTACTTTTTAGGAAATGGTGCTTTTTAAAGAAAGGGTGATTTTTAAAGGAAAGCTGAATTTTTAATATTTCATTTTGTTAAGGAATAAGTACTTTTTTAGGTAAATACTTTTTCAAAAATGGTGTTTTTTTTATAAAAGATACTTTTTTATAGAAGGTACTTTTTTATAAAAAGAAAATTTTTTAAGAAATACTTCTTTTTCGGAAAAGGTACTTTTTTATGGAAAGGTATTTTTTAAGATAAGGTACCTTTTTAAAGAAAATTGTAAGTGACAATTTTATAAAAGTAAATATTGAAAATGTTAGTTAGTCAAAGTAATGAGCCAGTCAGTAATATATTGGTGACAGTAACTAAGCATATATAAAGTAATTAAAGAAGTCCTTTATCAACAGGTAAGATTTTTCTTAAAACTACCCTTAAACTGTACTTCGTCTAAACGGCACACATACTAAACATATTTTCATTTTATCTATTTCATAAAAGGAGTAAGAGTAAGTTTTGTATAAAAACCTTTTTTTTTTGTAAAGGTAATTTGTAAAACATTCAAGCCTGTTACAGTAGTTCCCTTGCAAATATTTTGGATATTTCATCAACATCATCATATGGTTCTGGTTTTAATTTCAATTGTCTGGTCTCTAAAAACATTTAATATAATTTTATCCAAAGTCCTAGAGCATGTTGTTGTGAAAATTTAACCCAAAGATCAAGTTAATTTGTAAAATGCTTGTTTAAGTACAAAAGCAAACTTGACAATAAGGAGGTTTTTGAAAAGTGTGAGAAATTTTAATTACATTTTCAAAGTGTTTTTACAAGTGGAAAATAAGAAAACTACTTGGTAGTAAAGTATGTATTAAATTGAAATCAATGAGGGGGAACTAGATACAGATTTTTTAGTACAAACGAATTTAACATTTAAATGAACAAATTATTATTTGTAAATATTTCAATAAGAACAATGTAGCCCATTGAAAAATTATGAAAATATTCAATTTTTATAACGGCACATCTTTAAGAACTTTTTAAGAAAATTTACCTTTTTAAGAAAGAGTACTTTTTTCGAAAATTTAATTTTTTTAAGAGGGGTACTTTTTAAGAAAAGAAAAGTTTTTGTAAGAAAAGCTACTTTTGTAAGAAAAGCTACTTTTTAAGAAAAATAACTTTTTAAGAAAAAGTACTTTTTAAGAAAAATAACTTTTTAAGAAAAAGTACTTTTTAAGAAGGGGTACTTTTTTAGGAAAATGTACTCTTTTAAGAAAATGTGTTCTTTTGAGAAAAATATTTTTTTAAAAAAGGTACTTTTTTTATAAAATATACTTCTTTGGAAAAGGTACTTTATTAAGGAAATATACTTTTTTTAAGAGAAGGTACTAGAAAAACTAAATACTTTCGTAAAAGAAAGAAAATTAATTTTTTATGAAAATTTAATTTTCTAAGAAAAGGTACTTCTTTAAGAAAAAGGTAATTTAAAAATAGATTTAGGCGATTTAGGAAATCCGTACGCAATTTTCGCACACATTCTGCAACATTACCATGATTTTCGAAGTAATGTCGCAATATTTCCCAGCATTGGTTCGTATACACAACCATATTCGTTCAGCGGAAGGATTATCTGTCAAATCAGACATGAGCTAAGTGTTGCCATTCACGAAATAAGCACTAGTTGAAAAAAACGTTAGATGGCGGACCCTTTACAATAAATGTTGTCAAAATACGATCATATTTGCGACCTGTAGTTTGATTACAACGTCTACATGGACGCACAGACGTACGAACAGACATCGCTAAATCGACTCAGAAAGTGTGTCAATCGGTATAGTCAAAGATCGGTCTATGTCAAATATTTTTGGTAGTTGCAGCAGCACAAAGTCATTATATCCTGATCACATAGTGATATAGGGCATAAAATATACTTTTTTAAGAAAAAGTTCTTTTTATAAGAAAATGTCCTTTTTAAGAAAAGTCACTTTTAAGAAAAGGTACTTCTTTTAAGAAAATATATTTTTTAAGACACTGTACTTGTTAAAAATGATTATTTTTATTAAAGTTCCTTTTTTTAAAAAAGGTACTTTTTTAATAAAAGGTACTTTTTTAAATAAGGTATGTTTTTTACTAAAAGGTACTTTTTATTAAAAATCATTATTTGCAAAAAGATACTTTTTACAAAAAGGTAATTTTTAACTAAAAGTTATACCGTTTTCTTTTCTGACAAAAAATGTAGCATTTATATGCACTTTTTTCGAAAAGTGTATTTTTTTTTAAATATCAATCGAAGGGTGTCAAAGTCGAGCCCTCGTATATCGAAAAAAAAAAAATTGCAGCAATTGACTTCTTTCAGGTCGTAGTGCGAGAATATTTTCCCAGTGTTCCCCTTTTTTTAATATTTTCACCTTATGACTTCAAAGAGGATAATAGTCAAAATTTTTTGCATTTTATGAACACAGTACTTTGTGATCTTTCGACTGATGTATAAGATAAGATTGCTCTGAATTTAGAATATATAAAAAAAATACACTTTTCAAAAGAAGTGGAAATAAAATGCGACATTTTTGTCAGAAAAGAAAACGGCATTAGTTTTGACCAAAAAGCATTTTTTTACATAAAGGTACTTTTATACAAAAGGGTAATTTTAGCAAAATTTAAAAAATTCTTTTTTCAAAAATTACACTCTTCAAAAATATAGTTTTGCAAAAAAAGTAGAAATAAGACTGTTTGCCAAAATAACTGAATATCATAAATGCTCATAAAAAAATTTTTTAAATTTTTAAATAATTCTATACATTTTTTAATTATTTTTAAATAGAAAAAAAAATATTACAATAATTCAGTTTAAATTAAGGAGATGTGAAATAACTGACAAACAATTTTTTTATAAATTTTGCTTTAGACATATTTCATAATTAGAGGTAGAAATGATGTATGAATACCGCTCGGTAATTATTTAATATTAAAAAGAAATATTAGTTGGTGGCCAAAATTTATTCATTAGAATTTTATTTTTGTTGTTATAATAATAACATGATCCTACGTTACTTAATATATTTTTGCCATTTAATATTTTGTTATTATTAAAAGTACATATGATACGCCATGTCAAACATGTAATATTATCTTTAATGATGTATCTCTGTGGGTAAATCTCAATTATAGACATACAAATAACAAGAGTCATATGGAAACCCCTATCAAATACGAAACACGACGACAACAATGATGAAAATGGTGATGACAATGATTGTAGAGATAATTTGGAATAATGATGTTAATGATTTTGCCGAATAGTAAAAATAATAAAGATATCAAAGTTTTGTTTACTCGCCTTTAAACGACTTAGGCGCCATTTTTATAGCATACCACATATATTAATGAAAGTTTCTCGTTGTAGCTGAAGGATGTAGAATTAAGGATAAACATACGAAATCAGTTCTAGTAATTATAGTATGAGCCTCCATAAAATGTCGCAATTAGTTTTACGACGTAGTAAAATAAAAACTAATTTATAACGAAAAGTTATGGGAGCAAGCAAAATTTAATGTTTGTAAGACATTGCTCCGGTTAATGTACGAAATTTAATGAGTGACTCATCCGACGTATGTATATAGAGAAAAATATGGGAAGTTTTAAAGGAAGTATTATTTAATTACAACTTAAAAATCAGGTGCGAATGATCATTCCTTAAAATACGACGATATGCTGCTTATTTACAGACAGAACGTTCGTTTACGCCCTACAAAGTTAAAAAATGATTTCAATCTTGAAATCCAGATTCGATTCGAAGGACCAATTTCGGATCCGTATTTGTTGTTTTAGTGAAATATTTTAAGGATTAAAAATGTGCACGCTATATCTTAAAAAATAAATTGGAAATTCCGGAACGGTTCAAATTTTTAATTGAAAAATATTAACGATGAAGTAAAATAAAAATTAAATTATAATCCACAGGTATGGGAACAAGGAAAATATGTAAAATACATTTCACCAGTTTACTTATGACTCATATATGGGAAGTTTTAAAAAGAATAAAATGTCTTAAAATGTAGAAATCGGGATCAATATTTCTAATATGCTGCTTATTTATAAACAGAACGTGCGTTCATATCCTTAAAAGTAGAAAAGTCATTAGAATGAAACGGAGATCCAGTTTGAAGGACCGATGTATGGTTCGACTTAATGAGTTAATGTAGAATATATAAGGATTTTAAAATGTTTAAAACTACAATATTTGCTCATAAAATATTTGCTCATAAAAAAATGTAAGAGATCGTTGTCTATATTAAGAAGAGAAATTTACTAATATAATATACGAACCAATTATATATAAAAAAATATATCTTTAAACAGAGATATGTGAATATCAGGAGGTAACTTTTTATAGACGATATGACAGTAAATGATCCTTTATTATTCAATTAATAATCTGATGATTTGTGGACATCGTTACCATGTTTTATTAGATTTTGCCAAGGTTTATCATATTTATGTATTTCTTAGTAGTTCTGTACCAATTTGCATAATCGTTACCCTCGACACTTTCAAAACTCATCCAACAAATAGCTCTCAAAAATACAGAGACAAATTTTAATCTATCACGGCTAATAATACGATTTAGACGTTTGAACGTCCATTAAAATTTATAAAAAAAAAAAATGGATTCAGTTTAAATCTTATATCGACTCAGAAATTGATTCCTAGCCGATTGGAATAACAAAAGGTGAAACTGGGTCAACTACATTTAGGTCTACAAACATCAGTATAAACTCAAAATCTCGTGACTACAAAGTAGAGTACGGTTACACAATTTAACCGTAATTTATAAATAAGGTTCGAAGGACCACTTTTACAATGATCAATATGTTGCTGAACAATGCACTATGGAAAACAGCGATATATTAGTATTTGCTGAAATTTAAAGATACGGTTCGAAGGATCTATAATTTTCTATCGATCTTTATATTTGTCCATGTTAATGATATGTGAGCACTTTTGTCGGTACCGATATCGGGCTTGAATTGTGCCCATTACAATTAACAACCAACTTTTTGGTTTTATTTGATAACATACTTAAAAAAGTTAATTAAATGTGTTAGACGTTAACATCCGGTTCGAAGGTCCAATTATTCATCCCTATTATGTAAGTCATTGTCGTCGTCGTCGTCGTCACTTTGAAGTCATCATATTGAGTCGACTCGTCATCACCTCTACGATAATCTGATATTATCTAGAAGTGTTGTGTGATACTTTTAGATAATAATAAAAGTGTTTGGTGAAACGAACAAATCGACATATTGTTTATTTAAATATACTTTTTTTACTGAATTATTTTTATCGCCCATTTTTATCTTTAATTTTGTTTTATTTATTTATTTTTGACAGACAGGATGATGGACAGATGGACGCATGAACATCGTTAAATCGAATTGGCACACTTGATATGTTATAAAACATATACCTGTCTAATCTCATATATATTAATTATAACTAGCAGATTCCAGCCCTCGAAATTCGAGTGCAAATTCTACGAAATTTAATTTTTTTGGTTAAATAAGCCCCCTAAAGGTATACTAATCAATTATAACCAATTCACAAATCAACACAAAAAACAAACTCATTGTTATTACAAACACATTATCAAATTTAATAAACACAAACACATAGCATTGTATAATTTTTTGTATGTGTTAGTAGCAACTTTAAATGCAATTTACGCAAACTAGAGGAAAAAAATTTAAAATCTGTAAATCTGCAAAACGGCTAAAAAGAAATACCTTTCAAATAATATACGCTTGGTCAAAATCGGGATAAAACGGTAGAACAAAACATCGGTCACAAGAAATCGCCTAGCCTATTAATATTATTTAATTATAATTATTATTATTTATTTATTTTTTTTTTTTTTTTTTTGATAAGATCGATTTCACCGACGACATCCGGACCTTCAGAAAAAATTTAAAAAAAAGATATTTTAAAATATTTTGGGCTATAAGAATTCATATTCCACTTTAAAATCTGCAAAAAATGTTTATTTTTCACAAAATTATATATAAGCTTTATTTATTGATTTTTTTAAATTATCTTTTTTATTTTTCATTATTCCTTTTCTATTCCGTTCCGTCTTGACCAGGATTCGTTAAGCGAACCTCAAGTTTTGTACCTCTACATTATTAACAAAACATTTATGCAAAATATAATTTTGTTTGAATCATTGGTTAATTCAAATAATATTTACATATTTGAATATTTCTTTAAGTAGTCTATAAATAAATGTGACAGCAATAAATTCGTATTTTATTATATTTGAAATAATTTTTTTTTTCTTTTTAACTTTAATTTTTTCAATAAAATATAGAACCGGAAAAGAAAGGTATTCCAGGTTGATCCTTTAAATTTTTTTGAAACTTTATACTTAACTCAATCCTAATTCTGGGTTTATTTGAAATTGAAATTGAAAATTTCGTGTTTATATCGTTTTTTATCTTTTCATTTCAGTTTGAGTTAATTTCCTTTGTGGTAATTTCCGTAAAAAAAAAGTAAAATCTTTAAGGACAAAGGAAAACATATTTGAAATAAGTTTCGACCTATTGTTAGATAAAATGTTAACTCAAGAATTTTGCCTGCTGCGATGCATCGTTTTAGTGAATATAGTTGTGATATTATATTTATGTCGTCACGTACTAATTGGAAATGGATCGGTATTACAATTACTTGTGTCGGATCAGCAATCACAACTGGAAATGGTTACAGAGCCGCAGGTCAAAAGTGTGAGTTTAATAATAAGGTATTTTCTGTTATCTAAAGTTTATAAAAAAAAAAATTATTCCTCAATATCGTCAGGATGAAAAAGACTTCAATGAACGTTTACGTAGCATTCTAAAATGTTACGATAAACCCTATGTATCGAAAACCCTACAAAGAGGCAATTTTTGGGTATTGAATAATTATGTTCGAGCCGACCATGGCGATCTCAAGTGTCATGGGTCCGTTACGTATACAACACATGCAGACTATACATTTTTAGATAATTTGGTACCATTATTAGAAAGGTTTGTACAGCGAACACAATTTTTTTAAAGGTTTATTTTGAAAAATTTAAAAAAAAAAACTATTCAACAAAGTTTAAAGAAAGCATAATTTGACTTGGTGAGTTCCGAAATTAAGTGTGCGAAGTTAGCCCCGCATTTTTGGAAATAAAATTTTTTGAAGATTGTTCTGAATTGTTCTACAATGTTCCGAAACGATGAGTTTCTAAAATAGAATTTGTACCGGAAAATCAAAAAAAAAAAAAAAAAAAAAAAATTTAAACAACTGGAACAACCGCCAATTTTTTTTTTCCAAAATGAAAAATGGAAAATGAAAAATGGAAAATGAAAAATGGAAAAATGAAAAATCGAAAATGAAAAATTTAAAATTAAGAATTAGAAATTAAAAATTGCTAGCTAATTCATTTTGCTCAGTGTTGCTATGCCACAGTAGATAGCGCCACTATTTTTGTTCTAATTAGCTTTGCAATCGTTATTTCTATTTTAACATGTTAAAAGTATACACAGGGCTGGTCTTTTATTTCATACGTTTTTCCATTATTCTTTTACAAATATTTTCGAGTCTTTGATCCAACTTTGCTGAGGTTAAGCAAATGGAAAATGCATAATGAAAAATGGAAAATGGAAAGTGAAAAATTAAAAATGAAAAATGGGAAATGAAAAATGGAAAATGGAACATAAAAAATGTAAAATGGAAAATGAAATTTGAAAATTTAAAAATTAAATATGAAAAATGGAAAATGAAAAATGGAAAACGAAAAATTAAAAATGGAAAATGAAAATTAAAAATTAAAAATTATAAATTATAAATGAAAAATGAAAAACTAAAAATGAAAAATGAATAATGAAAAATGAAAAATAGAAAATGAAAAATTGAAAATGTAAAATGAAAAATGAAAAATTAGAAATGAAAAATAGAAAATGAAAAACGGAAAACGGAAAATGAAAAATGAAAAATATAAAATGAAAAATTAAAATTTAAAATTGAAAAATGGAAAATGAAAAATGGAAAATTAAGAATTAGAAATTAAAAATTAAAAATTGCCAGCTAATTCATTTTGCTCAGTGTTGCTATGCCACAGTAGATGGCGCCACTATTTTTGTTCTAATTAGCTTTGCAATCGTTATTTCTATTTCAACATGAATGTCAACATTTTCAATTAGATATCAAACACAACAATGTTAAAATATACAAAGGGCTGGTCTTTTATTTCATACGTTTTTCCATTATTCTTTTACAAATATGACCATAAGTTTGGCATATTAACTTTTTGTTGTGTTTACAAAATAGAGTTACCGAGTTCATAAATGAGTTTTCTTTTTTGCTTTCAAAACAGTTCTACATAGATATGTATATAAAATTATTATTCTGCTTTACCTACAAAATATCTGATTGCGATGACATATAATTTTTAAAAATTGTTTATAATAACTAAAGCATTACTATTGACATAAATTTAAGAAAATATCAATTGTAAAAATGGGTATTCAGAGTTCCAATAATATATTAAAAAAATATCAATTTAATTTCAGAAAATCATATTAAAACATCGGAAATAATAACTTGAAATTTAGGAGATATCAATTGAATTTTTATAATATAAATTTTATTCTTTAAACACAAATTGAAATTCAGAAAACACCAAATATGTTTACATTTAAAAAATCAACTGAAATTAAGGATTGAGGAGACATTAATAGCATTTTAGTATAAGAAAATATTAATTTAAGTTCAATGAAGTTTAGAAAACCTGAAATGATATTTAAGAATTGCGAACATAAAAATTTTTACATAAATAAAGCGCAATTTGAGGAGAATGTTATTTATATATTTTTTGATGAAAATTTTAAGTTTTTCAGAAAATAAAGATAACAAATTATTTTACTTAAAATTTTTAGGACATTTGGTTTTGTGCGTTTGGCATCCCTAATTTGAACCAGTGGCCATGACTTCAAAATTTAACTTCATGGTAGGCAAGGCCAAAAAAATTGAAGTTCGATAATAACTCCCAGGTAGTATGTGGAGTCAATAAATGAAAATATATTTTATTAACATAATTAAATTCAAAATCAAAAGTTGGCATCACAAGGTTAGATTTTGTATTGTATTGTGTAAATAGTGAAAACTCCCTTTTAGTATGTAATAAAAAAATTCATTTTCCAAATATGGCAATATTTTAACAAAAAAAAAGAAAATTGAGAGAGCTTTTTTCTTTTGGTTATTATTTTATTATTCGATCGGAATTATGCGGCCGCAATAAAGAATTATTTGGCCAGTTAAAAGAATTTATACAGCCATTACCTTCGCAATGGAGGTCAGGGCGAGCTATTTGCAAAAACTTAAACTTAATTAAACGAGAGGTTATGTCATATAACCGAAAACGCATGCATATAGGTATATAACCTAAACCATGCCGATCAGCAACCACGATGACCAAAAAGCAAACACTGAAACGTGTTTTCTTTTATCCGAAATAATAGAAAAGACGAAAACGATCTTCCCTCGCTGGAGCGCGAATTACAAATGTGAGAGAGCTCTATATACCAACTCTTGGAATAAACAAAAATCCAGATCAAACCAAAGAATTTGCTGAAATAATTTGGATCTATAATTTGAAATAATTAATAAATTGTTTACTTTTTCAAATATTTTGTTTACATTTATTATTAATACTCAAACCGAGGTGGAGGGTATCAGAGATTCGGCATAGCCGAATTCAACACTCTTACTTGTTTTTTTTTTTAATTCACGTCAACATTTTTCATATAACATTCAAAAGTTTTGTTATTTGTATTTTTTTTAATTCTTTTTAATGCTAAATAATTGAATCATTTACTTTTTTAATTTTTTCTTATCCCTTTAGATGGAACGCTCCCGTAAGCAT
The DNA here is from genome assembly GCA_963682025.1 of Cordilura impudica. NCBI lineage: Eukaryota > Metazoa > Arthropoda > Insecta > Diptera > Scathophagidae > Cordilura > Cordilura impudica. The sequence goes on from OY821518.1 coordinate 284,324,207, forward strand.
AGCCATGCATGCTCCTGGTACAGACTTCGAACCTACTTTAGATGCCATTAAATATTTAAGAGACTGTTTACCTCAAAGTAACCTTGTGCGCATGTATGCCACTTTCCATATATATTTTAGCAACGAGCATATCCCAAAATCGATACCCAAGTCTGCAGATGCTTTAAAAATGGCCTACAATTGCTCGTTGCCTGCGCCTTATATCAACATAACATCAGATCTTTTGTATAAGAACCAAAAAAAACTATTGTATCCTAATAATGTAGGTCGTAATATTGCTCGGGATGCTGCCTTAACACATTTCCTTTTAGCAGCCGATATTGAATTTTATCCAAATCCGGGTGTGGTGAAGAAATTCTTAGAAATGATTGCACGCAATGAGTCATGTTTGCAAAGAAAATCACCACGGTAGGTTTAGAAATATTTACGAAATACATTGAAAAAATGTTAGAAAAATTCTCAAAATTTAATGTCAACACAATTTAAAAAATAAAAATAGTATATGTTATTATGGATTAACGTGACCAACCAAACCTTATCTATTGGAGTTATTCCGATTGCTCGTTGAACAATTAACCAATTAAGAAAGTAGATATACTTAAGTGAATATCGGGAGGTGTAGTGGTGGTTTGTAGTTATGAAAAACTCCTAAATTTATCACGATGTATACGAGTAGAACAATCTGGATCTCAGGGCAATTTAAGTCAATCCCATGGGAAAGATTTTTATGTGGGCTAAGAACCGATTTTCTGTGGGTGATTTTAGTATGTTTTTCCCCATTTTCATCAAAATATATTTTCACTTCCGAGTTATAGTTTTTGAGATTTTTTTTTAGATAATTTTAAGGTCGGTATGGGATCGCTAGAATCGATTTTATCAAAAAAAATAAAAAAAATAGTAATAAGTTACGAAACATAATGTATTTTTGACCACTTGAACGGTCATTACCAAAAAATTTGGATCATAAAATTAAATACTCTTTTATTAATTTCATAATTTGTATGTTGTTAGTATTTAAAAAAGATAAAATAGCTTAACTTCAGAAAAAAATAACAAAACTGAAAAGTATTCATTTGTATGCTGTTGACAAAACAATGGAAACCTTTACCGTACAACAATTGAAAACTTTGATGATTGCTGATGATATCCATTGCAATTTTTGCCACTCTGAATTAACTGCCTTTATGAGATCTGTCTTTTTTGCGTAATTTCGATAAATCGGTTCTGCAGAGTACTAGTTTACAAAAAAAATATATCCGTGGTAAAAATCCAGTATTTACCAGACAAAAAAAAAATTAAATGAAAAAAATTCTGTTTCTTAACCTCATTTTTGGAAAACATCGCTTCAGACACCCCATGCCGACCTACAATTAGAATTCATATTCCGCTTTAAGAGTTGCAAAAATGTTTTTGATGAAACATCCTAATGGACACGCAGAATGACGGACATATAGACGCACGATCGCCGTCAAATCGACTTGGCAACATGAAAAAATCAGTAACCCGTATTTTTTATAGCTGCCTACATTTAAAACAAAGAAACCATATACAACGTATTTCTAAGAGCAGTCCATAATTATTATTATTATTTTTTATCTTTTTTTATATTTATTTATTAATTTTTTTTTCTTTGAAGCGCCATAAGCTTTGTCGTCACAATCGTAAACGTATTTTAAAATATTATTTTTGATATGTATTTCAATTTCGGAAGGAATTTTTATATTCTATACCACTATGTGGTCAGGGCATAATGACTGTGCCCCATAAAAAATCCCCATATAAAGCTGCTTCCCGATCTTCACTTAAATCTATCAAACAACAATAATATTGGACAAATTTTTCTCAAATTTGGTTTTGATATATTTTTGCAAAAAATAAGCGATCTTACAAAATATGGTCAGGATCAATCCATTTTTCGACTTAGTCCCCATATAAATGCTTACGGATGCTTCCGGTAGGAACTTTTTCACAGTCAAATGCCAAAAAAAAAAAAAAAATAACAATCCCACTCGAATTTGGTTTAAGCCTATTTTTAAATCCAATTAGTTGGACCTAAACGCAGGTATAGATTATCGCATTGTCGGTCTATACCGACTACAATTTTCTTACTTGTTTAGTAATAATAAAATGAAACTTATTGAGTTTATTTTAAATCCAGATTTTTATTTTCCTTTAATAAATTTTGTTTCACATAATACTTTCTTCGTCTGATCTTATAAAATCTATAATATTAATAGGCAAGGCGATTTCTTGTGACCGATTTTATACCTTCATTTACCATCCGATTTAGACAAAAAATATCCCATTTGAAAGGTATTGCTTGTTAGCTGTCCACTATATTTACAGATTTGCACCGCCGCACAGTGGACCATATTTTGAGAAGGCGGCCAAAAATCTTTTTTTTTTGTTACCGATTTTAAAGCTCATTCAATAACAAAAACACTTTCTGAGTCGATTAAACGATGTCCGTCCGTTCGTCTGAGTGTTATGAATACAAAAGTTGTTCGTACGGTGCACCGCGGTGTATTTTTTTGCGTGTCGGTAAAGTTGTCAGGAGTTGTTATATACTTATAAAAAAAGGGTTGAGATATAATGCGCCTAATTGTAACAGGTACATTTACAAAAACATTAATAGTCTGAATTAGAGTTATATAGTTTAAATACCTGACAAAATGGGAAACAATTTAAATAACAGGTAAATGGTAAAAAAAAAAAAAACTATTGCGACATAGCCCTTTAAGATATGAGCAGGTATGATTCACCTTTTAAAAGGGGTTAGGGTGTGGGTTTTTATGCATCTAAAAGTGGTAATAAAAGATAAAAATTTGTAAACGGTAAAAAAAAACTATTGCGATATAGCCCTTTAAGATATGGGCAGGTATGCTTCACCTTTTAAAAGGGGTTAGGGTGTGGGTTTTTTATGCTTCTAAAAAAGGTAATAAAAGATAAAAAATTTTATTTTACATAATTGCAAGAAAGAGTATTTATAATAATGTTTCCACAATTATTATTCATTACAATTTGTGCAATGGCTAAGTACTGTTACAGAGATCTGGCAGATATTTATTTTCAACGAAATGATGTAGACGATGTAATTTTGCACATAGTGAGCAACGACTTCTTTAAGAATTGGAACCTAGAAGACATTGAAATGCACGAAGGAAAAATTACTAATTTTGCATCGAATTTGAAAAGACGGTACATTGAATGCTCTCATAGCAAGGCAAAGTCTCAAGACTGGTTAATAAGAGAACTTATTTTTGAGAGTGCATCTACAACTGCCAACGAAAGTGGAATAAAGGGTCGACCAGCAAAACCAATTGATGGATGTAGTGAAAGATCTCGAAGGCGCAAGCTGGAGAATATCAATGAAGAAATTTCTCAAAGAATTATTAAGGACTCATTTTTGCACCAAATTCAATCAACCCAAAATAAAAAAAAAATAAAATTTAAATAATTGAAAAAATAGTAGAAGCGAGCCCAAGGCGCACAAAGAGGATTTTGAAAAGCATTCCTACACCAATTGAAGATAAGAAATTTACGCCGGAAGAAGCGTTCGCCCTATTTTTGGATTTGAAATTGACCAAAAATCAGTATAAGGAATTGCGGAGCGAACCAATGAAAAGAATTGTGGGATTTTTCCAGAGTATCGAGATTTAGTTTCTGCCAAAAAAGAATGCTTACCTTCACAATCAGCTACTTCAACATCAGCAGAAATAAAATTGCAAGATCTCCTTGAACATACTGCAGAAGGATTGCTAAATACGCTTGATACTGATCATTTAAAAAAAATTGGTAATGGCAACATTACTTTAATTTCTAAATGGGGATGTGATGGATCCTCTGGTCAGAAACAATACAAGCAATTAAATGCCGAAAATTCATCAGATGCTAATTTATTTATGGTATCTTTCGTTCCATTGCGCTTAACAAAAAGGTATAGCGTCTTAAAGCCGTCAACTAGTAGAGCAACAGAAATTGATATATGGAAAAATGAAATTCCTTCTTCAACAAACTATTGCAGACCAATAAAATTTGCATTTGCAAAAAGGAAACCAAAGATGTCATAACTGAAGAAGTTCAAAAAATAAAAGATCAAATTAAGGAACTTCAACCAGTAATATTTAAATTTGATGACCAAGACATTGAAGTACATTTTAAAATGTGTCTCACAATGATTGATGGAAAAATTGCACAAGCTTTAACTGGAACAAAGTCAACGTCAAGCTGCATTATATGCCAAAAGACATCAAGTCAATTAAGCCAACCCCCACCAGAAGACGATAGTTTTAAGGAAGCCTACGAAGTTGGAATGTCCCCTCTTCATGCTAGAATACGTTTCATGGAGCATATTATGATTCGGAATTTGGTCCGTTAGGCGAAACAGTGAGAAAAAACAAAGAAAATGAAGAAAAAAGAAAGCAAAAAAAAAAAAAACAAATTCAACAAAAATATCTACAGCTAGGCCTCGTAATCGACCAACCAAAAAAAGGGGAAGTAAACACAAATCATGGAAATACTGCAAGGAGATTTTTTTCCAATCCGGAAACTGCAGCATCTATCACAGGTGTAGATCATGAATAATTAAGACGATTCAAAATCATATTACAAGTTCTAGCATGCAGCAGAAAGATAAATGCAAAAAAATTTGGGGAGTACGCCAATAAAACAGCTATACTTTATAATGAAAATACTCTTGGAGATATATGCCATCCACAGTTCATAAAATTTTGTACCATGGGGAACAAATAATTCAAAACAATATGCTACCAATAAAAGATCTATCTGAAGAAGCGCACGAAAAAAGGAACAAGACTACAGATTATTTCGCGAGCACAACACAAGGAAAATGTCCAGATGTTGTACTAATGAAGACCTTATCACTATTTTGTTGTGCACTTCAGATCCATATATGTCCAACATTCATCAAAAATGGAAAACTAACTCTATTGAATTAGACGAAGAAGCTAAACAACTTCTAGAAAATCAAGGCTATTTAGAAGAAATTTTTACTAAAATTGGTTGATTTAAAGTACTTTTTCACTACACTAACAATAAGTTACACTTTTTTCATATAGTTAAAAAATTTTCTTGATTTAAAAATTTATATATTTTGTAAATTTACAATAAAAATTGTTATATTTCATAAATTTACCATAAAAATTGATATAGAAATATTTAAAAAGACAATAAAAAAAATTTAACTAAAGCAAAAACATACGGGTTTTTCATTGAAAGTTCTCTATCTTGAACCAATATAAGGTAACTTTTACTTTCGCTGCTTAATAAATTATATTTTAACTAGGGATCTTTCAAAAAAAAAAAAAAAAAAACCTGTGGCCCTTGTGCACATTAGGACTAAAAAGTTTACGGGGCCAAAATTTTGGCATTTTCTGAAAAAATTAACTTAAAAAATTGTTAAAAAGTATTAGTTGTAAAATTAACTGAAAAAATAAGACATTATTTTTTTTACTTTTAACACTTCACTTTTGTACTAAAATTCAACTACAAATGAAAATGTATTTTAAACCCTCCGTCGAGAATTACGTTTTATAGCAAAACTTAAAGGCTAAAGTCTTACCTATCAAACAAAAAAAAACCGCATATCAAAATTCCAATCCAATCAAAAGTTATAGATTTTTGACCGCCTTCTCGTCAAATGGTCCAGTGCGCCGGGAAAAATTTTTTTTTTTAGTAAAATTCATTTAAGGTTGCTACTAACACATACATAAAACACATATTTAAGCTTAAAATAAAAAACTATACAATACTGTGTGTGTGTCTATTAAATTTGTGTTGAATTGTGAATTCGTAAAATATTTATAATTGAATGAAAAAATAAATTTTCCTAGAATATTTGTGATATTGAATATTTACTTTGTATTGGAGCTGCCACGCCTACTGATCCCGTTTTCAGCAAGGCTACTCAGACTAATACTTGTTCAGATATTGTAATAGTTGTTGGCGTTCGTAACAATTCCGATTTTAATAATGTTCCCATTTTTTCTCTGTTTAGCGTTTTCCCTTTAGCCATTTTTGAAGTAGGGAAGAGTAGTATAATGCCGCGGAATAAAACAGAATTGCAAGAGTTCGTACGCACGGGAAAAGCTGTACCTTTTATCAAAAGAAATTGTGCCAGCTGTTACACTGTACCGAAATCTAAAGAATGGATGGCCGCCGATGAAACGAACAACTTAAGTGTGTTCCATATTGGAAAACGATTGGGTCGCTTTGTAATTTGGGAACCCACATATATCGGAACCAATGACGAGCCTTATTATGATGAACGTATAAGTTGGGAAGGTGAACGTGATAAAATACCACAGGTAAGTTGTGTTCGTTAGATAATCTATTTAATGGATTTAAAATATATATGTTTCCTTTGATTTTCTTTCAAGGCTTATGCTTTATGTGTGTTAAATTATGAATTCCATATATTGGACAATGCATTTCTGGTACATAGACCAGGCTTTAAGGCAGTGAAAAAGGATATCAGTCGTTCCATGTTAATGCACAATATATATCGATTAATACGTAAAACTATATATCCGGAATTGAAAATTATGTATGGCCATCGGAAAGGCTGTGTCGTATAGTTGTTATTAAAATATTGCATGCAAATTATAATAGATCGGCGCGTTGTTTATCCCCTTAACATGTCTTCGTAGTGGAATCAACCTGGCTTTTTTTTACAATGTATGACAAATTTTTTGGAAGAATATAAGAAATATTATAGTTAGCAAATTGAAAGTAAAGTTATTAAAAAATCTAATTAGAAATTGATTCTTCGAGGTTGGTCTAAGTGAAATATTTTTGGCAGTTACAAACATTGTTCTAGACAACAAGACTCGACATCTGCAGCAAAGATGTCTTTGGTCGAAGTTTATTTTTATGAGATCTGCTAAATGTTTTCGATGTAAACATTCGGTGCCAAAAACCAATTATTTTTCGTTGCTCTTTAAATTTATGGTTAAAAGAAACAATGTGTGAAATTTTAAAGCAGATATCTCTTCTTCGCTAGTGGTTTTAGGCACCATATAGAGGAATCGATCAAGAGCAGAGAGCTCTAATGTTACTTATATTTATGGTTTAAGAAAATAAATGGCGAGATCTAACAACACATTACTCTTAGCTAAATGTTTCCTAATTTCAAGTCGGTGCGAAGGACTCATTGAATCACCTTTTTTATTTATACTTTTCGTCTTTTGAAGCGCTAACTTACGCAACGAGCTTTTAGTTTAACGTTACCGTTACAGAGATGTTAGACGTTAACAACCGATTCGAATGACCAATTATTTTCCATTACTATTTATATTTGTGGTTAAAAGAAACAATGTGTTAAAATTTAAAGCAGAGATCTCTAAGTTCTATGGTTCTGCTATAGAAATCCGGTTTGAAGTACCAAAAATTCACTTATGATCTAGTAGTTTTAGACAATAGAGGGCTCTAAAATTGGCGTTTCAAAAATAGAGTCATGGTTAAAGAAAACTAGTGGCGAGATCTAAAAACACAAAAATCTTAGCGAAATGTGTCTGATTTAGAGAGTCGGTTCGAAGGACCCATTAACTTCCTTCGATAATTATATTTTTAGGTTTAAGAAATTATTTTAGAAATCTGAAACAAATATATTGTTCTTCCAAGGATGGGAAATATATATTTCAATTGAACTTGATATTGTAAAAAATAACACAAAAAATTTTAATTTAATCAAAAAAAATTTTTACTAAAAAGAAAAATACTTGGCGTTAACATTTGAAAATGACTTCGGGCATATGGCCACTGCAGCTGTTCTTGACAAAGAACATTCTGGACGTCCAATTTTGGGCCACCAGGTCACGAATAACACGAACAATGTTGGCCTCCATGGCATCAATTGTTGCTGGTTTATCAACGTAAGACAGTGACTTCACGTAGCCCCACAGTAAATACTCGAGAGGTGTCAAATCGCACATGCCTAGGAGGCCGAATTTTGATTTAAATAAGTCGGTGGTTGCGGTCACCGTATGGCACGTAGCGCCATCCTCTTGAAACCACATCTCGCCCGGATCAATAGCATTCATATTTTCAAACAAAACAAATAAGAAAATTATAGTCGGTCTAGATACGATACCCTATACCGTGCGTTTAGAGACCCTATCTCTCAGGCCCAACTAACTGGATATAGAAAATAAGCATAAATCAAATTTGAGTGGGATTTTTATTAATTTTTTTGGCTGCAGATATGAAAAAGTTCATATCGGATGATATATCTATATGGGGACTAGGCCCAAAAATCGACCGATCCTGACCATGTTTGGTAAAGTCTCTTGTATTTTGCAAAAATATATACAAACAAAATTTGAGAAGAATCAGTGCAATATTTTTTGTTTTTTGATAGATTTAGGTGAAGATCGGGAAGCAGCTCTATATGGGGCCTACGACTAAGATTTGTCCCATAGGGATAATTTTTGGACTACTGATTAGTGGATATAATAAACACATACAAACCCAATTTGACTAAGATTTATATAATTTGGATCTTATGGCAATTTATGTGGATTTCATAGGGGTCATTTGTATGGGGGCTAGGTCTGAACATGGACCGATTCTCACCAATTTCAATAGCGTTCATCCTATGGCCGAAAAAAGCTTATATACCAAATTTCATCAAAATATATTCATATTTGCGACCTGCAGTTTGATTACAAGCTTAACATGGACACACAGACGGACGGACGGACGGACATCGTTAAATCGAATCAGATAGTGATTCTGATTCAATCGGTATAATAAAAGATGGGTCTAGGTCAAATATTTTTGCATCAACTTCTATGGTGTAAAAGAGGTTCAATGAAATCCGTTGTAGTCCTACAGCACAAGTGACGCCGAACATTCAGGGTGCCCAAAAGACGTCGTCATGCCAAAAATCTACGATAAAAACCATGATATTGCACGATTGCAGAATGAAAGTGCCTGAGGATCCTAAGGCTGTGGGAATTTCAACAGATACATCACATTTTACATGTATATTTTGACATGGAAAAGCTATCCGCACGAATGAGTGCCGCGATTGTTCACATTTGACTATAATGAAGAGGTCATCACTGAAACAAACGCATTTTTTGAGAACCTTAAGAAACCCTTTTAATTTGGAAGGAATAGAAACAATGAAAAAAATATAGACTAAATATATCCAGCTAATAAACAAAAAAAAATTTATTCGAAAATTCACTGAATTATTAAACCGTCCACTTAGTTTAATGATTTAAATATAGAGACACATATCAAACTCACAACAATTCTCTAAATCTACTCATATTTGTGCCTTAAAGCAACCAGTGGCGAGATCTAAAACATAAAACTTAAACGTTCATGATTTAGAGATATAGTTCAAAGGACCAATAATGCTACAATATTTAAGAATATGATATTTCGAATTTTCCATAGTCGCATAAAAAAATGTGTTGGCTTTCAAAACATATTCAAATTACAAAAAATTACAAAAACCACAACATGCTTTTACAGCTTGTTTTACAACACCCAATTAGCGAAAGTTATATAAAAAGATATAAGATTTAAGAAATCCATGCACAAAAAAATAAACAAGCAAACAAACACACACATAAACATAACCACTCATGAATACAGTTAAACCGGAAATTTTTTAATATAAATATATATACAATCTTTTTACAATTTACTTCATAGCCACAAAACTCTATGAAGTAAGCCTCACTAGAAAGAAGTAGCTACAAAAAAATTAATTTCCAAAACATATTCCCAATATTTATGACCATCTCACCATAATCCTAGTAATTTGGAACAACGCATACCTAGAAGGTAGGCGTCGCTCTAATTTGGTTGACATTTCTCTCTTTCACTAAATGATGGAGTGAGTTTTGTATCTTAAATATAATATTTAAATAAACTAAATGTGATATTTTTCCATAATATCCTATTGAGCTATAAAACTTAAGCCTCAAGATATTCTTTTATACCCACATTTATTAAGTATTCACACATTTAATATGGTTGCGAGTAGTTTAAGTTCATATTTAAGAGTGTTATCCCAAACCGAACTTCCTCCCTTTGAGATTGTTGTTGTTGTTGCTGGTTCTGTTTTGCCATCTTACAAGTTCTTTTTGTATACTTTTGTTGCCGTTTTAATGTTCTTGACAGCTTAACAGTTAATTTAGCTGTCATACGTTTTTCCTGTGGGTCATATGATGAAACATGTTTTTACTTGTGGTTGGAAATATGATGGCGGTTGCTTAGTATGTGTGCATATACATGTGTATGTTTAGTTATAGGTACTTTCTGCTTTTTGCGGTTATTGTTTCGTTATCTTAATCTATTGGTGGTTTTTATATATTTTTTCTTAGTTGCTAATTTTCAGGTGAATAAATTTTTCAGAGAATAATATGTAATGTATGTCTTCTGTACAATTCAGTTTAGATGTGGTCAAGTCAACTTTAGCAGGAATTAAAGTTTAACATTGGTCCTTCTAACAGGAGCTCTTAATTAAAAATATAATTTTTTTTCTTTCTTAAACCACCAAAGTATTTTCTACTCCAAAATGATTACAAAAATAGGAAGAAGCGGCCACGTTGAAAGATTTTTAGGTATTGAACCTTTTTGGGCCATGGTCCTTCGAACCGGAGTTCTTATTTAAAAATATTTTTTGTTATTTTTTTTTACTGCCAAATAATGTCAGGCTCGAAATCGTTTTTAGAATACATATTTAAAAAAAAAATTAAATTTCTATTCCGAAATATTAAAAATTCCTTTAAAAAAAAAATACATTATTGGAAATTGAAGTTTTTCTTCATTTACTTCATCAAATCTCAACTTTGTGTAATGGAATCTATTTATCGGTATTAAATGATTCTGATGAAATCAATACGTGTTATTTTTTAAATCAGAGACATTTGCTTTAAAGGGAAAATGGAAACTGATGAAGCGACTGGCCGGAAAATATAAAAAAAATATAAAATCTAAATAAATTTCATTTTCGTTAAATTAATATTTAGAATTGTAAATGGAGACCAGAAATTTCTGGTATTACCATGATTTACTTTATATTTTTGAATCTCAACCAGTGTAGTTTTTCATTGAATCAAAATAGTTTTTTAATGTTTTCTTGCAGAAATCTTATCTCAGAGAACTTACTTTCAGAAAAGTATAAAGTGGAAGAAAAATTTTACAATATTTTAAATTTTTAGTTTAAACGATTGTATTTATTATTTATCATTAATCAAACACAATGATTGCAAAAATAGGAGATGTGGCCATTTTGACTGATTTTTAGGTATTCAACCTTTTTGGGGCTTGGTCCTTCGAACCCGAGTTCTGAATAAAAAAAAAATTTTTTTTTGTTTATATTATTTTAAGTTGTGTATTTAATTTAATTTTAGTATATGTTAAATGTTTTATGTTTTATGTTATTTGTTTTATGTAAGCAATTTATAATTTAATGTGAAAAATTAATTAAAAATTACAATCCCCTGAAGATGTCAACAAGAAATTGACGAAAAGTTGGGAGAAATATGTAATAAAAGGTTTTTTATTTACATTAATATAATAGGCCCAATTAGCTTAACAAAAATCATATATAGTTTAAATAACTTGGCCAAAAAAATAACAAACAAACTTTAGAAGTAAATGCTCTAAAATGTTTTTAAAGATATATTAACAAAAATTAAAAATTTTCTTTTTCGAATTTTAAAAATTCCGCTTAAAAAATCCGTTTCTGGAAATTAAAATTTTTATCTAAGTTGGTACTAAGTGAGCTTGATAAAAATCAATACGTTTTCTTTTTCAAATGAGATATATTTGCTATTAAAAAATGGAAACTTTAAAATACAAAAAAATATGTATATATTCTTAATAAAATTTTTCTTTGAAGGCAAAAAATTTATGGCATTTGAAGGCAAAAAATTTATGGCAAGACTGAGTACTTCAAACCGGCACTCTTAATGTAAATAAAATTTCTCTATACTAATATTTCTTGAATTATTATCGATTATTTATTAAAATCCGATATTATAAAACTTCAAACTCATTCGATAAAACAAACGATTTGGACGAATTTTGTTAAACATTTCTTTAAAATCTCGCATAATGTGTTAAGTTATAAATTGGTCCTTCAAACCGGAGCTCTTAATAACAGATATTATATTTCGGCCAGCTTAATATTTATTGATTAATTGTCAATTCAAATCAAAAACCAAAAAAAAGTTTAATAGTTGAATCCCTTACAGGTCGTAGATGCATTCAAAGGATGTGCCGAATCGGGTGTGCCAAATCTTTGATACACTCCACCTCATTTTGAGTATTGATAATAAACGTAAACAAAATATTTGAAAAAGTAAACAATTTGTTAAACTTAATACCAAATTATTTCAGCAAATTCTATGGTTTGATCTGGATTTTAGTTTATTCCAAGAGTTGGTATATAGAGCCCTCTCACATTAGTAATACGCGCTCCAGCAGGGAAAGATCGTTTGCGTCTTTTCTATTACTTCGGATAAAAGAAAACATGTTTCGGTGTTTGCTTTTTGGTCATCGTGGTGGCTGACATAACCTCTCGTTTAATTTAAAGTTTTTGCAAATTAAATATCTCGCCCTAACCTCCATTGCGAAGGTAGTGGTTGTGTAGGGTGGCTATACGCATTAAATGGTGCTAATTGGAGATGGCTGTAGAGTTTCTTTTAATTGGCCAAATAATTTTTCAGATGGAGTAACAACATAATAACCAAAAAAAAAAACTTTCTCAATTTTTTTTGTTAAAATATCGCAATATTTAGAAAATAATTTTATTTACTTATTAAAAGGGTGTTTAACTATTAGATTTTGTGGTAACACAAAATAACTCAATACAATACAAAATCTAACCCAGTGATGCCAACTTTTGATTTTGAATTAAATTATGTTATTAAAATATATTTTCATTTATTGACTCCACATTAGGGTGGCCCTTAATATAACGAAGGGCCACCCTACTCCACATACTACTACCTGGGAGTTATTATCGAACTTAAATTTTTTTGGCCTTGCCTAACATGAAGTCAAATTTTGAAGTCATCATGACCACTGGTTCAAATCAGGGATGCTAAACGCAAAAAACCAAATGTCCCAAAAATTTTAAATAAAATAATTTATCTTTCTTTTCTGAAAACTTCAAACTTTCATTCAAAAAAACTTTGAAAAATAATACATATAGAACATTCTCATCAAATTGCGCTTTATTTATGTAACAATTTTTATGTTCACAATTCTTAAATATCATTTGAGGTTTTCTAAACTTCATTGAATTTAAATTAATGTTTTCTTATCTTGAAATGCTATTAATGTCTCCTGAATCGCAATATTTCTTTTTAATTTCAGTTGATTTTTATAATTTAAACATATTTGGTGGTTTTTGAATTTCAATTTGTGTTTAAAGAATAAAATTTATATTTTAAAAATTCAATTGATGTCTTTTAAATTTCAGGTTATTATTTCCGACATTCTAATATGATTTTCTAAAATTCAATTGATATTTTCTAATTTATAAATCTGAATTCCAGTTTTTAGAATTGATATTTTCTTAAATTTGAATAGAAAATTTAAATAGTGCAATTTTGTATTTATGTGAATAATAATGCATTAGCAATTATAAAAAAATTTTAAAAATTATATGTAATCGCAATCAGATATTTTGTAGCTAAAAAACTCATTGCATCTTCTTTACTCAGCTCTGTGTATACTTTTAACATTGTTGTGTTTGATATCTAGTTGAAAATGTTGACATTCATGTTAAAATAGAAATAACTATTGCAAAGCTTATGAGAACAAAAATTATGGTGCCATCTACTGTGGCATAGCCACACTGAGCAAAATGAAGTGGCACTCTGTTTGTTAATGCAAAATAAATGTATTTTCCATAAAACAAAATATTGCAGAATTTTATATAAATAAAATAATATACCGATTTATTTCTAACATGCGGTTATTATGGATACACATATATAGAATATATACATATATAGACATATACATATATACATATATAGAATATATGTATATTATTTTATTATTTAATATATGTATGTATTTATATTAAATATTACACACAAAAAATACAACATCAAAAGTTATTGTTGTTTTGTTTTTAAATAAATTCACACATAATTATTTTTTTTTTTTTTTTTGTAAATTTACGTGAGCTCACATGTTACGCTGTGAGCCGTAAGACAAATTGGTGTGACTTATGCTTGTATTGGTGAAAAAATTATGATATAAAATTGTTTCAGTTAATTCAACAACCCTTTGCTGTAAAATGACAAAAATTTCATTTTTAATAATTCAGCAACCCCACAAGTATAACCAGAGTCCCTGCAGTTGTTTGCTATAAGTGATACATACATGACGCTTTCTGTTTGATTTTAAAAAAGTTAAAAAAAAAAGTAAGAGTGTTAAATTCGGCTGGGCCGAATCTTGGATACCCTCCACCTGCATCTTAAACTCAATATTACAACCAATATTGGGTACGGCGGCTACCACTTTAAAACTGTTGCCGGTAATGAAATTTAAATTTCTAATACCAATTAAATTTAAAATTAATTGCTTTTCTTGTTGGTCAGTTTCTATTATAATTCCTTGTTATAAAAAACAATGATCGTGTCTTCTATAGAAAGAATACGTTACTATTTGAAAAATAGCATTATTTTTATTTTACTAGAGGTGAAAACCCATAATTAAATTCATTATATAACGCAGCCAGCGTTATAAAACCCAAAGTTTGATCCCTATAAGAAAGTTTTGAAATAATTCATGATAATTCAAAAAAAAAGTCAACTAATTCTTGGCTAAAAATTTCCAGATATTAGTATTTAAAAAAAAGCAAATTGTAAAATATTTTTAATTTTTGAATTTTTAATTTTAAAATTTTTCAATTTTCATTTTTAAATTTTTTTTATTCATTTTTCAATATTGATTTTTAATTTTTCATTTTCCATTTTTCATTTTTCATTTTATTTCCCATTTTCTATTATTCAATTTTCATTTGCCATTTTTCATTTTCCATTTTCCATTTTTCATATTCAATTTTAATATTTAATTTTTCGTTTTCCTATTTCGATTTTTATTTTCCAATTTTCATTTTTAATGCTCCATTTTTCATTTTCCATTTTCTATTTTACATTTTTCATTTTCAAAATTCCATTTTTCATTTTCAATTTATATTTTCCAATTTTCCATTTTCCATTTTTCATTTTTCATTTTTCATTTTTCGTTTTTAATTTTTCAGTTTCCATTTTTCATCATTAATTTTTAATTTTTTTATTTTTCGTTTTTGATTTTTCATTTTTCATTTCCCATTTTCCATTTTTAATTTTCCATTTTTAATTTTTCATATTCCATTTTTAATTTTTCATTTTCCATTTTTTATTTTTCGTTTTCATCTTTCGTTTTTCAGTTTTCATTTTCCATTTTTCATTTTCCATTTTTCATTTTGCATTTTTCATTTTTCAATTTTCATTTTCGTTTTTCATTTTCCATTTTTCAATTTTCATCATTCATTTTCCATCTTCCATTTTTCATTTTTCAATTTTCATTTTTTATTTCCCATTTTCCATTTTTCGTTTTCAATTTTCATTTTTAATTTTTCATTTTTCATATTCCATTTTTAATTTTTCATTTTCCATTTTTTATTTTTCGTTTTCATCTTTCGTTTTTCAGTTTTCATTTTCCATTTTTCATTTTCCATTTTTCATTTTGCATTTTTCATTTTTCAATTTTCATTTTCGTTTTTCATTTTCCATTTTTCAATTTTCATCATTCATTTTCCATCTTCCATTTTTCATTTTTCAATTTTCATTTTTTATTTCCAATTTTCCATTTTTCATTTCAATTTTCAATTTTCATTTTTAATTTTTCATTTTTCATTTTCTAATTTTCAGTTTTCATTTTCCATTTTTGATTTTCCATCTTCCATTTTTCAATTTTCATTTTTTATTTGCCATTTTTGGTTTTCAATTTTCAATTTCCATTTTTAATTTTTCATTTTTCAATTTCTA
This sequence comes from Cordilura impudica, assembly GCA_963682025.1. NCBI lineage: Eukaryota > Metazoa > Arthropoda > Insecta > Diptera > Scathophagidae > Cordilura > Cordilura impudica. The sequence goes on from OY821518.1 coordinate 284,340,244, forward strand.
TTTTTCAGTTTTCATTTTTTATTTTCCATTTTGCATTTTTCATTTTTTTACATTTTCCGTTTTTCATTTTTCATATCTCATTTTTCATATTCCATTTTCCAATTTTCATTTTCCGAATGCCAATTTTCATTTTTAATTTCTCTTTCTCAATTTTTATTTTTCATTTTTCATTTTCCATTTTTCATTTTCCATTTTCCGTTTCCCATTTTTCGTTTTCCATTTTCCATTTTTAATTTTTGTTGTTCATTTTTCATTTTTCGTTTTTAGTTTTTCATTTTTCATTTTCCATTTTCATTTTTAATTTTTAATTTTTCATTTTCAATTTTCTATTTTTCATTTTTAATTTTTCATTTTTCATTTTTAATACTTAACTTTTATTTTTTTATTTTTATTATTTTTTAATTTTTAATTTTTAATTTTTAATTTTTAATATTTAATTTTAAATTTTAACGATAAAAAAATATGTGGTAATAAATACTTGATTGGCCAATGTGACAAGTGGGTAAAAACATATGAAATCAACCAATGAGTTGACCGCACCGATTTCGAATTGGATGAATTTTGGTACGAAGGGAAAGTTAAACATAATAATAGCGTTTGCCAACTTTCAGTGTCGTAGCTCTCGTACTTTCAGAATTATGGCCATTCCAAGTTGGCAAAAATCAATAAAAATGCACTCAGAGGCCTTAACACAATTTTTAGTATCTCGAAAAGTATTCATTGTACGTTAATAATCAAGAGCTCATTTTACAGACTAAAACATGCGCCATTCCAAAAAAAAATTTTTTTCAAATTTTCGATCAAGGATAATGTAAATAAAAAAAGGACTAAAATTTCCAAAGGATATTTCTCGAAAATCAATATTTTTAAAAATTTCAAAAAAATATATGTTAATTCTTATTACGTTTTGTACAAGTCTGTCAAATTTCAATGTGGAGTCTTTATTGCAACATGAGTTATTAAGAATAAAACAGGCGAAGGTTTATGTATTTTATGAAATGTACCAAAATACAAAAAGGTGACAAATTATAAAAAGAAAGGCAAATCAAATGTAACGGAACTTTTTCGACTTTACAACCTAGGCGAAATATTTATATTTAAATAAATTATAATTATTGTCAATACAAAAAAGTCGTGCACAATTCATTCGGTTGTGGTATTTAAATAAAAAATATGCCATTCAATTCAACATTTTGCTGTAATCCTTTTAAAAAATCCGGCCACACTGGGTGCAAAAAAAGTTTAAGACAAGTCCAAGAATGGATGCTACAGTATACTAAGGATAAAAACATTACGATCTCAAATAAATTTGTGGGACATGTAGAATAAAATTTTCGCATCTGAAGAAATCTAATAAATCTAATTTGGAAGAAGGTTCAGACATAAACGAAAATGTAGATACTTTCGATGACATTGCGTCAGGTACGGAAGAAGATGACATTGCGTCAGGCACGGAAGAAGTTGCTATTTCAAAATTAAACCAATCTTTACCGTATCTGGAACAATCTCCGATAGAAAAGAAGAAGTTACATCAAAAACGGTACAGAGAAGCAAAATTCAGGAAAATAGGTGATTCGATTCAAGACAAAATTTTCCACGGTTCAGCACAATCAACTTCACATATGTGCCCACAATCCGAAATAATAAAACAATTAAAAGAAAAGTTTAAAACATTAACAAAAAATAGTGAGAAAATCCAACTGCTAACAATTTTACCAAAAAGCTGGGCAATACATAAAATTGAGGAAGAATTCCTGGTTACAAACTATATCGCGCGAAAAGTTAAGCATTTGGTTGAAACAAAGGGTGTGATGAGTACGCCTAACCCAAACCTGGGAAGTCCAATTTCACCAGTGACAAGCAGTTTAGTAAAATCCTTTTATGAATCCGATGACGTCAGCAGGTGTATGCCCGGATAGAAAGATTTCGTGTCTGTTTTTGAAAATGGTACAAAAGTCAGGAAAAATAGAAGACTTTTGCTTGGAAACTTAAGAGAAATGTACGCCTTATTCAAGGAACGACATGATGGAATAAAAATAGGTATTTCCAAGTTTTGCCAACTTCGTCCGAGGAATATAATTCTAGCAAATGCGAGTGGATGTCATAACGTGTGTGTTTGTACAAAGCATAAAATGTGAAGCTGATGATTGATGCTATAAATTTAAAAAAACTAACTGCTGGTGTTCCGAATTATCAGCTTGAATGTTACAAAGATTGTTTGAAACAAATGACATGCATTCCATCTTCTTCAAAGTGTCACCTACGTAAATGTTACAAGTGTCCAGGAATTGAAAATTTAAAAGCAAAACTAAATCAATTACTAGAGCAAAATGATATTGATGAAATAATATATAAACAATGGGTAAGTGTAGATAGGGATAATTTGGAGACCATGATTATCCAAGCCGACGTTTTTGTGGATTCCCTATGTGAAAAGCTTGAAATTCTATTACCTCATTCATTTATTGCAAAACAGCAGGCAGCATATCTGAGCGAAAGAAAATCAAATTTGGAAGAAAATGAGTATATAGCAGTTTGTGATTTTTCAGAAAATGCTTCTTTTACTATTCAGGATGCAGTCCAGGGATTTCACTGGAACAACTCTCAGGCCACTTTATACCCAATTGCTACTTATTTTAAATCAGATGGAAAAACATAACATACAAACTTCATAATAACATCTGATTGTCTTGTACACGATTCTGTAGCTGTTCACCTGTTCCATCGCCACCTGAATGTATTTTTGAGAAAAAAGTTTAAAACAACCCCGAAGAAAATCACGTATTTTTCAGACGGTAGTGCTGCCCAGTTTAAAAATAAAAAGAACTTTATCAATTTATGTTATCATATGGAAGATTTTGGATGTAATGCTGAGTGGCATTTTTTTGCAACAAGCCATGGAAAAGGCCCAAGTGACGGTCATGGAGGTACCGTAAAGAGAGAGGCACGTCGAGCTAGTTTACAGAGTCCTTTACAAGGTCAAATAACTACTCCAAAACAATTATATGAATGGTGCCTGCAAAATCTTTTGAACTGTAATTTCGAGTTTTTAACTCTAGAAGACCACGAAGAAGAAGCACGGTTCCTTCAAATTCGTTTTAAAGATTTGCGTACTATTCCTGGAACTTAAAAGCTGCATTCTATTGAACCTGTAGATAAAAAAAAAATTAAAGTCAAGCGAAATCCTAATTGAAATCCTTTAGAAATAAATAAATATGCTGTAATAAAGTATTTAATAACGATAATACATTATGTTGTACTTTTTATTAAAAGTTTAGCAATGGAGAAAAAGAGGTAAAGCAAAGAAAAATCGAAAAAGTTGCGTTACATTTGATTTGTCTTTCTTTTTGTAATTTGTCACCTTATTGTATTTTGGTACATTTCATGAAATACATAAACCTTCGCCTGCTTTTTTCTTAATAACTCATGTTGTAATAAAGACTCCACATTGAAATTTGACAGACTTGTACAAAACATAATAAGAATTAACATATATTTTTTTGAAATTTTTAAAAATATTGATTTTCGAAAAATATCCTTTGGAAATTTTAGTCCTTTTTTTAGTCCTTTGATCGAAAATTTGAAAAAAATTTTTTTTTGGTATGGCACATGTTTTAGTCTGTAAAATGGGCCCTTCATTATTAACGTACAATAAATACTTTTCGAGATATTAAAAATTGTGTTAAGGCATCTGAGTGCATTTTTATTGATTTTTGCCAACTTGGAATGGCCATAATTCTGAAAGTTCGAAGGCTATATATCTGAAAGTTGGCAGATGTTATTCTGCCGATCCATAGATCATGTGTACAAAATCTTATCAAATTTGGAGGTGATGAGGTCACAAATGTTAATATTTTCGGTTGATTTCATATGTTTTTACCCAAGTGCAGTATTAATATACACACAACTGCAATGACTTCAACAATAAGAAGAATTACAACATATACAACATATCTTAAGAAAAACAACAAACACAATGAAAACTTTTATTTTTTCAAGAGTTTTTTCAAAGTTTCATTCATAACTCGTGAACGCTTTGACCGATTTTGACGATTTTAAATAGCAACTCCTTTGGGATGTTATTAAACGATTTTATACAGAAACGAACGGTCTAGCTTAGATATTGACGGCGTGATAGTGATTTCCACAGACAGACGGACAGACGGTCATCGCTAAATCAACTTCCCTTGCTCTGGAATTTATTTCGATGCGTTACAAACGGAATGACAAACCTATATATACCCTCTTCCACTGAGGTGTGGAGGGTATAAAAATAGTAATATGTAGGACCATTAAAAAACGAATGTCAATACTTATCTCAAATTTGAATAATTCTTCAGACATACCTGTAACGAAAGAAATAATATATTCAGTCAATTTAGGTATTAGAAAAATTAAACGCATTAAGTACTTATAATAACCTCCGTTTTAAACATTGTATATTCAACCCCAAACAGATTTCGAATCACATAAAATGTTTTAAAAACAGAGTTAAAAAGCCGTAATATCAATTACAAAGTAAATACAAAGTTAAATAACATAGAACAAGAAGTTCTAACGTAAATAGATGTATTTTTGTGTTTCCCGTTTGGGATATTGCCCCTAGATTTGGGGCTATTTTGTATTTTAAAAGGATTTTAAGAGAGTTATATTTTTTAAGAATTCTTCAGAATATGTGCTTCGAATATTTTTTTTCGAAATGTTTTTTTTTTTTTTTTCAAATTTATATTTTATTTATAATTCAGACGTCAGCTTAAATTTAGAAACTTTCCACAAGCATCAACATATTTTTAATATTTTTAATATCTCAAAAATTTTATAAATTATACATACATTTTTATATGATTTTAAACAGATTTTGATTTTCTGTAGGCTGTCAGTAACCATACGCTGGCTAAAACGAGTATGTCAGTGACTGTTTTTTTATTTAATAGTGGTCATTACCATGATGCTACGAGTAGTGATAAACATTAGTTTATACTCGTAGATACGAGGTAGATATCATCAATAGATTGATGATTTGCGATACATGATAGAGAAAACAAAAAGAAAGCAAAATAAGGTTGTTTGGCTAAATTACCGAACTGACTTCATTCATATTACGATGAAGTATAAATAATTTATATTTTTCTAAACCATCATAATAGAAAAAAATAGCGAAAATCACTATAATATTAAAAAAGGAGAAAACCAGTTCAAAGCGGAATTACATGAGTTTTATAGGTCAAATGGTAGCTAAATGTGGATACATGAAAAGTACATCAAAAGGAATATGAATAGAAGAAATAAAATAAAAATTATACCAAGCATAAATATAAATAAATACAATAAAAAACGAAATATAAAATAAAATTTAAACAAAAAAATAATAGAAAATCAAACAAAATAAAATAAATAGAACAAATCAAAATATAATATAAAAATTTTATTTTAAAAAAATAATCAAAAATAAAATTAAATTAAAAAATGTAATAAAAAAAGAATATATAATAAAAATCTCAACTAACATAAAACGAAATAAAATAATATTTAAAATGTAAACTAAAATACTATAAAAATACATTTAAAAATATAAAAAAAAATATGAAATAAATTAAAATTGTAAAAATCGATTAAAACAAAATAAAATTTAAAATTAAATAAACATATATTATATAAAGAAAAATTAAATAAAACAAATTGATAAAAGTAAAACAAATTAAAATTAAAAAAATATTGTGCAATATAAAATTAAATAAAATAAAAAAAAATAATATATTATAACAAAATAAAACGAAACAAAATCAAGAAAAATAAACTTAACAAATTATTATATAAAGTTAAATAATAAAATAAGATAATAAAATATTTAAGTAACAAAATATAAAAAAATTATAAAAAGATACTACAAAATAAATAAATAAAAATTAAACTTAAAAATTTGACAAAAAAAAAAAAACATAATAATAAAATTTATAAAAATAATAATAAATATAACTTAATATATTATAAAATCAAAAAACAAAGTAAACTAAGACTAGTAAGAAAATTATAGTCGGTCTAGACCGACTATACGATACCCTATACCATGGTTAAGAGACCTTATCTCTTCGATCCAACTAATTGGATATAGAAAATAAGCATAAACCAAATTTGAGTGGCATTGTTATTAATTTTTTTTGGCTGCAGATATAAAAAAGTTAATATCGGGTGCTATATACATATATATGGGGACTAGGACGAAAAATGGACCGATCCTTACTATATTCGGTAAAGTCACTTATATTTTGAAAAAATATACACAAACCAAATTTGAGAAAGATCTGTGCAATATATTTTTTTTTGGTAGATTTAAGTGAAGATCGGGAAGCACTCTATATGGGGCCTATGACTAAGAATTGTCATATAGGGATTATTTTTGGACTACTGATTAATGGATATAATAAACACATACAAATCCAAATTGACTGAGATCAATATGATAATTTGGCTCTTATGGCAATTTATGTCAATTTCTTAGGGGCCAAATTTCACCAATTTCAATATCGTTCATCCTGTGGCCGATAAGAGCTTATATACCAAATTTCATCAAAATATATTCATATTTGCGACCTGTAGTTTGATTACAAGGTTTACATGGACACACAGACGGACAGACGGACGGACGGACATCGCTAAATCGACTCAGAAAGTGATTCTGAGTCGATCGGTATAATAAAAGATGGGCCTAGGTCAAATATTTTTGGTAGCTACAAACAGCAGCACAAAGTCATTATACCCAAACCACATAGTGGAATGGGGTATAATGAAATAAAATTAAATAAAATAAAATAAAATAAAATAAAATAAAATAAAATAAAATTAAATAAAATAAAATAAAATAAAATAAAATAAAATAAAATAAAATAAAATAAAATAAAATAAAATAAAATAATGTAATATTAAATAAAACAATAAAATTAAAATAAATAAAATTAAATTAAATAAAATAATATAAAAAAATATAAAAGAAAATAAAATAAAACAAGGTAAAATAAAAAAAAAAAAATAAAAAAAAGTAAAATAAAATAACATAAAAAAGTAAAATAAAAATAAACAAAATTAAATAAAATAAATTGAAAAAAAAAAATAAAAAAAAAAAACAATAAAATAATAGCAAATAAAATAACAACATAAAAATATAAAGTCAAATAGCAACGTAACAATTCTGGCGAAATTAAAGTGGTTGCTCTAAATATTTCTAAGGCGTTCGATCGCATGTGGCATGGTGCATTGATATCAATGCATTTTGGGTCGGTATAGACTTCTCTCGATTTATATCGTGTTTTCTCAGAGACCGAACATTACGTGTTGTTATTGATGGGGTCTCATCTAATGAGTTTCGGGTTAACTCAGGGGTACGCCAAAATTCCGTTCCTCCTCCTCTTACTTTCCTTATCTTTCTGAACGACCTTCTTGGTCAAACTTTTAATTCTATATACTCTTTTGCAGATGACAGCAGCATTTGTCATTCATTTTCCTTTAATTGTAGGCCAAGCCTCTTGGAGGTTGGGGCAAAAGACAGACAATGAATGACATACTCAATCAAGACCTGTTAACAATCTCCGAGTGGGGTAAAGCGAATAGGGTTGATTTTAATGCGCTGAAGACTCAGTGTTGTATGTTGACCCATAGGGCCATGGAATCAACAATGTCATCTGTATATATGAGTGGTTTAGGTATTGAGGAATGGGATACTCTTGATGTTCTAGGCATGAGAATTCAACGTGATGTTCGTTGGAACGAGTATGTTTTTCAAATGTCGAAAGAAGCATTCAAGTGTCTTGATTTTCTAAAACGGTGCAAAAATTACTTCACTCTTTCTGATCTCCTTAAAATCTATACCACATACATCAGACCAAAAATGGAATACAACTCCCATATATGGGCAGGAGCTTCAGTCTATTTTGGAACTACTGGAATGTGTGCAAAGGAGGGCGTTGGCGCTCACCAATGACAGTAGGGTATCCAACTCTACTGACTCATTGGAACATCGTCGGAATGTGGGTTGTGTAGCACTGTTCTGTACCATGAGAAAAATTCTTCTGAGATTAGCGAACTTATTCCAAGTGCCCGAGTTTCGGTTCGCTCTACCCGCTTCTCTAGTAGATCACATCCGTTTGTAGTCTATTGTCCAGTTGACCGCACAACCCATTACAGAGAGAATTCGTTTATCAGTCGAAATAGCCGTATGTGGAATAAACTCCCCGCTTAAGTCTTTCCTGGCGGTTATAATATAATTTAAAATTGAAGTCAAATATCCACAAACACTAATCCCTCTCTCCTCCTTCCCATAACCTATTTTCCTGAAATCAACACAATGCACTGCATTTGTAGGGGCATCTGCTGAGTGTTGGTTTCCAAAAAAAAAAAAGTAAAATAAAAAAATATTCAAAGCAAATAAAAGATATAAAATTAAACAAAATTATAAAAATATATAAAAATAAAATTATAACTAAAAGAATTAAACAAAACAAAACTATAATATAAAATTCATATAAAATCAAATAAAGCAAATGAATACAAATTATAACAAAAATGTATAACATAAAGCAAAATAATACGAAATAAAAACAAAAAATTATTAAATAAAAAATAAAAATAAATTAAATAATAGATAATAAATAAATAATAAAATGTAGTAAAGAATATATATAAATAAAAATAAAAAAAAATAAAAAAAAAATAAAAATATATAAAATAAAATTTTAAAAAAATAATAAAAATATATAAAATAAAATTTAAAAAAAATAAAACCTAAAATATAAAATATTTCATAATAAATCAATGAAAATAAAACAACCACAAATCAACAAATTAAAATAAATAAATAATATAATAAAATAACACGAAATGAAATAAAAAAATAACAATAAATATAATATAAAACCAAATAATATAAAAATATAGATTAAAAAATATAATATAAAACCAACTAAAATAAAAAATTAAATAAAATATAAATATAAATAAATAAAACAGAATAAAATAATAGACAAAATAAAAATAATAAAATATAGAAAGTAAAAAATATTGAAATGAAAATAATAAAAAATAATAAATGAAATTATTAAATTAAACAAATAAAATAAAAAAAAAATGCATACAAAACCAAAAAAAAAAATAATAATAAAAATTAAGTTGAGCAAATGAACACAAATTATAACAAAAAATGTATAATATAATATAAGTATAATAATTGTAAAATAAAAAAAAAACAAAATATATATATATATATATATATATATATATATATATATATATATATATATAAATAAAAAAAAAACAAAATATATATATATAATATAATATATATATATATATATATATATATATATATATATATATATATATATATATATATATATATATATATATATATTATATATATATATATATATATATATATATATATATATATATATATATATATATATATATATATATTATATTATATATATATATATATACTAAATAAAAAAAATAAGTTTAACAAAATTATATCAAATCAAATAAAATAATAGAAAATAAACAAATAATAAAGCAAAGTAAAAAGTATTCAAACAAAAATAAATATATATAGAATAAAATCGTAAAAAATAAATCAAACATATATAGTTCATCATAAATCAAGGAAGATAATACAAAGGAGCAATAAAAAAATCCAACTAAAATCAATAAAAAGAAACATAATATAATATAAAACCAAATAAAAAAAATCCAATGAATGTAATATAAAATCAAATAAAATAAAATATATTTCAAAAATAAAATATAATATATAAAATCAAACAAAATAAAAAATGAATTTATAAAAACAAATTATAATAAAACTATAAATAATTTAAACATATTTTAATAAAACAAGAATAATAATATAAAAATTCATATAAAATCAAATAAAAAATTAATATTATTAATTAATATTAATTGATTTAAAAGAACATATTAAACAGAATTATTAAAAAAAAAAAAAAAAAACTAAAACAAATAAAATTAAAGAAAATAAATGTCGCCAGAATTTAAATAAAAATATACACTCCTGAAGAAGTCTGAAAAAAGCAGACGAAAATATGAAAATATTTTCTGTAACTAAATTGATCCTTTTATTTACACCAAATTTGACCATCATTAGCCCGTAAGGGAACTCCTTTTTACAGTAATAAAATAAAACAATTAAACAAAAAAAAAAAAAAACGAAATAAAATAGCTTAACAATATAATTCCAAATAAAACAAATAGAATATAATAAATTTAAATTAAATATCACTATAAAAATACAAAAGAAATGCTTGATATATCTTACATTGTTTCATATACATATTAAAACAATTGAAAGTATCTGAACTACCTACTTTCTTAAATTCAATATTAATAAAATGTAAATTTATTTGCTATAAATAAATAATAAAATAAAAATAATTTCAATTTAACCACAAATTTACATTTTTTTCACGTGATTAAAAATCTCAAACTTCCCATCAATATCTTACTGAGAATTGCATATAATTCAATATATATTATAATTTATTTCTCAATAAATATTTTTCTATTACAATCAGCCTTTTATGTGTGATAATAATATTGGTACGGTATTAACGCAAAAAATATTTAGCAAATTACTTATTCACGTCACATTCTTTAGAATGAAAACATTTTTGCACATACTCTACATTGTTAAATAATATGACATGAATTATTATGCATTACTGCCGGGTAATCAGTTTAAATGACAGACATTAATATAATTTCAATAAAATCAATTGATTAGAAATTATTACAATACTTTATAAATGTGCAAAGGGAATTTTGGTTATAGAATTATTATAGCAGAAACAATTGAAATGCTTTATATGTTTGACAGCTGGAATGTGTTAAGATGGCTGAGCCGTCTACGGCGCCAGAGTATTTTAGGCCGTACAGGTCCTCTCTGACGGAGGGGCTTTCGAATCCCACTTCTGACTAGAATTTTTTTTATTTATTTTTTTATACTTGTATTTATTATTTTTTTTATTTTTTTATTTATTTTTTTATACTTGTATATATTTTTTATATTTTTTTATTTTTTTTGTATTTTTTTGTATTTTTTATTATTTTTTTTTTTTTGTATTTTATTTTTTTTTTTTTGTATTTTTTTTATTTTTTTTTTTTTTTTGTATTTTTTATTTTTTTTGTATTTACTTAAGGTCAAATTTCAATTTTTACTGATTGAAATGTTTTTTATTTTCATAATTTTTTAAAAATTTATTACATATTTTAAAAAATAATCATTAAAAAGAAAAAGTAATTACTTTTTTTAGTATTATATGATTTAGTTTTAAAATTATATTTTTTGTTTTATTATAAATTATTTTTAGATTTGTTTTATTTCAATTATTTGTTATTTTAAATTTGCTTTTCAATTACGAAAAAGTTTGAATGCCAGACTCAAGTGTTATAACTTGCTCGGTTCCAACAGAGTATTCTCGAGCGCGCTGGTCCTCTCTGAGAGTGTTGATGCGAATCCCACTTCTGACAAGAATTTTACATATATACTTTACATATACTTTACATATTTCGTGTTCAAAACATTTATATTTTTACCAATAAATTTAAAATTTTATTGTTTTATTTATGTTATCATTAAATAATACCTTCTGTAAAGAAAGTCCCATTTTTAAATTCTTTCTTTTAACTCGTACTCTCTGTCTGTCTGTCGTGGGTCAACCCCATTTCGCCTTATCCAATTGATCTGAAACTTGGCCCATAGTCTTGTTGTGGCTACAGATTAATTTTGGGGTAGTCACGCACAGTCACGGAGTGATCTAAAAGCCATTTCCCGTCATTCGATCGATTTGAAACGTGGTCCATACAATCTGAAACTAGGTCGATATACTTGCTGTAAAGAAAGATTAACTTCGACATAGCCACGCACAGTCACGGAAAGATTTAAAACCCATTTCTCCTTATTCGATCGATCTGAAACTTGGTCGATAGACTTGCTGTGAAAAAAGATTATCTTTGACATAGTCACGCATAGTCACACATAGTCACGGAGAGATTAAATCCTCACTCCCCTTCATCCGATTGATCTGAAACATTGTCCATGGACTTGTTGTGGCCAAAGATTAGTTTTAAGATAGTCACACACAGGCACGTATAGTCACGCACAGTCATGAAGTGATGCAAACCCCATTTCCCCTCATCCGATCGATCTGAAACTTTGTCCATAGGCTTGTTGTGACCAAAGATTAATTTTAAAATAATCACGCAAAGTCACGCACAGTCACGGAGATTCAAAACTCATATGCGTAAGGATAGAAAGAGTTTTAATAAAAACTTTGTTTTTATTGGTTAGATTATTACACTCAGAAAAAAATATTCGCCAACCTCATTGTACTAAAGTAGAACAACTTTATTTTCGCCTGTAAAAACATAAATTTATTAAAATCTCAAAATTTTCTACTACAATAAAATATTTACTGTTAAGACAACAGAACTATAATCATAGTGAAGTCGAAATTCGGTTATTTGGACCATTGCAATTCGGTTGGCAATAAATTCGGTAGCCACAATGATTCTATTTTCTGTGCGTATATTCTATTGATTCAAACATTTTTATTTTATTTTGTTTAGTTAGTCATTTACTTTTTATTTTATTTTTTTTATTTTTTTTTTTTACTTCTATTTTATTCTTATTTAGTTTCTTTATTTTATTTTTTATTTTATTTTTATTTTATTTCTATTTTATTTTTATTTATATTCTTTATTTATTTATTTTTTTTTTGTATTTTTGTATTTTTTTTTTTTTTGTATTTTTGAATTTTTGTATTTTTTTTTTTTTTTTTCTTTTGTATTTTTCAATTTTTGTATTTTTTTTTTTTTTTTGTATTTTTTTTTTGTATTTTTGTATTTTTTTATTTATTTTTTTTTTTTTTATTTTCTATAAATTTATTAAATATATTAAGAAATAATTGTAAACATTTTTACTTTTTTAATTATTTTTGGCATTATTGTAAGAGAATTTTAATTTATAAAATATTTTTAAAGTATTTTCCTTTTATTGTTATATTTATATTATTTGAAATAAGTGGTAAATGGTATATTATGTTAGTGAAGATTGAAAAGAAATATATATAAAAAATAGAATTTCATGAATCTCAAGGCAATGATGATTTTCGATTTGAGCAAAATATAAACAGCTCATTTTATTTATATGATAGTAGCTAAAGCTATTACACGATGTGTTTTTTACATATGTACTGTCACTTAAAAAGTGACATATGAAATTCCTCATGTCTGTCAAAATTGTCTTTTACATACGATTAATAATTTTTGCTATCACACGTTCATATGTATTTCCGTATGACATAACCTCTATATGTAAATAACAGCTGATTTAATTTGTGAATTTAAAAAAAAGTTATATATTTCTTAATTTTTAATTAATATTAAACAATTTATTTTTCTTTCAATCTTAATCTTTATAATGTACTCTGTTTTTCTTTCGCCACAAGCAGTGTTGTATTTTCATATGTTTGTCAAGCAAAAATAGAACCTGTTCTAATTGAAAAATGTACATGTGAATTTCCTCATGTATTATACATAAACAATGTTTCATATGTATCACACGATGTGTACAACTTTTGTTGTGGGAACATTTGACAGTACATATGTAAAAAACACATCATGTAATAGCACCTTTATATTCTCTATGTGGCATTTATATCCTGTTTAAAATAGTAGAGCCGCGGAAGAAATAAGAGTAAAATAGTGTTTAAATTTTCTTTAAATATAATTATTAGAATCTTAATTTTTCTTCAGGAAAGTTTAAAAAAAATTATAATAATGTTGTATCTACACAATAATAAATGGGTTCTGCGGCAAATAAGTTTCTTCAAATTTTATTTATTTAAAATAACAAATTTAATTTCAATAAAAAAAATATTTTAAAGTAGTTCGTTATATGTCAGGATGGCCGAGCGGTCTAAGGCGCCAGACTCAAGTGTTATAACTTGCTCTGTTCCAACAGGGTTCTCGTATGAGCTTTCTGGTCCTCTCTGAGGGCGTGGGTTCGAATCCCACTTCTGACAACAATTTTTTTTGATATTTTTTTTTATTTCTGATAAATTCATAAATATTTTTATCAAATATTTTTAATGGTTTCTGATAATAAAAAAAAAATATTTTATTATACCAATCGTGACAGAATCACTTTCTAAGTCGATTTAGCAATATCTGTGGTAAGTATCCATTTAACCTCGTACGCAAAGTACAAAATATTTTTTCGATGACGTTTGGAAGTTTTGCCCGAATATCTACTATATTTATACATAGAATTTAGGAACAGTTTTAGTCATAGTTCCCATATAAAACAGCCTCCCGTTATTTATTTAAATCAATTCAAAGACTCACAAGTGTGAAATATGTCATTAAGATTTGGTTTGTACATGTTTTTGCACTACATAAGTGATCTCACCTAAAGTGGTTTGGATGGGATCATTCTAGGACCTGCTCCCCATATAATAATCGCATCCATATATGTGTACACCACATATTAATAATAATAGCACTATAATCTGGTTTATGCTCATTTTGTATATAAAGTTATTGTCTCAGCATAGGTGGATCCAAAGCTCTCTCTCGAAACGCAATATACTCGTATATATTATATTTTTCTATTTTTCTTACTTGTTTTCTGTTGTATTTTTTATTATTTTTTTCTACAGTTTCATATCAATCTTTTTACTCTGAGTAATAAAAAAAGATTTTGTCGAAGAAAATACTAAAGATGTAGGTTCAAATACCACTTGATTATATTTAAAACAAATATATATGGTTTTTATTAACTAAACTAGAGTGGGTCAAATTGCCAAAATTAATTTTGTATGGGGGTACCCAAATACGACATAAATCCAGTTTTCGTCGAAACTTTGGAGGGTTCGAAAACGATTTTAGAGGTATGGTTCCTTGGGCAAATATACAGTACAAGAAATTGGAGATTTTGAGTTGCTTTTTTGGCAAATTATTTTTTAAAATAACAGCTGAATCACGTAGTTCATATAGTGCTATTGTCGGCTTATCATTTTCTAAAGCCCATTGTATGCATATGTTTATCGATGTTATAGCATCGTCCACTTTAATTTTGTTTTCTTCATGACCACTTTCGTATATATCCTCCGATTCCGTATCTGATAATTCCAGTTGCTCCTCATTACTTCCCACATGAAATTCTTCTTGAATCCAGTTGTTTATGTCAGCATTCGTGAACAGGTTTTCCGTACCAACTTGAGCTAAAAGTATACCAATAGTTGAAAGATCTTCGTTTTCTTCCTGAATTATATTTTGTAAAATATCTAAGGGCATGTTATCCTCTTCACTCCATTCACTACCGAATTCGAGCAAGGCTTTCCAGGATTTTTGGATATTGGACACTGATATTTTATCCCAGGACGTAGCTAGAATCTGAACTGCATATTTGAGATTAAAGTTTTTTAGTTTGAGCTCCAAATTTGTTTCCTTCTCGCCAAGCAAGTGGGTGAGCAGTTGTTTTTTATAATTTAATTTGACCAAGTTGATAACGTGTTGATCTAATGGTTGAATAAGTGCAGTACAATTGGGTGGTAGATTCATTGCTATAATTGAACCATCATCACTTTTTAGTTCCTCAACTGGGTGGCACGTCGCGTTATCTAAAAGCAAAACTGCTTTTTGCGGGAGACCTTTTGAAACCAAAAATTCTCGTACCTAAAAAATGTTTCCTTAAGAACAACTTACTTTTACTAATTGGTAAAAATTAACTTACGTGGGGAACAAATTCGTGATGGAACCAGTCCTTGAATAAAATTGATGTCATCCAGGCGTTATTACTGAACTTGTATATTACAGGATTATTGAGAAAGCATTTAAAGGCGCGTGGGTTTTTCGATTTTCCAACAACCATCAATTTCAGTTTGTCTGTGCCACTCGCATTTGAACAGGGCAAAAAAGTTATTCGCTCTTTACATATTTTTCTTCCGGGAGCCGTTTTCTCATGAGATGTGACAAGAGTGTGATTTGGAAGCATCATATAATACAAACCGGATTCGTCGGCATTGTAGATTTGGTGAAGAGTCAACCCATGCTCATCAACGTAATCCTTAAACTCTTTCACAAATGGATCAATAAGATGAGGTTTCGAAGACAATTTCTCACCCGTAATTTTTAAAAATCTAATTCCATGTCGTCGCTTAAATTTCTTCAACCATCCTTCACTGGCATTGAATACTGAACTGATTTGATAAATTTTGGAATACAAATGACTGGCTTTTGCTCGTAAAATCTCTGCTGACATTGGAACATTTTTTTCCCTTTGTTTTATAAACCACTTATAAAGCATTTTTTCCATTCTTGGGTACTCAGCTTTCTTTAAGGTGCAACGTTTGCCAGGACCACTTTCTGTTGTACGTACGAATTTTTTTAATAAATTTTCTTGCTTTATAATGCGGTAAACCGAAGACTTGTGCAACTTGTAATTTACGCAAATTGAATTTACGAAATCTCCACTTTTAAATTTTTTTAAAATCTCTAATTTTTGAGAAATCGTTGGCTTTAAAATATGTTGAACTTTTCCCATATTAAGAGATGTATTTACACAACAAATGACACGAATGAACTGACAAAATTGAAGACCAAAATCATCCAAAAAGGTTGATATACCAAAAGACTGGGATTTCCCTTTTTTGGTTGTAGACATTGTAAACAAATTTAAAAAAACAGATAAAAGTCGCGAAAATAGAACCCTTTTTTTTCGTAAACTGTCGCGATTATAGAACCTGCAATGTTAAAAATTAAGCCGTCGCGATAACCGGGCCGTCGCGATAATGGGTAGTCGCGAATACCGAGCTTCTACTGTACTTGTTATGGCCCATAGTACCAGAATCACGATGAGCCCATGGAGTAAAAATAATTGACCCACCCTACATTATATATATAAATATAAATTAAATATGTAGAGAGTTTGTGATTCTTTTTAAAACAGGATGATTTGTGATTAAAAAACAAACAACGTTACATAATTGAATAATATTTCGTCTTAGATATATGCTAACATTTAACAGTTTATTTTTTTTTATTATCGCTAATGAATTCTATACACCATCAATTGATTAATGAAAGAAATAGAGAAATGATGATTATAAATTGTAAATAACTATTAAAGAAATTAATGAACCGTTTAAGCGTTTCATAGAATAAAACAATTTTGTAACAAATAATGATTTGATTTAGAAAATAATTAAAACTAATGATTTCGATTCAAGTATAATATGTATCAAATTTATAACGAAAACGTTTAGCTGTTCATTCGAAATTAAAGACGTGATTTTGAGTCGTAAAAATAAATATATTGAAGAAGAAAAATAAGTGTGTGCTAGAGAGAGTTTTAAATTTATAATCAGCCCTTTTTTAATTTAAATCCAATGTGGCAATTTGGCAACACTGTGGCAAATGAAATAAATGAACACCTATGACTTGGTTGTGATTTAATTGTGGAAAAAAGTCGAAAACCATTAAAAGAACCGCTCACAGCTTGCTGCTTTGAATGAGTATTTGTGTCGGTGGATTTCTTAATGTGAGTCTAGTGTCAATTAATATTTGTTAGAATAATAAATATATACGAGTAACAGCAGTCTTTTTGATGTTATTTACTGGAAATAACAGCAATAGGTTGTCTTTTTCATTGTCTGTCTATCTGTTTGTCGCTGGAGTGTGTGCTTTTTTGTTATTCCATTTTTTCTGTTTCTTCTTTTTTTTTACTTTTCAGTGGCAATTATGTAATCTTGAACTAAAATAGTTATAAGTATATATAATAACTTAAGAGTATTATTAAACCAAAACTAAAGCTATTAGCTGTGGCTACCGTATGTGTAGTTGACAGTTAGTGTTAGACAAAAGTGTTGCCATTGTAATTATACTTAATAACAGTTCTTAGATACTCGTATAATACAATAAAATGATGTTAAGAGCTATTAAAACTAGACAGTGGTGAAGAAGATTACACAGCAGGAAAGATTTATTTTAGCTTTCATTGTAAGGACTTTTAAGTTTTCAAAATATTAGCAATAATGAAATTTTATAAAAAAAAAATATATATATGTATATAAATTACCAAAAAAGAAACAAGAGTGTTAAATTCGGCCGCGCCGAATTTTTGATACCATCCGCATGGGTTTTACGTCTACATTAATATGTGGACTTGTTGCCCTATTTGTAACAAATGTAAACAAAATATTTGAAAAAGTGAACAATTTGATAAACTTAATTTGTAGCATTTTTTAGAGGTGGGTTCATATTTTTGGACAATATCATGGCACAATGATGCCCGATTTATCCCATTTTCATTAGCAATCTTTACCTAGGTAAGGGTCATATCACACGATGTTTTTTTTTTAATGTGTAAACATCTATACGCGCAGGGGGGTAAATTTCTATTTCACAATACAATCACAAAAACAGCGTAACTCATATCGGTGTGAGCTGAAGCAGATAACGCTGTGTGACTTATGATTGTATTGGTGAAAAAATTATGATATAAAATTGTTTTTTTATGCCACTTTTTTAAAAGCGTCATCTATGTATCACTTATATTAGGATATTTTTAACGTTTTACAGCAAACGGTTGTTGAATTAGCTGAAACAGTTTTTGCTATAAGTGATACATAGATGACGCTTTCTGTTTGATTTTAAAAAATGACTTAAAAAAATCTTTAATTACTAGATGTTTACACATCTTCCCTGTGATCGGACTCACATGATTTTTTACATATGTACTGTCACTTTTTTATCCATATGCAATTCCATATGTCTGTCAAAATTATCATTTTACATACGATTGATAATTTTTGCTATCACACGTGCATGGTCGGCGGTAAATTTTTCGAAAACAATTTTTCGAAAAACCAATTCTTCCCCGCTATAGTTGAAAACCTCTATAGTTATTCCCCGCTATAGTTGAAAACCTATGATTATTCCCCGCTATAGTTGAAAAACTTATTTATTCCTGCTATGGTTGAAAACCTCTATGGTTATTGTTATTCGAAGAATTGTTATTCGAAGAACTGCTATTCGAAGAATTGTTTTTTCGAAGAATTGTTTTCGAAGAATTCTCCTCAAATCCACGTGCATATGTATTTCCGTATGACATAACTTCTAAATGTAAACAACAGCTGATTTAATTTGTGAATTTGCAAAAATTTATTGTTAAAAATAAAGTTATATATTTTATATGCTTTTTAATTACACTGTGCTAGTTTTGAGAACTTTTTTTTGCCGACGAACGGGGCACCCGGTGAGTTAAACTAAATCGACTGTGCTGAATCGAATGGCGTTCGCCTTTTTTTTAGGTTAGCTCTTAAAAAAAAGTTAGGGGGGGTTAAAGTTTCCCCCTTTTGGCCTGTTCTTGCAGAATACCGGTATATAAAACTATGCTTTGTTTACATCTGAGGTGCAGGGTGCGTTGAGCAACTTTGTAGAAAATATTATGCAAAATATTTTTGTTGAACATATTAACACTCTAACTGCCCCTCATAACGGCTTTTATTGCTTTATTCTAATAAATCGTAAAAAAACACCCCGAAAAAGGGGAAGGACGGGGATAAAATGTTCTACAAAATTGTTGGCCATAAAATTTTACTATATACGTCAGAACACACCAAAACCTAAAACTTAACACAAACACCAAAAACGAATCAAATGCAAGATTGCCCACACACAAGGTATGCAACCATATATGGTGAAAAAAAAATCCATGCAGTCTCAATGAAATCACGCAAAATCGTCTGGATATAATGATACGGCGCTTAAAATTATCACAAAGACAGAGCATTCTTTTGACAAAAGATTTAAAACAAACTAATATTTTGGCTTCCGATGTAAAACTATACGGGTCAATAAATCGCCATCGTAAATTTACAACTTTTTTTAGATCTATTGAGAATAATTCTCTCGCGTATTGTACTGACATCCGTGGCTTGATTTTAACAATGCAAAATGAATATAATTCAGGAGATTGGCGACTATTCATTGATTCGTCCAAAAGTAGCTTAAAAGCAGTTTTGGTACATGCCACTAATTTAAAAAACTCTATCCCAATAGCACTAAGCACAAATACTAAATAGACTTACTCATCAATGAAAAAAATATTAGAATTAATTAAATATGGAGACCACAAGTGGAAAATATGTGCAGATTTGAAAGTGGTGGCACTTTTAAGAGGCTTGCAACTGGGCCATACAAAAAACATGTGTTTTATGTGCCTATGGAATACGCGTTTTGATGGCGATCAGTATAATACACGTGAGGAAATCAAATTGAATAGAAATAATATTATTGAAATTCCACTTGTGCCTGTAGAAAAGATTTTGCTTCCTCCTCTTCACATCAAGCTGGGAATCGTTAAAAATTTTATAAAAGCATTGAACCCAGATGGGAAGGCTTTTTCTGAATTGCGCCGAATTTTACCACGATTAAGCGGCATGAAAGTTAAAGAAGGTATGTACTCTAAACTACTTTATTAACTCAAATTTTAATATATATATCTCATAATGTTTTTTTTTTTCACAGGAATACTTAATGGACCGGACATTCGTCGTCTTATGAAGGACCAACAATTTGAAGTTGCATTAAATGTTAACGAGCTATTGGCCTGGAATTGTATAAAATCAGTAATTGTAAATGTTTTAGGAAATAATCGGTCTGAAAATTGGCGAATTTTAATTGAAAATATGCTAACTGCATTTCAAAAAATAAACGTCAGAATGTCATTGAAAGTACATTTTTTGCATTATCATGCAGATAAATTTAATGAACAATCACCAGCTGAGTCCGATGAACATGGCGAGAGATTTCACCAAGTGACAGCCAGACTCGAACACTGGTATAGTGGCAAACAACTCGATTCGCTGTTAGGAGATATTTGTTGGAATTTGCAGGAGGACGAAGAATAATTTCCATTTAAAACGTTAGCTGTAACCACAAAAATACCTTTAATTTTGAATAGCAAATAAATTATAAATTTTATTTTTTGTTAACTGTAGGATTAAAAATATGTATTTAATTTTTCTTAAATTTCTTTTATATACCGGTATTCTGCAAGAACAGGCCAAAAGAGGGAAACTTTAACCCCCCCTAACTTTTTTTTAAGAGCTAACCTAAAAAAACGGCGAACGCCATTCGATTCAGCACAGTCGAGTTAGTTTAACTCACCGGGTGCCCCGTTTGTCGGGTTTTTCAACTAGCATAGTGTTATTAATTAATATTAAACAATTTATTTTTCTTTCCATATTTATCTTTATAATTTACTCTGTTTTTCTTTCGCCACAAGCAGTGTTGTATTTTCATATGTTTGTCATGCCTAAATAGAACCTGTTCTAATTGAAAAATGTACATGTGACCTTCCTCATGTATTGTACAGAAACAATGTGTATCACCGATGTGTACAACTTTTGTTGTGGGAAAATTTGACAGCACATATGTAAAAAACACATCGTGTGATAGTACCTTAAATGGGTTTTTTTGTGAATAAGCGTGATTTCGCTAGAAAAACGGACAGACGGAAATCTCTATATCGACTCGATTTGTTATAAAGGATCTAGAATATATTTTATGGGGTCGCAAATGAATCAAACGGTATGACAAACTGATATATACCACCTACACAGTGGTGTGGGGGGTATTAAAACAGTTGGGTGTAAGAATGCTGAAACAGAACGCTCTTATAGAAAAGATAATAAATAAAATTCTACTAATAAAAAAATTTACAATAATTTCTAAAAAAAAAAAGTATTGTCAGAAGTGGGATTCGAACCCACGCCCTCAGAGAGGACCAGAACGCTCACAATAAACTCTGATGATACAAAGCAAGTTATAACACTTGAGTCTGGCGCCTTAGACCGCTCGGCCATCCTGACATATAAGAACAAATTTGTTCACACACACATATAAGACTTATCGCCGAATCATTTAATGGCCTAAAAATTTATTTGGTGAATTTTGTTGTCTAAAAATTATTGAGTAAATCTGAATTCTCAAAAGAAACTTGTACAAAAAATTTTACGAGGGCGGTCCCAGAACAACCCGATCAGACGGCAGTAGTTTGTAAAAAAATTTATAAAAAGTGGTATGGTGCCCCGTTGTTTAGTTTTTTTTTAGCTATCGAAAGTAAATGATCTCAATGAATTTTTAAACGTGAAAAAAAATTGATCACCGTTATGTAATTCCATACTTCCATTTGAAAGGTCTCAGGCCAACCAATATTATATCCGAGCTAGATTCTGCTTAACTTTGGGTGGCAAAGTTTAAATAAGGCCGTATGGGCTGCGAAGACGAACACCATAGTGGTCGATAAATTGAGGTGGCCACGCCAGAAACGGTTAAGAAGAGTTTCTTCTCTGACAAAAGATGTCGCATTTTAATTGCATTTTTTATGAAAAGTCTATTTTTTTTTTATATAATCTGATCTTATACATCAATCGAAAGTTCTCAAAGTCAAGCCCTCGTTAATTTGCAAAAAAAAAAAAAAAATGCAGCCATTGACTTCTTTCAGGTCATAGTGTAAGAATATTTTCCCATTGTTCCCCTTTTTTGAATATTTTACCCCTATGACTTCAAAGAGGATAATAATCAAAATTTTTTTGCATTTTATGAACGCAGCACTTTGAGACCTTTCAACTGATGTATAAGATAAGGTTCCTCTTACTTCAGAAAAAATACACTTTTCTAAAAAAGTGCTAATAAAATGCGTAATTTTTTGTTAGAATAGAAAACGACATTAGTCATTTCAAAAAGAGATACATATTTCGTATTGACAGAAAATTTGGAAATGGGAACGCAAAATGGGTGGCGCGTTTCACAATAGAACAAAAACAGGGTCGTGAAGATGTTTCAATACCCCCGCAAAGAATTTCCCAATTATTGGAAAAATTTTCTTTTTACAGACGAACCTAAGTTTATCCGATGTATCTAAACCGAATTCCGAACATACATTGAAGAGGAAATGCCTCTGAAATGAAAACTTGTCCAGGATAATGAGCCGAAATAAACTGCAAAGTTTGTAAAGTTGACATTGAGTGACAACAAAGTTGATGTTATATCATGGCCAGCTCTATCATCTTACTTAAGCTCAATCGAGAATTTATGACTCGATGTGGACGTTTAAATTGATGCAACAATGCAACAAGTTTGGATCAGTTATTGGCAAAAATCCAAAAACTATTAAATGCAATCTCCGTTGAAAAATGTCGCTCTCTCATACGTTATATGCCTTGTAGATTTTTAGCCGTTATCCAAGATAATGGCTTTCACATACATAAGTCGTATTAATGATCTTTTTATGCTTATTGATATTTTCAACAAGAGCACGGTAGCGAAAGTGGCTCTCCGCTTAAGGGAGTCATATAAGCTGAAACAAAGCTCTTGGGGATACACAAATTGATCGGGAAACCGATTATATGACACCGGTGACGAGCTTTGGGGGAAATTTTACGATCCAAATACCGACTAGAGAAGACTGGGCCGCAGACTCTGTCATAGAGAGAGCTGCGATCTCAGTGTATACCGACGGTTCGAAGATGGAAGCGGGTGCAGGCTCAGGGGCCTACTCTGAGCAACTTGATATTTAGGTATCTCGGAGCATCCCTGACATATGCAACGTTTTTCAGGCCTAGATTCTCATAGCAACGATCCAACGCCCATTAATATTTTCGTGGACAGTCTTGCCGTTCTCAAAGTTCTGAAATAGAAAACCGTTAGATCGAAGTGTGGGAGTGAATGTATCAGGTCCCTCGACCAAATCCGACAACACGCCGTGAGGCTGATATGAGTTATAGGTCATAGTGGGGTCAAAGGAAACGAGCTGGCCTCTATCCGAGGGCGAATGGCCTAACGCATAGGTGTCTCGAGAGCTGTTTTCAGTAGGAGCTATATGGGTGTGGACGAGGAGGAGTCAGTGCAACTTTTGCTGTATGAATGTCCAGGACTAAAGGAGCGGCACCTTAGATATATAAGGCAAAGATTCTTCGATAACCTGGATGTTCCACTCGGCGACCTTAAGAACTTCTTGAGGGAGTCTGGTTGATTTAGGAGGGACGCTAAGAGCTAATTTTCTATATTCTTTTCCTTATTACATCCGACTGTGATCGCCTTCAGGCGGGCAACCCATCTAACCTAACCTAGCAAATAATCTATTTTTATGTAGCGCCATAATAAATATAAAGTTAATAAATTAATTTCAGCCATATGTAGGTTAAATTTAAAAAAAAAAATGGAATTAAAAAAATTAGAAATTCTACCAAGATTTTTGTGTCGCAATAAGATAAGCAGTGACAATAGTGTAGAAAACTGTACAAAAAATTGGCAATAATTGCAAACAGTGTGTGCCGAAAATAAAATTAACGGACTCTTTTTTATCGCTACTGTATTAATTAAGTTTAATTTTTTATTATTTTAAAAAGTGTATAAGAATACAAATATTTTGAAAATTAAGTATAAATTTTGACTATTTCTTTAATATTACATTTGATAATTTTTATACTGATATTTGTTTGTGAGATACAGTTCTCTATGTTCTTTCAAATGACTAGGAAGAAGGATATAAATATAGTAAATTTTAAACGATATATTTTACATACACATACACTTTTATTTTTCAATTTTTTACTTTTTCATGAAAAAAACATTTTGTCAGAAGTGGGATTCGAACCCACGCCCTCAGAGAGGACCAGAACACTCGATAATACTCCGTTATACAGAGCAAGTTGTAACACTTGAGTCTGGCGCCTTAGACCGCTCGGCCATCCTGACACATAAATGAACTTAACGTAATCTCGCTTGTCAAATTTGTTAAACGAAAAAGAAATACATTTCATTGTAGTCATAATAATTAGAACTATTATTTGATATTTCAATAACGTTATAAATCAACAATTTATAGACTTTAGTTTTCTATTTTTTAACGATTCTTTTTTTAAAACTAAAAAAAATGTTTTATTATTTTCTGAAATGTTAGATTTATATACTTGTTTGTCTCTGCTTAATTTAGAAACAAATTTTGCCCCAGGAACCATTACATCCTCGATAGTATAGTGGTTAGTATCCCCGCCTGTCACGCGGGAGACCGGGGTTCAATTCCCCGTCGGGGAGATAACATTTTTTTATTTTTTATTTTTATTATAGAATATTCTCTGCAAATTATTAGTGGGATAAGATTTTCAATATTATTTTTTTAATACTCCATGCAGAAGGAGCAACTATTCGAAATTGTCGGACTTTCATTTTAGGCCAACAAGAACATATCAGATGTGAAAATCACTTCTTATCAAATATAACTTTCTTCTAATATTTATTAGCTGTTATGAGACCAAAATATGAACTCTTTTGAAAGAAAGGAATAATTGATTTGAAAAAAAGCCTAATCTACCATCCCCAATGTATCCTCGATAGTATAGTGGTTAGTATCCCCGCCTGTCACGCGGGAGACCGGGGTTCAATTCCCCGTCGGGGAGGCAATTTTTTTTTTCAATTTTTGTTTTCTGATTTTATCACAATCTACAATAAACATTTTTCAAAAAGGGATTTGGATCGAAAAATAAACTATAAAAAAATAGTATATACAGTGTGCAGGAAAACTCTTTGAATATAAACTGCACAAAATTTATTTTTAATCAACAAAACAAAAAACATACAATTTAGAATTCATGACAACTGCATATTTATGCACAGCAAAAGCCTTGGTACCCCTGCGAGGAATTAGCAAATACATAGTTTCCAGTTAATTGATTTACCCGCTTAATTGCTCTAAAAAAAGCAATGAAAAAATAATATAATGTTCGTGGATATCCCCGTTCAAATGAGTTGCGTTTAAAACCGGTACCCGTTTAATTGACTTCAATAATAAAAACCCTTTTCGGAAATCACATACAAAATTGTCGGTTAGTTGTTATTTGAAAATTTCCAGAATTGTTAATTGGTACATCCAAAATAAAAATATGTGGCAACTACAAAAATTTTATGTTTTCATTTATTCTTCACGCGTTTAAAAAATTTGAAGAAGTTTTTTGTGAAAAATGAGTGGAAGAAACCACACCAATTTAAACATTAACCAAAAATTAATTGTTATTGCTGAAGCTAAACAAATTGGAAAGGATAAACTTTGCGCAAAGTATAAGTATTCTAAGGCCAGCATAAATACAATATTAAAAAATAAAGACACAATTCTAGTAAAGTTAAAGACTTTTAAGTGGTCAACCAAAAGAGAGAGAGTGCGTGCATACGCAAACATGGAGAAACCCCCTTTCATTGTTGTTCAAACAAATGGGTGAATCTGGTGCCCTGATTTTACGCAACATGATTTTGGAAAAGCAAACAAATTTGTTGTGTAAATTATATTAGATTTAAATTCCAGTTCTGGTTTGGCAGAAAGGAGAGGGAATAACACAAAAAAAATTTCAAGGGGAAGGTGCATCCGCTGATATTCATGCCGCATATGTTTTCTTTTCCTCCACCGATGCCGATTTAGATATCGATATTGTGGAACTCTGTATTGATGTTGAAAACCAAGGTCAATTTGAAAATTATGTCCGCTGTGACGATAACTTGCAACGACTTAAGAGTCTTCAAATAAAGAAGCATTGGCTTTTCTTAATATCTTTCTGGAATATTTCTTACCAAATAATCTTTTTTCAAATGAACTTGATAATATGGAAAAACACAATTTCAGTCGGTGATGACAGTTTTTTTTTAACATCACACTGGTCTACAAATAAAAATTAAAAAAATTGACTGCAAAAACGAAGCATGTTTTCTAACTAATCTGGGTGCCCTGAATTCGAATCTGTCTTGTTAGATTTTTATCGCATGCTGGCAATACTATGAAACAGTCAATACTGAGACAACAATTTCACAATTATTAATTAGACAGAAGCCCACATTCATTCTAAATCTTCATAATAGTAGCGTTTAAGCATGTCAGGGAGATCGTGTGTTACTGATTCAAGCTATTTTTCTTTGTGTCTGGTGAATATTTGGTTGGAAAAAGGTTATGCAATATCAGAATCATTAAAATATGCATATTTATATTATTTTGGGTTTGCTGTCAGAACCGTGGATACCGACAATGTTTCGCAAGGTGCAGAACTATTTATAAAAGTGGTCGAATGGCAAGAAGATCTATTTCAATTTTTCAATGCCAGTACTTTGGAGAGAGTCAAGTAACCACCAAACCGATTGTTATTTCTGTTTAACAAAAGTTGCTGGATTCAAAATGAAAAATCGAAAAAATGTTACTTACACTAATGTCCCATCGGTTTCTAAACCAGTTCAACGTCCACCAAAGGATCCATTACCAGTCATTCCCAGTGCTACGAGCAGTGAGTTCGAAACGTCTTTCACCAAAAGTGGTAGTCTGTATGAGACTGATGATGAACGCCATTTAGTAACTCAAGCTGAGCTGAATGGTTTAATTCGGGATTTACATTTAACGAAGCAAGACGCAGAATTACTAGGGATTACATGGGAAAAATTAACAATCTATAGAGATAGAGGCTTGGAATTGGCTGCATATTTTGAAAAGAAACACTATTCTACACTGTACTGATGTTGATGGTTTATTTCAAAAAATGAACCATCCATATGACAAAACTGAATGGAGGTTATTTACTGATGGCTCTAACTACAGTTTAAAGGTTCTTCTTTTGCATAATGGATATGAAAAAACATCCATACCAATTGCTCATGCCATTAATACAAAGGAAAATTACGAATCAATGACTGAAATTTTGACATTACTGAAATACAGCAATCTTAAATGGAAGATCTGTGGTGACTTTAAGGTCTGTGAATTAAATTTCTTTGTATGTATAGTATAGACCATCGTAAAGAACTGTAAATTAATCTGTTTCATTGGTCATTGGTTTGTTGGCTGATATGCAAGGAGGTTTCACAAAATTTTGTTGCTTCTTTTGTCTATGGGATAGTCGCGCTACATGTCATCATTACGTCAGAACAGAGTGGCCAAAAAGAACTGAGTATTCACCAGGAAAACAACACATTTCAAATAAATATTTAATTGATCCAAATGACGTTCTTCTTCCGCCACTACACATAAAATTGGGCCTTTTTAAGAACTTTGTCAAGACTCTGGACAAAGATGGTGCAGCATTTCAATATTTGTTAGCGGTTTTTCATAAAATTTAATATGCTAAAATCAAAGAAGGCATATTTGTTGGCCCTCAGATCAGTAAGCTATTGAATGAAGACAATTTTTGACAATATTTATTGGATAAAGAATATGCAGCCTGGAAAACTGGCAAGAGCATCGTGGACAGTTTTCTAGGAAACAATAAGAGTGAAAACTACAGACAAATTGTTGCTGAATTATTGAAAAATTATCACGAAAAAGGTGCATGAATGTCAATCAAAATGCATTTCCTTCATTCGCATTTAGATTTTTTCCACAAAACCTAGGTGCGGTGAGCGACGAACAAGGGAAGCATGCTGGGAGACTATTGCTGGACTCTAATACGTTAAACCAAACCAACAAAATAAAAACTACGTTCAAATAACGCCATTCACTTTTGAAAATTCATTGATTTTTAAATTCAGCCTGCCAAATTACCCTAGGAAAGATATTTGGTTCCTCCAGTCCAAAACCCAGTTGGCTAGTGTAATTTGTTATGTGCATGTCTACATATTATAGTATTTAGCATGAATTCACACTTACATATTTGATCTCGTTGTTATATGAAATTTATGATATTTTAGGATTCCTTTTTAACCATTGAACGTACCTGATTCTTTTATGTTTCTTTTTAATAAATTATTTGAGTTTATATATATATGGGGGGTTTCATGTCAAGTGCACCAAATTTTGAAACCGATGTCTTCCGATCGGGATGAAATTTGCACCAAGCTTAGTCTTATTGGATAGTAGTTTCGACACAATTTTTCAACAAGATCGGTCAAGATCTCTCTGAGTTAGAGGGGATCAAAATTTGACATTTTGGCCAAACAGGTGTTTTTTGTCATCCATGTAACTTATTACCTATAGTTCTTAGAAAATTTTCTCCAAAATAGTTTAGATAGCTATTTCCTCAATATTTCGGAAAAAAATACTCTTAAAAAAACAATAAAAATTTTTAGACTTTTTTTTTGCTAAATCAAAGCATTTTTTGCATTTTTTCAAAGAAAGCTTAGGATTTTTCCTTTAAGAGCGTTTTGGTCGCTTAGTGGGATGGGAGTGGGATATCTATCAAAATAAATGTTTTGTAACTCAAGACAACGGTTTTTCAATTTTTCACAAATGCACTATTTTGAATTTTTTCCTATTTGTGTGTTAAACCTTACAAATTAAACTTATACTGAGAAACTAGACAAATTAACCTTTCCAAAGGTATGTAACATATCTAACTAAAATTTCATACCCTCGATACTGTAATACCCAGAATATGTTAACCTCAGGAAAAAAAATCACTTTTTTTCTATAGAAATGTTGAAAAGTTATTATTTTTTTATTTATTTGTAATAATAATTAAATCCCTTAAATATATAAAATTCTTCTGTCGCGTGTTTTGTGGTAAAATTCCGCCGAAACGGCTCGACCGATTCTCATGAAATTTTGTGCGCATATTGGGTAGGTCTGAGAATCGGACAACGTCTATTTTTTTTAATAGGGCCACTGGGAGGGGTACCCCCCATAAAATCAGATATCTGGAGTACTATGATAGCCATAAGTGCCACGCCCACTTGAGATATCAAAAAAAAGTACCTGTTGTCCGTTTCTGAGACCTACCCAATATCCACACAAAATTTCATGAGAATCGGTCAAGCCGTTTCGGAGGAGTTCAATTACAGAGACCGCGACACGAGAAGTTTATATATAAGAAGTTAAACTCCTCCTTTTTTTGTTTTTTTTTTAATTTTTTTTTTTTATTTTTATTTTTTTTTTTTTTTATTTTTTTTTTTTTTTTTTTTTATTTTTTTTTTAATTTTTTTAATTTTTTTTTTATTTTTTTTTTTTTTTTTTTAATTTTTTTTTTATTTTTTTTTTTAAATTTTTTTCTCTAAATATTTTCTTTTTTTAAATATTTTCTTTTTTAAACTTTTTTTTTTTTTGAAATTTTGTTTCAGATGTAAGAGTATGAATTTAAATAGTCTTGCCAAAAATGGGCGGGATCGGGCCACTGCAAAGTGAATTTTTGAAGTTAAACTCCTCCGAAACGGCTCGACCGATTCTCATGAAATTTTGTGTGCATATTGGGTAGGTCTGAGAATCGGACAACAGCTATATTTTTTTTATATCTCAAGTGGGTGTGGCACCCCCCATACAAATTGAATTTTTAATATCATATATCTGGAGTTCTATGATAACCAGAGCCCTGAAATTTTGTTGTATACGGCATTAACATTACAAACGAAATCACGTTTAAACGTAATTTTGACGTCATTTTAGACAGGTAGTTTAAAAAAGAATACGGTAGTTAAGGGGTTTACCCATAATATAAATTGAAATTTAAGAAATTTTCCTTTTAGACAGGTACTTCTAAAAAGGGTACGGTAGTATGTATATAAAAATGTTGGTGCATTTGTTTGTAACGAATGAACTCTGGAACCATAAGAGCTGTCGAGCTAAGATTTGCACCATAGGTTCGGTTCCAGTTCTTCTGTGTTTTTTTTTTTTTTTTAGTTTTAACGCTCTAGCTGGCGTTGGGGTCAAGTTATAAACATAATTCCTATTTTCAGTGCGATCTGACTGCAATTCAGAATGTATGTATGTTTCGTCATAAGATATTTTTGTATGTATAAATGGATCCGATAGGTAGCGCTGGGGTAAAGTTATTTCGAATATTCTTATTTACGGTGCGATTTTACTGAAACTAAGAATGAACATATATGTATGTTAGATGATGTCAAAAATTTTTTGTTGGACCCGGTAGATGGCGCTGGCGTTCGAAAAATATTGAGTTGTCAAATTTATTTAAATTTTATAAGTTACAAAATTCACAAACGTTTTTATATATAAATATTCTAACCAAAAAGGAAGGAAAAATTGCATTGGCTATTGCTTTGTCCGAAATAGCCGCAACATTATTGCAACTCATTCAGCACTCAAATCACCGTTACACGTACAAACAAATGAGAATGACGTATGTAATATCAAAAAACATTCCGGTATGGCAAAAGTTATGCAAAAATGCAATATTATTATTTGGGATGAATCTAACATGGCTCTCAAACATTCCTTAGAAGTATTACATAGAACTTTAAAAGATTTGAAAGGCAATGAAAGACTTTTTGGTGAAGCTCTCATTTTATTATCTGGAGATTTTCGTCAAACATTGCCAGTCATACCAAAATCAACCTATGCTGACGAAATAAATACCTGCTGAAAATCATCAACATTATGGAGTAGCGTTCAAACTATAAAATTAACAACAAACATGCGAGTACGATTACAAAATGGTCCAACGGCTGACCAGTTTTCAAAACAACTACTTGATCTTGGTAGTGGTAAAATCAATATTAACCCAACCAGTCAAACTATTAAAATATCCACAAGATTTTTGTCAATTTATATCGTCACGCGATGAATTAATTGAAAATGTGTTCCCCGACATTTAAAATCAATATCGTAACCATGATTGGTTAAGTGAAAGAGCTATTTTAGCCACAAAAAATGTCGATAATATTAATGTTGTTATTAAGGACATGACTGATTCCGAAACGTTTTCTTTAAAATCTATGGATAGTGTTGTTGAAGAAAATGAAGCAGTCAAT
Organism: Cordilura impudica; assembly: GCA_963682025.1. Taxonomy (NCBI): domain Eukaryota; kingdom Metazoa; phylum Arthropoda; class Insecta; order Diptera; family Scathophagidae; genus Cordilura; species Cordilura impudica. The sequence continues at coordinate 284,372,047 of OY821518.1, forward strand.
TATCCAACAGAATTTTTGAATTCACTTGATGTGCCCGGTCTACCACCACATTTATTAAAATTAAAAGTGGGTTCTCCAATAATTTTGCTACGTAACCTCAACGCTCCGAGACTATGTAAAGGAACCAGGTAAATTGTTGAGAGAATAATGCCCAAAGTTATTGGGGCCACAATTCTCAAAGGAAAATTTAAAGGAGAACATGTTTTGCTGCCAAGGATTCCTACCGACACGCCGATAACATTCATAAAATTGCAATTTTCGAACAGATTGGGCTTTGCCATGACCATTAATAAATCTCAAGGACAATTATTGCAAATATGTGGTTTGGACCTCGAAAATAGTTGTTTTTCCCACGAGCAACTATACGTAGCATGTTCCCGTGTCGAACAGCAAATTTATTCATTTACTGCGAGAAGAATGGAACTAAAAATATTGTTCAATCTTTTTAGCATTACAATAATAGAAATATATTGGTTATTCTTATATGTTACAATAAATATTTATTTTAATTTTCATAAATAAAACATGGCTTTTCGTTAACAGTTTTCAATTAATATTAACAAATGCACACACGTTTTTTTATATAGGTATATATACAGATTCTAACTAAAATAAAAAATTCATTGAGGGCAAAACAACGTTTGCCGGGTCCAGCTAGTTAATATATAATAATAATAATATTAAAAATAAAAAGATAAATAATTTAATAAAATTTAATCTTAATTACATTAGATCCATTTATATCATAACTATTTTTATACTTAATTTATTGTAGCTGATGAAGTATTTAAGTCTTGTAAATTGTTAAATACCCAGTCTTTAATCCAGCTTTTTTGTCGCCTTTATTTACTGCGTTTTTTTGTCAATCCTTTCTTGGCGTTACTAGGTTCTGCTGTTGATTTCGCTGCAGGTTTATTTGTTGGCTTTGGAAAGAAATCGCATTGAACAGAGACAGAAAACTTTTTCAACTTGAGTCTTCCATCGACAAGCGGTATAAAAGCATGGTATTGAGCGGTGCCATCGATTGTTACCGCAGCATCGAATCTGCTCTTCAGTGTTTTCAATGTTTCCTGATGATCCTCTTTGCTACTAAAAACTATTTTAGTTTCTTTACAATAACTCTTTGCCCAATGGAATAAAGCAGTCGCATCTAAGATGCGATCTTGATGAGAGCACTGGAGGCTATACTTCGCTGCTTTTCTTTTAAGGTTTGCTCCAATACTATCACATGTTCCCTTACCATGAGCAGTAGGATGAAAATGCAACTCAGCTGGCATTCCAAAATCTTTTTCATGAGCCATAAGATTTGCGAAGCTACTTTTGTTTTTAAAATGTTGACGAGCTCCGTCCAAAACGTAGTATACCTTCTTTACTGTAAATTTAGATTTTAGATATTTTAGTATTATCTTCTGGTACTCATAAACTGCAACGGTATCATGTTTTAAATCGTCGGATATGATTGCCATACATAAATAACTACTGTGAATATAGTTGCTTGGTCATTATTGAAGTGGAATGCTTGTATGGCATCCTGAAGAATATATTTATAGTTTTCTGCGAAATCATATGAAATAACGAATTCACCAGACTTCAAATGTATCTTCAAATCCTTGAAGAATGACCATTGCTCTTTGACTAAAAAGTCATGGGTTGTCAAGTTTAGCAATCCTGTACACATTTCGTCCACAAAATCATCCACATTTAAAATGATTGTTTTCAATGTGCATCTGTCAGTCTGAATCCAAGAATCAAATTTGACCTCCTCTATATATTCTCGATCTAAAGAGTTGATTAAATTTTCTTTGATGAATGTGGTTTTCGAGCAACTGGTACATTCACCTAAGTGACAAGAAGTTGTTGCATTAGGACACATAGTCAATTTAAGGCAACCGCGGTAATCGTGTAAATCTTCTGCCGAATCATCTGTTAAATAATTTAAGTTGATTTCCTTCAACAACAGTTTAACATTTTCATGGTAAAAGCAAACGCATACTGTACGAGTTCCGCTGCTTCCTGTTTGGCCTCATTTCGGTAAATTTCGTGAAGCCCATTTTAACATCTTCGTGTTCAGATTGAAATGTTGCAAATAACTATTTCAGGTTACAGAGAACCATTCTCTTCTGTTATGTTATGAAGGTATGTTACATACCTTCGGAAAGGTTAATTTGTCTAGTTTCTCAGTATAAGTTTTATTTGTAAGGTTTTTCACACAAATAGGAAAAAATTCAAAATACTGCATTTGTGAAAAATTTAAAAACCGTTGTCTTGAGTTACAAAACATTTATTTTGATAGAGATCCCACTCCCATCCCACTAAGCGACCGAAAAGCTCTTAAAGGAAAAATCCTAAGCTTTCTTATGAAAAAAAAAATATGCCCTTTTTGAAAAAAAAGGCAAAAAATGCTTTGATTTAGCAAAAAAAAAAGTCTAAAAAAAATTTATTTTTTTCCGAAATATTGAAGAAATAGCTATCTAAACTATTTGGGAGAAAATTTTCTAAGAGCAATAGGTAATAAGTTACATGGATGAGAAAAAACACCTGTTTGGTCAAAATGTCAAATTTTGATCCCCCTCTAACTCAGAGAGATCTTTACCGATCTTGTTGAAAAATTGTGTCTAAACTACTATCCAATAGGACTAACCTTGGTGCAAATTTCATCCCGATCGGAAGACATCGGTTTCAAAAGTTGGTGCACTTGACATGAAACCCCCATATGCATAATCACTTTACTCATTGCTTTATTGATCATGCTACTTAATTATCAAATGTTTGAAACAAATGTGCTAATGTTTTTGTTCTATTTAAAGTAAAAAGATTTGATCTTGAGCCTGAATAATTTCAAACTCAATTATTAAATTGATAAAGATCGAAAATAAGATTTTTTATTTTTTTTAGAAAATAATAAAATTAAAATATATTATTATATAAATGAAGAGGGTACTTATTAATTTTTTTTTGTTGGATGTTTTTGTTGGATTGAAAAACATCGAATATAAGATTTTTTATTTTTTTTTAGAAAATAATAAAATTAAAATATATTATTATATAAATGAAGAGGGTACTTATTAATTATTTTTTTATGTTGGATGTCTTAAAATCAAAACTGCATATAAATTTTTTTAATAAAACTAAGACCTGACAAATCAACTTAAAGAAATTTAAAAAAGCTCTCGTTTCTATTATTTTTTCCAATACTGTATGTAATGTGTCTGCACTTGTAAATGGATCTTTCTCAATAAAAGCTTCTATTTTTCTTTCTTCACCATTATCACTTAACTTTTTAAAGCGGTTTATGATTTTTTGTATGGTTGATTTGCTTCTTTTTATTGTTAGAAATATCGGAGCCATTTCGTGGCTATTTATTATTATTCCTTTCTAGTCACATTTAATTTTAATGCACCTCACTAATATTAATAAAATATTACTTTTTTAAACTATTGATCAAACACAATTTCATTTACATTTACATTTCTTTTAAAATTTATCATTATAAATAACAAAAAAAGGATTGTGAAAAACAATGGGGTTGCCAACGTTTTTGCAATATGATATAAATAAGGAGTTGTCATGAACTCTGAATTACATATTTTTGTTTCGTGAATGTGTTTATAATTTTTTGTTATGTTATAGAATAGATGTTAATACACGAGATAAAAATAAATCTTGCTTATTTTTTTTATTTAATTTAATAAATTGTTTTAATTCAACTGGGGTACCTTGACTTTTGCGGCACACTGTATATATGTATAAAACTTAACTGTTTAATAGAAACTAGCAGATTCCAGCGCTCGAAATTCGAGTGCAATTTCTAGGTAGCTTTATTTTTCAACTTAGCCAATTCACAAAACCAACACTTTTATGGTTTATTATTATTGTGAATGAAGATAGAAAACTCATATGTACAAAAGCATATGTATAATTTTATGTACGTGTTAGTAGCAACTTTAAATGCAATTTACTCAAAATAGAGGAAAAAATTTAAAAATCTGTAAATCTGCAAAACGGCTAAAAGAAATACCTTTCAAATAATATAGTTTTGGTCAAAATCGGGATAAAACGGTAGAACAAAACATCGGTCACAAGAAATCGCCTAGCCTATTAATATTATAGATTAAATAACCTATTAATTTTCTGAATGAACAAATTTGAATCAACACATGTTTAAATGTAAACTAATTTTTGAAAAAAAAATCTTGTCCAAATTCTTCAACAAATCATTAATACGAATCTCTAGCAGGCGTTAGTAGAACACATGATAAACCTATAAATTAAACAACAACACAGCAATACAAAAAAAAATAATTACAAAATGACTGTAGTTCTATGAATGTTTTAAAAATAAATAAAGCATTTCTTTAAATAAATTTAGATTAATTTATAGATAAGATAAACCTGTGAGAAATACGGCATATGTTCATAAATCAAAGACACGCTGAAACGTTTTTTTTTAAATGGATTTATGATGATTTTTATGATAATAATTAGAAAGAATTAAAAAATCTTGAAAGGTCATAAACATGAAAAAGATAATTGATATATGTAAATAAACAAATGGAAACAAATGTGAAAACGTTCATTAAAAAAAAAATTAGAACAAAATTCAATTTATTTAGTTTTTTCCTAATTTTTTAATGAATCAACAAAAAAAAAATTATTTTTTTAATGAACTTTATTTGAGTATTTGGAGAATTTTGAAACCTTTTTTTTTGTAGTTCTGTACTATGTTGTTGTTGTTGTTGGTTTTTTTTTATATATAATACATTTGTAAGTACAGCCTATTTTCTGAAAGGTACATACAATATTAAGCACAGAAGACACAACAAAACGCCGAAACCAGTTTTATTGTGATTTCCTCAAAATAAAAATGTATTTTAAAAAAAATCAGTATAACAATAATAACAACAACAAACAAAAAACTATCCAATGTTGTGTGGCTGACTGGCTGCTGCTGCTGTTGCCGTTCTTTTATTTAAACAAAAAACACACATCAAACATCTAAAATGAGCTCAAATTTCGCTAACACACTTTACAGGATTTGGCCAAAAAAATAGGAACGATTTTTAAAAAATGTTTAAAATTTTTATTTTTAATTTCAGTATTAAACAAAAAAAATATTGCCCCTTTAGAACTCTTAATTTAGCCTAATCATTTTTCAAATTAAAAAGATATTGGCAGAGTTGAAATTTGAACTCTAGACCTTTAAAACGAAATTATTTTTACAAAATTTTAAATTTAAATAAAAAAAATTTTGAGCAAAGTGGGGCTTGAATCCATTAAAGTAGTAGAAAAGGCAACGGTTGAAATATGTATATAGTCAGTATAGATCAGATATTATAATATTCCAAAGAGGGTTTTTTAACCCATGTCTTAATAGAGAAGGAAAGAGACCACATTTGAAATTTTGAACAGTTCTAGAAAAACCGGTTCAAATATAAAGTCTTGTGTCAGTATATTTTTTACTTATCAAATAACAAAAATTTTGATTCTAAGACAACAAATATGACCAAAAAAATTGTTGCTATATTTTGGCTTATATACTGTACTTTTACTTAAGAAAACAAAACCCCGTAACAAAACACCAAAAACAGAGATATTTTTGAAAACAAGTTTCTCACCATGTTATGACTTTCATTATAATAAAATTTTGGTTTTTTGTTTAGAATAAAATCAAGGTGGTTAAGCACGTTATATGATAGCGATTTTTAAAACGCCAATTTTAACCGCTAAATTAAAACTACAAATCATATGAAAATTTGAAAATAAACGAATAGTTTATTCTTTAATTTGGTTGGTAGAAAAGGTGCCGAATTCTTTTACATTCCTTATGTCATTGTAATGAATTTATTATCAAAAATCTACCTTTTTTCTTTATTCACTTCAAACAAAAGTGTCTTGAAGTTGAAACAGTAGTCATTGTTTTTTTTTTCACAGCAACACTTTTGACAAAAGAAGAGCGTTACTCTTGCTTTTATGCTATTATTCAAAGCTATTTGTTTAAAGGCGACCTTTTTGAATGATCTTGTTAGCATAAGCTGACATTGCTCCTTAAGAAATTATTTTAGTCAAAAAAAAAAAAAAAATATAAGAAAAATAAAAATAAATTAAAAAAATGTCAAAATTTTTGGCAATTTTTTTTTTTTTTTTTTTTCTTTAAATTTTAAATAGTAAAAAAGAAACGAAGGAATAAATCCATAACAACTGATTAGGAAAATTTTAGTGGTTAAACAAAAAAAGATGAACAAATAGATCTGAAGTTCTTTTTAAAGTCCTTCACATTTACATAATCCGACAGAAATTAGAGTAATAAAAATGTATGGTGGGAAAATAATTAAGATGAAATCATGAATATGAGCAAATTAAGATATAAGGGATCATAAGGTTAAAAAACAAAGAAAAAGCATTAAATTGTATAAAAAAATATAACAAATTTATTTTAAAAAAAGTTTAGTAAAAATTCAAAAACTTTTTTAGAACAAAAATTTAAAAAAAAAACATTAAATTTTTCAATTCAGAAGAGTTTTGAGTGAAAATTTAAAGGAAACTAATTTATTTTCTCATTAAATTTTCTAGCGATAACTTTATTTTTTTAAGGGCCGTATGCAGAAAAAATTAAAGTGTACTTCAAGTAGACATTATTGTATGTTTTTCATACAACATTGGTGATAAAAGCTACTTGAAGTACACTTTAATTTTTTTGCATACGGCCCAAAAAAATAAAGTTATCGCTAGAAAATTTAATGAGAAAATAAATTAGTTTCCTTTAAATTTTCACTCATAACTTTTGAACCGCTCCACATTGGACCATTTGACGAGAAGGCGGTCAGAAATCTATAACTTTTGATTGGATTGGAATTTTGATATGCAGTTTTTTTTGTTTGGTAGGTGAGACTTCAGCCTTTAAGTTTTGCTATAAAGCGTAATTCTCGACCGAAAATAAAAAAAAGTTACGGAGGGTTTAATATACATTTTCATTTGTAGTTGAATTTTAGTACAAAAGTGAAGTGTTAAAAGGTAAAAAAAGGTTTTTTTTAGTTAATTTTACAACTAATACTTTTTAACAATTTTTTAAGTTAATTTTTTCAGAAAATGCCAAAATTTGGGCCCCGTAAACTTTTTAGTCCTAATGTGCACAAGGGCCAAAGGTTGTTTTTTTTTAAGATCCAGAGTTAAAATATAATTGATTAAGCAGCGAACGTAAAAGTTACCTTATATTGGTTCAAGATAGAGAAGTTTCAATGAAAAACTCGTATGTTTTTGCTTTAGTTAAATTTTTTTTATTGTCTTTTTAAATGTTTCTATATCAATTTTTATGGTAAATTTATGATATATAACAATTTTTATTGTAAATTTACAAAATATATAAATTTTTAAATGAAGAAAATTTTTTAACTATATAAAAAAAATGGTACTTATTGTTAGTGTAATGAAAAAGTACTTTAAATCAACCAATTTTAGTAAAAATTTCTTCTAAATAGCCTTGATTTTCATCTTCTAAAAGTTGTTTAGCTTCTTCGTCTAATTCAATAGAGGTAGTTTTCCATTTTTGACGAATGTTGGACATATATGGATCTGAAGTGCACAACAAAATAGTGATAAGGTCTTCATTGTACAACATCTGGACATTTTCCTTGTGTTGTGCTCGCGAAAGAATCTGTAGTTTTTGTTCCTTTTTTCTTGCGCTTCTTCAGATAGATCTCCTATTGGTAGCATATTGTTTTGAATTATTTGTTCCCCATGGTACAAAATTTTATGAACTGTGGATGGCATATATCTCCAAGAGTATTTTTCATTATAAAGTATAGCTGTTTTATTGGCGTACTCTCCAAATTTTTTTGCATTTATCTTTCTGCTGCATGCTAGAACTTGTAATATGATTTTGAATCGTCTTATTAATTCATGATCTACACCTGTGATAGATGCTGCAGTTTCCGGATCGGAAAAAATCTCCTTGCAGTATTTCCATCATTTGTGTTTCCTTCCCCTTGTTTTGGGTGGTCGATTACGAGGCCTAGCTGTAGATATTTTTGTTGAATTTGTTTTTTTTTGCTTTCTTTTTTCTTCATTTTCTTTGTTTTTTCTCACTGTTTCGCCTAACGGACCAAATTCCAAATCATAACCCAATTTAAGAATATGCTCCATGAAACGTATTCTAGCATGAAGAGGGGACATTCCAAATTTGTAGGCTTCCTTAAAACTATCGTCTTCTGGTGGGGGTTGGCTTAATTGACTTGATGTCTTTTGGCATATAATGCAGCTTGACGTTGACTTTGTTCCAGTTAAAGCTTGTGCAACTTTTCCATCAATCATTGTGAGACAAATTTTAAAATTTACTTCAATGTCTTGGTCATCAAATTTAAATATTACTGGTTGAAGTTCCTTAATTTGATCTTTTATTTTTTGAACTTCTTCAGTTATGACATCTTTGGTTTCCTTTTTGGATGCAAATTTTATTGGTCTGCAATACTTTGTTGAAGAAGGAAGTTCATTTTTCCATATATCAATTTCTGTTGCTCTACTAGTTGACGGCTCTAAGACGCTATACCTTTTTGTTAAGCGCAATGGAACGAAAGATACCATAAATAAATTAGCATCTGATGAATTTTCGGCATTAAATTGCTTGTATTGTTTCTGACCAGAGGATCCATCACATCCCCATTTAGAAATTAAAGTAATGCTGTCATTACCAAATTTTTTTAAATGATCAGTATCAAGCGTATTTAGCAATCCTTCTGCAGTATGTTCAAGGAGATCTTGCAATTTTATTTCTGCTGATGTTGAAGTGACACTAATAGCAGATTGTGAAGGTAAGCATTCTTTCTTGGCAGAAACTAATTCTCGATACTCTGGAAAAATCCCACAATTCTTTTCATTGATTCGCTTCCGCAATTCCTTATTTTGATTTTTGGTCAATTTCAAATCCAAAAATAGGGCGAACGCTTCTTCCGGCGTAAATTTCTTATCTTCAATTGGTGTAGGAATGCTTTTCAAAATCCTCTTTGTGCGCCTTGGGCTCGCTTCTACTATTTTTTCAATTATTTCAATTTTATTTTATTTTATTTTGGGTTGGTTGAATTTGGTGCAAAAATGAATCCTTAATAATTCTTTGAGAAATTTCATCATTAATATTCTCCAGCTTGCGCCTTCGAGATCTTTCACTACATCCGTCAATTGGTTTTGCTGGTCGACCCTTTTTTCCACTTTCGTTGGCAGTTGTAGATGCACTCTCAAAAATAAGTTCCTTTATTAACCAGTCTTGGTAACGTTTGTACATCTTTGCCTTGCTAATGAGAGCATTCAATGTACCGTCTTTTCAAATTCGATTCAAAATTAGTAATTTTTCCTTTGTGCATTTCAATGTCTTCTAGGTTACAATTCTTAAAGAAGTCGTTGCTCACTATGTGCAAAATTACATCGTCTACATCATTTCGTTGAAAATAAATATCTGCCAGATCTCTGTAACAGTACTTAGCCATTGCACAAATTGTAATGAATAATAATTGTGGAAACATTATTATAAATACTCTTTCTTGCAATTATGTAAAATAAAAATTTTTCTCTTTTATTACCACTTTTAGAAGCATAAAAACCCACACCCTAACCCCTTTTAAAAGGTGAAGCATACCTGCTTATATTTTAACGGGCTATGTCGCAATAGTTTTTTTTTACCATTTACTAATTCTTATCTTTTATTACCACTTTTAGAAGCATAAAAAACCCACACCCTAACCCCTTTTAAAAGGTGAAGCGAAGCATCCCTGCTCATATTTTAACGGGCTATGTCGCAATAGTTTTTTTTTAGCATTTACAAATTTTTATATTTTATTACCACTTTTAGAAGCATAAAAAAACCCACACCCTAACCCCTTTTAAAAGGTGAAGCATCCCTGCTCATATTTTAACGGGCTATATCGCAATAGTTTTTTTTTACCATTTACAAATTTTTATCTTTTATTACCACTTTTAGAAGCATAAAAAACCCACACCCTAACCCCTTTTAAAAGGTGAAGCATACCTGCTCATATTTTAACGGGCTATGTCGCAATAGTTTTTTTTTACCATTTACAAATTTTTATCTTTTATTACCACTTTTAGAAGCATAAAAAACCCACACCCTAACCCCTTTTAAAAGGTGAAGCATACCTGCTCATATCTTAAAGGGCTATGTCGCAGTAGTTTTTTTTTTACCATTTACCTGTTATTTAAATTATTTCCCATTTTGTCAGTTTTTTAAACTATATAACTCTAATTCAGACTATTAATGTTTCTGAAAGATACCTATGTAAATTTACCTGTAACAATAAAGCGCATTATATCTCAACCCTTTTTTATAAGTATATAACAACTCTACCGACACGCAAAAAATACACCGCGGTGCACCGGTACGACCAAATTTTGTGTTCATAACACTCAGACGGACGGACGGACATTGTTTAATCGACTCAGAAAGTATTTTTGAGTCGATCCGTATAATAAAAGATGGATAAAGGTCCAATATTTTTGGCAGTTACAAACATAACCTCAAACTTAATATATCCTAACCACATAGTGGACAACTTTTGTATTCATAAATTTTGCAGAAAATATATAACCTTGGGTCAGAAAAATTGTTCTGGTGCACACGGGCGGAAACTGGCGGGTGTATAATGGGGTATAGGAGTATAGGGGAGGGTTCGGCCTATAGAAGAGTGCAAGATTTTTTCTGACTGCTTTTGACTGGCAGGAGTTATGCTCTATTAAGTAGGAGATTTTCGGAAAATTTGGACCTTTTTTAAAAAATTTTTTTTTTTAATTTCGAAATGACTCAGTGATTTTACATTTTTAACATTAATAATATGGAAGCCACAAAATTATACACTTCAAAATCTTTTAAATCAAAAAAGTTACAGTCATTTACAAAGAAATTTTTAATTTTAGCAAAATACTGAGAAAGCCCATTTTCGAAGACCCTGTTCGCTGTGATATAGTTGAGATAGAGTCGCAATTTTTTGGCTCCCGGGGATTACTGGTATTTACTTTCAAATGAATAACATAACTTCAAAATCGGTAACAAAAAAAAAATGATTTTTGGCCGCCTTCTCAAAACATGGTCCACTGTGGGCCGTATGAAAAAAAATTAAAGTGTACTTCGAGTAGACATTATTGTATGTTTTTCATACAACATTGGTGATAAAAGCTACTTGAAGTACACTTTAATTTTTTTGCATACGGCCCTTAAAAAATAAAGTTATCGCTAGAAAATTTAATGAGAAAATAAATTAGTTTCCTTTAAATTTTCACTCATAACTTTTGAACCGCTCTAGCAATTGAGAATATAATCTAAACGGATATCTCTAGTTTAGGATACATACCCCATTTAATTGATTTTCAGTAATTAAAAATTTTACAGGAGATTTAGTCAGATATTTTTAACTCATTTTCTACAGAAAAAATTTTACAATATTTTTGATAACATTTGCACAGACACAGACAATTCAATACTTAGAGTTTGGATTTCTAATGTACTTGAAAAATTTTCTTCTTTCTCTTTATTTCTATATTTTTCTGAACTTTTCTTTCATTCTTGTCTTTTTGCTTTTAATTCCCGTCTAGTCATTTCTGAAACTGATTTTACCTTTCCTTTTTGCTTTTTGTTTAAATATTTTTGTCGCTCTTTGATTCGCATTTCCTTTTTTTTACAGGATTACTCTTTAGCTTTTCCCTTCTTCTTCTGTCATATTCCTTCTTTTTCAATCTTCTTTTTAGCCATTAAAATGTTTCCACAATTATTTTATATTTTCATATTTTGCAACTAATTTTGACTGATTTGCACATTCATCATTTTCTACAATAAAATTTGACACCTATTTTCATTGATTTTTCTTAGAACATTTTTGTTAATTTGTATAGAATTAAATTCGTTAGAAAATTCCGCAATTAATTTTGACTATTTTCTAGAAAATTTAGTCTCATATTTTTTTTACTTATTTTCCAAAGAAAACTTTGTCAATTTTTTTTTGCTAATTTTTTATAGTTAAAAATTTGTTAACTAATTTTTACAGAAAATTTAGTCAAATTTTCTACAGAAAAAATTTTCGAATATTTTTGAAACATTTGCTCTATCCAATTTTTGTAATTTTTATATTTCGAATTATTTTCGATCGAAAATTTTTCAATTAATTTTGAATGCTTTGCACATCAAAATTTGATTTTCATTAAAAAATTTAGTCAAATATTTTTTACTACATTTCCATGGTTTAAATTTTTTTTATATATAATTTTTATGAATTTTCGATTTGTAACCAATTTTGTACAGAAAAATTTGTCAAATATTTTTACTGAATTTTTACGGAAAATTTATCAAATATTTTTCATTATAATTGCATAGAAATATTTCTCATTTTATTTAGAATTATTTTATATCGGAATTTTTTTAAACTAATTTTGACTGATTTGTACAGAAAATTTTTATTTTTTAATTTATAACTGATTTTCCACGATTTTTTAATTCTGTTTTGATTTGTATGCGATTTTCTACAAAAAAAATTTGTTCAATATTTTGTTTGATTGTTCTTAGAAAATTTTGTCAATTTCTTTGTAAAATTTCCTTACTAATTTTTACTGATTTTCTTGTAGATATTCTTAAATATAAAATATTTTCTATTGTTTTTTTTATAATTTCTATTCATTTTTTTTTTTTTTGCTTAATTTCTTTTAATTTTTTTTTCCTAGAATTTAATGATAAATTCATTTAATAATTTTTTGCTTACACCAGCGGGTTTTTGTATGCCAAAAATAAAATTCATTTACTACGGCTAACACGTACAACCTTTTTTCTACACCTCTAACCCCCCCATAACAAAAAATTCTTCGTACATTTTGATGATTGCTTTTTATCAATTCTCCATTTTTTTAACATATAGAAAAATCATGGATGTTCTATTTTTATTTTTTTCATAAAAAACTCCATCCATCCGTATGTCTATGACCATTACGCTGATCATTCAATAGCAAAAAAAGAATAAAAACTACAATCCAACAAGGTTTCATTTAATCAAGTTTACATTAGTAAGGGTTGATTGGGTTGTATAGATTTGGTGCTGGCAGAGATGGTGGTTTTAAATCTATTGGAAATCATTCGAAACATACGCGTAAAAATTTCATTTTTACTCTTTCAGGGGGAAATTTCTATCGTTGCATGCTGCTTTTATAAATTGTAATACTTTTTTCAACATTGATTGGTTTGCTCCCTCAGTGGTCAACTACGATTTTCAATGTTAATAATGATGATTGGTTTTTTTTGTTTTTGTTTATTTCTATTGTTGTATATGGTTGAATGTTTGAATGGGTTTTTATGGCGTACATTTTTTTACTAATATCCATAGTGTTAAGTGGTGTTTGTTCTAGAATATTTGATTGAGGTTTTATAAAAAAAAATAATTGGCAAATCGAAGAGATTTTCAAAATGTTTATTGAAATGTTTCCAATCATTTAAAAAGAAGTTTAAAATATTAAATATTTAAATCAAGAAAATCGATGAAAAAATGTTCCTAACATCTTCTTCAAGCTATGTGATGGGTGGTTAAATTTTTCCACATTTCTTAATATTTTATGAGTTTATCTCATTTTCTTTGATAAGGGTGGAAACAGGTTTATATATAAGTTTACAAATTTAATACAAAAAGAGGAAAACGACTAAATGCCTCTAATGATGCCCCGAATGTGGAAGATAAGCCTCTGGGGAAATACTTTAGTACAATAAGCAAGAAACCATGATAATGACAAGTATTTTTTTACACGTCTGTCACGGAAGACGAAATAAATGACAGCTGATGCCTTGGAATAAGGAAACAATTTGCTTAATATCTTTAAAAAATTAATGATTGATTCAAATATGTTAAAGAAAATTATATTTATGAAAACTTCTTAGAAATTATTGCTAAAGAATTTACTGATAGACTAAATCTATAGCAAAAAGTTTTCAATAAGAAATTAGGTAAATATTTCAACAACAAAAATATATTAATAAAAATTTAATGATACAAAATTTTTCTGTAGAAAATAAGTGAAATATTTTAAAATCAGGCACATAATATTTTTAAAAAAAATCATTTTAATGTATAAAATAATTATAGAAAATTAGTAAAATATTATAAAAAATTGTCTGCAGAAAATTAGTAAAATATTTAGAAATTAAATTAAAAATAATGTAAATATTAAAAAAATATATACAGAAAATTATTACAATATTTTATTAATGTTCTTACAGAAAATTAATAAATTATAAAACAAATGATTCTATAGAAAATTATTAGAATATATGAATTTTTCTGTTAAAAATTAGTTATATATATATAACATAATTTTTCTTATGAACTTAGTTAAAACACTGTTGTGTAGAAAATAAATCGAATATTAGTTAAAAATTCGTCTGCACAAAACTAATATGTATAATGTCTAATATTACTTTTTTGTAGAAAATCAGGTCAGATTTTCCACAAATTTTGCTTTGGAATATTAGTCAAATATTAGTTATCAAACTTAAAAAAAAATTTATGGAAAATTATTCGAAACATTAAATCGAAAATTAGTAAAATTGTTATAAATTTCACAAAATTTGTTCCTGGAAATTATTCAGATATTGAAAGAAAAATGTATTTTAAAAAATTAAATATTTTTAAACAAATAATTTAATTAGCAAAAAAAGGAAAAGTATAAAACAAGTAAAATAACTGTAGCAAATAAGTAAAAGATTTTACAAAAGTTTCAAATATTTGTGAACAAACTTCTCCGCGGATAATAATTCAAATTTTAGTTAACAGACTTTCCTGTAGAAAATTACTAAAATTTTAGTTCTCCAGTAAATTAGTAAAAATATTTTCCAAAATTTCCTTTTAAAATATTTAACAAAAAATAACCTTTGTTGAAGTAATATTTAAATACTAGCTGTTTTTACCCGGTCTTGCCCGGGATCCAGAGGGCTTTGACTTGAAAAATGGTTCACTATGCTTACAGGCGCTGAGTACTTAGTTCCCGAAGAACCATTGCTCACGTTTTTTGGGTGAACAAATTCATGTTTTATTTCAATTTAAAATTTTGTGATTTTTTAATTTAGAACTTTTTTTTATAAGATGCTACAGCAAAAATACTTCAAAAATAAGCTGCGAAACCGCTTTAAGTTTCTTTTTTTTTTTGAATTTTATTTATTTTGTAAACATTAAATATAACGGAATCGTTTGCAAATTAAAGGAATCAGAACTGAAAGTTTTCAATAAGAAATTAGGTAAATATTTCAACAACAAAAATATATTAATAAAAATTTTCTGTAGAAAATTAGTGAAATATTTTAAAAATAGGCGCATATTATTTAAAAAAAATCATTTTAATGCATAAAAAAATTATAGAAAATTAGTAAAATATTATAAAAAATTTTCTGCAAAAAATTAGTAAAATATTTAGAAATTAAATTAAAAATAATATAAATATTAAAAAAATATATACAGAAAATTATTACAATATTTTATTAATGTTCTTACAGAAAATTAATAAATTATAAAACAAATGATTCTATAGAAAATTATTAGAATATATGAATTTTTCTGTTAAAAATTAGTTATATATATAACATAATTTTCCTTATGAACTTAGTTAAAACACTGTTGTGTAGAAAATAAATCGAATATTAGTTAAAAATTCCTCTGCACAAAACTAATATGTATAATGTCTAAAAATTACTTTTTGTAGAAAATCAGGTCAGATTTTCCACAAATTTTGCTTTAGAATATTAGTCAAATATTAGTTATCAAACTTAAAAAAAAATTTATGGAAAATTATTCGAAACATTAAATCGAAAATTAGTAAAATATGAAGTCGCCGCGGCAGCTAGGATTTACGGTCTTCCTAAGATCCACAAATCCAATACACCCTTACGCCCAATTTGTTCATCCATCAACTCACTCTCATATGGGTTATGTAAATATATAATAGAAATTTTGAAGAACATTACCAAGGATTCTATATATAATGTGAAGGATGCTCAAGAGTTTAAGAATAGATTAAACAGAACTCACATAGAAAAGGATGAAACTCTAATATCCTTTGATGTTATCTCCCTATTCCCTAGTATTCCAGTAAATTTAGTTTTGAGAATTATTGAAAATAAATGAACATATTGGAAAAATTTAACCGCATCCCAAAGGATATTTTTCTGGAACTTTCGACGTTTTGCATAAAAGAAAGCAGATATTTTAAATATTCAGACACATTCTTTGAGCAAAACAAGGGAATGCCAATGGGTTCTGCAGCTTCACCTGTAATTGCAGATACTGTCATGGCAGAACTAATGAACGTGTCACTAGAAAAGTTGACTAATAAACCCAGAATCATAACCAAATACGTAGACGATCTCTTTGCTATTATAAAAACGGATGAAATAAATGAAACGCTGAAGACATTGAACTCTTTCAATCGACAGATTCAATTTACTATGGAAAAAGAATACAACAACAGTTTACCATATCTCAATTCGATTATTATAAGACAAGGTAATCTGTTAA
This sequence comes from Cordilura impudica, assembly GCA_963682025.1. NCBI lineage: Eukaryota > Metazoa > Arthropoda > Insecta > Diptera > Scathophagidae > Cordilura > Cordilura impudica. The sequence continues at coordinate 284,388,579 of OY821518.1, forward strand.
AACTTGATTGGTATCAAAAACCAATGGCATCTGGTAGATTAATAAATTTCCATTCCAAACATCCGAGGAATGTTATCATTAACACAGCAGTAAATTTTATTAACAGAGTTCTTAGTATAAGTGATGAAGATTTTCACGGGAACAATGTGAATAAGATTATAAGCATTTTACAGAAGAACGATTTCCCTAACAAGACTGTTATTGATTTAATTAAACAGGTGAAAACGAAGATGAACAATGATATTTTTAGAGGAGAGAAACATACTAAAATCTATAAGTCCTTGACATACATTCCAGGTTTGTCGAAAGACAACAAATTCCAACATTTATAATGCAGAAAAGTTTAAATTATCCCTTAGAACTGATAATACAATTGAAAAATTATTTAGTAAAACTAAATCTAAATTGGAAAAAGACGAAAAGTCTAACTTAGTTTACAAAATTAATTGTAATGGTGATAATTCCAATACGTGTCAAAAGATATATGTTGGCTTAACCAGGAATAAACTTAAAACTAGAATGTCGTCGCATAAATCTGAACGTAAGGCAACTGATAAACCCTTATAGCAAAAAACTGCTCTTGCAGCCCACTGTACATTGACTGTCATACGGTTAATTTTGACAACGTACAAGTATTAGTAGGTGAGAATAATTATAAAAAGAGATACACACTTGAAATGCTCCATATTATTGAAGTGCCAATAGAAAAGAGACTTAATTACAAAACTGACACCGAAAAATGTGCCCAAATTTACAGACACACAATAGAGAAACACAGATCAAAATAAACAAACGATGAATAAACATTGGACAGTACACTATTGGTGAAAGATTTTTTAAACTGATTATTTAATTTTTAAAAGTAATTATAAAAGAAAAATGTTAATGTTTGTTTGTGAAAATTTCTGTTTTTATATAAATGTTTTTGTATATATTTTTGAAATAGATCCCCTGAAGATGGTAAACGATGTTTACCAAAATATTGGGAAAAATAAAATAAGATAATTAAATTAAAGGAAAAAAAACCCCTTTCGTTTTTTATTTTATTGAAAATTGATGACCTCAAGCCGAATAAGAAAATAAAAATTAGTAAAATTGTTATAAATTTCAAAAAAATTTGTTCCTGAAAATAAAACTAGTAAAGTTTTTCCGTAGCAAATTAGTAAAAGATTTTACAAAAGTTTCAAATATTTGTTAACAAACTTTTGCGCGGAAAATAATTGAAATTTTAGTTAACAGACTTTCCTGTAGAAAATTACTAAAATTTTAGTTCCCCAGTAAATTAGTCAAATTATTTTCCAAAATTTCCTTTTAAATATTTAACAAAAAATAACCTTTGTTGAAGAAATATTTAAATATTCACCCTTTTTTTGTTAAAAATTATCAATATATTTGATAGCAAACTAACTATTGCTAAAAAAATTTTTTAAATATTATTTTAAAAAATTTTTTAAAAAATATTGCTGACAAACTTTTCTGTAGAACATAAGTAAAATATTGGTTGTAAAAATTTTCGCAGAAAAATATTAAAAAATTATTTAACAAGTTTTTCCGTAGAAAATTAGTCAAATTTTAGTTCTCAAGAAAATTTGCCAAATAATATACAAAATTGTCAGTAAAAAATTAGTCGAATACTTTTAAAAATTTTCTTAATAAATGCAGACTAATGTTGGTTAAAAACTGTTCCATAGTACATTATTCAAATTACGGTTACCAAATTTTTCTGTAGAAAAATAAATCATATATTAGTTAACAGACTTAACTGTATAAATACTGTGAATTTTTATTAATTCATAAAAAAATAAGTAAAATATTTGCTAAACTATTCGTAGAAAATTTATTAAATTTAGTTGAAAAATTTTTACGTAGAAAATGAATCAAATCTGAGTTAACAAGCTTTACTGTAGAACATTTTTAAAATCATTGCTGACAAACTTTTATGTAGAACATTAGCACAATATTAGTTTATAAACTTTTCCGCAGAACTGTTGATCAAATATTAGCTACAAACTTTTTTGTTGAAAATTAGTACAATTTTGTTTCTCAAGAAGATAAGTCAAATAATTTACAAAATATTATGTAAAAAGGTAATAAAATATTTAACAAAACAAACTTTTTAACAAAATCAGTCAGATATTTGTTAAAATACTGCTCGCAGAAAATTAGTTAAACATTAGTTGCAAAATTTTTCACTATAAAACTAATCAAATATTAGCTAAAAACTTTTTGAAAAAACTAGTTAAATTTTAGGTCTCAAGAAAATATTTATTAAAAAATATTTGAGGTACTATTTAACAAACTTTACTGTACAAAATTTGTAAATTTTAATTAATTTAATTTTAATTAATATACTATTCTGCAGAAAATTAGTAAAATAATAGTTATAAAACGGTTATGTACAAAAGAAAATTAGTTCAGAAATTTTATTATTCCTTACGAATATTTTCTATAAAAAGTTATGGAATTATTAATTCTCAAGAAACTTCGTCAAGTAATTAACAAAATTATTCTAATATTTCACAGATTTGTTTCTTTATAAGTTAAAACTGTTCCATAGAATTTTTTTTTTAGAAAATAATTCAAATATTAATTAACAACTTTTCTGTGTAAAATTCGTGAATTATTACTCAATAAAATGTTGTTTAGAAATTTAATCTAATATTAGTTAAAAAACTTTTCTGTTAAAAATATATTTCAGTTAAAAAACTGTTCTGCAGAAAATTATTCGAACACAAATTTAAGCCTGTTCTGTAGAAAATTAATTGTTAATTGTTTTCCTATAAAAATTAAAAAAAATTGTCTACTAGTCCAATATTAGTTAACAAACATTTACTTTTCTGTAGAAAATTAGTAAAATTAGTTCTCATGAACATAAGTCAAATAACTTGTAAAACTTTCTGTAAAATATTAGTGAAATATTTAAAAAAAATTTCTTTATAAATTTAGACTAACATTAGATTTAAAAAAAAAATTGTTCTGTGGTACATTTGTTAACAAAGTTTTCTGTAGAAAATAAAACCAATATTAGTTAACAGACTTTACTGTAAAAATCTTGTGAATTATTATTCATTGTTGTGTCGAAATCTTCAAAATAAAGCTTATAATTATACAATTATTGTTAACAAAGTTTTCTGTCGAATATCTGTAAATTATTATTTCTCTTCAAAAAATTATTTTAAAAAATTACAGAAAATTAGTAACAAATTTTCTACAGAAAAAGAGTAAAAGTTTTTACAGAAATTAATCAAAGTTATCTGCAGAATATCAGTCAAAATTTTCTAATTAAAATTAGAAAAAAATTTCTAAGCAACTTAGTCAAAATTTTGCTACAGACAATTTGTTAAAATTTTCTACAAACAATTTGTAACAATTTTCTAAAAAAAAAAAATCTGTTTTGTAGAAAAGATGTACAATTTTGTAAAAATTTTCTAGTTTTCTAAAAAAAAAATTCCTATAGAAAATTAGCTTAAAAGACTGTTTTCTAGAATATAAGTAAAATTTTGTCAAAATTTCCTACAGAAGATCAGTCAAAATTTTCTAAAGAATATTAGTCAAAATTTTCTACAGAAAATTAGTCAAAACTTTCTACAGTCTATTTGTAAAAATTTTCTACAGTCAATTTGTACAAAATTATTACAGAAAATGTTTCAAAATCTTTTACAGAAAATTTGTCAAAATTTTTTACAGATTTTTTTAAAAATTTTCTGCAGAAATTTTGTCAAAATGTCCTACAGAAAATTCGGTTAAAAAACTGTGCTGTAGAAAAATAGTCAAATTTCAGTAATGTTCGTTAGAAAACTTTTCGGTAGAAATTAAGATCAGATTAACAAACTTTTCTTTAAAAAATTAGTCGATTATTATTAACAAATTTTTTGTAGAAAATTTGGGAATAATTGTTCTCCTTAACATCTTAGTCAAAATTTAACAGATATTATTTATAAATTTAGACATATATTAGGCAAAAAACTCATCTGCAAATATTATCTGCAAATATTATTTAAAAACGTTTCTGTAGAACATTTGTAAAATTTAATTTAACTAACTTGTCCGTACAAAATTTAATTGAATAATACTGAAAAAACATTTTTGTTGAATATAAATTTCTATTTGTCAAATTTCAAGTATCAAACTATTCTGTAGAAGATTAGTTAGTATTAGTTATCAAAATGAGATCAAATTGTTGACAAACTGATGGAAATTAGTTAATTATTATTTCCTTAAACAAATTCGTCAAGTATTTAGCAAAATTTATTTCTGTTTTCAAGTTTAACAAATTTTATATATAAAATTATTAAATAAAAATTAATACAAATATTTTTTAAAAAACTTTTCTTTAAGATTAATGTTTAATTTAAATTATCGTTTATTGAGACAATCGCTTAATACTAAATCTTTAATAAACAGTTAAACTTTATAATACAACCAGAATTTTCCTATTAATAAATCACTTTAATTGCCTTACAAGAAAAGGATTTCATGTCTCACTTGAACACCCTCATACCTACCAAAAAAGCTTCAATTTCGACAATTCCATACAATCAGGATACAATCCCCTACGGCTATATTTTTGGTATAAAGTAGATGTTCATGTGTAGCATCGTTAACATCACTTGCAACATTAACACTTCATGCCGTAAGAAAAAAAAAATTAAAATGAGAAAACAATATGAATGAAACAAGCTTCTGACAATAGTACATGATTATCCTTTGCTACATCGATGGAGCATTTTGTTATTTTGGTTGCATTTTAACATGCAGTTAACTTCCTTTTCTGTTTTGTTTTGTGTGGCAAAATTATTTGTCTCTATGTCTGTCCTTCAGTCTGAGTTCAATGTTTCTCTCAACTCTATATCATGTAATCTCTACCTTCTTACGTATGTTTTCATTCATTCCTTGTTTTGGTTTTTTTTTTTCAATTTAAATACCGTCTAGTATATGTATATCTTTAGTGGTGTTAGTCTCATCTCCATATCAGCACAACACCACAAACCATAACTCGTTGTTGTTACTCTCCCTAAAGTTCAAAATGATATTGTTGTGATTTTCCGTGGCAGTGCTCTATGTGTCTGATTTTGATTGTAACACAACAAACATTGATATACTTGTTTCTCGTTTCCAACCTCGAACTCTCGTATCCCTAACTATTCTCCTGCTGCAGTAATAATGCAATTTATATTTGTCAGCATATCTTTTTTGATTTTATTTATATTTATTCAAAAGCTTCAGTAGCTATAGCAATTTGTTAGAGTAATGGTCATTAGCTTTTGTATATATATTTTTTCCACTCAAAGTAATTTAATGCTAGGACGAGTTTTTTGGGGAGTTTCGTTGCACAAATTTAACAAAAAGGGATGTTGGTGGTTTATTGAATTATAACATAAATTATGTGATACTCTAATGACACAGGATAATCAGACTACACACAAATATAACATTAATTAATTGCAATTAATTAAGCAAAAATTTATACAAATTTCTAAAATAAACAAAAATTATTTTAATTTTTTGGAGGTTACATATCAAATTTAATTAAATAATTACTTTTAAATTTTTTGTGCAGTTTTTTTGTTGACTTTGTTGAATATTGGACTATTTTTATATATAATATGTGATTAATTTCCTATAGAAAATTTTATAATTATATGACTAATTTAGTATAGAATATTTTGTTAAATATAAGACTAATTTTTAAAGAAATTTTTGACAAATATTTTATTTATTATTTAATTTTCTGTGCAAAATTTTGGGTAATATTTGACTAATTTTCAACAGAAAAATTTTTCTAAATATTTCATAAATTGTCTACAGCAAATATTGAATAATTTTTAAAAAAGCTTTTTAATATATTGTCTAATTTGGTACAGAATTTTATTTAAAATATAGTTTGATTCTATACAACATTTTTCCGTATTTTCTGTAGAAAATTTTGACTGCTTTAATATAGCAAATTGTTTCCAAATTTCTGGAGCAAAGTTTTACTGACTTTTTATAGAATTTTTTTTTCAAAATTTTCTGTAGAAAAATTTGACTAATATCTGTAGGAAATTTTGTCCACGTTTTTTAAACAATTTTTTACTAAATTTCTGTGGAAAATTTTGGGCAATATTTGACAAATTTTCAACAGAAAATTTTGCAAAATATCTTATAAATTGTTTACAGCAAATATTGAATAACTTCTAAACAGACTAATTTTTTCTGAACTTTTTTTAAATATTTGTATGAATTTCTCTACAAGATGTTTTATGATTTATTTTTTTGTAGAAAAGTTTTACTGATTCCCTATAGAAAATTTTTACTGAATTTCTGTACAAAATTATTACTGATTTTCATTAGAAATTTTTTACTTTTTTTTCTATATTTTTTTTAGTGATTTGTTGTAGAAAAAATTTTACTGATATCTGTAGGAAATTCAAATTCAATTGAATATATTGAATAATTGTCTCATTTATTACCGATTTTCGTAGGAAATTGTTTTGCATTTTCTGTAGCAAAGTTTTACTGATTCTCTGTAGAATTTTTTAAATAATTTTCTGTAGAAAAATTTGACTAATGTTTTAAAACCAATTTTTGCTGATTTTCTGTACAAAATTTTGACTGCTTTTCTGTACCAAATTCTCTCTGTGGCAAAGTTTTACTGATAATTTTTACTGATAATATTATAAATAATTTTATGTAAAGAAATTTAAATAATAATATCTGTAGGAAATTTTGACCAGTTAAAAAAAAAAAAATTCTGTAGAACTTTTTTCTAATTTTCTGTACAATATACGAGTTTTTTCTGTAAATTTTTTTAATGATTTTCTAAAGACAATTTTTACTGATTTTCTATAGTTAAGTTTTACCGAATTTCTGTAGAAAATTTGTATCGTTTTTCTGTAGGAAATTTTTACTGATTTTCTACAGAAAATATTTACTGATTTTACTGATTTTCTATATAAAATTTTTGTAGTGATTTTCTACAGAACATTTTGTGTGCTTTACTGTAGAATATTTTTACTTATGTTCTGTAGAAAATTTTTACTTCTGTAGAAAATATTTCAGTTATTTTACTAATATTAGCAGGAAATTTTGATCAGTTTTTTTCAACAAATTTTTACTGAATTTCTATAGAAAACTTTGACTAAATTTGTAATCTTTTGTAGAAATTTTTGACAAATTGTCTATAGAAATTTTTAGCAATTATCTATAAAAACTTTTGATATTTGACTATTTTTCTATAGAAAATTTAGCTAAATATCTAATAAATTGTTTACAGCAAATATTGAGTAATTTCTGAACAGAACACTTTTTGATACATTTGACTAATAATTGACTGATTTTAATTTTTAATATTTGTCTTAATTTCTATAGAACCGATTTTTACTGATTTTCTGTATAAAATTAGAGTGATTTTCTCTAGAAAATTTTGTCTGATTTCCTACAGACAATTTTTACTGATTTTCATACACCATTTTTTACTGCTTTTCTGCAGAAAATTTTTACTGATTTTCTGTAGAAAATTTTTCTGATTTTCTAAACATTCTTTTTAGTGATTTAATGTCGAATATTTTTATTGATGTTCTATTTAAAAAAATTACTGCTTTCTGTAGCATATTTGTACGATTTTCTGTAGCAAATTTTTATTGATTTTCTGTAGATTTTTTAGACTAATTTTCTGTCAAAAGTTTAGCTAATTCCAGTAGGAAGTTTTAACCAATTTTTTTTAATATTTACTGATTTTCTGTAGAAAATTTTAACAAACTTACTTCAGAAAAATTTTAATAATTTTCTGTAGAAATTTTTTACTAATTTTCTGTAGAAATTTTTAACTAATTTTCCCTAAATTTTTTTTTTGTAATTTTTGTAGAAATTTTAAGTAGTTTTCTGTAGAAAATATTTATTTTAATTATTTATTTATTTATTTAATGTTTTATTTCAAGAATGCAGTAAAACAAGATAGAGATCTTATATTTTCTGTAGAAAATTTTTACAAATTTTCAGTAGAAACTTTTAACTAATTTTCTGCAGAATATGTTGTCAAATATTTCATTAATTTACTGATGAGGGTTGGCGACTCTTCCCGAAACAGCTGTATAATCTGTCATGCAGAATATAGATCAACTTTTGAAATAAATGTGCTAATGTTTTTGCTTCATTTAAAGTAAAAATTTCTGATCTTGAGCCTGAATAATTTCAAACTGAATCATTAAATTGATAAAGATCTCAAAATAAGATTTTTTTATTTTTATAGAAAATAATAAAATTTCTACAGTAAATTTAGTTAATTGTTAGGATATTCTCCTTTAGACAATTTTTTTTAAATATTTTGATAGACTTTTCAAATTTATTATTTTTTTTAAGTGCTATTCAATTTAATTTTGATTGACGAACACGTTTAACGTTCTCGTTAAAACGCTTAAATGGAATTTTGTCCGTTATTTTGTTCCATTTAACATAATTATTTCATATAACTGCTGCAGATCTCTAGAACATATAAAATAAATCAATTAATTAACGAAAAAATAATAAACTATACAAACATGTGTGCAAGTCTATAAACAAAACCAGACATCTACGAATTCGTTCACAGAGTTTAGAAATAGATAGTGAATTCGTAATTTAGAAACCATACACTGAAGTACTTGGAAAGAACAGCAACATGTGCACTTTATAGTAAAAATCAAATTAAACAAAGAAAATAGAGGAAACCAGATACATATTATATGTTCATACTATATGTTCAGTTTCTGTAATTGTTTTTGTATTCATTATTTTGTATTCATTATTTTCGTATCTATTATTACGAAGAGGTAAGCAAATAAACAAATACAGAGCGACATACGACCTGATACTTTTTAATGGTTTTATTTTGATGGTTTCTTGTTTAATTTTTACCGGAAGTTTTGTTAAAGATTTTTTATGGTTTTTTAGATAATATGTATTGTTAAAATATGTTCCATAGAATATGAGAAGAAATAATATTGACGAATTTTTTATAAGAAATATTGTCAAAAACAATTTCCAACGATAGAAAATTCTATAAAACTTTTGTTAAGTATTTTTTCGAATTTTATATTGATAAATTGATCATATAATTTTACTGATTTTCCACATAAATTATTGTTAAATAATTTTGACTGAATTTTTATGAAAAATTTAGTCTGAATATATTGCTACAAAAATTGAACTATTAAAAGATTTGTAAACTAATTTTGAATAATTTGCAGCATAAAATTTTGCCTACTTAATTTTTTGCGGATTTCCAATTATTAATTTTGTTAAACAATTGTTTTCTCATAATTTTTATGGCATATTCTGTTAAATAATTTTGTCATATTTTGTATAGAAAATATTGTAAAAAAAAGTTTCAATCGGAAATTCTGTTAACTATATTTTCTGATTTTATGTAAATAATATTGTTAAATAACTCTGAATGATTTTCTCAAAAAAAAAAAAAAAATTTAATTATCTGAATTTCTGGGTTTTTTTTTGGCAGTATATCATGTTACTAAATTTATTTGATTTTCTACTAAAAATGTTGTTAAATAATTTTGAAGGATTTTCTATAGAAAAATTAGTCATTAGATTGTTTTTTCTATCAAAAATTTCTAAAATATTTTTTAAGCTGATGTTCTATAGAATACAAACGTAAATTTTCTGACAGATTTTCTATAGAGAATAATTTTAAAATACATTTTACATATCGTAAAAAATTTTGTCAAACAATTTATTAATTGAAAATAATTTAACTGGCCGAATTAATTAAAAATTATTTCTCGCTAATTTTCTATAGAACATTTATACAGACATTCTGAACTTATTTTCTATAGAAAATTTTGTCAAACAATTATTGTTTATTTCAACAAATGATTATTAAAGATTTTTTAGGGAAAATCTTGCCAAACAATTTTTTCATTGAAAGGAAATAATTTAACTGCCCGTTTATCTATAGAAAATTTTATTAAATATAAATAGCTTTGTTTGGATTTTTAATAAAAAATTTATCAAAAATTATTATTTTTTTTAGGATTTTCTGCAGAAAATGTTGACAAATGATTATTGATGATGTTTACAGAAAATCCTGTCAAACAATTGTTATTGATTTTCTATGGAAAATGTCTTCAAATATTTTTCGGGTTAATTTCTATAGAAACTTTTGTCAAATAATTTTTATACCCTATACCATACAAAAAAATGGCGGTGAAGGATAACATCAAGTTCCTAAACGCTGTAATGAACTAATAAAACAGGAGAGAACAAGAATCTGAAAGAGGGTGCACAATAGATCTACTTGGTCGCAGTACAGGAGGAAATAACACTCAACCCGACAACATCGTAAATCGTAAATCGTAATACCCTATACCAGGATTATCAGTTTGTGCTGATGTTTGTAACTACAAAAAATATTGTTACATTAGCGATGTCCGTCCTTCCATCTGTCTGTTTTTCTGTCTGTCTTTCCGTCTGTCTGTAATCGAACCACAGATGAATATAGAAGTAGTCCACAAATAAACCCATTTTTAGTCATAGTATCCATATTCCTCAGAACGAACCGCATCTACATATTTTTGTTTTGTAGCTTGTCGTTCCAGTTGTAGCTATCTCCTTTCCATAAACAAATATTTATGTATATTTAACCAAACAATTTTCAAGAGGCGTTTATGACTATTCGCAGGGGGTGTGTTTTTATTGTTTCATGTAAACCAGTTGTGAGTTATATTCTTTTTGGGTAAATATTTACACAAAAGAAACGTTTATGGCTTTTTTGAACAACATATTATTCAGCCTAAATGCTTTTGTAAAGCATTTTTTATAAAGAAGAGTTAAAAAGGTATCCATATTGATCAATGTCAATGTTTGGAGTGTTTTTAGTTATATTAAAATTGTTTAATAATAAGCCAAGCAATTTATCATGTAACAACTAAAACACTTTTTATGACAAATTGTTAATCATTTTATTTTTTTTATTTTTTTATTCATCTTTTTTTTTTTATTTGTTAACATTTATGTTTATCGGTATTTATTTTAGCCTTTTGTCTTTCTCTTATAGACTTGATTGAAGAACACACATACTGCTCATTTTTGTATGGAAAACATATATTTAATAAAAAATAAAAACCAAATAGATTTGACATTGATAATGAACGACACTAAATGTATAGATACGAGTAGACAGCACCATCTATAGGTATTGATGATGCACGAGGACACAATACATGGTTGTGTTAAGGTTATAAATCAGCTGTTCTCAACTTGTGTATTTTATTATGATCTAAATCATAACTCTATTAGAATAAATATTATCATTTGAAATTCATTTGTAAATTGAATTTGTAAAACTTGTAGGATTGCCTTTAAAATTAGCATGGTTCTCTTAACTTTATGTTTGGGAATTGCTGCTTTATAACGTTGCATGGTAAGAGAGGGAGAAGTTAATGTAGAGATGGCCAGTGTAGTACCATGACAGCATTTAAGGTGTAGATAATGAAAGTAGAACTTCCGTTTTGTGGATGTTGCTATTTTGCCTCACCTTTATGACTTCTAATCAAAAAAAGTCTAAATTTGTATGCTTTTTTTTTGGTCTATTCATTGATGATTTTGCCATTTCTTTTACTCAAACAATCCCATATGAATTGACAAAAAAAATAACACCATCGACCTGTGCTTTGCATTTCAATGTAGACAATCATCATAAAAAATAGTTTCGTTACTGTGTTTGCTGTGTTAACAACAACCATTCAACCTACCTACCAGCACACATATGGTTTATATGCAACACCTGACTGATGGTCTAAACACATTTTTTTATTGTGTTGTTGTTCCCTGTTCCCTGTTGCTTTTTTTTTTGTTTTTTTGTTTTAAGAGCCACCATCCAGTAAAGTGTTTTATTGTCACTTTTTGTCTTTGAATTTTTTGCTCGTTTTTTATGGGTTTTTCTTTCAGTTTTTCCTTGTTTTTTTTTTTAGTTGTATGCCAAGTCCATTGTATGGTTATATAGTACGTATGCGTATTAGTTTCAATACCTTCGAGGCCTATTGCAATTTCATGCATTATTTATGTCAATGACTCTGAATATGTTTTTTTGAATTATTTGTGTATGCTCAAGTGTTTTATTTTGCACTTGGGGTGATATGCAGGGGTATTTTGTGTTGCTGTTTTTTTTCAGGTGGGTTTAAGAAATTTATTTTTTGAGAGAAAAATCGTTAAGAAGAACTAACAAAGTTTTGATTGAAAAATTCAGTTTTTTTAAGTTCTATTAAGGGTGTTTAAAAAAAAAATTATTAAAAGATATTTTTTATGGCACATTTGTCAAAATTATTTCACAAAACTATCTGTAGAAATTATTTATTGAAATTTTCTAAAGAAAATCAATCAAAATTATGTGATATATTTATTCTATTATATTGAAATTTAGTTAAAATTATTTTCTTCAGAAAATTAGTAAAAATTTAGTTGAGGAGATTTTTTACAGAAAATATGTAAAAATTAATCTGGCGAATTTTCTGTAGATAATTAATGAAAATAATTTGGATGAAAATTTCTAAAGAATATTGGTCAAATTTAATTGACGCAATTATCTATAGAAAATTAGTCAAAATTAATTTTCTTTTTGACGAAAATGTCTATTGAAAATTTAACATAATTAATTGACGAAATTATCTATAGCTAAATAGTCAAAATTAATTTTCTATTTGACGAAATTGTCTATAGAAAATTAAACAAAATTAATTGACGAAATTTTCTATAGAAAATAAAACAAAATTAGTCAAAATTATTTGATGAAATTTTCTATAGAAAATTATTAAAAATTATTTGACGAAATTTTCTATAGAAAATTAGTCAAAATTATTTGACGAAATTTTCTTGTGAAAATTTTTTGACGAAATTTTCTATCGAAAATTTGTGAAAATTATTTGACGAAATTTTCAATAGAAAATTAGTCAAAATTATTTGACGAAATTTTCCATAGAAAATTAGTCAAAATTATTTGATAAAATTTCTATAGAAAATTAGTCAAAATTATTGGACGAAATTTTCTATAGAAAAATAGTCAAAATTATTTGATGAAATTTTCTATAGATAATTACGAAATTTTCTGTGGAAAATTAGTGAAAAATATTTGACGAAATTTTCTATAGAAAATTAGTGAAAATTATATGACGGAATTTTCTATGAAAATTATTTAACGATATTTGCTATCGAAAATTAGTGAAAATTATTTGACGAAATTTTCTATAAAAAATTTGTGAAAAATATTTGACGAAATTTTCTATAGAAAATTAGTTAAAATTCTTTTTCTATAGAAAATTAGTCAAAATTTTTTGAGAAAATTAGTCAAAATTATTAGAGCAAATTTTCTATACAAAATTAGTCAAAATTATTGGACGAAATTTTCTATAGAAAATCAGTCAAAAATATTATATGACGGAATTTTCTATGAAAATTATTTAACGATATTTGCTATCGAAAATTAGTGAAAATTATTTGACGAAATTTTCTATAAAAAATTAGTGAAAAATATTTGACGAAATTTTCTATAGAAAATTAGTTAAAATTCTTTTTCTATAGAAAATTAGTCAAAATTTTTTGAGAAAATTAGTCAAAATTATTAGAGCAAATTTTCTATACAAAATTAGTCAAAATTATTGGACGAAATTTTCTATAGAAAATCAGTCAAAAATATTATATGACGGAATTTTCTATGAAAATTATTTAACGATATTTGCTATCGAAAATTAGTGAAAATTATTGGACGAAATTTTCTATAGAAAATCAGTCAAAAATATTTGGCGAAATTTTCGATAGAAAATTAGTCAAAATTATTTGGCGAAATTCTCTATTGAAATTTAGTCAAAATTATTTAAGGAAATTTTCTATAGAAAATAAGTCAAAATTATTTCTGTAATTTTAAACGCAATTTTCAATATTTTCTATAAAATCTCAGTCATCTTGTAGTTGAAAATATAGAAAATCTTTCTAGATTTACTTGACGAAATTCTCTACAGAAAATCTGTCAAAAATAATAGACGAAAATTAGTCAAACATATTTAACGAAATTTTCTATGGAAAGTTTGCCATACATACTTTAAAAAATTTTTTATACAAAATTAGTCAAAATTAATTGACGACATTTTCTATAGAAAATTAGTCAATTAACGAAATTTTTTATAAAAAATTAGACAAAATTATTAAAAAAGTATTTAATAAAAATTAGTCAAAAACATTTTACAAAATTTTCTGTAGAAAATTAGTCAAAAGTATTAAAAAAACTAAATTTTTCTTTAGTACATTTCAAAAATAAATATTTGACTAATATTATAAAGAACAAATTGTTAACAAAATACTAATTACTAATTGCCTACAGAAAATTTTTTAAACTAATTCTAACAACTTTTCTACAGAACAGTTTTGTGACAAATATTTGTCGCAATTTTTGCAGAACAATTTGTTAATAAAAATTTGACTAATTTCTACAGAAAATTTCAGAAAATTTTTTTCTAAATATCAAAAGAAGTTTTTAAAGATTTTTTTTAAAGAAAATTTTGTAAAATACTTTATTTCTAACGGAAGAGTTTGTTCTTTAATATTTGGCTAAATTTCTATAGAAAAGTTTACTAACTAAATTTCTACTAAAAAGATTTTCCTTTTATTTGACTAATTTTATAAAGCAAAGTTTGTTTGCAAATATTTTTCCAATTTTCTAAAGAAAATTTCTGATAATATTTTACAAAATATCAAAATATTTGGTTAATTTTCGAAAGAAAAAGTTGTTAACTTATATTTGGATAACATTAGATATAAAATTTTAGATATAAATTATTTGACTAATTTTCTGCAGAATAGTTTGTTAACTAAAATTACGAACTTCAAAAAAAAAAAATAATAATATTTGACTCAATTCAGCAATGTTTTTAAAGTCATCCATAGAAAAGATTGTTAATTAATTAATATTTAACTAAATTTCTATAGAAAAGTATGTTTTATTAATTTTATATAGAAAATTTTACTAAATACCAGAAGAAACTTTTTACATATTTTTTTAAAATAAATTTCGTAAAACATTTTATTAATTTTCTACAGAAAAGTTTATTAAATAATATCTGAATAATTTTCTATAGAATAGTTTTTAACTAATATTTGACAGTATTTCTATAGAACTAATTTTTACAAAAATTGGATTGAAAATAATATTTGACTCAATTTATGCAGAACCATTTGACGAATTTTCTATAGAAAAGTTTATTAACTAATATTTGATTAATTTTCTACAGAAAACGTTGTTAACTTATATTTGACTAATTTTCTTTAGAAAAGCTTGTTAATAAATATTTGATTCATTTTCTACAGAAAAGTTTGTTAATTAATATTTTACTAAGTTCCTATAGGATAGAAAATTATTTTTAATGAAGGCTTTGTTAACTAATTTCTTACAGAACAGTTATTAACTTAAATTTGACTAATTTAACTAATATATGACACCTATTCTACATTAATGTTTTTTTCAAAATCTGACAAAATCTACAGAAAAGTTTGTTAATTAATATTTTACTAAGTTCCTATAGCATAGAAAATTATTTTTATGGAAGGCTTTGTTAACTAATTTCTTACAGAACAGTTATTAACTAAAATTTGACTAATTTCCTATAGAAGGGTTTGTTAACTAATATATGACACCTATTCTACATTAATATTTTTTTTTTTCAAAATCTGACGTAATTTTTGCAGAAAGTTTCGTAAAATATTTCACAAATTTTCTGCGGAGCAATTTGTTAACTTATATTTGAATAATTTTCTAAAGAAAATTTTGTTAACTAATATTTCACTTCTTTTCTATAGAAAAGTTATTTGCCAGATATATGACTAATTTTCTAAAGAAGAATTTTTGAGCTTTAGAAAATTTTTTACTTAATTGCAAAAGAAAATTTTGTTTTATTTATAAGAGAAATTTTTATCAAATTTTCGAATAATTTTCTACATAAAATTATAAATATTTGAATATTTTACAACTCTTCATTTTGGTCTACATAATTTTTCATCTGTATTAAACCTCCTCTGTTTTCATTGAAACTAAATATAGTTTATAGTTTGTGCGCGTCAGAATTAAATTATCATGAGATTTGCAATATTTGCAGTGGCGCTGTCTGTTCTTTAAAATATTGTATATTGCACCATCGTAAACCGAATGTGCACAGCTACAATTTCATTTATCAGCATTGTTTTAGGAAGCAAAAATGTTAATGGTAAATGGGTATATTTTTTAAGAATGCCAACAAATAACTAAAATCTATACAGAAAACAATTTTCTGATAAAATAAACAAGCAGAAAAAATTTATTTTTCCGGTCTTCAATGAAAGAAAAAAAAACTGAAAATGCAAGGTCATTAAAACGACAAAGACTGCAAAAAAAACACAACGCACAGCACACGAGATTTGAATGGAAATATATTACAAATAGATGAAGTCGAGATGCAAAAAAAAACTTTCACTTGATATTTAGGAGTAAAAGTTGTTAATATTAAGTCACAGTTCACACAAGGCAATTTTTGTTGCGCAACTTTTTTTCAATATTCTTTTAACAACTTTTCGTTTTCTTTTGCTTCCAAATTTTCCTTTTTTCACAGTTCCTTTTATTTTGTTTGTGTAAAAAGAATTTATTTTTGGTTCAAAGTGAAAAATCTATTTGTGTGAAAAATGGAAGTCAAAGAAAAGCAGAAATAATAAAAAAAAAAATAAATAATAATAATTTTTCACATCGAAGCAAAGAATGAAAAGAAATGTCAAATAATAACCTGCAGCTAACTTCGTGTTTATAATTACGAATGGCACAACAAAACGAATTGCCGAGTACAAGCAATTCCGTACCAAATACCACTCTTCTTTTCCCTCTCTCCTACAAACGCAAGAATTGCGCAACAAAAATTGCCTTGTGTGAACTGGGACTAAATGAATATTAATACTGATAAGTTAATTGCATTGCAAACATGTAATAGAAAGGAACTTATTGATGACGTCCTGTTGAAAACGATTTAAAGAAATTTTATTAAAAATATTTTTTTATATATTTTTCAAATAACTACTTTTGATAAATTTTCTATAGAAAATTTCTTTAAAAAAAATTAAATTTTTTTTATAAAAAATGTTATTTCATTTATATGGCAGACATTCTGCTCAAAATTTTGCCAATAATTTCAATAGAAAATTTCGTAAAAAAATTTGTGTGATTTTCTATAGAAAATTACGTCAACGTAGTCTTGATTTATTTTCTATAAAGAATTTCGTCAACAAAATTTTTGTACATTTTCAACAGGCAACAAAACTATTGTAGATTTTGTACAGAAAATTTCGTCAAAATTTTTTTTCTAGATTTTTTGTAGAAATTTTTGTAAATAAAATGTTGACTGATTTTTCATAGAAAATTTCGTCAACAAAAAAAAAACTTTTTCTGATTATATATAGAATATGTCTGCATCCAAATTTTTCTAGATTTTCTATAGAAAATTGTGTCAATAAAATTTTGACTGATTTGCTTAAAGAATTTCGTCAACAAAATTTTTCTAGATAGAAAATTTTGTCAACATAATTTTTCTAGATTTTCTATAGAAAATTTCATGAACATTATTTTTCTAGATTTTCTACAGAAAATTTCATTATCAAAATTTTTCTAGATTTTCTATAGAAAATTTCGTCAATAAAATTTTGGCTGATTTTCTACTGAAAATTTCGTCAATAAATTTTTTGTTGATTTTTCTATCGAAAATTTCTTCAACAAAATCTTTTTAGATTTTCTATAAAAAATTTCGTCAAAAATTGTTGACCATTTTTCTATAGAAAATTGCGTCAACAAAATATTTTTTCATTTTTTTTCTAAAATTTTGATTGATTATCTATAGAAAATTTCGCAAATAAAATTTTTTTAGATTTTCTACAGAAAATTTTGTCAACAAAATTGTTATAGGTTTTTGTTACTGATTTTCTATGGAAAATTATGGCAACACCATTTTAACTGATTTTCTATAAAAAATTTCGTCAACAATATATTAATTTTTTATAGAAAATTTCGTCAAAAAATTTTTCTAGATTGTCTATTGAAAATTGTGTCAAAAATTATGACAGATTTTCTAAGAAAATTTCGTCAACAAAATTTTTTCTAGATTGTCTATTGAAAATTTTGTCAAACAAATTATGACGGATTTTCTATAGAAAATTGCGTCAACAAAATTTTTCTAGATTTCCTATTGAAAATTTTGTCACACAAATTTTGACTGATTTTCTATAGAAAATTTCGTCAACAAAATATTTGTAGATTTTCTATAGAAAATTTCGTTAATAAAATTTTGATAATTTTCTATAGAAAATTTCTTCAACAAAATATTTTTATATAATATGTATATCGAAAATTTCGTCAACAAAAAAAAATCTTTTTTTTTGATTTTTTACAGAAAATTTTGTAAACAAAATGTTGACTGATTTTCTACAGAAAATTTCACCAAAAATATTTTGACCGATTTTCTATAGTCGTCAACAAAATTTTAATTGATTTTTTATAGAAAGATTTCCATCGAAAATTAAGTCAATGCAATCTTGACTAATTTTCTATAGAAAATTTCGCCATAAAAAATTTTAAATGCTGATTTTCTATATTTTATTTTGGAAATATTTTTGATTGACTTTCTATAAAAAAGTTACTCAAATATTTATCCTCAATTTTCGAAAAAAAATTTTCCCTAATATTTTTGCAATAGAAAATCTTGTCAAATATCAATTTCTAATATATATTTTTTTTATTAATTTTCAAAAGAAAACTATCTCAAATATTTTAGAATTTTTATTACAAATTTTCTAAAAAAATTTTAATTTATTTTCTTCAGAATTCAATAGATTTTAATATTTTTTTTTATGGAAAAATTTTCGCTAGAATATTTAAATAAATATTTTTTTTTTTTTAATAAATTTTCTTAGATTTTAAAAAATAATTTGATAAATTTTCTATACAAAATTAAAAATTAAATCTTTTTATAGAAAATTTTCTAATTTTTTTTTTTTTTTTTTTTTTGAAAATTTTGGTCAAATATTTTTGACTATTTTCTATAGAAAAATTGGTCAAATAGTTAAGATCCATTTTGTATAGAAAACTGTAGAAAATTGGGTCCAATATTTTTGATTTATTATAGTTTTGTTATATTTTCTGCAGAAAATTTGGTCAAATATTTTTGATTTATATTCTAATATTTTTTGACGAATTTTTGACAAAATTTTTATTTAAAAAAATGGAAGTTTATTCCAGTTTCTATATCCAAAATTTTCCCTTGTTTCAAATTTTCTTAAAGCAAAATATTCATTTAGTAGTGGTTTAAAAAGAAACATTTTATCTAATCCAAAAACATCTTAATAACAAAGCACGAATAAAAGAAAACTTACCTTCAATACAGACAACATGATCTCTGATTTGTTGAGCGATTTGAGCATCCGTTACGGGCAGTAAATCGATTAAATCGTAAATGGCGTATATCGATGGATGAACACTTTCAAAACGTTGTATTTCTTGACGTATAGCCAAAGAGTTACTGATGAGAGGTTGTAGTTGTTGTTGGTGAGGTGTTGAAGTTGTTGCTGATGCTGCCACGACAGCGGTTACTGATTGTGGTAGAAGAGGTGGTGCAGCAGCAGGTGTTATAAAATGATGCTGCTGTTGTTGGTGTTGTAAACCACCATGATGGTTTTGTTGTTGCTGAAGCAGATGATGTGATGGTGTCAATTGTTGTGCTGTTGTTGATGAGAAATGATGGTTGTTGTGGTGTAGCTGCTGGTGCTGCTGATGTTGATGATGATTTCTCAACACCGGTGGTGGTGTTTGATTTTGATAATTATTCATGTTTGATTATAGCGGATTTTACACAAATTAAATACACACTTAAAAAATGTCTATTCAATATTTTTTTTTCTTAAATTTCTTTGAAAAACAATTACATTTAATTGATTTTTTTTTTTATTTTTTTATGATTTCTTTTTATAGATTTTTTCTCGATAAATTAATTTTTTAATGACTACACTTTATACATATTTTTTATGAATTTAATATATTTTTACGATTTTAAAACACATTAAAATTTTGATTTAGCAGACACATTTAACTATTATTTAATAAACAAATAAAAGCTCTTGACATTTACTTTTAACACCCACGAAATTCACATAAAAAAACCTATAAAATAGAAAATTAGGAAAATGTTATAAAAGAAAACAATTCTTTTAATTAATAAAAAATAAATAGTAGAAAATAATATATAAAAATAATTTAATCGATTTATCATGAATAATTTTAAGTTCTTTAGAAAGGTTATTGAAAAATAACCTGAAAATTGTTTTTAAATAGATTTATCTAAAGATACATTGGTTATGATTCGTTGAAAATTTTTAAAGGGAATTTGTTTGATTTAACTTATGTTTAGTAATTTTCAACAATTGTGAATAAAATTAAATTTAAAATTATTCGATTATTCGGTGATTCCATTATACAAAAAATTTAATTTTATAAAAGACGGATAGAGAAAATTCTAAGAAATTTTCTTTTCCAGCTAGTTGTAAATTATTTACAACTAGTTTTACAACTAATTTTTAAAAAATTTTTATTAGAATTTTGTGTATGAAATATAAAAATTTGTTTAATTATCAAGAAATTCCTTGTAGCAAATCTTTTCGATTAACCAGAAATAATTTTTATTTATGAAAATTTATGCGATTAATTGAGTTCAGAATTTTTAAAATTGTTTTTATATTAATTGCGGATATTTCAATTATCTATAATATTAATAGGCTAGGCGATTTATTGTGACCAACAATTTTTCTACCGTTTTACCCCGATTTCAACCAACCGTATATTATTTGAAAGGTATTTCTTTTTCGCCGTTTTGTAGATTTACATATTTTTTAATTTTTTCCTTTATTTTGAGTAAATTGCATTTAATGTTGCTACTAACACATACATAAAATTACACATATGCTATGTGTGTTTTATTAAATTTGTTAGTGTTTGTTAATGATAATAATAAACCATAAGTGTTGGTTTGTGAATTGGCTAAGTTGAAAAATAAAGCTGCCTAGAAATTGCACTCGAATTTCGAGCGCTGGAATCCGCTAGTTAAAATTATTTCAAAATTTCATTTATCGTAAAATCAAAATCCCTTAAAAGTTCATAATATACTAAATACACTTCAAAATATGGATTGTTTAATTTTATTAATTATTAATTTTATTAATTATAAAATTAAACAGTGCAACAGCAATTCTGGGGGGTAAGAAATTCCAAGTCAGGGTAAAAGTGCTAGGCCAGTATAGTCAAACTTCCAAAGGGTTTGCCGTTCTCAGGCCAAACTTTTTTATGACCTTTTGTATTTTTTTAGTTTTTCAGCTATATCTAAGGAACTATTAATGACTTCTCATTTGATTATTCAGCAAAACTGTAGCTGTGGCTTAAATAAATTATTTTGATAATTTTTATCGAATTTTATCGAATGAAGTATATAAAAAAAATCAAAATATTTTTGAGCACGTAGCAGTGAAATACAAAATGTTTCGAAAAAAAAACTACTACTAACTAAAAATTACTAATACATCGTATATTTCTGTCGTTTCTATACTATACGCGATTGGAAGCGAAGGGTTTTAATTGGTCGTTCAAGTTGCCCACTTCCATTTTTCGCCTTAAATTGAATATTGATGCCTGAATAACACAGCAAACAACCATCAAGATAAGGAAAAAAAATATAATAAATCAGAAGTTTGGCCTGATAACTTCAAACCCTTTGGAGGTTTTACGATATTGGCCTAGTACTTGCACCATGACTTGGAATTTCTCACCCCCCAGACAACGAAACCAAAAATGTTCCTTGTATAAATAATTTTATTAACTCTGTATTTTTCAATTTAAAAAATTATTTTGCAATTGAAATTGCAAATAAATTTTGCAATTAACCGTAAATATTGTTATCAAAAATTTAATCGAGTAATCTTTGTTTAAATTTTACGAAAAAAAGGAATTTAAAAGAAAAATCCTTTTAACATTTGTGTAACTAGTGCAACACGAAAAAATATAACCATATACTGACACCACTACGTGATAAAAGATAAAAAAAGACCCGTGTCTTCCAGTTTTGCCCCATGTCATGCACTTTTTTGTGGGCCCCCAAAGATTTGGGCCTCGGTGTCATTTTAGCAAAGAAGTGATCATTTTCTCAGGCTCATATCTTGCAAACCATTCGGAATTTTGATTTACTCTCTGAGGCAAAGTTGTAGCTCTTGTCATAAAGAACAAAAATTGTGAACATATAAAATAAAAAAATAAAAACTTCATCTTCAAGATCAAAATCGCAAAAAACTTTTTAAAAAATCGATTTTTTTTTAACTTTTCAGATGCATAGGTAGCAAACCGTTCAAAATTCAAGGAAATAATCAGCTACAAATGTACCCATGATCTCAATAAACAACTCACGCGATCACGCACCGACCGCAGCAGCACAGGCAAAGCAGTATGCTCAGCACACGCATCAAGGGACACAGCAGACAATATAAAAGCGACACGACGCTCACATCGAGGCATTACACAGCGCGACGTCAACGAGAGCTCAGCGGTGAAAGTTATAGAGAAGTGCTACAGCATAATTCGCACACAACATTGGCAACTGACAATTTCAATATGCAATGTGAAAAAATTAATTTATTTTGCTACGTTTGCGGTCATAAAATCAGAAAAAAAAGTTCTACAAGATTTCAAAAGGAAAATAATCTTTTAACTAGTGAATTCAATAGAGCAAATAAGTTGTTTTTCGGTGAAGTAGACTTGACCCGTGAAAATTACACACTTAATACAGTGTGTCGCTAATCTTATAACAATGTCATGGCATGGTTGAGTGGAGGCAAAGATAGTATGAATATTGTAAGCCGGTAAACTGGATTAATCGCCCAGATGAGCATGATGCAACCAGTTGCTATGCATGCATAAATTACACATGTCGTCTAAATCGACATGCTGAGAAGAGCAAAATTTATAAAGCAACTGTAACAGCCACAATATCAGTGCTTGCACCTGAAAATTTTGTATCACCAAGGCCTCCAACTCTAGATCGTAGGACAGAATCTACAGGAATGAGTAGAGCAAGTGGTGTTACTTATGAAGATCCATTTGATACCGATTATGAGCCCCAACAGGAAAGAGATGGACCACAACTAATTACACAAATGGAAATAGATTTCATTGTGGCCATATTGGGACTATTCTCAAGGGATCATTGATAAGGGCGGCTTCCAAAAATTCTTTTATTTTCTTTGTAGTTGGGATTCGCGCTCACCTCTGAATCAATTCCAATGTAATTCGTGGAGACCAAGAGGAAGTGTGGAGGAAATAATTATTTTAATCGAGTATTAGTCCTTATAGAAAAATTTCTCGTTTAACCGTAAATCGGGTTTTAAGTAGCACAAAAAAAATTTTAAAAAACATTTTCGTGTTTACAAGTCCATAACATTCAAAATTTAAATGAATATTTCTTTTTTATATGTTTTTAATAAACGTGAATTTTTCTATAAAAAAAAAACAATTTTCAAAAATTCCATCCTTTAATAATTTTTTTTTTTCAAAAATTATTTAATTAAGGAAATTTTATATTGTAAATTTTTAGGATTAACCCAAAATTTATTGGATGAAAACTCCATCAAATTTTATTATTTATATTTATTTTTTTGCGGGGGAAAATTCCTATACCACTATGTAGTCGGAGTAAAATGAGTTTGTGCTGATGTTTGTAACTACCAAAGATATTTGATATAGACCCACCTTTTATTTTACCGATCGACTCAAAATCACTTTCTGAGTCTATTTAGGGAATCCCCTCCGTCCGTTCGTTCATCTGTCTATCCGTCTGTGCGTCCATGTAAACCTTGTAATCAAACTACAGGTCGCAAATAGGAATATATTTTGGTATATAAGCTTCTATCGGCCATAGGATATCCAAATTATCATATGTCTCTCGGTCAAATTGATTTTTTTGTATGTTTATTACATTCATTCATCACCAGTCAAAAAATAAGCCCTAAAGGACAATTTTTATCTTCACTTAAACCTATAAAAAATAAAAATATTGCACAGATTTTTCTCATATATGTATATGTTTTTGCAAAATTTAAGTAAATTTGCTAAATATGGTCAGAATCGGTCTATTTTTCGACCTAGTTCCCATATATTGGATATGAAGTTGTTCCAATCTGCAGGCAAAAAAATTAATAAAAATTCGACTCAGATTTGGTTTATGATTATTTTCTATGCCCAGTTAGTTGAACCTAAGACCAATACTCTAAACGCATGGCATAGGAAATCGCATATTCGGTCTAGATCGACTATAATTCTTTTACTTGTTTCAATAATACAAATTATTTCAAAAATATGTTTAATTGTTAAATCGTAAGATATTTTTTAAAAAATTTGCTTAATTAATTAAAGAAATTCCATATAGAATTCGTCTTCGAATAACCCAAAGCGGGTTATCGCCCATTTTAGGAGGCGATACCACGATCCGTTCCAAAATTTAACTACTTCTAAAACATTTGAATGCGATTCTAGCAAAACATATTCTAATTTATGGACTTCCAAAGCTTTGATTTTGATTTTATAGAATTTTTATCTAGTACCGTATTTGAGCAATATATATATATAAATTATTTAAAAGCTTACTTCAGTACCTTTTATTTGATATATCAAAATTCGAGTTTTTTGGAAAACACGATATTATCTCACAAAATGGTCTATATAATATAGACCACAAGCTTTATTTTGATGTATATTTAAACTTCGAAATAGTTTAAATACACTGTACAACAAAATCAAATTTTTTTCAAAATTACAAGGTCCGGCTTATAAATTTTGATAGAGGAAACAAAAAAAAAAGACACGTGTATCGGCGTTTTGAAAGTTTACGTCTGAATTTCATTTGAGGGGGGGTTAAAGTTTCCCAGAACTGGAAGGAGTAAAAACACCATTAAAACAGGGATTTAAGGGGTTAAAATGTTCCGCAAAAATGTTCGCCGTGAAATTTTACTATAAAATCATATAGATCGCGGTCAAATAGGGTTTGTGTGTGTTTATTACATCCATTAATAAGTTGTCCAAAATAAACTCTATAGGACAATTCTTCCCGATCTTCACTTAATCCTATCAAAAACAAAAATATTCGACCTAGTCCCCATAAAAAATTGTCTAAAAAATATTCCAAATTAGACATATCAACAATTTTCTACAGAAAATAATCGCAGAAAACAATTTTTATAAAATTTTTATTATTTTTGAAATTTTTTATATTAACGAAGTTGAATTGCTTGAAGAATGTCTTGTCGCCATTGCTTTACTCGATATATACATCCGATTTTAAAGTTCCGAAATATATGAAAGTTGCTTACTACGCAGATGATACTGCGTTAATTTCTTCAAACAAACTTACAAGTGCACTCCTGAAGAAAATGGAAAAGGGACTTGTTAATTGCAGTAAATATTTTCACAAATGGAAAATCAAAATTAATCGAAACAAGACCCAAGCAATTATTTTTCCGTTCAAAAAATCTCCCAAAAGACTGCCAAGACGTCATCTTCATATTGGAAATAATACCATAAATGTAGTTAATCATGTCAAATATCTCGGAGTTGTCTTGGACAAAAAGCTTACTTTTAAACAACATATTATGGCTACGTGTCAAAAAGCTATAAAATCATTTAAAGCATTATGGCCACTACTAAATGGAAGGTAATTTCTAAACCACAAAAACAAAAATCTACTCTTCAAAAGTGTTATAAGGCCGATATTAACATACGCGTGTCCTATTTGGAGCGACGCTGCCAACTGCCACCTAAAACGCTTACAAATTATACAAAACAAATGTCTTAAAATGATAAATAAAAAGCCCTGGAGGTATCCTACAAATCTTCTTCATGAAGAAACAGGTTATGAAAAATTATCGATTTCATAACAAGGATTAACAATAATTACTTTGCCAAAATTGAAAATTCCTCTTACCCACTGATAAGAGAATGTAGAGAAATAACGTAAAATTAACAAGTAAGAAAATTATAGTCGGTCTAGACCGACTATACGATACCCTATACCATTCGTTTAGAGACCCTATCTCTCAGACCCAACTAACTGGATATAGAAAATAAGCATAAACCAAATTTGAGTGGGATTTTTATTAATTTTTTCGGCTGCAGATATGAAAAAGTTCATATCGGATGCTATATCTATATGGGGACTAGGCCTAAAAATGGACCGATCCTGACCATGTTTGGTAAAGTCTCTTGTATTTTGCAAAAATATATACAAACAAAATTTGAGAAGAATCAGTGCAATATTTTTGTTTTTTGATAGATTTAAATGAAGATCGGGAAGCAGCTCTATATGGGGCCTATGACTAAGAGTTGTCCAATAGGGATCATTTATGGACTACTGATTATTGGATGTAATATTTACATACAAACCCAATTTGACTAAGATTTGTATGATAATTTGGATCTTATGGCAATATATGTTGATTTCATAGGGGTCATTTGTATGGGGGCTAGGTCTGAACATGGACCGATTCTCACCAATTTCAATAGCGTTCATCCCATGGCCGATAAAAGATCAAATACCAAATTTCGTCAAAATATATTCATATTTGCGACCTGCAGTTTGATTACACACAGACGGACGGACGGACGGACGGACATCGTTAAATCGAATCAGATAATGATTCTGATTCGATCGGTATAATTAAAGATGGGTGTAGGTCAAATATTTTTGGTTGTTACAAACAGCAGCACAAAGTCATTATACCCAAACCACATAGTGGTATAGGGTATAAAAAGAAATCACCTAATTGAAAATTATATGCTTATAGAGGTCAATTATTTCTAATAAACCTTCTATAAGCATATAAATATTTTCAAATAGTATTTGAATTTATTAAATCATATAAAGGTTTTGTTCCTCCCATTTTCCTTTAAAAATCATTAAAAAATAAAATAAAAACTATTTAATGTTGCAATATCTATATGTAAAGATAAGATCTCATATGTAAATATCAAATTTGTTAAAATATGTAAATAAAGGAAGAATATATAATTGAAAAAATTGAAAATTGCTTGAAGAATGTTTTATACATTTTAAGAATATTATAATGAATAAATCTGTGGTCACAAGCGATAACTACCAAAGTTTTCTTCTGCGATTAATAATGCTTATTTTCTATAGAAAATTGATTTTTTTCATAAAGTTTTCTTACGCAAATTAATCCTTGATTAATCGTTTATATTTACATAATTTATTATAAAGCAGTTTTATAATTAATGGAGGATAAATTCCAAATTTCTTCGATAAATCTAACAAGTAAGAAAATTATAGTCGGTTTAGACCGATTATACGATACCCTATATCATGCGTTTAACGACCCTATCGCTTTGGTTTAACTAATTAGATATAGAAAATAAACATAAACCAAGTTTGAATGGCAAGTTTTTTTACCTTCGGATATGAAAAAGTTCATATCGGAAGCTATATTTATATGGGGCATACGACGAAAAATGGACCGAATCTGACCATATTTGGTAAGGTCACTTATTTTTTTCCAAAACATATACGAACCAAATTTCCAAAAAATCTGTGCAATATTTTTGTTTTTTAATAGATTTAAGTAAAGGTCGGGAACCAGCTTTATATAAGGGCTATGACTAAGTATTGTCCCATAGGGTTTAATTGTGGACTACTGATTAATGGATGTAATAAACATACACAAACCCAATTTGGCCGAGATCTATATGATAATTATGATATTATGGCAAATTAAGTAGATCTCATAGGTGTCATTTTTATGGGGACTAGGTCTGAATATGAATCGATTTTCACCAATTTCAATAGCGCTCGTGCTATGGCCGATAGCGTACATACCAAATTTCATTAAAATATGATCACATTTGCGACCTGTAGTTTGTTTACAAGGTTTACATGGGCATACAGGCGGACGGACGGACGGACAGACGGACGTACGGACATCGCTAAATCGACTCAAAATGTTTATGGTAGTTGCAAACATCAGCACAAAGTCATTATTCCCTGACCACATAGTGGTATAGGGTATAAAAATTTAATCGCTTAACTTCTTTTCGTTAATCAGTAAATAGTTAATAAAAAAAATTATTCGATTAATCGTAAATTATTTCTGTTATAAAAACTCTCTGTAATTTATCGAAAAAATAAACTTATTGATAATTGTGGCATCACTGCTTATTTGATTTATTGTTGTTGAACAATTAATTAAATATTCTTCGTTCCACTGTGGCTGGCAATGACACTTGTACGTCTTTCTAATGGAATTTAATTGAATGTAAATAAAGACAAAATTTACATGATAAATTGGAATAATTTCAACAATTTACATAAAAAGTAAGTTAAAGGCAATTAATAATATATACGTAGAGCTAAATGAATAATTACATTTTGTTATAAATTAATTTCAAAATTCCGTAATGTAAGACGTGTGACTTCTGGGCCAGTTACAAAACCCAATAATAACAAAAACAATACACACACGCACACACTTTAAAAGAATTTGTAACACAAAACAATATTTTTCGGAGATTTTTTTGTTTCTTTTTTGTGTTGTTATTTTATCAATTTTGTGTGGATTTTTTACTTCTTATTTTTTATAATATTTGCTTCCTTTCATTTATGCACAAAATTAACACACAATTTTGTAATTGTTTTTTATTCTTATTATATAGCGTGCTTTTAATCGAACGTATGACCGCAATTTGTAATTTATTGTTTAAATCTTTTTTTTTTTGCAATATTAGCAAACGCACGAATATTAACAAAACATTATAATGCAATACAACGCACACTCTACACAATTATACGCGCATTTTTAGACAAAGTTTTACACAAAACTCGCTCACAAATCACACTAAACATTCCACGACGAATTGCCAAAATGTACTAAACGGAATTTTCATCAAATTGGGATTTTTCATCTTTGTTTCTTTCATTTTCTGCATTTTTATTGTTTTGTTTGTTATGTTTTCAATATTTGTTATAGTATTTGTGGCAATTCTGTTTTGTGCTGACATTTCGTATACAAAAATACTACTGGGCGATAAGGCAGTGCTGCAGAGTTGTTATTAAATTACAATTAAAAGTAAACACAGAGTTGCATATCTTTAGTATTATAGAAACAAGATTGTTTGGGAACAAATTGTTATTTTGTTATTAAAAGTATTGTAGTAATATTGAGAAAGTGTTCAAATATTTATTAAAAAACACTTAATGGTGATATTAAAACTGTTGAAGGAATTTTAATAATTAAGTGTTTTCAATGGACGTCATTGTAAGTCGACTCAAGCAACTACAATATGGCCAACAGTAAAGACGAAAAAATATTGTGTAAATTATGATATACAAATAAACAAAATACTTTTTGTGAAATAAGTAATACGATAATATACCGAAGCTATCAATTTTTTTCAATTATATATTCTTCCTTTATTTACATACTTTAACAAATTTGATATTTACATATGAGTTCTTATCTTTACATATAGATATTGCAGCAAATAATATAAACGATCTAAAGATAAAAAATAGTTTTTATTTTATTACACCCTTTACCACTATGTGGTTTGGGTATAATGACTTTGTGATACTGTTTGTAACTACCAAAAATATTTGACCTAGACCCATCTTTTATTACACCGATCGTCTCAGAATCCCTTTCTGAATCGATTTAGCAATGCCCGACCGTCCGTCTGTTGTCCATGTAAACCTTTTAGTCAAACTACAGGTCGCAAATATAAATATATTTCGATGAAATTTGGTATATAAACTTTTGTCGGCCATGGGATGAACGCTATTGAAATTGGTGAAATTCGGTCCATGTTCAGACCTAGTCCCCATATGAAATGACCCCTATGAAATCGACATAAATTGCCATAACGGCCAAATTATCATAGATCTCAGTCAACTTGGGTTCGTGTGTGTTTATTATATCCATTAATCAGTAGTCCAAAAATAATCCCTATAGGAAAATTTTTGGTCATAGGCTCCATATACATAGAGCTGCTTCCCGATCTTCACTAAAATCTATCATAAAGAAAAATTATTGCACAGATTTTTCTCAAATTTGGTTTGTATATATTTTTTCAAAATATAAGTGACTTTGAAAAATATGGTTAGAATCGGTCCATTTTTCGACCTAGTCCCCATATAAATATAGATCCCGATATGAACTTTTTCATATATGCAGCCAAAACAATTAATAACAATGCCACTTAAATTTGCGTTATGCTTATTTTCCATATTCAATTAGTTGGACTGAAGAGATAGGGTCTCTAAACCATGGTATAGGGTATCGTATAGTCGGTCTTGACCGACTATAATTTTTTTACTTGTTTTTTAATGATTTTTAAAGGAAAATGGGAGGAAAAAACCTTTATGTGATTTAATATATTCAAATACTATCTGAAAATATTTATGTGCTTAAATATTTATGTGTTTATTAGAAATAATAGACCTCTATAAGCTTATAATTTTCAATTTGATGATTTCTTTTTAATTTTACGTTATTTCTCTACATTCTCTTATCAGTGGGTAAGAGGAATTTTCAATTTTGACAAAGTAGTTGTTATTAATCCTTGTTATGAAATCGATAATTTTTTTATAACTTGTTTCTTCATGAAGCAGATTTATAGGATACCTCCAAGGCTTTTTATATATGATTTTAAGACATTTGTTGTGTATAATTTGTAAGCGTTTTAGGTGACAATTACCAGCGTCACTCCAAATAGGACACGCGTATATTAATATTGGCCTTATAACACTTTTGAAGAGTAGATTTTTGTTTTGGTGGTTTAGAAATGACTTTCTATTTAGTAGTGGCCATAATGCTTTAAATGATTTTTTAGCTTTTTGGCACGTAGCCATAATATGTTGTTTACATGTAAGCTTTTTGTCCAAGACAACTCCGTGATATTTGACATCGTTAAGTACATTTATGGTATTATTTCCAATAAGAAGATGACGTCTTTTGAGAGATTTGTTGAATGGAAAAATTATTGCTTGGGTCTTGTTTGGATTAATTTTGATTTTCCATTTGTGAAAATATTTACTGCAATTTACAAGTCCCTTTTGCATATTCTTCAGGAGTACACTTGTAAGTTTGTTTGCAGAAATTAACGCAGTATCATCTGCGTAGTAAGCAATTTTCATATATTTCGGGACTTTGAAATCGGATGTATATATCGAGTGAAGCAATGGCGACAAGACTGATCCTTGAGGTAACCCTGTGGTAATGGTTTTTGTAGATGTTCTTTCGTTTTAATCGCAACTTTAAAGCTTTTGCCTGAAATCTGAAATAAGTTTGCATAAATATTTTGGTATATTTGCATCAAGAGGTTTAAATACTAGGCCATTATGCCAAACGGTGTCAAACGCTTTTTCAATATCTAACAATATTATACCCGTTGAGCGTTTATTGTTTTTATTTGTGGTTATTTGATTTTTAATTCTGTTTATTTGGTGCGTAGTGCTATGCCCTTTTTTAAATCCAAATTGTTCTTTGGCAACAATTGGTCGTTACAAACTCACTAAGACGAGAATGTAGTATTTTTTCAAATATTTTACCTAAGTTACTTAATAGACTAATAGGTCTGTAGCTGTTTGGGTTATTTTTTGGCTTACTAGGTTTATTTATGGCTATAACCTTAGCATTTTTGAAATGGTTTGGGAAATAGTTGAGTTTGATGCAGCTGTTAAATATTATAACCAGTAATGTTAGAGCTTTGAGTGGTAGTTTCTTTAAGAGCAGGTTCGGAACATTGTCAAAACCAGGGGATTTTGAGGGCTTTATTGATGAGACAATATTCATTACTTCTTCAAGAGATGAATAAATTGCAGATTCAGAACTGGGATTTTCCTTCTTAAAATTATTTACTGTTGTATTTATTAGTGTATCTGCCGAGTGGTTGTAGTTCGAAGTGAGGTTATTTGTTTGGACAAATATATTGGCCAGGACTTTAGCCTTGTCCTTATGAGATGTTATTTTTGTATTTCCAACTTTAAACTGAGAGATTTGATTTTTTCCTTTTCCTCGCAAGTTCCTGCTTATTTTCCAGAATGATTTATCACCTGGTTTTAAATTGGATAATAATTGACACCATTTCTTATTGCGCTCCGAATTAATACTTTTATCAATCATGTTACTTAGAAATTTAGTACATTGATTATAAAAAGTTTGCTCGGCTACATTTGAATATATATATTTCACAGTACTTTCTGGTAATGTGTAATTATTTTGTTGAGTTATTTTAGGTGTAGACACATCCCTTGCTTCGAAAATTACATTTACAAATTTTTGGATTTCCTGATCAATTACTACCTTGGTATTTTATATATCGGATTATAACGTGATTTTATTGTCTAAAAAATTCATATAAACGTTCCAGTTGGTTGCACTGTAATCATAATAATTGAGGTCAACCTGGAAGGCTATTGATCTTTTAAGTGTACATATGTATAATGGGGCGATGGTCTGATGGTATTTCGTAATCCATTGTTTTTACGTCTATATTTAAAGCGGAATTACTTAAAATAATATCGACTGTGGATGCTTCGCGATTGTGTTGATGGGGGAACAGAGTTGGACTATTAGGATAGTGAATGAAAAAATTGCTTGATCGCTGTAGGTTGTTGCGATTCCTGCACTTTTATTTGAACGGCAATTCCCAGAACAATGTTGGGCATTTACGTCACCAAAAACTATATATTCTTTGGCGGGAGGTGTTAGGTTCCAGATATCAGCACAGAAGTTATGGGTGTATCTTGGTGAATATAACGAAGATACAACAATAGGTCTATTATTTATAATAATTTCAATTGAGATGTTTTCGATTGATGAGGTGTTTGATATAAAGGGGGTTTTATGTGCGACAGATTTATGAATTAACAGAGCTACTCCTTCTCCTCTTGCATCTGTTCTGTCACTTCTATATAAGTAATAATAATTTTTAAAATATGATTTTCTGAAAAAAATGTTTCATTCAAAGACGCTATTTTGATATTTTCTCATTCAATTATTCGCTCAAATTGTTTCAATTTAGAAAAGTTTGAAATGCCATTAGCATTCAAGTGAAGCATTTTGACTTCGTTTAAATTAGTATAATCCATGTGCGTATTTCACCGTTGACATTACAACTTTGATTTGTTGTACTTTGAATTGCACCTTTGCAAATCATCCATAGCTGTAGTGAAAATATCAAAAAGCCCATCGATGCTAAATAAATAGTTGTTTGTTCTCAGCTGGTTAGCATATGTGGCTTTGCTGTTATTTATTGTGTTATTAATGATGTTATTATACCCTATACCACTATGTGGTTTGGGTATAATGACTTTGTGCTGCTGTTTGTAACAACCAAAAATATTAGACCTACACCCATCTTTAATTATACCGATCGAATCAGAATCACTATCTGATTCGATTTAACGATGTCCGTCCGTCCGTCCGTCCGTCCGTCCGTCTGTGTGTCCATGTGAAGTTTGCAATCAAACTTCAGGTCGCAAATATGAATATATTTTGACGAAATTTGGTATATAAGCTTTTATCGGCCATAGGATGAACGCTATTGAAATTGGTGAAATTCGGTCCATGTTCAGACCTAGTCCCCATACAAATGACCCCAATGAAATCGACATAAATTGCTATAAGATCCAAATTATCATATAGATCTCAGTCAAATTGGGTTTGCATGTGTTTATTATATCCAATAATCAGTAGTCCAAAAATAATCCCTATAGGACAATTCTTAGTCATAGGCCCCATATAGTGCTGCTTCCCGATCTTCACTTAAATCTATCAATAAAACAAAAATATTGCACAGATTTTTCTCAAATTTGGTTCATGTACATTTTTTCTAAATATAAGTGACTTTACCAAATATAGTCAGGATCGGTCCATTTTTCGACCTAGTCCCCATATAAATATAGCATCCGAAATTAACTTTTTCATATCTGCAGCAAAAAAATTAATAATGCCACTCAAATTTGGTTTATGCTTATATTCTATATTTAATTCGTTGGACCGTAGAGATAGGGTCTCTAAACCAGGGTATCGTATAGACGGTCTGGACCGACTATAATTTTCTTACTTGTTTTTTTTTTTTTGTTTTGTTTTTAAGCTATTATTTTTCATATTTTTTTTTGAATTTTTTTTTGTATTTTTTTCTATAACGAAAAAAGAGTTGGGCTTGAAAGAAAGAAAAATCGTTCGAGCGGTTTTCGAGTAACGGACGTTTTTATACCCTATACCACTATGTGGTTTGGGTATAATGACTTTGTGCTGCTGTTTGTAACAACCAAAAATATTTGACCTAGACCCATCTTTAATTATACCGATCGAATCAGAATCACTTTCTGAGTTGATTTAACAATGTCCGTCCGTCCGTCCGTCCGTCCGTCTGTGTGTCCATGTAAAGCTTGTAATCAAACTGCAGGTCGCAAATATGAATATATTTTGATGAAATTTGGTATGTAAGCTTTTATCGGCCATGGGATGAACGCTATTGAAATTGGTGAGAATCGGTCCATGTTCAGACCTAGCCCCCATACAAATTACCCATATGAAATCGACATAAATTGCCATAAGATCCAAATTGTCATATAGATCTTACTCAAATTGGGTTTGTATGCGTTCATTACATCCACTAATGAGTAGTCCAAAAATGATTCCTTTGACCCCATATAGAGCTGCTTCCCGATCTTCAGTTAAATCTATTAAAAAACAAAAATATTGCACTGATTCTTCTCAAATTTTGTTTGTACATATTTTTGCAAAATACAAGAGACTTTACCAAACATGATCACGATCGGTCCATTTTTGGACCTAGCCCCTTTATAGATATAGCATCCGATATGAACTTTTTTATATCTGCAGCCAAAAAAATTAATAAAAATCCCACTCAAATTTGGTTTTTGCTTATTTTCTATGTCCAGTTAGTTGGGCCTAAGAGATAGGGTTTCTAAACGCATGGTATAGGGTATCGTATAGTCGGTCTAGACCGACTATAATTTTCTTACTTGTTATTTATTTATTTCTAATGTTTTTATACCCTATACCACTATGTGGTTTGGGTATAATGACTTTGTGCTGCTGTTTGTAACAACCAAAAATATTTGACCTAGACCCATCTTTAATTATACCGATCGAATCAGAATCACTTTCTGAGTTGATTTAACAATGTCCGTCCGTCTGTGTGTCCATGTAAACCTTGTAATCAAACTGCAGGTCGCAAATATGAATATATTTTGATGAAATTTGGTATGTAAGCTTTTATCGGCCATGGGATGAACGCTATTGAAATTGGTGAGAATCGGTCCATGTTCAGACCTAGCCCCCATACAAATTACCCCTATGAAATCGGCATAAATTGCCATAAGATCCAAATTGTCATATACATAGATCTTACTCAAATTGGGTTTTGTATGCGTTCATTACGTCCATTAATGAGTAGTTCAAAAATGATCCCTTTGGCCCCATATAGAGCTGCTTCCCGATCTTCACTTAAATCTATTAAAAAACAAAAATATTGCACTGATTCTTCTCAAATTTTGGTTGTATATATTTTTGCAAAGTAAAAGAGACTTTACCAAACATGATCAGGATCAGTCCATTTTTGGACCTAGTCCCCATATAGATATATCATCCGATATGAACTTTTTCATATCTGCAGCCAAAAAAAATTAATAAAAATCCCACTCAAATTTGGTTTTTGCTTATTTTCTATGTCCAGTTAGTTGGGCCTAAGAGATAGAGTTTCTAAACGCATGGTATAGGGTATCGTATAGTCGGTCTAGACCGACTATAATTTTCTTACTTGTTTTTTTTAAATATAAGAAAAAATATATTATTTTGGATCTTTATATTGTATAACTAATTTTTTTAAAAATTGTACTTAAACCTTAAAAAATTCATCTTTATAATTATGCTTCATAAGAACAAACAAGTAAGAAAATTATGGTTGGTCTAGACCGACTATACGATACCCTATACCATGTGTTGAGAGACCCCTTCTCTCAGGCCCAACTAAGTGGATATAGAAAATAAGCATAAACCAAATTTGAGTGGGATTTTTATTAATTTTTTTGGATGCGGAAATGAAAAAGTTCATATTGGATGCTATATATATATGGGGACTAGGCCCAAAAATGGACCGATCCTGACCATGCTTGGTAAAGTCTCTTGCATTTTTCAAATATATATACAAACAAAATTTGAGAAGAATCAGTGCAATATTTTTGTTTTTTGATAGATTTAAGTGAAGATCGGGAAGCAGCTCTATATGGGGCCTATGACTAAGAGTTGTCCCATAGGGATCGTTTTTGGACTACTGATTAATGGATGTAATAAACACATACAAACCCAATTTGACTAAGGTTTATATGATAATTTGGATCTTATGGCAATTTATGTTGATTTCATAGGGTCATTTGTATGGGGGCTAGGTTTGAACATAGACCGATTCCCACCAATTTCAATAGCGTTTATCCTATGACCGATAAAAGCTTATATACCAAATTTCGTCAAAATATATTCATATTATCGGCCTGCAGTTTGATTACAAGCTTTACATGGACACACAGACGGACGGACCGACGGACGGACATCGTTAAATCGAATCAGACAGTGATTCTGATTCGATCGGTATAATAAAAGATGGGTCTAGGTCAAATATTTTTGGAAGTTACAAACAGCAGCACAAAGTCATTATACCCAAACCACATAGTGGTTTAGCCTGTAATCGACGAAATTTCAACACTGTCAAACAAGCATTGTCAAACAAGCATTTAGTTCCATTTCTGTATTTTCTGTCTGTCGTCTAGAAATTATGGGATGGCGAAAGATGACGTCTTTAAATGCAGATGCAGGGCTTGTGAAATATTAAATTGCGATAAATCAGATCTAAGTATACATCCTAATAACCACTGTCATAAAAAATCTTTTAAAACCAAGAACCAAAATTCTGTTTGCGTTATAAGGTCTCGTTTGCAAGGCATTTTACCACCAGTGTTACAAAAAGTCTAAAATAAAAAAAGAAAAGTCGAAAGACAACTGAAAATTCAGCCTCACTTAGACGAAGCAACAGTCTACGAAGTCAATCATCCTCCTGATCATAAATGTTTAAGGAGAACTGGGGGGTCAATACCTTGGAAACAAAATCGTCATGCACACCATTTTTTCTGCAAATTATATGTTAGGATATTCATTCAATGAGTGTTGTTAATGTTTTCCTCAACAAAATCTAACGCCCGTATTTCCAACTCTAAACTCAAAGCATTTTAAAAACGTTTACACTGGATTGAGTTTTGATAATATTCCTTATTTTTAGGTTTTGATATAAAATAAAAAGAGTAGTATGTTGTACTATTCACAACTAGGTGGCGCATTCAATTAAATTTAATATCTTTAGTAATCCTTGAGAAACTGTTGTATCGACATGTTGTCGTTCTTTTTGAATTTTGAAATTTGTTGATGGTTAGTAATCAATTTATTTGAAACCAAACACAAATTACAAAAAACGTTTTCATATTTTCTAAATTTTCTTTTTGAGCACGGACAAGAGTCATGTCTATAACCATTCAAATAATACATATAATAAATTTTAAAATTTTTAGTCAAATTACACACATAGCGGTGCACACGTTAAATGAGTACTGCACAGCATCAGTCAATTATTGCTTGTAGTAGTCTGGTCAACTAACAACTGATAAGCTAGAACTTTGCAAACACACAAACGAAGAGATAAGCTCAAGCAAACTAAAAATTTACAATTTGAAAGAATTGTATTATTCCAAACCAAATACAGCAGAATACTCAGTTCTCAATAGCTCTGCGACTTAGGTGGATGTGTGTGAATCACAAAATGCGGCTTAATTTAACCTTACGGACAGGGCTTGTGATCTTTCTATTTTTAGAGGTAAGTTAAAAAAAAAATACCTATTTCGGTAAATAAGTATAAATAAACTTAAAGCAAATAAAATAATTTCCTCAGGCCTTTGTCACTGCTAACGCTGTCAATACCTGCTCAGCTGATAATCCCGAACCTAGACAATTTTTCGAGCGACAAAATGAATTGCTTAGACAACGTAAACGTTCAGAATTCCTGGCTGCCTACGAATACAACACAAATGTTACCGAGCACAATCGTTTTAATATGATAGCCATTTCGGCCCGAAATGCTGTAGAAAATAAAAATTTATCTGATGTAATACGTAAATTGCGTTATGATCGTTTGGATGATCCCTGCATACGAAGACAAGCTAAGATTTTAGCTGATCCTGGTTTTGATATATTGAATTCCCAAGACTTCCATGCCCTCCAAAATGCCATCAGTAGCATGCAAACGAATTATGCCAGTGCTAAAGTTTGCTCTTACACAAATGCTTCAGACTGTTCTCTTAGTTTGGAACCTCATATACAGGAGCGTTTATCGAATAGTCGTGATCCTCTAGAATTGGCTCATTATTGGCAACAGTGGCACGACAAGACTGGCACGCCAATGAAGCAAAATTTTGCCAAATATGTTCAATTAAGTGGAAAAGCATCGAATATGAATAGTAAGTACCAGTTTTAATACCGCAATTTTGTTTTAGTTGGTTATATATTTAAAAAATATTTAAATTTTAAACTTGAATTCAGAAGACATAATAAAAATTATTTATTTTCGTAAAAAAATCGTTTCAAGAAAAAAAACAAGAATTTTTTATTTATTGTTTTCATTTCTATGAAAGTTTTTTTTTCGATAACTAATTTTACTAGAAAGTCAAGCAAGTATTAAGTTAATTACATTTTTTTCCCACATTCTACGTAAATCCTCTTCTAATTAGTTATAGATAACTTTTTGCTTTTGAATAGTTTTCAATCGATAACAACTTTTTAGATACAAAATTTTTTAGTTAAATCTATTTTAGATCATTTATTAGGGATATCAAATATTTTAAAGTAACTTTATTATTGACACAAGTTTTTTTTTTTTTTTTTTGATAAGTTTGTAATCGTTAACAAATACTTTAAGATAAAGTTTTAATCGATAATTTTTTTAATTTTCGATTATAAATTTATCTAATTAAGTTGTTATTGGCAATAATTATAGTTAGATTTGTTTTATATCGATAACAATATAATCTATGAAAGTTACTAGATTGAAATATTTTTTAGTTATGTTGGATATTGACTAGTAATTTTTTTCATAAGGTTATTATCGATAACAATTTTTTTTGAATAAGTTTGTTATCAATAACAATTCCTTTAAATAAGAGTTAAATTTTTATAAAAAAGCTTGTTGTCGATAACAATTTTTTGATTAAGTTATCGATAGCAACTATTTTAGATAATAGTTTTATCGGTATAAAATAATATTTATGTTATTATTATTGTAACGTTTATTATCAATAAGAAATATATTTGGATAAGATAACTATCGATAGCAAATTTAAGTTTGCTATCGAAAGAACTGTTTTTAGACTAGTTTGCTATCGATAACAATTTTTTACGATTAGTTTGCTATCGATAACAATTTATTTCGTTATTGATAACAAAGTTTTTTTTTTTGATAAGTTAACTATCGGTATCGAAATTTTTGTATTAGATTATTAATGATAGGAAATTGTTTATCGATTTTGAATATTATTTCGATGATATTTGTTTAAAGATAAACTAATAATCGATAGCGAATTAATTGATAGCAAATTTTTTATCAATTAATAATTTCTTAGATAACTTGCTATCGACAAAGATAAATTATCTAGAATAAATTTTATTCAATGTTATTACCGATAACAAATGTATTTAAGTTTTTTTGATAAGTGATTATCGTTTATTATTATTATTAGTTAACTTTGTTATCGAGACCATTTTTTGATAATAGTATTACCGATGTTAAATTTTTTGGATTATTTTGCCATCGATAACAATTTTTTAATTATGTTATCGATAGAATATTTCAGTATTATTTATTATAGCTAACTAGTTCTTTTGGATAAGTTGTTATCGTATATTTTAAGTTAACTTTCTTCGACACCTTTTTTATATAATTATTATCGATATTAAATTTTTTTCGCCATCGTTAACAATTTTTTCTAAGATTGGTTTGTTATCGATAAAAAAAATTTAAATAAGCTTGTTATCGATAACAATTGTTTTAGATAAGTTTATATAAGATACGATTTTTTGTTATTGTTATTCTTTAAATTTGTTATCGATAACACAAATTTTTAAATACAAATACTATCGATGTTAAAAATTTTAAATTATTTTGCTATCGTACCCATTTTTTAATATTAGTTTGTTATCGATAAAAGTTTAAATACATTTGTTATCGATAACAAATTTTAAATTGGTTTGTATGTTTATTTAAGTTTGTATGCTTGTTATCGATATCAATTTTGTATAATAAGTTCTGATTTTTATTGAATATTAGGTTTTTTTTGCAATATTATATCAAAAGCTTCTTTTCTTAAAACAATTTTTAATTTGAGAATTTTTCTCTACGAAATTAATGAACTGTTAATATCACGTCGTTTTTGATTACTCTTCATTAGAAAAATGTGTTGCTGATAAGCTTCTTTCTTTAGAAAAGCTTTTGATACAAGTCTTTGTTTATTATCGATAACTATAACTTTTTATAAAAGTTTGTTAACCCTTTATGGATAATTGGTTTAATATAACCCTTATGTTTATACCACATTCATTTGTCACATTCATAACACCAGGGTCGAGGCAGACCCGGCACATAACTGGAGGATTTTATATAAAAAACGTACAAGTAAATATAAAGATTTTTTGTTTAGAAAACTATTTATTATTCAAAATATATTTTAATTAAATAACTATACAAAAAAGTTAAATAATGATAGTAATAATATCTCAGAAATTAAATAATTAAAAAACTTAAAGAAAATGTTGAATTTATTCTTGGAGCTCCTCATTTATGCATGAGAAACATGTATACATGTATATGCTTGAGAAACATTTTGAGTATTTCTGACGGGCTGCAAATATTTTTCA
The DNA here is from genome assembly GCA_963682025.1 of Cordilura impudica. NCBI lineage: Eukaryota > Metazoa > Arthropoda > Insecta > Diptera > Scathophagidae > Cordilura > Cordilura impudica. Next base: position 284,429,676 of record OY821518.1, read on the forward strand.
CAAAAGAACCGAGTTTTGCGACGTATTTTATCACAGGCATTACATAATTGACAGTCACGTCGCTTCTCCATAACTTTGGCTCCGCTTGAGGTAGTAACATTTGTTATAGCTGTCTAAAATAAAAACTTACCAATAAGGTCGGCCAAGGAATGATTCAATAGCTGATCGACTGGAGAACTGAATTATGACTTGTGAATTGGTGCAACGTTCCTCAATTTCATGACGAACTAGTGATTCAAATAGAGGAAACAGGAAATTTCTGCGACCATCTTAATTTTTGAGGCCATCTACTTCTTTAATAATATAACTTGCCAATGCCATAACATCTATCATATTGAAAAAGAAAATCTAAACTCCATCTCTTTGTGCGCCTTTTAATGGTAGAATGCCCTAACATTTGGTCCATTGCAGACGCTTCCGGTTTCTTTAGTACATCAACCACAAGCTTATTATAATGAACAGTAGAGAGAAGATTAACGACTTCATTTTTTCGGAACATATGAGCATATAGCAATATCATTTTCAAAACATCCAAATTCAGAGGAAAGAATTGGCCGGGAGCTGTGTTTTTTTATTTCAGGTGGAATACATGTGTGGTTACTTAGAACAGAAGCAACAAAACCCAAACCAATATTTATCAACCTTTTACATCCTTTGAATGTCGTAAAACAATTATCCGTTATAATTGTCTAACCCGAACGAGCATTCTTGATGCTAATCGCATATACCAGTGTATATATTGTCGCGTAGTGTGTAATGAGTCTTGGCATCATACGCCCACCATATTTTAATGACATATATAGCAGGCTTTGAGGGAATATACTGGGTAAATTTTGTGCGGCTGCGATATGCAAATAATTGCTCAGAAATGGTGATGTTGCTATGTGGCTGGTAATTTAAGATGTTCCAAATGTCACAAATTGTTACGGATATCATCAAATCGGATATAACGCAATAAAGAGAGGAAGTACGACATTGTGGCTCTAAAAATTGGTAGACTTGTTGTTTTCCAGAGGACAGATGCATGCCGCATATTGTTCTGGATTACACCAGAAGTTAAAAGTATACCTATGAAAGCATCTATCTCATCTTCTGTAAATGGCTTCCACACTTTGTCTGGGTTATTTTAATTCCACTTGGATATCGAATCGTTGGTACACCGATTTGTTGCATTTAAAATATTAAATACGAAGGTTGGGGGGTAAAAAATTTTGTTAAATACTTCAATTGGAATTGAATTTTTTTTGTCCTTGTTCCTGCTCAAGCTTTATCCTCATCCGGCACATAATATGCGTCTTCATCAGCAACAATAGGTTTGAATCCTTCCGTTTCCCTTTCCCGCTCAAGAGAGTTTGTCTAAAGCAGTAGCAACTCGTTCGTAAAATGTTGGGTCAAAACGTGAATACGTCTGATAGACCGAGTCAAGTTCTTCTATCCTTACGTTAGTTCTTTCCATTTTTATAAAAAAATCAACAAAAAAAAAATCAGCAAATCACAAAATATGCACAACCACTTTTGAATCACAATTTCGAATAAACTGATTGTTTTCATTAGAGCTCATGTTCATTGTAGTTCAAATAAATATTCTTGCAATTCAAAGCTTACATAGTTTTACCAGTTCAAAAAAAAATATTTTTGAAAGCCATATTTATTTTGTTGGAATTATATTTTTTAAATTTTGTGAAGAAAATGTTACGGGTCTGGTCAGACCCAGGTGTTACGAATATGACTAGAGTTTGATAAACCCTAAAATTTATATCTCCTATAAAAAAAACAGCTTGAAATGTGCACGAATCTATTCTAAAATGTATCCTTGAGGATATCACGTAATATCATAACGATAGCTCCTCAGGAAATATAAAAAATACATGAAAAAAGGCAAAAAGGGCCTGGCTAGACCCTGGTGTAAACAAGGGGGTTAAACAGTTTGTTATCGATAATAATTTATTATATTGAGGTAATAAATTTTTCGATAGTTAATTTTTTTGGAAGTGTTTGTTATCAAATGTAAAATTACTTAATTTACTTAAAACATAATATTGAGATTATAAATATTTCGATAGTTAATTTACTTAAAACATTTTTTGATCGATATGTATTTACTTAAGAAATCTTTGTTCTCGATAAGATTTTTTTTATTATACCCTATACCACTATGTGTTGAATTATTTGTAGACGTTTCAGTAATAAGATATTTTTAACGAGAGAGGGTTATTAGCCCGCAGCTCAACCTACTTGAAGGCTAGGGACCTTAAAAACAAAAGTTTGGCATTGGTTAATTAAATGGCGCCAATATTTCGCCATGTCGAATGGAGCCTCTACGGCACTCAGGATTTAAAGATACACATTGCCAGGCGTGTCCACCTGAGACCCTCTTCTCCATTCCGCTGAACTGTCCGCCACTGCTTATTCAATTCACAGTTACCCTTCACACTGCATGGTAGGGTTGTCCACTATCCGCAACCTGTGGAGGCGTCCCATAGCACTTCAGCTGTGCTTCCTTAAAAGGGTTTTATATTTACTTATTCATGGAGAAAAACCAAGAATAAAGAAAATATAAATTCCCAGGAGGGAAGACGCCCTATGTTCAACATGAACTTTTATATAATTTGAAGATATTTATACTGTCAATTAATTTATATAAATAAAAGGAAATATATATATATATACCACTATGTGGTTTGGGTATAATGACTTTGTGCTGCTGTTTGTAACACCCAAAAATATTTGACCTAGACCCATCTTTAATTATACCGATCGAATCAGAATCACTTTCTGAGTTGATTTAACAATGTCCGTCCGTCCGTCCGTCCGTCTGTGTGTCCATGTAAAGCATGTAATCAAACTGCAGGTGCAAATATGAATGTATTTTGATGAAATTTGGTACATAAGCTTTTATCGGCCATGGGATGAACGCTATTGAAATTGGTGAGAATCGGTCCATGTTCAGACCTAGCCCCCATACAAATTACCCATATGAAATCGACATAAATTGCCATAAGATCCAAATTGTCATATAGATCTTACTCAAATTGGGTTTGTATGCGTTCATTACATCCATTAATGAGTAGTCCAAAAATGATCCCTTTGACCCCATATAGAGCTGCTTCCCGATCTTCACTTAAATCTATTAAAAAACAAAAATATTGCACTGATTCTTCTCAAATTTTGTTTGTATATATTTTTGCAAAATACAAGAGACTTTACCAAACATGATCAGGATCGGTCCATTTTTAGACCAAGTCCCTATATAGATATAGCATCCGATATGAACTTTTTCATATCTGCAGCCAAACAAATTAATAAAAATCCCACTCAAATTTGGTTTTTGCTTATTTTCTATGTCCAGTTAGTTGGGCCTAAGAGATAGGGTCTCTAAACGCATGGTATAGGGTATCGTATAGTCGGTCTAGACCGACTATAATTTTCTTACTTGTTTTTATAGTGACTTTCTGATAGTGCCGAAATCTTTTATTTACATATTATTATAGATTATCATTCTTATGCCGATTATTGGATTCACTTCTATGAAGATCCCAACTTCGAAACCCATTTAGATGAGGCCTTCAATGCTATATTGCCCCTATATCGTGAAATACATGGCTATGTACGTTATCGTTTATCTCAACACTATGGAACCAATATTGTCCCTCTTGATGGCAATATACCCATGCATTTATTGGGCAATATGTGGGCTCAACAGTGGGATGAAGTCGTAGAGCTGCTCAAACCATATCCAAATATCTCCTTTGTTGATGTAACATCCGAAATGATTAAACAAAATTATACGGTGAAGAAAATGTTTGAATTGGGCGATGCGTTTTTCAAATCGTTGGGTATGCGTGCGCTACCGGACTCGTTTTGGGATTTAAGTGTTCTGGAGAAACCAGAAAATCGTACAATTGTATGTCATGCTTCAGCGTGGGATCTGTTTCAGGACAGTGATGTACGCATAAAGATGTGCACAGAGGTCAATACTCATTATTTGTATGTGGTTCATCATGAGTTGGGCCATATTCAATACTATTTGGAATATGAAAATCAACCTACACCATATAGAGGAGCACCAAATCCCGGATTCCATGAGGCTGTAGGAGATGTCATAGCTCTATCTGTATCTTCGACAAAACATTTAAATGCCATTGGCCTGTCTGCTGTTGCCGAACTAGATGAACAGAGTCGCATTAATGAATTATTTAAAATGGCAAGAAATCGTTAATGATGCGCAAAAGAAAAGTGTTTGATTTTATATTTCATTGTACTTTCAGGCCTTAAAGAAAATCGTCTTCTTGCCTTTTGCCTATACCATGGATAAATATCGGTATGGGGTATTTAGAAGAGAAATTGATGAAATGGGTTGGAATTGTGCTTTTTGGCAAATGAGATCAGCTTATACGGGTGTTGAACCGCCCGTAGCCAGAAGTGATAGAGACTTTGATCCTCCGGCCAAATATCATATAGATGCTGATGTAGAATATTTGCGTTATTTTGCGGCCCATATCTTCCAATTTCAATTTCATAAGGCCATGTGTTCGAAAGCGGGACAATATGTTCGTGGAGATTCCCACAAAATATTGGATAATTGTGATATATATAAGAGTACAGCAGCTGGTCATGCTTTTGAGTAAGTTTTCTTTTTTTATGAAGAAAGATTTTTAAGAATTATTTTTTAATACATTTTTTAGCCGTTTCTTATCCGCTGGCTCATCCAGACATTGGAAAGAAGTTTTACAAGAATTTACTGGCGATACTGAAATGGATCCTTCTGCTTTATTAGAATACTTCGAGCCATTACGTAAATGGCTTAAAGAAGAAAATCACAAATTAAGAGTGCCCATAGGTTGGGGTGCCACCGATAGTAAGTTTTTTTTTCTTTTTGGGTACTGATTTATCAATTCACAAAATGAAATAATTTTTATTTTTATTTTACAGAAGTGCCTCGTACTTGTTGGGTTCCATTTAGCACTTAAGTAATTTTTTTTTAACATTATTTTAATTCAGTCAATTTGGCAATTAACTCTTTAATTTTATTCATATATGATAATTTCTTGTTCTCAGTGTTATAAATTAAAACTTTTATTATTTTCTTTTAATATAATATGGCAAACATCTGTTCATTTATTTTTGGCAGACGGGTTTTTTTAAATTATGAGCATTAAAGCGCAATATTTGTGTAATTTTTTTAATGCATTTTCAACAAAATTTTAAACAATTCATCTTAATGTTTCACAGCTATGTTTCATGAATGGAATATATGTAATTGAGATAACTGGCTATTTCTGGAAATATCGGTTTTGTACCCTCAGAATCACTTTCTGAGTCGATCCACTATAATTCTCTTGTTATTAATTTAATTTGTATGGTAATTTATAAATATCTGTGAGACTTTACGGTACTAATTTTTTTTAAAACAAATTTTATTGACTAGAATTTTGACGGGGGAAAAAATTAATTAAAATTAAGTTCTAGAGGTGAAAAATGATCTTGTGTAAAATAGTATTTAATGATAAAAAAAAAAACATAAAAGTTGAAAAAATTTTGAGACTAAAAACTTCCAGAGAAACATTTTTTTTTTTCATATTTTGGGTGATGAATTTATATTCATCTACTAGCAATGTGGCAAAAACAATTTGACATTATCAGCCCTGTTCTTGAAACGTTATTTGAATAAGAATGAATATGAAATAACATGAAATTGAAATTTTGGGTTTCTTGAAAACACAAATTTTATATTTTCGAAGTATTTTTCGAAATCATATTTTTTATTATCAAATGACATGAAACATATAGTTTAGCTTCAGAACCATATGTTATCTAGAAACCGAGGTGCCATATGGTTCTTTAGTCACTTTCACAAAAAAAACTTTTAAGTAATTTTTGCATGTTTTTCCTTAAAGAGCTGTACGCAGCTTGTTAAGGAATCTTAACAGAAAATTTTCATATATTTCTTAAAGAAAAAAAAGCACAAAAGTACCTTTCAGTGCAACGCTAGAAATCAGCAGTTTTCTGTCAATTATTAAGAATTGTGAAATTGAAAACAAATCAATTCTTCGGTTCTGCTTTATTTGGCCTGCTAAACGCTTTTTAAGCTCAGTATCAAAATTACCCATCCGCTTCTTGTTTTTTTTTTGCCGAATTTTGTTCGTTTTTTCCCAGGTTTGCAACTGAAAAATAACTTTTATTTTTTTTAGCATATTACATTTTGTTTATGCTTACCTCTCCTGTCAAAATTCCTTTCAGAAAGAACGAAAAATTTGATATTCCTGCTCAAAGCCTGGGTTGCCTAACTTCATTTACGTCAAAAAAAAGTAGTAAAAACAATACTACTTTTTTAAAAAGCTGCGGACTATCAACAAAAATTTTTTGACAGAAAAATTCCTTAAGCATTTCTGAAGCGTTTTTTTATATGAAGTTTTTGATTCCTTAGCAAGCTGCGTACAGGCCTTAAGATTATAAAGAAAGTAAAAAAAAAATATTTTCTTTTAAAATAACAATTTACTTGTTCATTTAATTGTTTTTATTCTTCAATTTCATTCAATTAAGAATGACTTCTCTTTTTGAAATAAGTTAGGCATCACCAAAGAAAATTCGAAATACAAATAAATTGAATTTGACTGGCATCACTTATGTTTCGAACATAAACAAAGTTGTGGCAGTCATATGCAAAAAAAAAAATAAAAATATGTGATTTGAGTGAAATATTATTTTAAATTCCTTTATTCGTAATAATTAGTACATAAAGAATCTATGTTATAATTGAAAAAATTATAAAGGAAAATAGATTATGCAAATAAAAAGTTTTTATTATAGATATAGAACAACATCATCTCCAAAAGTGTGTTTTATTAACATTGACTACTGATTACGAGTTTTTTTTTTTAAATCAGCGCAAAATGTAGACGTTTTTTGAAATCGTTTTTTTTCATAAAATTAATGTCTAATTTTTTAAAATAATGACAAGGTTCAATAAAAAACATGTTAGAGTTTAAATATCAATTAGTATTTTTATCTCTTAAGACCTGCTAAGTAGAAAAAAAGGGCATTTGTTTTGATTTCACAAAGCCTTTTCTATGTGAATTAAAACGAGAAAAAATATTCTTATTGAAATTAGAGAACAGCAAAAAACTCGTTGATTTAAGAATTTTTCATTTACGAGTTTTTTTTTGTGATAGTGGTTTCAAGAACAGGGGTGTATATTGCAGCTATGCCCACTAAACGCTTTTAGTGTTTTTTGACGAAGCGGAAAGTATATTTTCTCCATTTAGTACCTTTCTAAGTGGTTTTAGCGTCTTGTAAACAAATTTCGTGTTAAACAAGATTCTATATATTTGAACTATATACATATGTATAATATACTTGGATTGGCCTTAATTTTATCAGATATACCGATAGAATTCAAATGCTAAAGTAGAAAGAGTGTGAAGTTCTTAAAATTCGTAAAAACATTATTTCGTTAATTCTTTAATACAGATTAAGTATGGACTAAAAATGTGAAATTAATGTTGAGCCAATTATTAAATTTCATAAAATATTTCTGCTAAAATTAATACACTTCATAAATATAAAAAAATATAAATTTTATATATTTAAAACAAAGTCGGGTTAGTTACACCATTTATAACTCAAGAACGGCTGAACCAATTTTAAGGATTTTTCATTTGTTGAATTCATCCGAATAGCAGAACAACTATTATACAAAGTTAATGTCAATATATTATATCTTGAGTAAAAGGGAGAGTAATGATATTTTGTGTGATTTCACAGATTATTATTGTGAGGGTCCCTGCTAAAAATGGGCGATATCGGAGGCGTTGCACCTGCCATACACAGTAAATATTCAATATGAGATCCCTCGAGTACTATGACAGTCAGAGCTTTGCAAATGTGTAGCCATGCCGAAAATGGGCGTGATCGTATAAGTGGGCGTTTAGCTTGCCGTAGAAATTGAATTTTCAATATCTTATATCTTGTGCAATATAAACGGGAGATTACGGTACCTTGTGTGATTTCACAAGTTTGAGTGAGTAGCCGCGGTGTTGGTAGGAGTGTCACCACCCATTAGTAGGAGTATCACCACCCATACGTATTAATTATTGAATATCATATAACTCGAATACTATGGTCGGGACAGTTTTGCAAAAATATGTGACTTCATCTCTTATTATAGGAGATAAAGCAGTGAATTTTCCAACTGATTTTTTAACGTCGCTTGATTTGCCAGGTCTTAAATCACATAATTTACACCAAAATTATACAAGGCAACATTATTGAATCGACAACTAATAATGGCAAATTCAAATGAGAGTATATTATATCGCCAATAAGCAAGATGATTCCAACAGATTCTCCAATTGCATTTAAAATCTTACAATTACCAATTCATCTGGCATATACAATGACCATCAAAAAATCGCAATGCTAGCCAATGCAATTCTGCGACTTTGATTTGGAAAATTCATCCTTCGGTTATGGTCAATTATATGTAGCCTGCTCCAGAGCTGGTCCACATCATTTGGCAGTTTGTATATGCCGAAAATGGAGAAATAAAAAGTATTGTCTACACGTTGGTTTTACACTAAATTATTATTTAATAAGATCAGATGAAGACAATGTTATGTGAAATATAATTAAATTATAAAATCGAAAATAAAATCTGCATTTCAAATAACATGTTGAGTTTATATCATTATATAAAAAAAATTCCTTCCATAATTGAAATACATACATATCAAAACAAATCTGGGGATAAAGCAATTATTTCAATACTATGGCCAGAACATGAGGAAGAAAATGATACGTTTATATTTGAAAATTAACAGTTGTAATAAAAATATTTAAGTACTTTATTATTGATGTACATTTAAAAAGTAACATCAAATACTAGCGGTTTTTAGAGCCTTTCGATTCATTCTAATGCTATGTTCACACGGAAAGCAAGATTCGCGGTTCGCTCTCTCATTCACGGTTCGCACCCGAATCATGATTCAATCTACATGATTCGCCATACAAAATTTTGAGAGCGAATCTACTTGGTTCAAAATGAACCTAGTTGTGAACCCAGAAACATCGAGTGTCATCTCCAAGTTTGATAAGAAATTATGGCTAGTTTATCTGAACTAGCTGTCAAAAATATATAAACAAAGAGAAAACAAAAAATTAATTTGCACAATAAAATAAATAGAAACATTTAACAAATAAAAAGTAAATATTTACATATAAATATATATTCAAATAAAAATAGAAAAAATGAAATAGTGAAACGTAAACTGTAGAAAGATGCCTTCAAATATTTACACAAAAAATATAAACGTCAAAATGAAACAACACTCGTCTGAACACTAAGGTTCACAATCATGATTCAGAGAGCGAATCAAGTGGTTCATTTTGCCGTCTGAACATGCTATAATCTATTGCTTTAGCGTTTTTTTTTTAAGTTGGCATCGCTGTTATATTGTGCAAAAGAGGTGAACAAAATTATTGGATATTAAATGATTTTATTGGAGACGTATAAATTTTGCATAAGAAAACTTTTTTATTATTATTGTCATGTAGTTAAAGCTAAAAAATTTTGTAGTCGAGCAAAACTTTTTTTAATTTTTTTATTCAAATTATTCAAATATTAAAACTAATTCTTAAGTCCAAGTAGTAGCAGACAAAATTTTATTAGTCCTAAATAAAATACTACAATACAGTGTATCACAGCTTATTTCAACCAGCATCTTCAAGGATATATCTTAAACAAATATTAACAAAATTTAAATGCAGATTCGATCAAGATCAAGGTGTCCAAAAGCAACATGTTAAAAAAATTATAAAAATGCACATTCCACTCTTTCCAAGAGAAAAAGAAAGAGTTTAATAGCGGAATTCTACTCACTACTTATTTCAACCACCAATTTTTGGGAGCTTCCAGGAATGCTTATTACAAGGAATAGCGGAAGTTTCTTTTTTCTATTTCTTTTCTTCACTATTTTCATAACTAGTTGAAAGTTGATTTTAGTATTATTGTGCTGTTTGATCGGTAAAGACGTAGCTTTTTTAAAAATGGGACGACGCACTACAATTGAACAGCGTGAATTGGTTCTTACTCATTTTAGAAATGGACATTCACGTCGGAAATTGCAGCAATTATTAATTTAAGTGACTCAACAGTACAAAGCATTATATCGCGTTTTGTACACGAAAACAGAGTCCATAATAAAGGATGAATCGCACCAAATAAAATTTTTAACGCAGCTGACGAACGGTACACAGTACGAAAAATTAAAGAAAATCCCAAATTATCGGCCCCAAAACTGGCTGACTTGATGTACCATGAGTTGGATAAGTCAAGTAATGCTGAAACTATTCGTCGAGTTTTACGGCAGCATACCTTTAACGGGCGAGTTGATCGCAAGAAATCGTTCTTAAGCAAAAAAAAAAAAAACCAACAAATCCGTCTTGCTTTCGCTAAACAGCACTTTTCGAAAGATACAAGCTTTTGTGAAATGGTTATATTCACGGACGAGTCCAAGTTCAATATTTTGCCTTCGATGGACAAACACACGTTTCGCGCAAACCTAAGAAAAAGAAACATTTAAGAGCAACAGTTAAACACGGCGGTGGTAGGGGTTGTATGTCATGGTTTGGGGTTGTATGTCAGCTGCTGGCGTTGGTAATTTAGTGTTTCTAGAAGGAAATATGGACAAACTGATGTACCTCGTCATATTGAAGGAAAATTTGTTGCAAAGCGCCCAAAAACTCGGTATACGGTCCGATTTTCGCTATTACTAAAACAATCAGTCCAATAACGAATATTCTCAAGGAATTTCTTTCTCACGGAAAATACTTTTTTCGACAAAAAATCCTCCAATTATAAATTCATCGTGAACAAAAAAATTAATTAGTGGCATCATCGAATTTCGGAGCCTAAATTTTTGTCAGGTCGTATTACATAGTGTGATAGTGTAAACTAGCCTGTCGATACGACTTTATGACAGTCCAATGAATTTCATCGGATTTTTATTTCGAAAAATCATACGACTGAGTGGTATCGTGTAAATGGGCCTTTATGCCATTTGGAATTGTCCCCACCTCATGGCACCTCCCGCCCAATCACCAGATCTAAATGTCATTGGGAATTTGTGGTCGATTTAAAAAAAAAAAACATCCAAAACCATCAAATATCTTCCAAAAATCACCTAAAAAGGCTTTAATACAGGAATGAGGGGGAAATCACTCCCCAAGGGGCCCGGAAACTGATGGAATCTATGCCAAAACGGATGAAAGCGGCTGTTATTCAAAAGGGAGGCCACACAAGATACTAAAACTCAAAAAAAGTTGTTTATAGAAATTGATTTTTTTGTTATGTGCTTGAAATAAGCTGTGACACCTTTTTCAAATTTTTTTAGTTCTAGAGTTATAAGTTTTCAAAAAGCTATCAGCGTTAACAAATTCTGTTCAGATGATAAACTTTAAACATGTATCTACTTATTTGCGTTTAAATTTTGTTGATACACTGTATTGGTTGATGAAACATTTTATTTTTGAGAGAAAAAAGCTAAACATTTATTTATACACTCTAATACTACGATATAATGAGTTTGTGTTGAATCTCAAAATCACCATCCGTCTATCTGTCTGTGCGTCCATCCTTCCGTTCGTCTTTATGTCCATGTAAACGTTGTACATGGTCACAAATATTTCGATGAAATCTAACATATAAGCTTTTATCGACCAAAGGACGAACCCTTTTTAAATTGGTGAAAATCGGCGCATGTTCAGACCTAACTCCCATACAAATAATCTCTATCAGACCGACTATAACGGTCGTAAGATCCACATAAAACTTGGTGTATGAGTGTGTATTATACCTATTAATAAGTAGTCCAAAAATAAACCCTGTGGAACCATTTTAAATCATAGTCCCAATACAAAGCACATTGTCGATCATGAGTCAAATCTATCAGAAAACAAAACAAGTAAGAAAATTATAGTCGGTCTAGACCGACTATACGATACCCTATACCATGCGTTTAGAGACCCTATCTCTTAAGCCCAACTAACTGGACATAGAAAATAAGCAAAAACCAAATTTGAGTGGGATTTTTATTATTTTTTTTGGCTGCAGATATGAAAAAGTTCATATCGGATGCTATATCTATATAGGGACTTGGTCCAAAAATGGACCGATCCTGATCATGTTTGGTAAAGTCTCTTGTATTTTGCAAAAATATATACAAACAAAATTTGAGAAGAATCAGTGCAATATTTTTGTTTTTTAATAGATTTAAGTGAAGATCGGGAAGCAGCTCTATATGGGGCCAAAGGGATCATTTTTGGGCTACTCATTAATGGATGTAATGAACGCATACAAACCCAATTTGAGTAAGATCTATATGACAATTTGGAGCTTATGGCAATTTATGTCGATTTCATATGGGTAATTTGTATGGGGGCTAGGTCTGAACATGGACCGATTCTCACCAATTTCAATAGCGTTCATCCCATGGCCGATAAAAGCTTATATACTAAATTTCATCAAAATATATTCATATTTGCGACCTGCAGTTTGATTACAAGGTTTACATGGACACACAGACGGACGGACGGACGGACATTGTTAAATCAACTCAGAAAGTGATTCCGATTCGATCGGTATAATTACAGATGGGTCTAGGTCAAATATTTTTGGTTGTTACAAACAGCAGCACAAGGTATAAATATTGACTAGATTTTCTTTAAATTTGAGAGGGTTAAATTTTTTTTGGAAATGAGGTCCCCAATATTTGGTTTGAAAATCTGGGATTGATGGGGATTTCATAAAATTTTTTGGGGATAATTATGGGATAAATTTTTTTTAATGCTTTATATACATATATTACTACATTATATTGCTTTATTAATACATCTGCTACTACCGTATTAATAAATAACTCATCTACCAGAAAAGGTGTTATTCCGCTTGCGAATATGCATTGGTTTCTTGGGACGTGTTTGATGAAAAATTAAGCAAGGCACTCGACTCCAAATTAGAAACGGTTGTAAGATTGAGTCTTAAAACACTCGACTACAGAAAGAACTGCAGAGTTAAAAGTAAACTGGAACCAGTTGACAAAGCTAGTAGACGTAACAATATTATGAATTTGTGCCACAAGCACTCGATGAATTTAATAAAATGTGTACTAACATCCTGAAGGTCTCCATCAATTGAATCCAGAAAAATTGCTTCTGTAAAGTCATTTCTCTTCACCCTCAATACCCCTATGGAAGTTACTTCTGCTCTATCTAAAAGGCAATTTCTCATTGGCACTAGAGTTTTTATTGATAAAGATTATACAGCTGATGAACGCAACAATAGTTTCATTTTACGTCAAATAGGTAAAAATGTGAAATTTGCAGATAAGAACATCAAAGTTCGATATTGCCGATAAACCGTTTTCCAGTAGCGGTGTCAAAATCATTGCGGGAAAGAAGACGGATGCAGAATTTAAAAAAAAAATTATTGTCCCAAGTGAATTTCGATTGTAATATTGTGGCGAGAGACTAACAAAAACCCTTTCCTGGGGCTACTGTCGATTGGATTCTTATAATGTTGCCAACCTTAATAGTGAGATAAATTTGGTAGCTGATAAACGCAATAACTTTTTAAAAAAATTCTTTACAGGGGGATGCAACTAAAATCCACGGCAAAGGACGCGCCATAGGCGGTTTTTTAATGGTTTTAAGAAAAGCTTACGGAATAAATATACATTAAAATTCTGTGAATTTGCTAATGGTGTAACCATATCGGTCAAATTATATTATGTTTGCTTTCATTAATGCAAATACTTTTTACCCCAAATTTTTCGGGGTACCGATTCTCCTTTTTTGGAAAAAGATTTCTTACGAATGATGAAGTTTTGAATATATTAAACGGTGAGAATTACATACTCTTATACAAATTTATATCAAATTGTTAAAGATATAGAAAATTAATTATTTCTGAATTTCGATAGCTAAAGGAATCTCAATACTAGGCAATAATAATTTTGTAACTATTATTCTAATTATAATTTAAAATATGTTATTGTTCCAATCAGATACACAACATTGAAAAAATTTTTGTTATTGAAATTTTAAGTATTTTATTTACCAAAAATCAATAAATCTATCTTATCTATCTAATCGAATCCTATAATTAAATTTTTTTTGTTGAGTATTTGGGGATGACAACATTTGGAATAGCTTCCGGTATAGTTTCCCTAATTAATAGATAGTGACCATATCTTTAAAAATGTTAAAGAGTCACTTATATTTTCATTTATAAACGTTGAACCCCTTGAACCAGTTTTCTCATTTTCAATTCCAGAATGTTTATTATAAAATATAAACGGTATAGTTTCCCTAATTAATAGATAATAACTATATCTTTAAAAATGTTAAAGAGTCACTTATATTTTCATTTATAAACGTTGAACCCCTTGAACCAGTTTTCTCATTTTCAATTCCAGAGTGTTTATTATAAAATATAAACGAAATAATCGAAATAATCTATCTTTCTTTCCTTATGCGTTTGAGTTTTGAATCTCTCCGTGACTGTGCGTGATTTTGCATGACTATTTTAAAATTAATCTTTCGTCACAACAAGACTATGGACAAAGTTTCAGATCAATTGGATAAAGGGGAATGGGGTTGCCCCACGACAGACAGACAGACAGAGAGTAGAGTTAAAAGAAAGAGTTTTAAAAAAAAATACAGAGCTAAATATTGAATGAATAAGAACTATTAAGAACTACGAGTAAATATAAAAAATTTATTTTTATGGAAGATTTTATTTGCCCTAATTCATCTTTGGATAACTTCTCACAAAAACCATTCATATTTTACTCAATATAAGTGACATATATTCAGAAGTAATTAACAAATACCTAAATTTATTACACCAAAATATTAAGACTGCAAAACTGAATCCAAGCAAATCTTTTTAATAGTGAATTATTTTATAATACAAAGAAAATATAATTGCTATACAAACACTTTCTATTAAACGACTTAAATTAAACTTAAATATTTCAAGTATATTTAATTAAATTCATTTTCTTAATAGAAAATTAAAGTACTTCACAGCACCTCCAAAGTATAAAAATTGAATTTTAATAAATTTTAATCGATATCTTGATGGCCTACCTAAGCCATTAGTTTCTTGTGTATCAAAACTTTCTCCTCATGTTGCTGCTTATAATATTTTTGCACTAATTTATTAATTGACATTTTTAAGCCTCTTTAGTTTCAGCTTTTTCGTTTTTAATTTAATTTTTAACGCAAAGCCTCTATCTATTTAATCTTCTTTGAACAGTTCGTTTACTTAAGATCGTTGTACATACAAATGATATTTGTAATTTTGTTTGATTATCGAAAGCGTTGCAGGTAAAATGAAGTGTTATTCAACCCACAATCATGCGCGAATGAGAAAATTAAAAACAAAAACAAGAAAGGAGGCAACTTTATTAGCTAGAATCAATAAAAGTAGTTGAACTAGTTAAAAAAAAGGCTCAAAAGTCGAAAATACCTTTAACACTAAATTTACTGGACCAGTCATTTTGACTGGTATTGAAATTTCCAGTGCAATGAACAAGTTTTGTTTTTTAGACAGATATTTATATATTTGTGCTTTTTATTTAGCCGGTGTCAGCTAAGACGAATCCAGTCAAAATAACTGGTAATTTTTAAAAATTTACGAAATACACTCTTAGTGTCTGATGTTCATGATTTTTATATCATTATAAAGGGCTTTAAGATTTATGAAAAATGAATTTGGTTCTACAGTTTAACTTTTTCGACAAGTTGTTATATGAATCGCTTTCAGTATTAAATTGTTTTTTCAAAGAGCTATATTAATACAAAATCTCATAAAATCTCGCCAAGATATAGCAAATGTCCCAGACCACTTTTGGTCCAAAAAAAAACATGAAATTTTGTGGCACTTTTTTCAACTTTGGGAAATGGATTAAAGCCAAAGTTTTTTGATGTGTAAACATCTATACGCGCAGGGGGGTTAATTTCTATATCACAATACAATCATAACAAGTAAGAAAATTATAGTCGGTCTAGACCGACTATACGATACCCTATACCATGCGTTTAGAGACCCTATCTCTTAGGTCGAACTAATTGGATATAGAAATAAGCATAAATCAAATTGGAGTGGGATTTTTATTATTTTTTTGGCTGCAGATATGAAAAAGTTCATATCGGATGATATATCTATATGGGGACTAGGTCCAAAAATGGACCGATCGTGACCATGTTTGGTGAAGTCTCTTGTACTTTGCAAAAATATATACAAACAAAATTTGAGAAGAATCAATGCAATATTTTAGTTTTTTGATAGATTTAGGTAAAGATCGGGAAGCAGTTCTATATGGGGCCTATGACTAAGAGTTGTCCCATAGGGATCATTTTTTGACTACTGATTAATGGATGTAATAAACACATACAAACCCAATTTGACTAAGATTTATATGATAATTTGGATCTTATGGCAATTTATGTCGATTTTATAGGGGTCATTTGTTTGGGGGCTAGGTCTGAACATGGACCGATTCTCACCAATTTCAATAGCGTACATCCCATGGTCGATAAAAGCTTATATAACTGCGACCTGCAGTTTGATTACAAGCTTTACAGGGACACACAGACGGACGGACGGACGGACGGAAATCGTTAAATCGAATCAGATAGTGATTCTGAGTCGATCGGTATAATAAAAGATGGGTCTAGGTCAAATATTTTTGGTAGTTACAAACAGCAGCACAAAGTCATTATACCCAAACCACATAGTGGTATAGGGTATAAAAACAGCGTAACATGTGAGCCGTAAGACAAAATCGGTGTGACTTATGATTGTATTAGTGAAAAAATTATAATATGTAATAACCTGTTTGAAAATAAAAAATTAAAAATGAAAAATAAAAATTAAAAATTAAAAATCTAAAATAAAAAATGAAAAATGAGAAATAAATAATTAAAAATAAAAACGAAAAATTAAAAATGAATATATGAAATGAAAAATAAAAAATGAAAAACGAAAAATTAAAAATTAAAAATTAAAAATTAAAAATAAAAAATAAAAAATGAAAAATAAGAAATGAAAAACAAAAAATGAAAAATTAAAAATAAAAAATAAGAAATGAAAAATAAAAAATGAAAAATAAAAAATAAAAAATAAAAAATGAAAAATGAAAAATGAAAAACGAAAAATTAAAAATGAAAATGAATTAAAAGTGAAAAATGATATATAAAAAATGAAAAAAAAAATGAAAAGTGAAAAATAAAAAATTAAAAATGAAAAATAAAAAATAGAAAATTAAAAATTAAAAATAAAAAATGAAAAACAAAAAATGAAAAATAAAAAGTGAAAAATGAGAAAAAAATTAAAAAGAAAAAACGAGAAAGAAAAATAAAAAATGAAAAAATTAATAATATAAAATTAAAAATAAAAAATTAAAAATGAAAAACGAAAAATAATAAACTGCAGAGCCCCTGCAGTTGATTGATATAAGTGATACATAGATGACGCTTTCTGTTTGATTTTAAAAAAGTGCCATAAAAAATTTTTAATTACTAGATGTTTACACATCTCCCTTTGATTGAACTCACATGATTTTTTTTGTCTCTATACTTATAAGCACTCAGATGTGAAGTATTGTTTTATTACCACGTTGTTAACCTATTGCGCAATTTTTCTTAAATAAAATTTAAAAAAATGGATCTGACACTTTAAGGTTGGTGTTAAATACATGTTATCGTATAACTGTATGAATTTTTAGGTAAATCCCTTTGCTAGAATTTTTTTTCAATGATTTATTTTTTGTGGATTTCGAGAAAAATTAGATTTTTGTGAAATGTTCAGTAAATGTAATCTTTTTAAATACTTTGTATCAAAAATTAATCAGTTTTCTACTTTTAAATACTAATTTTATCTTAATAGCCTAGGGTTTCGGAAAAAAATAATATGACCCCATTAACCCTTTTGGACGTGGGGTCACATATGTCCCCAAGCTAATAAAACACAATTTATTCACAAAATTCAAATATTTTGTAAGTGCAGTTGAATTTTTTGATGTGACGCTTAAAAAATAATAACCAAATGTGCAATTCTTCGATAATAATTTATACCACTCTGTGGTCAGAGTATAAAGAGATTGTGCTGATGTTTGTAACTACCAAAAATAGCTGACGAATCAGAAAATGATTCTAAGTCGAATTAGCGATATCCGCCAGTCCGTCCATCTGTCTGGCTGTCCGTCTGTCTGTGTTTCCATGTAAACCTTGCAATCATACCGCAGGCCTCAACTATGAACATGTTTTGATAAAATTTAGTATATAAGTAGTCGATACAACAGAACAAACGCTATTGAAATCGGTGAAAATTTCTCCATGTTCAGAGCTCGTCCACATACAAATGATCTCTATATTCCACAAATTTTTCTCAACTTTGGTTGGTACATATATGTTTTTGCTGGAAATAAGTGACTACTAAATATGGTAAAAATAGCATCCAACATGAACTTTTTTATGTCGGCAGGCAACAAATTTTGATGTGTAAGCATCTATACGCGCAGGGGGGTAAATTTCTATTTCACAATACAATCACAAAAACAGCGTAAAAATTAAAAATAAAAAATAAAAAAAATTAAAAACGAAAACCGAAACATGAAAAATGATAAATAAAAAATGAAAAATGTAAACTAATAAATAAAAAATTAAAAAAAAAAAATGAAAAATAAAAAATGGAAAAGAAAAAATGAAAAATAAAAAATGAAAAATAAAAATTGAGAAATGAAAAATAAAAAACGAAAAGTGAAAATGAAAAACGATAATTGAAAAATTAAAAACGAAAAATTAAAAATGAAGAATGAGAAATAAAAAAGGAAAAATGAAACATAAAAAATTAAAAATAAAAATTTTAATAACGAAAAATGAAAAAATTAATAATAAGAGATGAAAAATGAAAAACGAAAAATAAAAAATAAAAACGAAAAATTAAAAATTAACCGGTTGAAATAATAAATATTTTTATATTAACAGAGCCTCTGCAGTTGATTGCTATAATAAATAGATGACGCTTTCTATTTGATTTAAAAAAAGTGCCATAAAAAATCTTTAATTACTAAATGTTTACACATCTTCCCCTGTGATCGGACTCACATTAAATTTGGTTTATGCTTATTTTCTATATCCAATTAGTTGAACCTAGGAATCTTTCTCTAAAATCATGTTTTAGGGAATCATTGGTCTACATATGCTGTGGTATGTGGGACCTGAGGATAAATCTAGATATTTAGAACCGGTACGAGAAACGAATAACAGTATCTTATTTTAATCTTAACACACAAACTGTCTTTCAAAAAATATTTTAAGGCCAAACTTGCCACAACCAAAATGGCAATTAACGCCACTTGGTAAAGCTATACCCACCACCCGAAAATCAGTCTGTCGAATAAACTTAAGATGGGGGTAAGGTTTTAAAAGTTAAAAAAAGTCGTATTTTCATAATTCTTTTTTAAAGATATTGGCTGATGGAAGATGTTGGATTATTTATTTCATATACACATTATAGCGTAATATATGAAGAATCTTTAAAAAAAATTTTCAATTAAAAACTTTAATAAACAAGTCCGTGAATCTCCGGAGGCGTTGTTGTTTTACGGTGAACATCATAACTCGTTACTGGATCATGTGAAATAAAAAAATTGAAATGCGATTAAAAGTCGATATATTTCCTGAGATAGTGACGAAGAGTTTTTTTATTTTTTTTTTTTTTCACCATTTTGAAGTGAAAAATACGATTTTTGCTATAAAATTTCGGGAATTTACTGATAAAAAATGGGGAATAAAATGAAAAATAAAAAAACTCTTCATGGTTACCTGGTGATCTATGTGTAGATATAGTGTGTAAAATTTCAAAAGAATCGGTCAAGTAGATTTTGAGTTATGATGTTCACGGATTTCGAACATTTATTTGCGGGAAAATCGATTTAAAGTTTTTTAAAAACTGATTTTTATACGATATACCGTATGAGGCCGGTCGCTGGAAACGCTGTATCTTCTTCAGTTTTGCTCCGATTTACTTGAAATTTTGACGCAACACTCTCGTTTTAAAACCTTACCCCCCTTAAAACTTGTCAAGCAGCTGCAAAGTCCATAATGTTTTGTGGAGATTTGATGAGTTTGAAAAATTGTTAAGATATTTCTTAAAGAAAATGTTATATCAACCTTCCTATGAATACTCCCTATTATATGCTATATATTGAAACTGGTTTGTCTGCGTCATATTTGGAAACTTTAAATTTACATTTTCTTTATATAAGGAAAGTTCTGAATTTTTCCTTGAATCCACTGCCCCGTTTATTGGGTAAGGAAACCATTCTGCAGAACACTTATCAGCATACCTCGTTAGCTTAATTTGAATGTTAGGAGTGGCATATTAAATTTAAATGCAAACACTTTTTATCGAACTGCGTTGGAAAAAGATTTCTTACGAATGATGAAACGTTCAATATATTGAACGGTGAGAATTACATGCTCTTACATAAATTTATATCAAATTGTTTAAAATATAGAAAATTAATTATTTCTGAATTTCGATAGCTAAAGGAATCTCAATACTAGATAATAATAATTTTGTAACTAATCAGACACACAACATTTAATGTTATGTCTTCCTATGATTTAATCATTGAAAAACAAATTTTGTTACTGTAATTTTAAGTATTTTATTTACCAAAAATCAATAAATCTAATGTAATCTAATCTATTAAGAATTGTTCTAAACTATAAATTTGTAGCTCTTGAATTAAGAATTCCTGATATATATATGAAATTAAAATCGGACTTTAGTAGAAAACCCTGGTCGCAAAAAAACTAATCGAGATTTATGATATATACAGTTGTGTGAAAAATAATAAGGATAGTGTTCGTGCAAGATCAAATTAAGATGAGAAAATAAGTAAAATTGGGAAACTGGCGATAAATAATGGATTTTCTTATTTTTAAAAACAAAAACAACTTTCGTTGTAAAATTATCAAGTAATTGCACATATTTGCCAAGAAATGAGTATTCTTCTAAGATCACTATTTTTACGGCTGTGCGATTTAATAAGATTAGTTATTAAAACTAGCAGATTCCAGCCCTCGAAATTCGAGTGCAAATTCGAAGAAATTTTATTTTTTCATTAAATAAAGACCCTAAAGGTATGCTAATCAATTATAGCCAATATATGCGATTTAATAAGATTAGTTATTTAAACTAGCAGATTCCAGCCCTCGAAATTCGAGTGCAAATTCTAGGAAATTTTATTTTTTCATTAAATAAAGACCCTAAAGGTATGCTAATCAATTATAGCCAATTCACAAATCAACACAAAAAAAAAACAAACTCATTTTTATTACAAACTCATTAACAAATTTAATAAACACACACATAGCATTGTATAATTGTATGTATGTGTTGGTAGCAACTTTAAATGCAATTTGCTCAAAATAAAGGAAAAAATTTAAAAATCTTTAAATCTGCAAAACGGTTAAAAAGAAATACCTTTCAAATAATATACGTTTGGTCAAAATCGGCGGAACAAAACATCGGTCACAAGGAATCGCCTAGCCTATTAATATTATAGATTGGTCTTTTGCATGTGAAAAGGTAAAGAAAAGTGTTATTAGTAGAAGTTTAAATTAAATATATTTTTTTTCACCTACTAGCCAAATATAGGTAGATGTAAGCATTGTGTCTCTGTGACTCGACAAAATATTAAAAAAATTTTTAACGCAGGAAATTCTTATAGAAAGGTTTGAGAGATACTGAAAATCAATGGCAGAAAGTAAACGAAGAAGGAAATTCATAACTGCATATACTAATTATTTTGTGGCCTAAATCGTTAAACTAGTAAAATGAATTTTGATTATTTTAACCCTTAAATGCGCACTGTATCTTTTAAGATACAATATTGAAATAAATTCTCACGACTTCATTTCGAGTCCGCAATAATTAAATTAAACATAAACCCATTTTAAATATTCCACCTCTTTATCAAAAAATATTTCTTTTAAAATAGTTTTTGAAGTTTTGGTTATATTTATGATCAAAGTTAAAAATGTAAACTTTGAAAAATTATATATTTTAAATAATTGGCAGTAAAAAAACTTTAAGCGTATAAAAAATTGCGATTCAAAAAAATTCATCACAATGTAAAAATATTTAATTAGGCAACAAAAATGTTTCGGGAATATTTTCGCTTCGAGATACGGAAACAAGACGCTATTTAATGGTTGTATCTTTAAAGATAGACTGCGCTCTCCTCTTCAAATTCCATATTCGATTTTGTTTGAGTTTTGCTGCTTTATTTTTGGCTTTGTTGTTGGTGTAATTTCATTAATGTTTTATGCTTTGAACGAGCAGGTTCTCTGTTCGGGATCTTGTATTATCCACTAGTAGCTTAATTTCAATTATTTTGAGAATTATTATAAAATACATTTCATGTTAGATTGATTTTTAGCTTACTTTAATAATTACATTTATTTAAGAAAGTCATGTCAGGTTATAAAAAGGTTGGTGGAGTCAATATGACTGATGAGGAAGTTTGCGAATTATTATGCAATAGCGAAGGTATTACTTACGACAGTGCAGAACTAGTGATTCCGAAATTGATGAATTACATGAAACGCACTTCAGTGGAAAGAAACGAGACTTACAGGAAGCTACTAACATGAAATTAATTGTGAGCGAAAATAAATCGCATATCGAAAGTGAGGGTGAGATTGACAATGATGGATCTATACATGATTATTTTATTCAAATCCTAAATGGTGATAATAATCCTGAAGTTCCGAAAAAGGTAGATTTCGGTCGATATGAAGAGTTAAATTTAACGTCATCTACTTCAGTTTCAAAAACTGATATGACTGTCGGTCCGACATATATCTAGAGTTTGTTTTCTTCAGAGTTTAGTGGAGTTACTATAAATCCTGAATCCTCTGAATTTGAAAAGGTTTTATGGAAGAAAGGAAATCTTCAATTAAGCAAGTTCAATTTGGAGATGATAGTAGTCTTTTAGAAAATATATAAGGGATTTAGTAACACCCTTCCAAGTATGGTGTCATTTATTTCCACAGTCCTTGGAGGAAGAAATAGTAATGGAAACGCTAAGATATGCGGGAATAGATAAAAATTTTGATAAATCACATATTATAAACTTCCAAACTTGAGAGACTAATATAATACAAAGTCAAATGCCCTTGAAATGATTCGAAAAAATTCGGGAGGTACATCATTTTAACGATAAAGTCAAAATGCCTGATCAAAACGATTCTATTCGCGATAGGCTTTATTTAATTCGCCCGGTTGTTAATACTCTTAATAAAACTTTTTCTGACGTACCAAAATTAGGCAGGTTATGCATGGATGAGCAAGTGGGCTCCACTAAAATTGGAAATTATATGAAGCAATATTTGTCTAACAAACCTATAATGTATGACACAATGGGATACGCATATAAATTTGAATGTAAGGTTGCTCAGAGAAGTACCTCGGTTTCAAAACTATATAGTTTACTTTGATACTTTTGATACAACTGTCTCATTGTTGGTATATTTTCGCACACAGGGTATACTTGCTGTAGGTACTATCAGACGCAATAGAATAAAGAATTGTAAGCTCCCGGAAGAAAAATTGATGATGAAATATGAACGAGGGACAAGTCAAGAGTTTATTGCCAACATATACCGTGTCGAAGTGACAACATTGTCGTGGAAAGACAACAGTAGCCCGTTTCTATAACTTTTCGTTATGATAACGAATGATTTTTATTTTTTTCATAACGAATGGGTCATAACGAAATTTTGCTTCGAAGTGTTTCTACAACTCAGAAAACTTACCTTTCGTTACGAGCGTGGCGAGTTATTATGAAGTGTATGAAACAGTGGAAACAAAACACTGTTCGTTATGTATAACAGCTGAGTTGTTTTGTTTACTTCAATTCTACTTGTACATTTTACTTGAACATATTGCATTGTATTGATTTGCTGAATTATTCATTTAAAAAAGTAAGTATAGATAAATAAAGCAAGTGTGAAAATATGAATTGTTTACTTATTTAATTTTTTTGAAGCTTGTGACTATGCTTGAAGCTGCCGTACTAGCAATATTAGTTGACCAGCGAAATATGCTGCGTGTACATAGACGCTACCTAAGGGATTCAACCGACCCTTTTCACCTCCCGGAAGCGCGATTTGAAGAGCTTTTTAGATTTAAAAAAGATGCAGCAATAGCGTTGTTGCATGAAATACGCCCTTACATGAAAGACGGCGTAAGAATAACTTTTATTCCAAAACCATTGAGGATGGCAGCAGCATTGCATTATTATGCGACAGGATCCTACTTAAGGGATATTGGGCAGGATTTCGTTTGTTCGATGAGCAAGACAATGGTGCATCGCTCCATCCATGAAGTTTCCTACATCATACAAAATAAGCTTATGTGCAAATATATACGCTTTCCCAAAACGGTGGCAGAGTCGAATAGAATTAAACAGAGGTAATATACGATAATATAATTTCACTTTCTATACTATATTGTATGCATAATTGTAGATTTTTTTCTTGCACTGGGTTTCCCGGATCCATTGGGGCCATCGATTGTACGCACGTGAAAATAAAAAAACCCTCAATGGATGTTGAGTGCTGTTACATTAATAGAAAAGGGTATTTTTCTAAAAATGTACAGTTGATAAGCGATTACGACCTTAATATATTGTCTGCCAATGCACGGTTCGGTGGAAGTACCCATGACGCCTACATATGGGAAAATTCCAAATGCAAGGAGTATTTGGAATCACAATATAATGCTAATGCAAACTCCAATTGGCTCATAGGAGACTCTGGTTATCCACTTCAGCCATGGCTCATGACACCATTTCGAAATCCGGAATCTGTGGGGCAAGAAAAATATAACAAGGTCCATATCCAAGCTCGCAACTGCGTAGAAAGGCTTAATGGAGTTTTAAAAAAAGTCTTTACGTGCTTGTCGCATGAGCGCGGGATTTTAGTTTCCCCATTATATTCTGGCGTTATAATCAATGCCTGCTTGACGTTGCACAATTTCAGACTAATTCATAAGCAAACCATTCCAGACGTAAATGGGTCCGATATTTCAATCATGCATGAGGAAACTATCGACGAAGATATTCCCAATGTCTTAAATCAAGGACGAAGAGTTCGCGAATCTATTGTAAGGAACTATTTCAATTAAACAAGAAAAATAAAACAACAAATTTATAGCAAACAAAACAATTCATTAATTCATTTAAAATAAAAATAGGTATAAAAAAACAAAAAATTAAACACAATTCAACATATGTACAAATAATTAAAAGAAAATTAATATATGTACATATTAATAGAACTTAGATTTGCTTCTTTTCAGCCAAAGTTTTAAGTGACGCATCAATTGATTGCAGAGAGGAAGTCATCGTTTTGAGTACATTCATGAGCTCTGCCATTTCACTACACCTCTTCTCCTCCTGCTTCTTCATCAGCTCCTTCACTTCCTCAAAAGCACTTGAGAAAGAGGAAGTGGCGGTCCGTGCTGCTTTTGTTGTGTTTGCCACTTCAGTTACTTCTTTACCAGGCGTCGCCAAAAGTTCCTCCAGTGTTTCCTGCACTTCCATATCAAAATTATTCTCCTAAATTTCAAAAATTGTAATTAAAAATAACTTAACTTTTTAAATAAAAACATAAATTACCTCCTGGAATCCCGACTCTATGGTTCCACCATCGCCACCAACAAGAGCAGCTGGGAAGAACTCCAGGACCTCCTTGTCCATCCCTTCTAGCGGCGGCGGACCTTCGATGGCAGGACGATTCCCAGTGGCTTGGTTGAATCTATTAACCGCAGCTTGCTGCTTCTTGACAATAGATTTCCAGTCTGCCCAACACTGTAAAAATAGATATATAACGGTTATGATGAATTCAAACATATACAGTGTATGTGTATATTATACACACTATATATAACATATATAATATAAATATACTCTTTTTCATTTGCTGAATACAACTTCATATAAATAAATAAAAAAATGGACGAACCTTTTTCCACTGGTCACTCGTCTTACATGCTGGTCCGCATGCATTAAGCTCTGCCGCCACTGTTTCCCAAATAGCCTGTGCCGATTTGCCGCTATTTGGTCCACCAAACTGCCCCATAGCCACATTTCTGTGGCCACGTAAAATTTCCAAAAGCTTTTGCTTTTGGCCTTTGGAAATTTTACCAGTACGTACTTTCTTCTGTAAATAATATGTTTTAATAATTATAATTTGCACACAATAGTATAATTTTTAAACCTTACCTCACTCATGTTTGTTTTTGCGCAAAATATCACTACACTTTCTGTTGAACATATAATAACGAAAACTTTAACGAAAATTATAACGAAAATGAATTCCACCACACTTATAGAAACACCGCCGTTCGTTACACCACTAAATTCGTTATATCGTTCGTTATAATGCGTAACGAAAGTTATAGAAACGGGCTACAGAATTGTTAATTTTATCTCTACTTACGTTGGTAGTAAACCAATATTAAACAGTTCTAATACAGAGAATGGACCGGTAACAGTTAAACCATTTGACAAAAAGAATAAATGCATAAAAGATATTGCTTGCCCACAAATTATTAAAGATAATAACTTACATATGGGCGGAGTTTATCTAATGGACAGCTCAATGGGACGTCACAAAATAGCAGTGAAGAGTCAAAAGTGGACAAACCGAGTATTTTCCCATTTTCTTGACATGACCTGTGTAAATGCCTGGATACTGCACAGAAGAATAAACAAAGACCGGGAAGTGCCTGAAATTAGACTAGTTCGAAGTGGCTGATGCATTGTTTTCATGTAATACAAAATGAGTTCCTGGACGTGGTCGTCCACCTTTGGAAATAGAAATAGACGAAAAAAGACGAAACACGAATTCACAACCAGAACCGCCGAAGGACACCAGACTAGATAAGATCGATCACTGGATTACAATGCACAAAAAGGGAAGATATAAGCTGCCGAAATGCTCTGGACAAACAAAAATTTTTGCTTAAAATGTAATGTAAATTTATGTGTAACCACTGAAAAGAACTGTTTTTACGATTACCACCAATTTCAGTTATTTTTATGTAAATTTAATAACAAATGTTTATTATTTATAGTTTTTATTACATGAATTTCATATGTTTATTTTATTTTTAATTGAATTTATAATGTATTTATTTATGTAAAGAAAAATGTAGATGAGTGCGCACTGTATCTTTCAAGATACAACCACTTTTTTTTTTTAAAACTCGTTGAAAAAATTTTTTTTAAACGTTTGACACACAATATATTAAAAAAAAATTTGAGTAGTTGCGCATTTAAGGGTTAATGTAGTTTTATAGCATTTGGCTAGCTTAAATTGATATAAAAATGTTAACATCGTTTAAAAAATTTAACTTTGCCAGATTTTTTCAAAAACCAGTCATTTTGAATGGTTTTGGTAGAGTAGCACTTTTCAAAATGCCGGTACTTACAGTGTTAAAAGAATGCTGTCTTCCTGAAGATTAACATTTAACTTAATTTTTTTTACCGGTATAAAGCTGAAGTATTATAAATAATTAAAAATGTATCTTCGGCTGGTTATATTTACAAAACGTCAAACAATTAACTAGAACAAGAAAAAGCACTCGCTTCTGAATGAGAATCGACTCATTATTTCTCTTTCTCCCTCTCTAAAATGTTTCATTCTTGAGACAATGTTGTTGTTTTTATAGATTTTTAATCGATATAAGTATAAAGTTGTGTTTATATTTACTGATGGTTAGATGTTTTTAAATGTTTATTTTTGTTGTTTTGTTTTGCAGTTAAACGAGAGAATTTTGTTTTAATGTTTGGGAGTATATTTGATCGTATGCTCTGTAATGGGGTTTTGTGATTGAGGTATATAAAGAACCCATAAAATGTTTAGATATTTCAGTTTTGGTGCGTTGATCAATAAGAAGTGTACGTATAATAGCTAAAAAAAAAGTCTCGTAGTCTTTGCATCGTTTAAAGTGTTTGGATTGTAAGTGTTAATTAAAATTAAATAAAAAAAAAAATAGATATATTGTGGAAAAATTTTAACAATAAGTGATAAATCTTAATTCTAAAAAATGCTCTTCTATTTAAAATTTATATTCTGAAATAAAATTTTCGAATGTTTCATACGTTTTTATGTTTTTGTAATTTTATCCGTCATTTCTCGTTCTTGTTCTAATTACAATGCATTTTTATTCAGATGTCTTTAATTAGTGACAATGTCGTGATAAACTGATGTTTAAATGCAAAATAAAAAATGTCATCATAATTTACAACAATACTAAAATAGTAATTATATCTAGAGAAAAAATACAACTTCAATGGAAATGAATTAACTCATACTATTGAAAAAACTGCCACTTTAAGATCAATTTTATTTTGATCGATTTAAAATTTGAACGTTGATTTGACGAATAGTCATATTAAAATTATTAGTTGTGTCAATAACACTAATAACCGTAAGCTTTGTTGGTTTAAATAATAATTTCAAAAGAAAGTAATTTTCTTAATTATACCCTTCACAACACTGTGCAGAGGTTATTTATCAGTTTGTCATTTCGTTTGTAACGCATAGAAAAATGCAACTTGAGTCGATATAGCGATGTCCGTTGGTCCGTCAGGCTCATTCAAAAAATAACTCATTTTACCTTGTTTGAAACTCTTGTTTAGTTTCTTAAATTAAAAAAAAAAAATATCTTCATATATTTCATTTTGTTCCTTTGTTAAACGGTACGCTTATTTCAAATTTCTAAAAAAAATTTTTTTTTCTATTGCAAATTCTTTTTTTATTAAAAACCATATTAATTTAAATGATAAAAAAAATAAGAACTTAAAGAAAGAAAGGAAACTAAAACTATATAAATTTGTGTTATTGTTGAAAATATTTGAAAAAAAAACATTTTTGTCCATAATTGTGGAAATGGTCTAAGTCATATATTTCTAAATTTTAATAATTAAATTAAATTTTAACATTATAATAAATTCAAAAAATGTTTATACATTTTTATATTAACTAATAAAATCTAAAATCTACAATTTTATTAGATTTTAAACAATTTTATTAGTTAAGGAAAATTTATTAAAAATGTAAAATATTATGAGAAACGCATACGAAAATCTTAATTTGATGACATAAACTTTAATGAAATAATTCCTTAACAATTTTAAATTATTTCTAAAAGTTAAAACGAATAATTTTATTAAACTAAATTAGTTTTAAGTATTCTGTTACCAAAAAAACTGATTAACACATTTTTTTTTAATTGTGACTTAAACCTTTTTCATAATTATGGGCATAAATCTTCGTCAAAAAACCAGATTTACTGAAACTGAACTCTAATTAATTAACTATCAAACAATGGGTTAATGTGAAAAACATTTAAAAAATATTAATTTATTCAACGAAAAACCAGTTTCATTTTTAAGGTCTCTTTTTTTGAGATCTAACATTTAAAAAAGTATAATTTAAACGATGTGTTTTAAAATAAATTGTTGATTCAACTGCAAATATAAAAGTCGGAGTTTGAAATGCAGTTTCTAATTTAGTTTATAAATGAAACAAACGAAATAAACTATTGTATAATAATATGATTTTCTAGAATTTATAATCTTGAGTTTATAAATCCCTACAAAAGATTGCAGAATTTACTTCATAATCGCGGATTTCTTAAGTTAGTTAAGTTCTTAAAATTATGGTGAACAATTCAGTTGTAGAATATTATTTTACTACTATTAATGTTTTAAGATATTAAAGATCTTGGAAAATTATTCAATAATCCTGAAATTTTTTAGGTATCAAAGTTCTTGAAATTATGGCTCAAAAATCTCCCTATCTAATGTTTAATTATTAGTGGCCTCCTTTAAGTATTAAAATTGTTAGAATTTCGGTTCGTAGTCGTGCATTTCTTAAAGTTGCAAAATGCTTAGAATTTTGAATCACAATCGTGATTTTCTTAAAGTATCAACAAAATTCTTAGAATATAATTCAACAATCTTAAATGTACTACAGTACCAAAAATCTTAGAGAGGGTTTTTAAGATATCAGTTGAACGTATTTTTATTAAACTCATATTTTTAACACTTTAGTCAAATAAATATTTTAATAAAAATATGTAGTCTTTATTTGTAATGTTTTAAACAAATAGTTTAAAAGATATAAGTGTTTAAAATGCGTGTTAAACTAAGTTTAACTGACATCACAAAAATTCGTCTTTACAATTATATTGAACAACCTTAAATTTCCTTAGGTTCCAAAAATCTTAGAATTACATTGAACAATCTTGAAATTATGGAAATACAGTTTAAGACAAATGATCTTCCCAAGGCAGTAAAAATCGTAGAATTATATTGAACAATCTCAAAATTTCATTAGTTACCAATACAATTAGAAATTTATTCAACAATTTAGAGTTTCCTAAGGTACCACAATTAAATTATCCGTAGATACCAAAACTTGTAGAACTATATTGAACTACCAAAAATCTTATAATATTTAATATCCTGAATGTCCTAAAGCATCAAAAATATCTCAATTAAATTGAATAATTTTAAATTTCTTAAATCACAAAAAATCTTAGAATTATATTGAATAATCTTGAATTTTCTCAGGTATCAAAAATATCTCAATTCCTAAATATACAAAAATCTTAGAATTATACTTAATAATCTTGAATTTTCTCAGGTATCAAAAATATTTCCTTAGGCACCAATAAAATTAGAAATTTATTGAACATTTTAGAATTTTATACGGTACCGCAATTCACAAAAAATCTTAGTATGATATTGAACAATCATGAATTTCTGAATGTATCAAAAATCGTAACATTATACTGAATTTCTCAAATTTCCGTATGTTCCAAAAAATTACAATTATATTGAACAATCTTGAATTTATTAAGGTACGAAAAATCTGGTAATATATTTCAAGAACAATGAATTTCCCAAGGTAGCAGTACTCTTAGAATTGTATTAAACAGTCATAAATTTCCTTAGCTATCAACATTCTTAGAATTAAAATATATTGATCAATTTTGAATTTAACTATATACCAAATTTCTTTAAACTATATTGAATAGTCTTGATTTTCCGTAGGTAAAAAACTTTTCCAATTACATTGCACCACTTTTGTTTCCCAAGGTGCCAAAAATCTTGGAATGATATTGAACAATCATGAATTTCCTAAGGATTCAAAAATTATATGTCTCAATTATATTGAATAATTTTAAATTTCCTAAGGTATCAAAAATCTTAGAATTATATTGAACAATCCTGAATTTCTTACGATACCAAAAGTTTGAGAATATAGTTCAAGAATAATGAATTTCCGAAGTTTGTAAAATTCTTAAAATTATATTGAATAATCAAAAGGTACTAAAAATCTTTGAATTATATTGAACAAATTTAAATTTCCCTAGGTACAAAATTTCTTTCAATTATACTGAATAATCTTGATTTTTCATAGGTCCCACAACTGTTATAATTTTACTGAACCACTTTTGTTTCCCAAGGTTCCAAAAATTAATGATATTCACCAATTATACAAATAATTAATTATATTGAATAACTTAAATTTCCTACTACACGTTCAATATATATAATGATATTTGGACCGCGGAAATTGCCCTAAGGAAATTTAAATTATTCAATATAATTGAAATATTTTTGATACTTTAGAAAACTCGTAATTGGTCAATATTATTCTAAGATTTTTTGAACCTTAGGAAACAAAAGTGGTTCAGTATAATTAGTTATAAGAGTTTTGGCACATACGAAAAATCAAGATTATTCAGCATAATTGGTAGAAATTTGGTACCTAGGGAAATTTAAATTTGTTCAATATAATTCAAATTGATTTTTCAGATTTTTAGTACCTTAGGAAATTTATGATTCTTCAATATAATCCAATAATCTTACAATTACATTGTACAATCTTGAATTTACTAGGGTATCAAAAATATAGTTAAAGAATAGAAGAATTTACCAAGGTAGCAAAAATCGTAGAATTATATTGCACAATCATACCAAAATCTTAGAATAATTTTGTACAAAATGGAATTATCTTAGATACATAGCAAAAATAATTAAGTTATATTCAACAATTTTAAATTCCCTAAGGTGTCAGGACTGTTAAAATCATATTGAAGAATCTTGATATTCCTCGATTGCTAGAAATCTTACAATTTTATTTAATAATCTTGAATTTGGGATGAAACCATAGTTTTTAAAGTATTAAAAATCATACTATATTGCCCCGTAATCGTTGAAATCTCAGCTACAACAACTCTTAGAATATTTTGCAAAAGTCGTGAAATTATTTAAGGTACAAAAACTAAAACATGAGAAATATGCATTCGTTTCTTAAGGTGGAATTCTTTATGATACCAAAACGTAATAGTGTATTTCTTAAGGCACTACAAAGCATGGGGTTCAAGGTTTAAGGATTTCTTAAGGTAACAGAACTGGAGTACACAAACTAAATCATCTGAAACCAATGTTTGAATTATATCTATAATATTAATAGGCTAGGCGATTTCTTGTGACCGATGTTTTGATCCACCGTTTTATCACGATTTTGGCCAAACGTATATTATTTGAAAGGTATTTCTTTTTAGCCGTTTTGAAGATTTACAGATTTTTAAATTTTTCCTTTATTTTGAGTAAATTGCATTTAAAGTTACTACTATCACATACATAAAATTATACATATGCTATGTGTGTTTTATTAAATTTGTTAATGTGTTTGTTAATGAGTTTGTTATCTTCATTCACAATAATAATAAACCTTAAAAGTGTTGGTTTGTGAATTGGCTAAGTTTAAAAATAAAGCTGCCTAGAAATTGCACTCGAATTTCGAGCGCTGGAGTATGCTAGTTTGTATTATTAATTAATTATATTTATATTAATCACGATTACATTCTGGTGACATAAACAATTCTACGATTGAATTCTGATCAATATTTGGGCATATATGTAGATTCCGAAATTCTTCGAATCTTGCTTTATAATTATGAAGTACTAAATTTTAATAATTTTATATAAGGCTGTGAATATCTTAAAGTTTGTGGGGGTCTTAAAAGACTAAAATTCAATGGAGTATTTAACAAAAGTTATTATTGTACACAAAATATTCTGAAGTTCCCAGAATGTTCTAAAGCCCAGAAAACAAGAAATGTCCAAAGAAGCGAAAAATATGAAAAGATACTGATACGGTTAAAATTGGAACAACTCCATTGAATTTAACGCAGGGTTGTCATGGGACGGAAGCTGTCTTTTATGGACCCCTTGGGAAGTTAATTTTATAATATTAATGATTAATTTAGTTTAATGAGTAGTTGCTTTGGAAGCAATGCAAAAGTGATTATTTTTAGCATTACTTCACTTTTTATACCCAATATCACTATGTGGTCAGGATATAATGACTTTGTGCTGATGTTTGTAACTACCAAAAATATTTGACGGGAATCCGGTTCATGTGGGGGCTATGATTAAGAATTGTGCTATAGGTTTTATTTTTGCACTACTCTTAAATGGATGTAATAGACATACTCAAACCCAATTTGACTGGGATCTATATGATAATTTTGATATTATTTCTATGGGGACTAGGTCTGAACATGAACCGATTTTCACCAATTTCAATGGCGTTCATCCTATGGCGAATAGAAGCTTATACACTAAATTTCATAAAAATATATTCAAATTTGCGACTTGTAGTTTGATAAAAAGGTTTACATGGACGCACAGAGAGACGGACGTCATCAAACCATACACAAACTAAATTTGAGAAAAGTCTGTGCAATATTTTTGTTATACCCTATCCACTATGTGTGCAGATTTTTCTCAAATTTGGTTTGCATATGTTTTTGCATACCTTGGATCTTAGAGATGGGGTCCCTAAATGCATAGTATAGGTTATCGTATTATTGGTTTAGATCGACTATAATTTTCCTACTGGTTTTTTCTGAGAAATAGCAATATTCTTAGAATATTGATCTAATATTGTGGAATAGCAAAATTAAATCACAGATATTAATCCTTGGTCTTTGAGGAAATTTATGGAAAAATGACTGATGATGACTGTGATTTTTAAAATTCCGTCTTCGTAAAAACTCTTTAAAAAGATGTTTCTATTTAATAGCACGATGAAATAAACTGCAACTATTAAACTCAAGTCATTGTCTGGTTTCACCAAAAATATATATATATATAAATATACTAATGATTTTGTTAACCATTAACCAAGCTGATTTCATTGCCATTTGAGAATTTTTTTTGAAGAATATATAAACAAATCGAACAAACTTATTATAAATTTCAAGCACGTGAAAATGAAATCGTGGTCAAGCTTCAGTTGAATTACTTAAAAAGGCAAAACAATAACAATAAACTTCATTACATAAAAAAACTTCATTATTACGATTTTCAATTATATTTAATTAAATTGAAAAAAATTTGCTTTGTTGTCATTTAAGTAGAAATCACAGTTTTTTTAAATATCATAATCAAGTCTACATTTAGTTTCTATTTTTTTATAATTAATTTTATAATATTATTAAATATTTTCCATGCTCTAGAAAATCTCATAAATTTATCATTAAATTTAATTGAATTTTCTATAGAAATTGTCCATAAACTTTCCATATTTTTATCTTATTTGCCTTCATTATCTCTGGGTTTCACTAACTTTGATTAAATTTCCACTTCCTAGTTGAAACAGACATATTTCATTCAGATATTTTGTTGATTTCTAGAAATTGATAAGAATGTTTCTTTGGTCCTCTTTAAATATTGTTAATTTCTTTTATGGTTAATCAATAGTTGAGATTACTTGTTAATTTATGAAATTTATGATCGTTGATAAAAAATTAAATCTTATCAGAGTCAAGAGCCGAGTTGCATATAAATATATTTTTTCGTTTTGGTTTTTAAGACAAACAAGATAGTTCTTTTCATGTAATGAAAATTCGAAAAAAGTTTCTATTTTTAAATTTAACTTAATGAATTGTTTAATAAAAGAATGTATTCTATTATAAAATATTTGCTTCATCAGCAACCTTGACATTCACTACAGTTTTGAACGGTTTTGCTGAGGATGGCTTGATTTGATTATACGACTTTTACTATTTTTAGCTGCAACGAAAATGGTCTACCGTTAAACAATTTATACGTTTTTGGTCAAATTATTATTATTTAAATAATATTATTTAAAAAAATAATAATAATAAAATAGTACTCCAAGCCAAAATCGGACACTATTATAAACTAATTTAATTTTCAAAAACAGCAAAAATTAAATAATAAAAAAAATTGCCACTGACTCCATAAACTCTACGTACACTTATGATATTTTCACATAATGTTTTGAGTTTCAAAGTAGATATATTATATTTCATTTGAAAGATATACTTAAAAAAATATGGTTTTATTACAAAATATTTACATGTATCTTATATATTAAAAGAATTTTCTTATATATTAAAAGAATTTATGCATAAAGTTTGCATTCAAGATTTTTTCAATATTTTTCTACTTTCAAACCTCTATAACTAGAGTTCTAATTAACGTAGGCTGTTGACACAGGTCTAAGAACACTCAGTGGATCAACCTCCTTCTTTCTATCAACTGCTTAAATTCGTTGGGTTTGAGGAAAGTTATGCGTAGAGAATCAACTTTGCTTTTACTGTACGTTGACTTCTCTTGGCAAATTTTGGTATTACTGTACGTTAACTTCTCCTGGCATATTTTGGCATTACTGTACGTTAACTTCTCTTGGCAAATTTTGGTATTATATTATAAAAATTAATATAACATAATATAATGCTGCGGAGCAGCAGGGGTCCCCTAGTATTTATTTAAAAGAATAAAAAATAACAATTTATTCGAATTTATCACAAAATATGTAACAAAAAGTCGTCGTACAGTACAATATTTTGCATTAGTATGTTGTTGGTCTACCTTTATTCTTAATTACTACTAGTAATATGTTTTCCATAAAACAACAAGCTTGGTTGTCGAAACTGTCGTATCTTTCTCCAAAAATGCTCAATCGGGCTTAGATCACGGGACTGAGCCGGATATTTTAACAACCTTGGAGCATTGTAGAAAATACTATGTCAGATTATTGGCACTAG
Organism: Cordilura impudica; assembly: GCA_963682025.1. Classification (NCBI taxonomy): domain Eukaryota; kingdom Metazoa; phylum Arthropoda; class Insecta; order Diptera; family Scathophagidae; genus Cordilura; species Cordilura impudica. The sequence continues at coordinate 284,465,926 of OY821518.1, forward strand.
ATTATAGATTTTCCTCTGACAGATTCCTTACTCCAGATGAAGCCATACATCACCATACCGTAATATTACCGCCTTCGTGTTTGATGGTTAAGGAAAAATTCTTTAGACTGATTTCTGTGTGAGGCTTTTTTTTCACACTATACGTCTTCCATCCGACCCAAATATGTTAAATTTTTCTGATCGGTAAATATAACTTCATCCCAAAATTGATTATCTAGCCCTTTTGAATTGCTCTTCTACGGCTGGCACGACCGTTGAATCCATTTCTTTTGAGAAAATTTTCTAATTTTTTGTGCACAAACATTAATTTTATGGGTGGCAACATTATCTCCGAGTTTCACTAACTTTGATTAAATTTCCACTTTTTATTTCATTAAGATATTTTGTTGTTTCCTAGAAGTTGATAAGATTGTTTGTTAGGTCTTTTTAAAATATTGTTAATTTATTTTCTAGCTAATCAATAGCTGAGATTACTTTTCAATGTATGAAATATATGATCGTTGATAAATTAAATCTTATCAGAGTCAAGAGAAGTGTTTAGTTAATCTTAGCGAGTTGTATATAAATATATTTTTTCGTTTGGTGTTTAAGACAAACAAGATAGATAGTACTTTTCATGAAATGAAAATTCGAAAACAAAAGTTTTATTTTTAAATTTAACTCAATGAATTGTTTAATAAAATAATGTATTCTATTACAAAATATTTGCTTCATCAGCATCCTCGATATTCATTACAGTTTTGAATGGTTTTACTGAGGATGGCTTGATGTGATTATGCGACTTTTACTAGAAATTAGAAAGTCACGGTTGTTTTTATACAGTGAGCTATATTGAAAATGGTTCACCCTTAAACCATTTATATGTTTTTTTGTGAAAGTACTATTATTACTAGCAGATTCCAACCCTCAAAATTCGAGTGCAAATTCTAGGATTTTTTTTTTCATTAAATAAAGACCATAAAGGTATGCTAATCAATTATAGCCATTTCATAAATCAACGCAAAAAACAAACTCATTTTTATTACAATCACATTAACAAATTTAATAAACAAATGCATTGTATACTTTTATGTATGTGTTAGTACCAACTTTAAATGCAATTTACTCAAAATAAAGGAAAAAAAAAATAAAAATCTGTAAGTCTGCAAATGGCCAAAGGGAAATACGTTTCAAATAATATACTTTTGATCAAAATCGGTATAAAACGGTAGAAAAAAACATCGTTCACAAGGAATCGCCTAGCCTATTAATATTATAGATTATTTATTTTTTCGAAGAAGCGGATAATTAAAAAAGCTAATAATACCCTCTTCATTACACTTCCTTCCCATATTCCCCTACCATCGGAGCTATAAATACTAAATTTGGACTCATCTATAATATTAATACGCTAGGTGATTTCTTGTGACCGATGTTTTGTTCTACCGTTTTATCCTGATTTTGACCAAACGTATATTATTTGAAAGGTATTTCTTTTTAGCCGTTTTGCAGATTTACAGATTTTTAAATTTTTGCCCTTATTTTGAGTAAATTGCATTTAAAGTTGCTACTAGCACATACATAAAAGTATACATACGCTATGCGTGTTTTATTAAATTTGTTAATGTGTCTGTTAATGAGTTTGTTATCTTCATTCACAATAATAATAAACCATAAGTGTTGGTTTGTGAATTGGCTAAGTTGAAAAATAAAGCTGCCTAGAAATTGCACTCGAATTTCGAGCGCTGGAATCTGCTAGTTAACATAAATGACATATTTTCAAATTGCTTATGAAGTGTCCTGGACAAATCTTCCATTTTAATTACCTTAACTCTTTGAGCGACAATATTTTCACAAATTTTTTACCCCCTAGAGTGGCACAGAAAATAAATTTTTGTTTTTTGTTTTTTATATTTGTAATTCATTCAAAACACTTCCAAACTTAAGAAAAACATAAAAAAAAATTTTCTTCATAAATAATTACAAAATAAAACAGTAAATATAGGTGGTACAGTTTGTAGACCACCGCCACTTCTACCTACTTTATGGTAATCTAGGAAACATGTTTTATTTTTTGCCAAACAAAGTGGTACATTACATGTTCCGCAGATCCAGTCTGTTCTTATCTGTTTTTTTGAGGTGCTGCATAAAGCACACCGTCTCCTTGTGCTACGTTGGGGCTGATGTCCAGCGTGAGCTATTCTTATTTGCTCTGATACATAAGGTTTCGATTTTTTTATCGCGGTGACAGCTGTTGCTGTGAAAGAACTGCTCTGCCGTTTAATATTGCTTTCAACAATGGTTTCCGCTAGCAGGCCCTCAATAATTCCTAAGCGAAAGTTCTTATGATTGAGTGGTGGTTGATCTGCCAGCTTGTATAAAACATATGCATTGACAATACAAACGTCCAAGAAATAAAAGAAAATGCGGTGCCACCACTTTTGACTCTTTCGGTCACATTTATAACTTGCCAATAATTGATCAAATCTATCCACAAAATTCATGTTTTTATTATAATCCTGCACCATTTCGGGTGCCGGAATATTTTTCAAATCTCCTGTTTTATCTCTCCTTTGCAATACAACCGTTTGTTCTGGGTCATGATGATTTGAAATTATATGAACACATCTTTTATCTTTCCATTTGATAGCTGATAAATTTTCTGTGGTGTACCAATCATACTCACCACGTTTCAGTGCCTTATCTGGCTTAAAGTTGGGCAAAAACTTCCTACTCGTATTAACTGTGCCACAGGCATATATTTGCTTTGCTTTCAAGTCCAACATTAGTGGTATACTTGTAAAAAAGTTGTCAAAATAGCACATATGATTTTTACCGACAAGATCCGCAGTCAGATTTTTACAACTTTTTCTCCAAGATTTTTTGTGACTCCGCCATCTGTTTTGCCAGTATATATGTCAAATTTATAGCAATAACCATTTTTGTCGGCTAAAACCCAAACTTTATAAGCTCTTTTTATGGGTTTTTTAGGCATATATTGCTTCAAGGAACTGCGTCCTTTGAATTTAATCATCGACTCATCTACGGCTATCTCCACAGAAGGATGCAAACATTTTGTAAAAGTTTCTGCTAGTGAATTCAAAACAGGACGCACTTTATAAAGTTTGTCATGGGAGCAACTAGATCTCGGTGGTATTACAGAGTTGTCGCTAATATGAAAATTAGACAAAAGAAATTCAAAACGTTTCAAACTCATAATACGAATTATATATGTAGCTATCTTGCAAAAGCATATTACTTGACCAGTAATCCATCAGCAAATTAATTGCCAGAAATGAACGGATTTCGTTGACATTTGTTGTGATATATTTATTTCCATTTGCAATGCTTCGTTGTTGGCAATATAAATTCGTTTGGAAGACCAAGTGATCTATAAGTTCGTCCGTAAACAATAATTTAAAGATGTTATATGGCGTTTTTGCTAAAACCTCCTGAACATACGGAGTCAAACCGTGTTCACTTAAAAAGTCCGAACATGGAGAAGGTTTTTCTATTTTCGCCCACTTGGGGGGATTTATTTCATCATCTGTAGAAGTTTTGTATTCCGTTGTGACAGTGGAATGTCGTCATCGGAATCAAATCCTATGTAGATATTATTGGGTGAATCTGGATTATCTTCCAAGTCGTCTTGAATAGACTCAAAATCTGACGGTATTTCCACACAATCCAAATGCATCTGCTCGATTTCATCCAGCACTCCAATTATATCATCCTGAGTTAAATTCTGTCGGCTCATATTTTCTCTATACGAAATAAAGTTTATTTGCCATGAAAATGTAAAAAAAAAACGTAAGCTCCTGGTGGTCTAAAATAAGTACCACCACAAAAATTACTTCTGACAATTATTACCTATTATAAATAATTCATTAATTACTTACCAAAACAATACTTTGCACCAATTAATTCAAATATATCAATAATATTTATATAATTTAATATTTTTCACTCTTCACGTAAAAGTTGACTAAACTTGGGCACAATATTTACAAAAAAGAACACAAATATGAATTTCAATGCACACACACTATAAAATTCCACGAAACATAACGGAATAGTGTCAGTATATTTGCATTTTGTATTTTAAACCTTTGCGACTGTTGTAATACAGCTAATTGTTTTGTGGTTTAAAATATGTACCACCGCTGCGCAAAACGTTGAAATTATGTGGTACAATTGTCAAACCAGTGTCGCTCAAAGAGTTAAAGAGAGTAAATTTTGTTCATTCTTTGAAACTGGTTTGAAAATTTCTCGAAGATATTTTCATTGGATCCCAATATGATACCATTCATGAATAATGGCCACATCCATTATGAACTTTTAAAGATCTTCAGACGAGCATTACATGAGAATCTCGCTATAATTGGTGTATGATTATTTATTATATACATTTATGACCTCAGCCTAAATATTCTGTTCCCCTAAATCCCACTGGAGCATAAGGCTACTTAACGGTGCATTAGCACTTTTTATTTCGGAGATGAGAGTTGCTAACTCTCTTCTCCTAAATTGATGATAGGGCTGCAATCTGTGAGTCTAACCCATGTAGCAATCCCTGAACTTTTAACTGCAGCTCCATAGTTAAAGTCCAAAGATTTCTTTGCTTAAGGCTTTAAGTTGTTAGCTGATTGATTAGTTAAACAAAAGTATCAAACTGGGTACTTCTAAGTAAGTGACAATCAGATACTTTCAAAGTCTACAAATGCCCCATCCCTCAAAGTTATTATACTAAGATTCTGCATAAGATTGTTTGTATCGAAACCAATGTCTGAATATTCAAGTATCGGGAAGCGCTTAAGTAACATTATGATTTATTTAATGAATTACTTTTTTCGTTCTGATTTTATTTAGAGTTGACATTTACTAAAATTTAGATTATAAATTTAGAAATATGTTCACATTATGTTTCCAAGTTAATATCTTTCAAATGGTGCCCATTGTTTGCTTTGACCTGAATTGGTCTTTCCAGAGAATTTCCTACAACTTTTCTTAGAATTTCAGGTTCCAGTGCCTTCAATACTTCTCGTATATTCGGCTTTATCTGTTGGATGGTTCTTGGCTTATTGGAATGGACCATAACCTTTAGGTAGTCCCAAAGAATAAATCTTGAGCCATTAAATAGGGCAACTGCGGAGTCCAGTTTAAATGAGAAAAACGTGAGAGAGAGAGAGATATAGTTGGACAACCTATGTTAGCCATAGCTCAATCTTTTTGGAACCACAATTCCGGATTGTTATCTTCCTCCGTCCTTAACAAATTTTCAATCATTGCCCGGTATTCAATACCATTCACATTAACCGCAACTTGCTCGTCGTTTTCGAACAAATATGGTCCAATGATCTTTTCTGAAATTATTCCACACCATAATATGTATCCAAGTGGTTGCATTTGATGTTAAACATTTATTTGTGGATTGTGGGTGCAATTTTGTTTATTCATTAAAGTTAAAATAGGTCTCATCGCTCATTATGAGTTTATGAATAAACTCGTTGCTTTCTGGGCACAATTCTTTTAAACGGCGGCTATATTGAATGCGTATTTGTGCAACGTTTGATTTAGCTCGTGAACCAATTGAATCTTATATAGGAAAAGGTGTTTCTTATGTAATATTCTTTGCAAATACCACCTAGACATCACCAATTGCTGATCACGCTGCCTGTTGTCAGTTTCAGTGTCATCATTTCAAACTGCACGAGGTCTTCCAGCATGCAAAATTGAAAGAACTTTCGATATGTTCTTTGTGTCTTAATAATCGAATGTTGACTTTCAAAGTAAAATCGAACAAATTTGGTTCTTTGTTCTGTGCTGAGTCTTTCCATCATAAATTTTCAAACTTTTTCAATTATAATTTAATTAAATCATAATGTGATTTATGCGCCATCCTGTAGTTAGATTGTCATCGAACATAATTATGATTTGCAGTTCACTTTCAAGCCGTACCTGTGTCTATTTGGCCTTTAAATCCATACATGTTGGTGTATAATTTTATATGAACTTGGCCTAGAACTTCATTAAAAGGAGGTGACTAAAGTGAAAGAAAAGTTTGATTATTGAAGACGTGAAGGCTCAAAGAAACAAGAAACTTTTATTCTAACTGGAATTTTTTCTTATAAGTAATGAAACTGTTATTTCAGTTATAATCTGGGATTGGTTTCATCATAAACGATGAGAGTTTTGTAGAAAGTTGAACAACAATTCTAAACCATTCCATGCGATATTAGAAAAATCGCTTGGAATTGTGATCTAAAACAATTATATACAAATTGAAGCGGAACATTTTTGGATCGAAGAAAGTTTTGTAATTTATATATTATAAGCTTTCTTACGATGTATAACTTATAATTCGATCGTAGCTTGTTTTTGTGGAATATTTTTATATTGTCGACAAAATAAATATTAAGTGTCTTCAAATCTGGAGATTCTAAGCTTGTTCTTGATATTCCATTTAAGCTGGAATTATTAGAGAAAAATAAATCCCTCTAGACCGGGTAATATAAAAATTTCTCAAAACTGTTGCTGGAAGGTTTTTGACATGATAATTGTCATTTATGCTAGGATCATTTCTAGATCATCATGTAATTCAATTCCAAAAATTTGTGATATAAGTGCCCAAAATAGATCCCCAGTATTTTCATAAACCCGAACTAAAAAAAAAGTTAAATATTTTTAAAGGATTCTTAATGTTTTAAGACCTTAGATATAGAAATTATTAATAAATCATACTTTTTCCTCAAAATTCCTTAAGAAAAGTCGATCTTTTAATATTAAAGAAAACAAGCAAACTCTGAAACGATCAAGAGAATTGGTATCGATGTATTGAAAAGAAACGTTATAAAGCTAAAAGACTCCCGACACTCGGCCTATAAAGAAGTTATAATTTTCATACACTTTCAAGACCTGGCAAAAAAAGCAACACTTAAAACCTTTTTAAGACATGACATTTAATATATTTTAAAATTATTGTTTTTTAGGTGTCAACGCGTTTTCAAAAAATCATGAAATTGTTGTTCGCCACAATCTTGGCAGGCTTAGCGGTAAGTTTATCAAATTCCTCAAGATCGTATCAAGTTGTTCAACCAATAACATTTCTTTAACTGCTCTTCAGCTTTGCCATTGTGCTGTCAAAGAGGAAATTATTGCTGCGGAATACTTAGAAAATCTTAATGCTGAAATAGCAAAACGTACTAATTTGGAGACTGAAGCCTCTTGGGCTTATGCCTCAAATATAACCGATGAAAATGAACGCAAAAAGAATGAAATCTCCGCTGAGGTGGCCAAGTATATGAAAGAAGTGTCTAAGGATATACAAAAGTTCAATTGGCGTTCATATCAATCGGAAGATTTGAGACGTCAATTTAAAATGTTATCCAAGTTGGGTTATGCCGCGCTATCCGAAGAAGATTATGCTGAACTATTGGAGGTGCTGTCTTCGATGGAATCGAACTTTGCTAAAGTTCGTGTTTGTGATAGGAAAATTAAGGACAAGTGTGATTTGTCATTGGATCCGGAAATCGAAGAAATCATTTCTAAAAGTCGTGATCCTGAAGAATTGAAATATTACTGGCGGGAATTTTACGATAAAGCTGGTACACCAACACGCCCAGCTTTTGAGAGATATGTTGAATTAAATACCAAGGCAGCTAAATTGAATAGTAAGTAATCAATACGAGTAGTTTTTAAAATTAAGAATTAAGCTTGTTAAATTGAGTAATCAAAACTTTTCGTGTCTTTTCCAGATTTTACTTCCGGTGCTGAAATGTGGTTAGATGAATATGAGGATGATACTTTCGAAAAACAATTGGAGGATATTTTCGATGACATCAAACCTTTGTACGATCAAATTCATGGCTATGTCCGCCATCGTTTACGTCAACATTATGGTGATGCTGTTGTGTCAAAGACTGGTCCCATTCCCATGCATTTGCTCGGAAATATGTGGGCTCAACAGTGGTCGGAAATTGCTGATATTGTTTCACCCTTCCCCCATAAGCCTTTGCTCGATGTCAGCGAAGAAATGGTTGAACAAGGTTACACGGCCTTGAAAATGTTCGAAAAGGGTGATGAATTCTTCACCTCTATGGGTTTGAAGAAATTGCCTCAGTGAGTTTGTTTAAAAGTTGGCTCTCGTTCAATCAATGATTTGCTCAATTATATTTCCTTCGCAGAGACTTCTGGGATAAGAGTATTTTGGAAAAGCCTACCGATGGTCGCGACTTGGTTTGCCATGCTTCAGCCTGGGATTTCTATTTGATTGATGATGTTCGCATTAAGCAGTGTACTCGTGTTACTCAAGATCAATTCTTTACAGTCCATCATGAATTGGGTCACATCCAATACTTCATGCAATATCAACATCAACCCTTTGTCTATCGTACTGGTGCTAATCCTGGTTTCCACGAAGCTGTTGGTGATGTTTTGTCATTGTCTGTGTCCACTCCTAAACATTTGGAAAGTGTGGGTCTATTGAAGAATTATGTAAATGATAGAGAGGCTCGCATTAATCAATTGTTCTTGACGGTGAGTAATTAGAAGAAAAAACGATTGAGTCCGATAAGATACCCCAAGAGGTCATTAAACTCTTATCATCTTTTTTATGATTTAATTAAAAAATTAGCTATAAAATCCCAAAGTTCCTTTAGATTAATTTTCATAGGTTAAAAGAATTTAAAATTATCTGACATTTTCAGGCCTTGGATAAAATTGTTTTCCTACCATTTGCCTTCACTATGGATAAATACCGCTGGGCCTTGTTCCGTGGGGAAGTTCACAAACCCGAATGGAATTGTGCTTTCTGGAAATTGCGTGAAGAATACTCGGGTATCGAACCCCCAGTAGTACGGAGTGAAAAAGATTTTGATGCTCCCGCCAAATACCATGTCTCAGCTGATGTTGAATACTTAAGATATTTAGTATCATTCATCATACAATTCCAATTCTACAAGTCGGCCTGCATTAAGGCTGGTCAATATGATCCAGCCAATCCTGAATTACCTTTAGACAATTGTGATATTTATGGTAGTTTGGAAGCTGGCGAAGCTTTCCAGTAAGCTGATAAAGAATAATAACAAAATTCTTTTTCTCATCTAATACAATAATTTTTTTTTGTTTAGAAAAATGTTGTCCATGGGCGCCTCCAAACCCTGGCCCGATGCCTTGGAAGCCTTTAATGGTGAACGTGTTATGACAGGCAAAGCTATAGCTGAATACTTTGAACCTCTGCATGTCTGGTTGAGAGAAGAAAATATTAAACATAATGTACATATTGGTTGGACTAAGTCGAATAGTAAGTATTGATATGAATATAGGAAATAAGATTAAAATTAAAATTTTTATTTACCTTGTATTGCAGAATGCGTTCGGCCTTAATCGAGTTTTCTAAAATGAAATTATCACATGTCATTATTTTACAAAAACAGAAAGAAGTATATTTAAGCACTTATATTTTTGTTAATTAAACAGTATTAAATTAATAAACTGTGTTTTTTATAAAAAAAAATAAGTAAATAAATAAACCAGCTTGCTGGCTAAATAAATAAAAACAAGTAAGAAAATTATAGTCGGTCTAGACCGACTATATGATACCCTATACCATGCGTTTAGAGATCCTATCTCAGAGGCCCAACTAACTGGACATAGAAAATAAGCATAAACCAAATTTGAGTGGGATTTTGATTAATTTTTTTTTTGGCTGCAGATATGAAAAAGTTCATATCGGATGCTATATTCATATGGGGACTAGGCCCAAAATGGACCGATCCCGACTATGTTTGGTAAAGTCTCTTGTATTTTGCAAAAATATATACAAACAAAATTTGAGAAGAATCAGTGCAATATTTTTGTTTTTTGATAGATTTAAGTGAAGATCGGGAAGCAGCTCTATATGGGGCCTATGACTAAGAGTTCTCCCATAGGGATCATTTTTGGACTACTCATTAAAGGATGTAATAAACGCATACAAACCCAATTTGAGTATGATCTATATGACAATTCGGATCTTATGGCAATTTATGTCAATTTCAGAGGGGTCATTTGTATGGGGGCTAGGTTTGAACATGAACCGCTTCTCACCAATTTCAATAGGGTTCATCCTATGGCCGATAAAAGGTTATTTACAAAATTTCATCAAAATATATTCATATTTGCGACCTGCAGTTTGATTACAAGCTTTACATGGACACACAGCCGGACGGATGGACGGACATCGTTAAATCGAATCAGATAGTGATTCTGATTCGATCGGTATAATAAAAGATGGGTCTAGGTCAAATATTTTTGGTAGTTACAAACAGCAGCACAAAGTAATTATACCCAAACCATATAGTGGTATAGGGTATAAAAATTAACAAGTTCTGAAACTTGTGACCAATAACGAGGTTCTTAAACTTAACTTTATTACGTAAAAATTAAAAAAATCTAAATCTAAGTGAACGTAAATAAACAAGAAATAATGATCACTTTTAAATGGGTTTAGGGGAATCATTTGTTAACGGCAGAAGTTAGATATATGAGCATTTTTTTTAAGGTTATTTAAATTTATATGAAAATAAATCTTAAAGTAAAAAAAAATTGAGTAACGTGCATATGGTGCAGCATACGAAAAAAATTTTTAATGTGCAACAATTTTATAGTGAACATATTTTTTTTTTTGAACATGAAATAAATTTTTGCGGGAAACAATTTTTTAACTAAATAATTTGTTCAAATCGATGGCGTCTAATGAAAACAATATAACGGTCATCTATAATATTAATAGGCTAAGTGATTTCTTGTTACCGATGTTTTGTTCTATCGTTTTATCCCAATTTGGACCAAACGTATATTATTTGGAAGGTTTTTCCTTTTAGCTGTTCACCAGATTTACAGATTTTTTAATTTTTCCTTTATTTTGAGTAAATTGCATTTAAAGTTGTTACTAACACATACATAAAATTATACGTATGCTATGTGTGTGTTTATTAAATTTGTTAATGTGTTTGTTAATGAGTTTGTTATCTTCATTTACAATAATAATAAACCAAAAAAGTGTTGGTTTGTGAATTGGATAAGGTGAGGAATAAAATTGTCTAGAAATTGCACTCGATTTTCGAGCGCTGGAATCTGCTAGTATATTATGAATTGAGTCTACAGCAAATGATATCGTAGTAAATGTAAAATTTAGTATACAAGTTATGGAGTGGAAAAAGATAACTTTTGAGTGCAAAAATTTATTGAGTTAAATCAAAATGTTTGTAGTCAAAATTAATTTTTGCAGTGAAAACAAGTTGTTAAAATAAAAGAAATTTTAAGGTGAAAATAAATTCGAGGTGAAGATAGTGTTCAACTCGATGGCGTCTGTTCAAAATAATTATATACACAGCTGTTAAAAATAATAGATCAAAATTAAAAGAAAATGATTTTGTTCACATTTTACTCTTTTAAAGAGAATTTCTTAAAAGTTAATGACACCGTTATTTGTATACCCTAACAAACTACATATGTGGTCAGGGTAGAATGACTTTGTGCTGACGTTTGTAATTACCAAAAATATTGGACCTCGACCCATCTTTTATTATACCGATCGACTTAGATTCAAACTACTAAACTTGTAATCAAACTACAGGTCGCAAATATAAATATATTATGATGAAATTGAGTATATAAGCTTCTGTCGGCCATGGGATGAACGCTGTTGAAATTGGTAAAAATCGGTTCATGTTAAGACCTAGTCCCCATACAAATGACCTCTATGAAATCTACTTAAATTACCATAATATTCAAATTACCATATAGATCTCGATCAAATTGGAACGTTTGTGAATGTTTATTACATCCATTTATCAGTAGTTGAAAAATAAACCCTATAGGACAATTCTTAGCAATAGCCCCCGTATGAAGCTGATTCCCGATCTTCACTTAAATCTATCAAAACACAAAAATAGTGCACAGATTTTTCTCAAATTGGGTTTGTAAATGTTTTTGAAAGAAATTAGTGACGTTACCAAATATAGTCAGGATCGGTACACTTTTTCATATCCGAAGGCAAACAAATTAGTAAAAAAGCAACTCAAATATTGATTATGCTTATTTTCTATATCGAATTAGTTGGACCTAAGAGAGAGGATCTCTAAACGTATATGGTATCGTACAGTCGGTATAGACCGACAATAATTTTCTTGTTATAATTGTTTTCCTTTATAATTCGTCTTTATTTCTGGAATTTATTATTGATGATTTATGACTTTAAGGTAAAAATAAAAATTAAAGGCATATTGCAATTGTTGGAAACACGAGCCCTTTTGTAATAATTTAGTAAAATTAGGATCTTCTTTCGTATTTTTATACCCTATACCACTATGTGGTTTGGGTATAATGACTTTGTGCTGCTGTGTGTAACTACCAAAAATACTTAACCTAGATCCATCTTTTATTATACTGATCAATTAAGAATCACCTTCTGAGTCGATTTAGCGATGTCTGTCCGTCTGTCCGTCTGCCCGTCCGTCCATCTGTGTGTCCATGTAAACCTTGTAATCAAACTACAGGTCGCAAATATGAATATGTTTTGATAAAATTTGGTATATAAGCTTCTACCGAACATAGGATGAACGCTGTTGAAATTGGTGAAATTCGCTCCATGTTCAGACCTAGTCCCCATACAAATGACCCCTATGAAATCGACATAAATTGCCATAAGATCCAAATTATCATATAGATCTCAGTCTAATTGGGTTTGTATGTGTTTATTATATCCATTAATTTGTACTCCAAATAAAATCCCTATAGGACAATTCTTAGTCAAAGGACTGTTATAAAGCTGCTTCCCGATCTTCACTTAAATCTATCAAAAAACAAAAATATTCCACAGATTTTTCTCAAATTTGGTTTCTAAATATTTTTTTCAAATATAAGTGACTTTACCATATATGGTCACGATCGGTCCATTTTTCGACCTAGTCCCCATATAAATATATCATCCGATATGAACTTTTTCATATCTGCAGCCAAAAAAATTAATAACAAAGCCACTCAAATTTTGTTTATGCTTATTTTCTGTATCGAATTAGTTGGACCGAACAGATAGGGTCTCTAGTTAAACCATGGTATAGGGTATCGTATAGTCGACCGACTATAATTTTCTTACTTGTTTTAATAAGTTTTGTTCTAAATTACTAACGAAGAGGTAAGTAAAAAAAAAAATACTATGCAATTTAAAGTTTGGTTTTTAAAGATGGACAGAAATCTACATTGCACTGTCGAGGAACGTTGTTAAAAAATTAAGGAATGACGGCAAAACAATAAACTTCATTTCTAGATTACTTGGAAGAACTGAAACAGAAAACGAAATGTGTTAAAATGGAAACCGTCCGCTAAAACTAGGAGTAGACCTCCAAAAACACCTCAACCACCGATTCTTATATTAAATTATTAGCCAAAATATTCACTTATGTCATCAAAGGCTATTTCTGCAGAAATAAATAACGAAGTCAGTACCAGTACGTCGCACTGTGGACCATATGTTGAGAAGGCGGCCAAAAATCATTTTTTTTTATGGTTACCGATATTAAAGTTATGTTATTCATTTGAAAGTAAATACTAGTGAAGCTTGGAAGCCACAAAATTGCGATTCTTTTCAACAATATCACAGCGAACAGGGTCTTCGAAAATGGACTTTCTCAGTATTTTGCTCAAAACTAAAAATTTCTTTGTAAATTTTAATTTTTAATTGACTGTAACTTTTCTGTTTTAAAATATTTGAAAGTGAAATTAATTTTTTATAAGTTCTAACTTCTCACCTATTAATGTTATTTCCCGAAAATCTCCTACTTCATAGAGCATAACTCCGGCCCATCAAAAACCATCAAAATATCTTACACTCTTCTGTAGTCCGAACCGTCCCCTACATTCCTATATCCTTTTGTATATCGGCCAATTTCCGCCCGTGTGCACCTGAACAATTCTTCTGCCCCAAGGCCAGATATTTTGTAAAAAATTTATGAATACAAAAGTTTTCCACTACGTGGTTGGGGTATAATAAGTTTGCCCTGATGTTTGTAACTAGCAAAAATATTGGACCTATACCCATCTTTTATTATACGGATCGACTCAAAATCACTTTCTGACTCGATTTAACGATGTCCGTCCATCCGACTGTGTGTTATCAATGCAAAAGATGGTCGTACCGGTATTTTTTTTGCGTGAGTTTATTTGTTTTTTATACTGACAGAAAAAGGAAACGTTAGAGTTGATACAAGTTGTTATATCGATTCTAGCATGCAGCAGAAAGATAAATTCTAAAAAATTTGGGGAGTACGACAGTAAAACAGCTATACTTTATAACGAAAAATACTCTTGGAGATATATGACATCCACAGTTTATAAAATTTTGTACTATGGGGAACAAATAATTCAAAACAATATGCTACCAATAGGAGATCTATCTGAAGAAGCGCAAGAAAAACGGAACAAAGACTACAGATTCCTTCGCGAGCACAACATAAGAAAAATGTCCAGATGTTGCACTTATGAAGACCTTATTACTATTTTGTTATACACTTAAGATATGTCCAACATTCGGCAAAAAATGAAAACTACCTCTATTGAATTTGACGAAGAAGCTAAACAACTTCTAGAAGATGAAAATCAAGGCTATTTAGAAGAAATCTATAATATTAATAGGCTAGGCGATTTCTTGTAACCGATTATTTGTTCTACCGTTTTATACCGATTTTGACCACACGCATATTATTTGAAAGGTATTTCTTTTTAGCCGATTTTCAGATTTTCAGATTTTTAAATTTTTTCCTTTATTTTGAGTAAATTGTTTTTAAAGTTGATACTAACACATACATAAAATTATACAATGCTATGTGTGTGTTTATTAAATTTGTTAATGTGTTTGTAATAAAAATGAGTTTGTTTTTTGTGTTGATTTGTGAATTGGCTATAATTGATTGGCATACTTTTAGGGTCATTATTTAATGAAAAAATAAAATTTCCTAGAATTTGCGCTCGAATTTCCAGGGCTGGAATCTGCTAGTCCACTGTCATCGAATCGTGCGTGATGTAAGCTGCCGCCAAATCGGTCTGCAACTTTTGCCAAACATCGTCAATAGCAGCAGTTTTACTTTTTAATCGCTCCCGTTGCATATTTGAGTTATAAAAGCGGATTTGTATATTGGAGCATGGGTTGTGCCTAATTGAAAAAAGTAATACAGGTAACAAAAAAAAAAAAAAAATAAAATTTAATAAAACTCATTAGTGATTTCTTCTCATAATAGTACAAGGGACCTTTTCACTAATTAAACCTTAATAAAATGCAAAATATTGCCCGTATCGCTTCAAACCCAGCTTTAATCGATTCAGCACAGTTTTTTCTTGGAAAACATATACGGCTCGGGTATTCAACGCATACAACATTAAGGAGTTGTGCGAGTTTGAAAATCAGAAAGGCCCCAGGGACGTTATTACAAAGTTTTAAAGTTGAAAAAAAATTGTTGAGTAAAATTAAATGTTTTTTTATGAAAATAAATTTTCGAGGTGAATAATGTACAGGTATTTCCTGACAGCTACAATCTAATAAAATTTAAGTCAAATATCCACAAACATTGCTCCCTCTTTCCTTCTTCCCATAACCTATATTTACACATTTTACTTATTGTCAGTCAAAAATGCATACACTATTATTTTAGACTGAAAATAGTGATGAAAATTTCATAACAAATCCAGTAAGATTTCTACATTATTTTAATTGTTTCTATATTTCCTATATTTTATATAAAACATATAAAATGCTCGAAAATATTAAATACAATTTTCGGAAACATAGCAAAAAAAAGTTGATTTGAAGGAATAGTAAATGTATTTTAAGTCACTTTTACCTTAATTAGGAACAACGAAATTAGATGTAGTTTTTATTGTTTCATCACAACTAGTTATTTGTAAACTTTAGGGTGACGTTCCCAAAATTATATTTTCATAAATAACAAAATAACAAACGACATGATCGATCTACTTCTTTCAAACCGATTAAAAAAATTTATTCGTTTTATCGTGTTATGACTTAATAGACCTAGCTATTTTCATATGATAATGATTCCTTAGTTTTTATATGCTTTAGCAATCAATATAATCCAGAAATATAATTGTGAATGATTGTGGTTTATTCGCATTTATGGGTCAATGAGTAAGTGATTAGACTATATAAAGAAGCAATATAATTTTCTTATTTGTTATACCCTATACCACTATGTGGTTCTGGTATAATGACTTTGTGCTGCTGTTTGTAACAACCAAAAATATTTGACCTACACCCATCCTTAATTATACAGATCGAATCAGAATCACTATCTGATTCGATTTAACGATGTCCGTCCGTCCGTACGTCCGTCCGTCCGTCCGTCTGTGTGTCCATGTAAAGCTTGTAATCAAACTGCAAGTCGCAAATATGAATATATTTTGATGAAATTTGGTATTTGATCTTTTACCGGTCATGGGATGAACGCTATTGAAATTGGTGAGAATCGGTTCATGTTCAGACCTAGCCCCCATACAAATGACCCCTATGAAATCAACATATATTGCCATAAGATCCAAATTATCATACAAATCTTAGTCAAATTGGATTTATATGTATATATTACATCCATTAATCAGTAGTCCAAAAATAGTCTCCATAGGGCAATTCTTAGTCATAGGCCCATATAGAGCTACTTCCCGATCTTCATTAAAATCTATAAAAAAACAAAAATATTACACTGATTTTTCTCAAATTTTGTTTGTATATATTTTTGCAAAATACAAGAGACTTTACCAAACATGGTCAGGATCGGTCCATTTTTGGGCCTAGTCCCCATATAGATATAGCATCCGATATGAACTTTTTCATATCTGCAGCCGAAAAAATTAATAAAAATCCCACTCAAATTTGGTTTATGCTTATTTTCTATGTCTAGTTAGTTGGGCCTAAGAGATAGGGTCTCTAAACGCATGGTATAGGGTATCGTACAGTCGGTCTAGACCGACTATAATTTTCTTACTTGTTTTTTTTTCGATAATTGCAAATCGTTTTACCCTTGTTACAGAAATTCTAGATAATTAGTTTAATTTATTAAAATTGTGAATACTTTACTATACTATAATTGCAAAGTGATTACCCGATTAATTATACCCTATACCACTATGTGGTTTGGGTATAATGACTTTGTGCTGCTGTTTGTAACTACCAAAAATATTTGACCTAGACCCATCTTTTATTATACCGATCGACTCAGAATCACTTTCTGAGTTGATTTAGTGATGTCCGTCCGTCTGTGTGTCCATGTAAGAGTTATAATCAAACTACAGGTCGCAAATATGAAATATTTTGATGAAATTTGGTATATAAGCTTCTGTCGGCCATAGGATGAACGCTATTGAAATTGGTGAAATTCAGTCCATGTTCAGATCTAGTCCCCATACAAATGACCCATATGAAATCGTCATAAATTGTCATAAGATCCAAATTATCATATAGATCTCAGTCAAATTGGGTTTGTATGTGTTTATTATATCCGTTAATCAGTAGTCCAATAATAATCCCTATAGGACAATTCTTAATCATAGCGCCCATATAGAGCTGCTTCCCGATCTTCACTTAAATCTATAAAAAAACAGAAATATTGCACAGATTTTTCTCAAATTTGGTTTGTAAATATTTTTTCAAAATATAAGTCACTTTTTCAAATATGGTCAGGATCGCTCCACATTTCGACCTAGTCCCCATATAAATATAGTATCTGATATAAACTTTTACATATCTGCAGCCAAAAAAATTGATAACAATGCCTTAAATTTGCTTATTTTCGATATCGAATTAGTTGGACCGAAGAGATAGGGTCTCTAAACCATGGTATAGGGTATCGTATAGTCGGTCTAGACCGACTTTAATTTCTTGCTTGTTTTTTTAAGTGTTCTGATTTTACTTGTAAGAGAATTTTCGGATTTAAATTGTATTTAACATATTTTGTGCGATTAACCTTAAGAATAAATTCTTGAAGCACAAACCCCAACTCTAGTGTTCTTTAAAACGTACACTCCAATATTTTAAATAACATTTAAATTGTCTCTTAAACACTTTATTCAATCACTTAAGAGTAGTTGAATGCTTTCTTATGTCGAAAAGCCGGCTTAAGAAAGAGAAAACCATTGAAACAAACCATGAATGAAGCAATGATGCATCCACAAAAACTAAGTAAATATGCTTCGAGAGAATGATATCTAATGGTTGCTACTTGTTGTACGATAGTGGCTTATTTTAGTCTTGGTTAAGAAACGCCTAAGCGAGGTAATTGAAATTTGTAAAGACGGCATAACTTGGTTTTTTAAAAAAAAGTTTGGCCTAGAAAACTATGTATCCATTAAATACAGCGACAAAAACTAAACATAAATTGCAAAATTGCTCATCGTTTGTTGACAAATGAAAGTGAACGTGATCTGAATATAGAATAAGGAAATATTATACAAAAAATTTGGTACATTTTACCAAAACTTTTAAGAAAACTAACATTGTGTTTTTTTTTAATAATTTTTAATTGTTGTTGATGTCTTGTTGTTTTAAAGTTTATTGGTATTTGAAATTGGTGTTAATGATATTTTTTCTGGCAATTGCTAAACTTTGTACCGGTTGTAAATTAATGTTTTGTTTTTTTTTTATTTTGTTTTAATGTTCATATGTATAATTAATTATTTCGCGCAATTTTCATAAGTTTCTTTCAACTGGTTTTTAGATTATCTATTAGTTAGTTAGTTACATATATATTAAAGATTTAAAAATAATGTTGTATTATTTTATGGCTGTAAGGAGAAACTGCAGTTGTTTGAAAGTTTAGTAACAATTGTGAAGTGTTTTTGAAGAAAAAAAAGAACAGGGTAATTGCAAAGAATTTCCGTTGAAATTTGAAATTATTTATCCGGTATTCTACATAGAACATTACATTTGTGTCGCTAAATTGTGATCCCAGTTATTATAACTTGTAGAAGATATCAATATATCAAATTTGGAGTTGTTTGCAGTTTGTTTAGAAATATTTGAAAAATTTATAAATTGTGTGACCCTTAAAATCATTTTTAATCGGTTAACCACTCTAAGTGTGGCGTGATGATAATATAAAAAGTATGAATTGTGTCAGTTTAATCGGGTAGCCAAACAATTATAAATTGTGTCACTTCTTGATACATGCTATTATTATTTAATCGATAAACATTATGGCTTAATATTTGTGGCTAAAATTAATTATTTTCTTATAGCGTATCATTAAGGATTTGGCGTGATGATAATAATGTTATGCTATGTTCACATGGACAGCAAGATTCGCGGTTCGCTCTCTCATTCACGGTTCGCGCCCTAATCATGATTGAATGTAGATGATTCGCCATACAAAATTTTGAGAGCGAACTTACTTGGTTCATTTTGAACCTAGTTATGAACCTAGAAAAATTGAGTGTCATCTCCAATTTTGATAAAAAAAATTATAGCTAGTTTATCTGAACTAGCTCTCAAAAATATATAAACAACGAAAAAACAAAAAATTTACGTGTGCAATAAAATAAATAAAAACATTTAACAAATAAAAAGTATATATTTACATACATATATTCAAATAAAAATGGAAAAAATTAAATAGTGAATCATAAAGTGTAGAAGGATGTCTTCAAATATTTGCACAAAGTATATGAACGTAAAAATGAAACAAGAATACTCGTCTGAACACCTAGGTTCGCAATCGCGATTCAGAGATCGAATCAAGTGGTTTATTTTGCCGTCTGAACATGCTATTATATTCTGAGCAAGATAACTGCATTTTTTTGAAGCATTTATATTTTTGCGAAATAAATTCTCTGTTTAATCGGGTACCCGTTATTGATATGAGCAGAATAAAAAAGTAAAATTAAAATATAATTTTTACCATAAATTAACACTTTTAGATAAAAATCATTGTAACTAAAAAATTAATCGAGTAAATATTTTGTCGAGTAACTAGTTGTAATGGGAACAATTTCAAACACATTGCTAGTTCTTTCATTAGTTTCTTAAAGTTTGGTGAAAGTAAAACATTTGGCATTAATTTTAAAGAATTTCATTAAATTTATTCGGGTACCCTTATAATTTTAAGATATAATTATCAGTTGCTTTAATCAATAATGTTTTTTTTAAGTTTTACACTTAGTTTCTTTTGAAATAGTTGTAAAATATAAATTTACTGCTCCGATCACAGGGCAGGTGTGTAAACATCTAGTAATTAAAGATTTTTGTATGGCACTTTTTTAAAATCAAACAGAAAGCTTCACCTATGTATCACTTATAACAATAATTTTTTCATTTTTCATTTTTATTTTTAATTTTTTATTTTTAAATTTTTAATTTTTCGTTTTTCTTTTTTAATTTTTAATTTTTTATTTATCATTTTTTATTTTTAATTTTTTATTTTTCTTTTTTCAATTTTCGTTTTTCGTTTTTATTTTTCATTTTTTATTTTTCAGTTTTTCAGTTTTTCAGTTTTTCATTTTTAATTTTTAATTTTTAATTTTTTATTTTTCATTTTTCATTGTTTATTTTTCTTTTTTAATTTTTTATTTTTTTTTTTTTTTTTTATTTTTAATTTATTATTTTTCATTTTTTATTTTTAATTTTTATTTTTCATATTTTATTTTTCATTATTAGTTTTGATTTTTCATTTTTTATTTTTCATTTTTTATTTTTCATTTTTCATTTTCAAACAGGTTATTACATATCATAATTTTTTCACCAATACAATCATAAGTCACATCGATTTTGTCTTACGGCTCACATGTTACGCTGTTTTTGTGAATTTATTGTGAAATAGAAATTTACCCCCCTGCGTGTATAGATGTTTACACATAAAAAAGTAAATAAAACTGCTATATGTGCGGCATGCATTATAAGAAATGCGAGGATTTTTTGTAAACTAGCAACCACAATATTATGTGGGTACCCGATTGTAAGGTGGCCACAAAAAATAAAATAAAATATGTATATAATATATTGGGATTTTTTTAAATTTGTAAGAAAGTAATCGAGTCTTTAAATCGAGTAACCACGTACAAACTTGCTTTTTAAACAATCATACAATCAAACAATCAAACTATTTCTAGTAGGTATATTAATTCGCATTTTTTTTTTGACAAAGTAACAATTTCTTATAAGAAAAGTAAACATTTTTTGTAAAAAAAGAATTTGATTTTATGGTTCGTTATAGAACATAATGATAAAAATATTATTTTACATAAATAGAATAAATATTTTGGAAACAAAAACAACGAGAAACCGGTTTTATATTTCGATTCACAACTTTAAATTATTTATATTTACTAATTATATTTGTTATATGGCTAAATAAAAAAAAATAGTTTTTGGAATAACTTTTAATATTTATGCATGTACTTTTGATAATGCACTAATATACAATTTTTAAAAATGATCATAAACAAATAATAAAAATTAATCGGTTATATGGTAATTACATAATTTAGAATAATATTTAATTTGATATACCACGGCCTTTTTTAATGGGTTGTTATAAAAAGTTTTCATTTAAAACTATCTTTAGCAGAATAAGTAAAAATTATTCGGGTTTTTTTAAGGGGTACTCGCTTTAATTTTTGTCAGTTATATTGTTTAAATTGAATTAAATAAATTTGTATACTATATACTCTTAAACCTTTAACAAATAACTGATTTTTGGAAATGTTAAAAATTGATATCAGTGAATTTTAAGCTTTCTTGAAATTCCAATGTTTTAATTTTCATAGTTTTAATTTTAATTTGATCAGTTGCTTTAATTAATGCTTCTTTTTCGTGGATAACACTTAATTTCTTCTGAAACAGGTGCAAAGCTTGAAGTAACCGATTATTTTTATAGGTGTATCCATCTAAAAACTGCACATTTTTTTAAACTTTTAGAACAACAAAATAAAGTTGCTATATGTTTCATTATAAGAAATGCAACGATTTATAATAAAAAAAAGAAACTATTATTTGATATGGCTATTGTAGAGTGGCCACCAAGAAGCAAAATATTTCTATAATATATCAGAATTTTTCTAAATTTATTAGAAAGTAATCAAGTATCTGTCTCGAGTAACCACTATTAAACTTGTATTTTCAAGCATTCAGTTACAAAACAAACTATTTCTAGTTGGCATATTAAGTCAGCTTGTTTTAATATCTAATAAATTTTTTAAAAATTATCATAAAAGATAATAAAAATTAACCGGTTATTTAATCAAATTCACATACCGCGTACCTTCTTAATGGGTTACTGTAAAAAGTTTTCACATAAAAAGTTTTCATATAAAAATATCTTTAGCATAATAGATGACAATTATTCGGGTTTTTTCAATGGGTACTCGCTTTACTGTATCGTTTAAATTGAACTAAATAAATTTTTATGCTTATACCTTTAAACTATAATTAAGTAACCGATTTTTGGAAATGGTTACTCGAGTAACCAGTTTCGTTTAAGAGGTACAGGCTAATAATTTGAATTTTGTGGTACGAGAAAGTTAACAATGACGTAAAAAATAGATATTTGTTATGGTTACATACATTGAGACTAAATTGTGGTTCCTTGGAAAAGCTGGCCTGATATTCTCTGGAGTCAATATATAATATTAATTGCATTTTTTAATTTAAGTATTATTGTGTTTATATTCTTAAAATCATGGATAAATACATTTCTAAAACTGATATCGGTAAATTTTTAACTTTCTTAAAATTCCTTTTTTAATTTTATTTCCAAGTTTGTTATGAAATATTTTTGTTTAATTTTTTTTACAGCCAATTTCCATCATGAAATTTCAATGTGTGTTGATTATTTGTCTGATCATTAATTTGGACTTTACTCGATCTTCAAATAATGCACAAAATTTAGGGGAAATTTCAAAATTTCTTGAAGAAGTAAATCATCGTTTAGCCATACTCTACAATAAAGAGGTGTTGGCCAATTGGCAAAACGAGATCAATGGACCAAATGACCTGATAGCTTTGCTACAGTCAGAAATAGCTACTCAGGAAATCATGCGTTACATACGAAGTATTGCTACAAAAGTGGCGAAATTTAAGAGACTTTCAGTTGGAAATAAGGAATTAGAAAGGCAATTGTCTTTAATACCCGAAGTAGGTTATGAAGTCTTGCCTAGGGAAGACCTGGAGCTGCTATATGCTGTAACTAGTAACATGAGCGATATATATAAAAATGCCAAATTATGTTCGTTTAAAGATCCAAATCAATGCAATTTAACTCTGATACCCGAAGTTCAAAATATCCTACATTCTACCGAAGATGTTAAGGAAATTGAATACTATTGGTTGGAATGGCGCCAGAAGATGGGCATAGCCGCCAGAAATGATTTTCAAAAGTTTGTAGAATTATATCGTAAGACAGCTAAATTGAATGGTAGGTCAATATTTTGAAATAATTAAGTTGGAGAAGTGCATTGTTAAGGATTAATATTTTTTTTACTTTAGGCTTTTCTAAGGCTTCTGATTTCTGGTACAAAGATTTGGAAGAAGATAGCTCTAGTTTATCCAAAACCTTAAAGAAATTTATGTTGGAACTACAACCATTTTTTGTACAGTTTCATGCTTATGTTAGAGGCCAACTACGTCAAAAATATGGACCCGAACTGATAATGTTCGATAAACCCTATCCCCAACATTTGGCAGAAATATTCATAGGAAATGCTTTTCACTTGGGAGAACCCGATTGGCATATTGATTTGCCTTATGATTCCCATAAAATGCCCAATATTACTGATAAACTTTTAAGAAGGGGAGTAACTAATGCCCAAATAAATTATTGGAATGCTCAAGAATTTTTTAGATCTTTAGGAATGCCTCAATTCGAAGAGTTTGTATTGTAAATAGTGTTTCGTAGACATCATTTTTAAACTATTTAATTTTTTTTCAGATCTTTTTGGTCTGATAGCTGTCAACCCAAGGCCGATTTAGATGATGATCACTGCTGGCATAAGGCTTGGAAATTTTATGGTTTATATCATGTGAATTTTTCCTATTGCCCCCTAATGTCCGAAGAGACTTTTTTCAATATGTATGAAGCCTTGTCGGATGTTTATTATTATAAGGCCTATCAAAATCTATTGACCCTCTATCAAGAGGAACCGTTACCCAATCTTAGTGATGCTTTGGGAAAATTTTTCTCTTTAGCCGCATCATCGCCTAAACATTTGGAAGCCCTGAAAGTTGTGGATGCATCCTATAGCTCGAAGGAGGCTAGAATTAATCGATTATATGTACAGGTAAGGAGAAATTATTGGAAGGTTAAAAATAATGCATTGTCTTTCCCAGGCTAATAAATTTAAGAGACCGGTTTTTTATGTGAATATTTTTTTAATGAATATTTATTAATTGGTTCGATATTCGTTTTAAAATATAATTTTGAATAACATAAAATTTTTTTAAGGCTTTAAGTCATTTCGCAATATAATTATCGAATTATCTAAAATTTTAACAGTAACCGGTTTTTTAGTCGAGTAATACTGAAAGAATTTTTTTTTCAACTAATCGCCTCTAATGTGTGTCGACTAAATATTAAAAGTCAATTTGGCTTAATTTTTTTTTCGAACATTTAAAAAAGTAAGTGTTTATTTATAAAACATAAATTAGAAATCCAGGTTAAAAAAGGAAATTGAATTCTTGAAACGTAATAACCGGTTATGATGGGAAGATGTCTTTACGTAAGCGTTTCATATGTCTGGTTAGTAATTGGTTAATCTAATTAATATTAAAACTACATCAGTAGTTCTCTGACATATTTTAACGTTTAAACCAGTGTTGCCATTTTAGCATTTTAGTTGCTAGATTTAGCAACTTTTTTGTCGTTTAGCATCCAAAATTTATGAAAAGATGCTAGATGCTAACTTAGCATCTTTTATTAATAAAAAGTGGTTTTTAGCATCTTTTCTTTTTGATTTTTTCATTATTTTTGAATATTTAATTTTAATTTTAATGGTATTGATACATTTTAATTTCGCAAAGTGTAATAAGAGAATTTTGTGTACTACTCTTTTTACCACTATGCTCGTTTCTTTCAACAAATATAACAAAACATTTTGAAATAGAAGAATGTAAACACCAATAACCAATATATTAGACGAGTTTAAATTTAGATCATCTGAAACAGAAAAAATTCAAATCCGATAGAGTTATATCACAGAACAATATTGGGATACAACACTGAATACAACCTCCTTATGGATTGAAGTTAACAAAAATTCTATTGGCGAAAATTCATTAAAAGAGTTATCAATATTTGTATTGTCTTTATTAGTTTTGTCTTTCTCAAAAGCCGAATTTGTACGTTTGTTTAGTTTAATGGCTTTAATTAAAAGCAAACTTTGAACAGAATCAAATCCGAGTTGTTGAGTATGTTCTGTAATACGTATGTATAAAAGAAGATTTGAAATTGAAAAATGGGTGCTGTTACACTTACAATATACCGAGCGATGTCGTTGATAAAAGTCGATCGTCAGAAAAATATCAGAGCCAAGAAGAACTTGAAGATGAAGACATCACATAAATATTAGATTCCATAAACCAATTATTGTAATATAATCGTATCTTTTGATAATGTAAATTCTGTTATATTTGAAATTAAAAAAAAATCCCTCTAAAACTAAAAATATTTAATTTAAAATTAAAAATACTCAATTTGATGTTAAAAAAAGTTACAGATGAAATCCAAAATAATTTTAATTAAAATTAAAAAAATATAAATCGAAACTTGAGTTTTATATTAATTTTTCGATTTAAAAACCAAATAATTTTTTAATGAGTATTTAATTTCTCAATATAAAGATAATGAAATTTGAAAAAAAAATTTTGCATTTTTTTTTTGGACTCTAGTATGTTTTAGCATCTTTTTTTTTTTTTTTGCAATTTTGCATCTTTACAATTTGAAATTATGGCAACACTGGTTTAAACCCAAATTTTTTTAAAATTTGACAACTGTTGTAAGATATTTAAAACACAAGTAACCGGTACTCTACTCGAATAATTATATATAAAAATTATTTATAGTAATTAAAATATTTTACAAATTTTAACAATTTTAAAAAGTAACCGCTTATAAAATTTTAATGTTATGTTAGTTAATTTTGAAATACATCAATTGCATTCTTAATATAAAATAATGCAAAAATCGATCTTTTAAAATTAAAAACCGGTAATGTAAAAAACTTTTGAAAAGATAAAGAAGGCTACAACATTGTATAAAAAAACCGGTTGGGGCTTTATAATTATAATGAATTTAAAACAATTTCAAATGTAGTTTTACCTAAACATAATATTAAAATCCAGATTTATTATATTTTCGAAAAGTAAAATTTTGACTAAATTTTGTTAAAAATTTTATAAAAGTAATCGATTATTATATCACACAATTATACAAGAAAATTTGAAACAAAGTTAATAGTATTTAAACGTACCATAACGTGGTATAAAACTACATATTTAATGTTTAATAATCAGAAATTGGATATTTGAAAATGAAAAAAATATGATGGGAGTTGCGTTAGGTATCAGAGATTTATTTATATATTTATATTATCTTATCTTATCACAATCTCGCTCATTTTTACTAGATTTCCAAAAGAAAACAAAATCTAGCTCGTTACTACATTTTAGATTTTAGAAATCTCACAAAATCTTGTCAACCTTGGGCACTACTAAATGATAATACTGTGTATTTTTATACCCTATACCACTATGTGGTTTGGGTATAATGACTTTGTGCTGCTGTTTGTAACAACCAAAAATATTTGAACTACACCCATCTTTAATTATACCGATCGAATCAGAATCACTATCTGATTCGATTTAACGATGTCCGTCCGTCCGTCCGTCCGTCCGTCCGTCCGTCCGTCCGTCTGTGTGTCCATGTAAAGCTTGTAATCAAACTGCAGGTCGCAAATATGAATATATTTTGATGAAATTATTTATTTGATATTTTATCGGCCATCGGATGAACGCTATTGAAATTGGTGAGAATCGGTCCATGTTCAGACCTAGCCCCCATACAAGTGACCCCTATGAAATCAACATATATTGCCATAAGATCCAAATTATCATACAAATCTTAGTCAAATTGGGTTTGTATGTATATATTACATCCATTAATCAGTAGTCGAAAAATGATCCCTATTGAATAACTCTTCGTCATAGGCCCCATATAGAGCTGCTTCCCGATCTTCACTTAAATCTATCAAAAAACAAAAATATTGCACTGATTCTTCTCAAATTTTGTTTGTATATATTTTTGCAAAATACAAGAGACTTTACCAAACAGGGTCAGGATCGGTCCATTTTTGGGCTTAGTCCCCATATAGATATAGCATCCGATATGAACTTTTTCATATCTGCAGCCAAAAAAATTAATAAAAATCCCACTCAAATTTGGTTTATGCTTATTTTCTATATCCAGTTAGTTGGGCCTAAGAGATAGGGTCTCTAAACGCATGGTATAGGGTATCATATAGTCGGTCTCGACCGACTATAATTTTCTTACTTGTTATTATTGTAGTAGAAAATTACAACCCAGTGACTGAAAAATTGACATTTAACAACAATAACAAAATCACACAAGTTGATTAAAAAGAAATAAAATATTAATTATTAATAAAAATGACGAATCTATAATAAAAAAAATATTTAGTAATTGAAAAGTTATAATTTTTTATACTTATATGTGCCCATTCCCATCTGATAAATGATAATTGTGCAAATGCTGATGTTATTTTCGCAAAATTTCTGTTTCAGCTTGTTCTTTTTTCATTCTTGATGCATAATCTTGTATAAAGTCAGTCCATCTGGCCGTTCTATCCAGCCGAATTCCTTAATTTTTTTTAATAAAAGGTATTTCGACACAGATATGTCATCAATCATTGAAATTTACTCAAGTTATACTCAAACGCGATTCTTCCCTGTACATTTCTTATGGGACACATTCACTCAAGCAATTCGAATTCTCATAGCTCCTCTTCTAATGAATGGATCTTGATCGTTTCACTCTCAGAACACTCAGTGGATCAAGGTCTTTCTTTCAAGCTATTAACTGCTTAAATTCGTTGAGCTTGAGAAAAGTTACAACTTTACATTAAATTTTTTCAAGATTTTTTCAATATTTTCCTTCACTCAAACCTCTACAACTAGAGTTCTAATTAACGTAGGCTATTAACATAAGTCTAAGGACAAGCCCATTCTTATGAGCTATTATCTGTTTAAATTCGTTGAGTTTGAGAAAAGTTATGCGTGCACAATCAACTTTACATTATGCAACACGAAAGTTAACGTACAGATTTCATTACAATAATTGCATAACACATACCCTGTGTCGAATTGTGAATTGCCAATAATTTGAATACCTTTTGGTGACATACAAGTTGGCCTTTATTTCTGTTTGTTCAACAAATATTTATAATGAAATAAACTTATTGAACTAAATGGATTAAAAAACATTGAAAGAAATAAGTTGAATGATACAATTTCCTAGAATTTGTACTCGAATTTCGAGGGCTAGTCTCTGCTAGTATAATAATAAAATCTTTTCCTTTGTAGAATTTTCCATATTTCAATTTTCCTATTGTTTTGTTTATTTTTGGTATTTCTAGTTTTTATGTTTTATTTTAATCAGCTGTTTATTGTTGTGGAAATAAAATCTCACAAATGTCAAAAAAGTTAGATGTAAACGGTAAAGATTTTAAAACAGATGTCAACTAAAATGTACTAGATTTTCCTCAGTGTAAACGCACTATTAAGCAATTTGGTTTAAATATCTTTTAACTTAGATTAAACAAAAGTAATCGGTTAATTAATTGCAAAAGTATGACAGGAAATTGTAGTTAGATAATTACGTCTGATGCATGTTGATTTTAAAACCATTCCAAAAAGATTTTGATTTAATCTTACTTAAAAATTTATTTCAAGTAAACATTTTTTAAAATAAATTCTTTCCAATATCAAACTTATTTCTAGTAAATTTTTAAACTATTTTTTATTATTTTAATCAGGGTCTTCGCACAATATTTTTAATACCCGTCTTCTATATACTGGAAAGTTATCGTTTAGATGTTATCGACAATAATATACCTGTCAATGATAATTGTGCCTATTGGCAACTAACAGAAGATTTTACGGGAGCTGAGCCACCGATAAACCGATCAAATGCTGATTTTGATGCTCCAGCCAAATTGCTAATGGAAGTAGATGATCAGTATACCACACAAATCTTGAGTATAGTTCTGCAATATCAACTATTAGAACATTTTTGTTCTTTGACGGGAGAATTTGTTAGAGGAGATCCCACGAAGCCTTTGGATTTATGTGATTTATCGGGATACCATGTGGTGGGAGAAAAAATATAGTAGGTTCAAAAATTTTATTGGCCATACATTTTTTATATTAATTTTGTATTTATTTTCAGTGAAGCCATGTCTTTGGGTTCGTCGTCCACTTTCAAAGATGTGCTGAAAGTGCTGCTGGGTTCTGAGAACTTAAACATAAATGGTTTATTGGAATACTATAGGCCCCTGTTTGAGTGGCTGCTGGAGCAAAATAAATTGGAAAATAATGAAATTGGTTGGCAAAAATCAGATAGTAAGTAAAAATTTTTCATTGTATTCTGAAAAATATTTTCTGGAAGCTATTTCTTTGCAGAATGTCATTCATAACGTTATTGCTTGGTTCTTTAAATAATGTTTATTAACGAACAATGTTGATCACATGGGGAACTTCAAAAGAAGTAATTGTTTTTTTTTTCAATTTTGTAAATAAAAATATAGTGTATACTTTAAGGCATTTACAATAAAAAATAATATGGATTCCAGCGGAGGTCTTGTTGGTTTGGCATTAAACAATCTGGTAAGATTTTTATAAACGTTTTAAGTTTAAAGGAATAACATTTGTTATTCAGATGAAATTGGTTAATTTTCGACACTTTGTAAAACGAAGATAAAATTAATATACTAAATATATAGAAATTGAAATATTTTTTGGATTGAATAATCTTATTTAATTTTGTCGTACAACAACAGCACACAGTAGTTGTCACGATGAATTTGTATAAAAAATTTTTCAAAAATTATACAAGAGAACTTTTTGAAATTGATACATACATTTCAATTACAAGTGTATTACAATCTGTCTGTCTAAAATCTGTCCTGTATAAATCACAAACTACTGGTGTTGGTACTCAGAAGCAGAATTAACCAAATAAATATGAACTTCATATTGTTTTGATCAGACAATATGGGGGTTGAGATATTAAAATAAAATAAAAATTTCCAACGAAAACTTTTTACTTTATAAAATCTTTTTTATGAAAAAAAAAGAAAATCTATCACATTTGTGGGAACTAAAAATATTTTAACATTTTTTGTTTCTAATTAACAAATTGTTTTCATAACTAATGCCGTTTTCTTTTCTGACAAAAAATATCGCACTTTATTTGCACTTTTTTCGAAAAGTGTTTTTTTTTTATATATTCTGAATTAAGGGCTACCTTATCTTATATATCAACCGAAAGGTCTCAAAGGCAAGCCTTCGTAAAGCACAAAAAATTGCAGCCATTAACTTTTTCAAGGTCATAGTTTGAGAATATTTCCCTATTGTTCCCCTTTTTTTAATATTTTCACCCTCTGACTTCAAAGAGGTTAATAATAAAATTTGTTTGCATTTCATCAACACAGCTCTTTGAGATAAGGTTGCTCTTAATTTAGAATATATACTTTTCGAAAAAAGTGCAACAAAAGTGACATTTTTTGCAAGAAAAGAAAACGGCATAAAATACTAACCTCAAAACTTTATTATAACGTAGGTGAACGGTTCTAAATAGTAGGATGAGTATAATTTAAACCTTCTTTTCAATAAAAGGCACTTTTTAATAGAAGCTGCTTTTTAAATAAAAGGTACTTTAGAAAAAAAAGGTACTTTAGAAAAAAGGCAGTTTTTAATAAAAGCTGCCTATTTAATAAATGTTACTTGTTTCTTAACCAAGCACCTTTTTCAATAAAGCGTATATTTTGAATAAAAAGTACTTTTTGAATAAAAGGTATTTTTTATTAAAATTTTTTTTTAATAAAAGGTACTTCTTTTTAATAAAATGTACGTCGTTTTAACAAAAAGTAATTTGTACTAACAGGTACTTTTTAATAAACAGTAAAAAATACTTTTTTGTAAAATAATATTTAGTTTTTAATAAAATTTAGTTTTTTAATTAAAAGTACTATTTACCAAAAAGTACATTTTTAATATGATTCTTTATAGTAAAACGCACTTTTTAAGTACTTCTTTAATAAAAGGCGATTTTTTAATAAATTGTACTTTTGTAATAAAAATTACTTTTATACTTACTTTTTTCTTAACAAAAAATACTTTTTAATACAAGGTACTTTTTTAATAAGAGGTGCTGTTTTAATATAAGGTAATTATACCCTCCACTCCAGTGTGCAGAGGGTATATATAAGTTTGTCATTCCGTTTGTAATAATTAGAAAAAAAATTTTGGACCCCATAAAATATATATATTTGTGATCCTTATAACAACCGGAGTTGATATAGCGATGTCCGTCTGTCCGTCTGTGGAAATCACGATGACGGCATCAATCGGGCAGCTAGGGTGCTCGTTGACATAAAAACTGATTCACTAACATCCTGAAAAGTTTGCTATTTAAAATCGTTCAAATCGGTCGATTAGGGCCCGAGATTTGAATGAAGAACTAAAAAAAGTCTTGAAAAAATATAATTTTCTATGTTGTTCTTGTCACGATCACGCCCTGAATAGTGCAGCTACAGTGATCATTTTTAGTGAGAATGATTCACCAAATTCATGGGAAGATCTCTGTTTCTTGTTGTTGTTCTAAATGTTGTGTTGTTATCATAGCTGGACTTGTGGTTTTTGTGGTCGTTGTGGTAATAATATAATAAAAACTAACCCTTTGTACATTTTTTTATTAACTCTGGTAGAAAAATTTAAAAGTTTCCATTGTTTTGGCATCACACTAAAAATTTGTTAGATCATTTTTGTTATTACCACGAGCCTGCCTGCAAAATTTCAGATCGAATGGCTTATGGGAAATTGGTTAAAATCGATCCAAAATTTTTTCGAC
The DNA here is from genome assembly GCA_963682025.1 of Cordilura impudica. Lineage (NCBI taxonomy): Eukaryota > Metazoa > Arthropoda > Insecta > Diptera > Scathophagidae > Cordilura > Cordilura impudica. Next base: position 284,498,079 of record OY821518.1, read on the forward strand.
AAGCAGTCACTACGAGTTAATATAAAGGGAGTAAAAATTCACCAACATCTAAAGCAAATAATGCTAAAATACCTAGTTGTTAATAAAAAAAAACCAATGTAAATATAGCAAAAAAAAATTTTATGTATAAATTTATTTATAAATTTATATAAACATATTAAATAATACAAATAATATACATATATTATATACATATGTACATATATCCATAACAACTGCATGTTAGAAATAAGTCGGTATATTATTTTATTTACATAAAATTCTGCAATATTTTGTTGTGGGGAAAATACATTTCTTTTGCATTAACAGGGTGTCACTTCATTTTGCTCCGCGTGACTATGCCACAGTAGATGGCGCCACAATTTTTGTTTGTTCTAATTAGCTTTGCAATAGCTATTTCTATTTAAACATGAATGTTAATATTTTCAACTGGATATCATACAGAACAATGTTAGGAATATACACGGGCTGGTCTTTTATTTCATATGTATTTTCATTATTCTTTTACAAATATGAACATAAGTTTGGCATATTAACTTTTTGTTGTCTTTACAAAATAGAGTACCGAGTTCATCAATGAGTTTTTTTCTTTCAAAACAGTTCTACATAGTTATATAGAATTATTATTCTGCTTTACCTACAAAATATCTGATTGGGATTACACCTAATTTTTAAAAATTGTTTATAATTACTAAAGCATTATTATTCACATAAATACAAAATTGCACTTTTTAAATTTTCCATTCAAATTTAAGAAAATATCAATTCTAAAAACTGGAATTAAAAATTTCCAATTATAAATTACAATTAATTGAATTTCAGAAAATCATATCAAAACGTCGGAAATTATAATTTTAAATTTAGAAGACATCAATTGCATCTTCAATATATAAATTTTATTCGTTAAACACAAATTGAAATTAAAAAAAAAAAAAAAAAAACACCAAGTACCTATGTTTACATTTAAAAAATTTTTACATTTAAAAAAAATCTTGACATTCAGGAAAAATTAATAGCTTTTCAGTACCGCGATTCAGTAACTTCTTTTAACGATAGTCGAATCGAATTGCAAAATTATCAGTAAAATTTTTAAACGATGTTCGCTATTGCTAAAGTCAGCTGTTGTTGTTATCTAAACGACAACCATTTTTGTGTTGTTTATTCAATCGATAAAAACTTAAATTTTTAGGTTGAAATGTCGCCATACATAAATAAAAATCATAAAATAGTGAAAATATTTTGCTTTAATTAAAAAACTTTTTTATATAAATAAAAAAATTAAATAGCATATTAAATTCATTATTTCATTTTCAAATAAATACACAGAAATATTAGTAAAAAAATAAAGATATTAAAATCATAAAATCATCCTGTCAAACACGAAGTAATTTGTTTTTTTATATTCTTCTTTGTGTTTTCCGCTTATTTTGACAAAGATGCCACTCGTTTACAATTTAAATAAATAGAAAAATAGATTTGTCGACTGCCGTTAAGATGTATGTACTTAGTGAATCACTTAATCCTTAGTGCAAACAACAATAGCTGTCGATATATTTTGCGATTGTGGGATCGTTGAAATTTACAGAATCACACTACAGAAAACATTAATTTAAATTCAATGAATTTTAGAAAACGTCAAATTATATTTAAGAATTGCAAACATAAAAACTGTTACATAAATAAACGCAATTTGATGAGAATATTATTTTATATATATAAATTTTCACAATTTTTTTTGGATGAAAATTTTAAGTTTTTCAGAAAATAAAGAGAACAAATTATTTTATTTAAAATGTTTGGGACATTTGGTTTTTTGCGTTTGGCATCCCTAAATTGAATATTTATTATTATAAATTTATTCTCTATGTTTTCCAAATATGGCAATATTTTAATAAAAAAACTGAGAGAGTTTTTTTGGTTATTATTTTGTTAATCCATCCGACCTATATGGCCGCAATGAAGAAATATTTGGCCAGTTAAAAGAAACTATACAGCCATCTCCAATTAACACGATTTAATGCATATAGCCACCCTACACAACCATTACCTTGGCAATGGAGGTTAGGGCGAGCTATTTAATTAGCAAAAACTAAATTAAACGAGAAGTTATGTCATATAACCGGAAACGCATGCATATACGTATATAACCTAAATGCATGCCGATCAGCAACCACGATGACCAAAAAGAAAACACCGAAAGAAATCCGAAATAATAGAAAAGACGAAAACCAACCCAAAGAATTTGCTGAAATAATTTGGTATTAAGTTTACAAATTATTTACTTTTTCATTTACATTTATTATCAAGACCCAAACCGAGGTGGAGGGTAGCCGAATTTAACACTCTTACTTTTTTAATAAAAGTTAATTTTTTCAAATAAAATGTACTTTTTTTTTAATAAATGGTACTTTTTTAATAAAAGATTTAAAAAAAATGTAATTCTGTAATAAGAGATACTTTTTAATAAAAGGTAAATTTTTAGTATAAGGTACTTTTTTTAATAAAAGGTACGTTGTTAATAAAATGTAATTTTTAGTGAAAGGTACTTTTTTATTAAAAGGTAATTTTTAACACTCGGTACTTTTTTAATAAAAGGTACTTCTTAATGTAAGATACTTTTTAATAAAAGGTACTTTCGTAATAAAGGTTTCAATTTTAATAAATGGTGCTTTTTAACAAAATGTACTTTTTTTTAAATAAAAGTTACATTCTTAATAAAAAGTAATTTTAACAGAATATACTTTTTATTAATAAAAGATACTTTCTTAATGAAAGATACTTTTTTAATAAAAGATAGTTTTTTGGTTAGGTATTTTTTGTCAAAAGTACTAGTTTTAATAAAAGGTACTTTTTATTACAATGTACTTTTTTAATACGTTTTTAATAAAAAATACTTTTGAATCAAATGCACTTTCTTTTAATAAAAGGTATTTTTTAACCAAAGGAACATTTTTAATAAAAGGTAACTTTTAATAAAAGGTACTTTTTTAATAAAAGAACTTTTTCCATAAAAGTACTTTTTAGATAAAAGGTACTTTTTTAGTGAAAGGTACTATTTTAAAAAAAGGCACCTTCGAAGTCAGAGATATTTTATTAGTAAAAGGTACTTTTTTTATAAAAGGTACTTGTTTAATAAAAGGTACTTCTTAATAAAATGTACTTTTTTAATAAAGATACTTTTTAATAGAAGTACTTTTTTAATGTAAGTTACTTTTTTAATGAAAGGTACTTATTTTAATAGAAGGTACTTTTTAGTCAAAGGTACCTTTTAAAAAAATTTGCTTCTTAGTCAAAGGTACTTTTTAATAAGAGGTACTTTTTTAATAAAAGATACTTTTTCAACAAAAGGTACTTTTTTAATAAAAGGAATTTTTTTAATAAAAGGTACTTTTTTAATGAAAGGTACTTTTGTTTAATAAAATATACTTTTAAGTCAAAGGTACTTTTTTAATCAAAGGTACTTTTTTAATAAAAGGTGTTTTTTTAATAAAAGGTGTTTTGTTAATATAAGGTACTTTTTAAAAATTGTGCTTTTTAAATAAAAGATACTTGTTTAATATAAGGTACTTTTTTGTAAAAGTTATTTTTTTTAGCAAAAGGTACTTTTTTATAAAAGCTACTTTTTTAATAAAAGCTACTTTTTTAATAAAAGCTACTTTTTTACATTTTACAGTTTTATAATATGTAATTTTTAATTAATGGTAGGTATTTTTGTAAAAAGGGTACCTTTTAAATAAAGGGTACTTTTTTTAGTAACATGTAATTTTTTGAGAAAATATACAAAAAAGTACGTTTTATAAAAAAATTATCTTATATTGGAAGTTACTTTTTTACTAAAAATTACATTTTTATAAAATGTACTTCAATTCTATATATTGACAATTGGTTAAAGACATAATGAGAGGTTATTTTATTTTGTTTATTTCAAAGGTTTTGTAAGGTGTATTTAGATAAAGCTGTGATAGAATTTTTAAATATTGTCATTCTTCATAATTGTTAGTTAACAACAATTCATTAAAACTTATTTTGTAAAACTCTAGGTCGTATGAGTATTAGAAATAAAGCAGTTTTTATACCCTATACCACTATGTGGTTTGGGTATAATGACTGTGTGCTGCTGTTTGTAACAACCAAAAATATTTGACCTAGACCCATGTTTAATTATACCGATCGAATCAGAATCACTTTCTGAGTTGATTTAACAATGTCCGTCCGTCCGTCCGTCCGTCCGTCTGTGTGTCCATGTAAAGCTTGTAATCAAACTGCAGGTCGCAAATATGAATATATTTTGACGAAATTTGGTATATAAGCTTGTATCGGCCATGGGATGAACGCTATTGAAATTGGTGAGAATCGGTCAATGTTCAGACCTAGCCCCCATACAAATTACCCATATGAAATCGACATAAATTGCCATAAGATCCAAATTGTCATATAGATCTTACTCAAATTATGTTTGTATGCGTTCATTACATCCACTAGTGAGTAGTCCAAAAATGATCCCTTTGACCCCATATAGAACTGCTTCCCGATCTTCACTTAAATCTATTAAAAAACAAAAATATTGCACTGATTCTTCTCAAATTTTGTTTGTACATATTTTTGCAAAATACAAGAGACTTTACCAAACACGATCAGGATCGGTCCATTTTTGGACCTAGTCCCTTTATAGATATAGCATCCGATATGAACTTTTTCATATCTGCAGCCAAAAAAATTAATAAAAATCCCACTCAAATTTGGTTTTTGCTTATTTTCAATGTCCAGTTAGTTGGGCCTAAGAGATAGGGTTTCTAAACGCATGGTATAGGGTATCGTATAGTCGGTCTAGACCGACTATAATTTTCTTACTTGTTAAATAATAATTTTTTTCTGTAACTATTATAGGAAACGGTTAGATTTCTAAATAAAATTCTTCAAATAGTTATAATATCAGACCAATTGAGCTTTTTAGTTAAATTTAGAAATTGATAGTATAAAGAATTTAAAAATTTCCTTACAATTTAATTTATTTTATTTTTTAATTCCTTCTCGGTAATAGAGTTCATTGTTTCACGTATTTTTTCTGTAAAATGACCTTGAATTATTTTAATTTCAAACTAAATTGCTTCAAGGTAAATTTAAGTTAAAATTAACTTAAATCTTAATTAGTTTCACTCTACCACTTAATGATTCATCTTTACTTTTGTAAATAAAAAAAAATAATTAAATAAATTAATAACAATACAAGTCAAATTAAGATGGATTGTTTATTAGATTGTTTTTCAATTAATTATGGTTTCTTTTTTTATTTTCTTTTAAATTTATGGAATTTGTATAAACACAAATATATAGAGGAGCCATTTATTACTATTCAATATATTATTTTAAAATTGATTTTAAAGATCTTTTTAACAAGTCTTAAAAAATTTAAAAAGCAATATTTTATTTTTATCCTATGCTTTCAACCAAGGACTTGTTTCAAGTATTCGTTCAATATTTTTGTTTAACTTTAAAATTTAGGTTGTTGGATGAAATATGAGTAGTTTCTCTCATTTCTTTAAACATCTGACATAACTATGACAATATTTATGCCTCTTTGACGTATCAATTTCCTAGACAACATTTTTAGGGCATTCAAAATTTTTTCAACTAAACTACTCATATTTTGTAAAACTTTCTGTTCCTTGAATATTTAATCGATTTTTTTTAGAAAACATCATCAACAATTTGTTTGTAATTATTCATTCAACATTTTGTTTTGTTAACTTTTTTTAATTGTACTAACATGAGTGTTTATAATGACATGCATTGTTGTTTGATCTTACTACTCGTATCTCAGTATATAGTTTAATGTGTCATACCCTTAACTTGAGATACTTCTAGCTGGATGATAATATTTTTTTATATTCATTGCTTAGATGCATTTAATTATTATTTTCTTTTGTATGTTTAACTTGTCAGTTTCGTATGCTTAAGTTCATTCATTATAAGATTTAATTAAGCATTGCAATTTTTGCGAATTATATAGAATTTATTGTTAAATCACTTGCAGTTGTTGTCGGTTAATTTTTTATGAAAATTAAATAATTTTAATATGTAGAAAATTAGTTTGTTGGCATAATATGTATTTTGCAAACGTGACACACCCCTATTAAGGAGCATTTATTTGCAAATTGATTTTAAAACTTTTAAGGTATGATTTGTAGAGTGATATGCATTTTAAATAGTATTGAAATTTTAAAATAAAAAGAAACACCTGTTAAAAGATAACGATAATACTTAATGCTTTGAGGATTTATAATAAAGATTCCCACGATCGTTATAAATAAGTAATAATATATGTTTTTGTTTAAGATATGTGTAATCAATAAAGTAGATTTTTATTTTTAAAATAATTCTGAACAAAATTGTACATTTCTAAATGAATTATAGATTTCTAAATGAAAATATATAGAAAAAAATATCACCCGTATTTTCGTTAAAAAATTGATTTTACATATTATTTATTTATCATGACTGAATCACTGACTGACTCACTGATATGTTAAGTTGTTTGATTAATATTTAATTTCATAAAAATATTACTCATGCGTCTATCTATGTATTAACATTTTGGAGCTAGGAATTTGAAGAGAGGAATGTATGCTCCTCTACCGTACGTACATTTCTTTAAAATATAAATAAACTTGCAAAAGGAGAAGAAGTTTTTCAACTCAACGCAACCACCTAATTAAAATTTAAAAATTTCCCAGAAGATGATCTGCGAAGCAGATCGAAATATCGGAAGAATAAAATCAGCGAAATAAAATATAAAAACTTCTTTGTTTTTAATTTCTTTTATTTCATTATTTATGACCTAAAACCAAACAATAACACAACACAAAATATATTTCTTTAAATTTTTTCTCAAGGAAGTACTTTTAATTCAAAAATGCCTTTTCTGAAGAAATACCTTCTATTAAAAAAGAAAAATTACCTTTTATTAAAAAATGGCCTTTTATTATCTTTTCTTAAACTTTCTTAAAAATAACTTTTTTTCGTTAAGAATTTCTTAAAATTGCTTTTTCTATTTTTTTCTTAAGAACTTACCTCTCTGAAAAAAATGATTTTTATAAAAAAATTACCTTTTATTAAAAAAACAGCTTTTATTAAAGAAGTACCTTTTATCAAAAAAGCACCCTTTATTAAAAAACTACCTTCTATTAAATAGTACCTTTTCTTAAAACAATAAATTTTCTTAAAAAAGTACCACTATGTGGTTTGGGTATAATGACTTTGTGCTGCTGTTTGTAACTACCAAAAATATTTGACCTAGACCCATCTTTTATTACACCGATCGAATCAGAATCACTATCTGATTCGATTTAACGATATACGTCCGTGTGTCCGTCCGTCCGTCTGTGTGTCCATGTAAACCTTGTAATCAAACTGCAGATCGCAAATCTGAGTATATTTTGATGAAATTTGGTATATAAGCTTTTATCGGCCTAGGATGAACGATATTGAAATTGGTCAAAATCGGTCTATGTTCAGACCTAGCCCCCATACAAATGACCCCTATGAAATCGACATAAATTGCCATAAGATCCAAATTGTCATATAAATCTTACTCAAATTGGGTTTGTATGCGTTTATTACATCCATTAATGAGTAGTCCAAAAATGATCCCTATGGGACCTTTCTTAGTCATAGGCCCTACATAGAGCTGGTTCCTGATTTTCACTTAAATCTATCTAAAAACGAAAAAATTTCACTGATTCTTCTCAAATTTTGTTTGTATATATTTTTGCAAAATACAAGAGACTTTACCAAACATAGTCAGGATCGGTGCATTTTTGGGCATATTACCCATATAGATATAGCATCCGATATGAACTTTTTCATATCCGCAACCAAAAAAATTAATAAAAATCGCACTCAAATTTGGTTTATGCTTATTTTCTATGTCCAGTTAGTTGGGCCTATGTGATAGGGTCACGCATGGTATGGGATATCATATAGTCGGTCTAGACTGACTATAATTTTCTTACTTGTTTCTTATAAACTAACCTTTCTGAAAGAACTGATTTTTGTTAAAAAAGTGCATTGTGGTAAAAAAAAACCTTTTACTAAAAAAATACCTTTTATTAAAAAATTATCTTTATTGTATAAGTAAATTTTATTAAAAAAGTACCTTTTATTACAAGAGTACCTTTTATTAAAAGAGTAACTACTCTTAAAGTAGTATTTTCTCTTAGAAAATAACATCTTATTACAAGGGTATAATTTTTTTAAAAACGTACTTTATCTTAATAAAGTAAGTTTTCAAAAAAAAAAAATTTTTTTTTAAAAAGCAAATTTTCTTAAAATGGTGCATAGCCTTAATTAATTGCCCTTTTAAAAATTCCCTTTTCTAAAAAGTACATTTTCTTAAATAAGTTCATATTCTTAAAAAAGGACTTTTTCTTCAAATATTACATTTTCTTAAAAAAGTATATTTTCTTAAAAATACCATAAAAATAAAGGTACCATTTCTTAAAGAAATAAATTTTCCTAAAAAAGTACCTTTTTTTTAAAAAGGCACATTTCCTGGAGAAAGAACCTTTCGTAAAAAAAGTACGTTTTCTTAAACAAGTACATCTTGTTAAAAAAAATTACTTATTCTTAAAAAGTACCTTTACTTAAAAATAGCTTTTCTTAAAAAGTACCTTTACTCAAAAATAAATTTTCAGAAAAAATACCTTTTCTTCCAAAAGTTTATTTTCTTTAAAAAGTAAATTTTTTAAACTCTTTCTTTTAACTCATACTCTCTGTCTGTCTGTCTGCCATGGGTGGACCCCATTCCCCCTTATCCAATTGATCTGAACTTGGCCCATAGTCTTGTCGTGACTACAGATGAATTTTGTGGTAGTCACGCACAGTCACGCGTGGTCACGCACAGTTACGGAGTGATCTATATGTCATTTCCCCTCATCCGATCGACCTCAAACTTGGTCTATACGCTTGCTGTGAAAAAAAGATTAGCTTTGACTTAGTCACGCATGGTCACGCCCAGTCACGGAGTGATCTAAATGTCATTTTCCCTCATCCGATTGATCTGAAACTTGGTCCATACACTTGCTGTGAAAATTTATTAACTTTAACTAAGTCACGCACAGTCACGCATGGTCACGCACAGGCACGGAGTGATCTAAATGTCATTTACCCTTATCCGACCGATCTGAAACTTGGTCGAAATACTTGCTGTAAAGAAAGATCAACTTTGACATGGTCACGTACAGTCACTGAGAGATTAAAACCCCACTTCCCCTCATCCGATGGATCTGAAACTTTGTCCATAGACTTGTTGTGGCTAAAGATTAATTTTAAGACAGTCACGGAGATATGCAAAACTCATATGCGTAAGAAAGAAAGAGTTTTAATAAAAACTTTGTTTTTATGGGTTAGATTATTTAAAAAGTATCTTTACTTAAAAAAACTTTTTTAAAAATGTAAATTTTTCTAAAAAATTAATTTTTCTTACAAAGTGCCTTTCCTTAAAAACAGTTGGTTTTTAAAAATACCTTTTCATAAATAGTACTCCCTCTTCTTACAAAAGAACACTTTCTAAAAAAATATTTTTTCTTAAAAATTACCTCTTCTTAAAAATTTACCTTTTCTTAAAAAATCAAATTTTCTTCATACAAATGCCTTTTTCTTAAAAAAATACCATTTCATGCAAAAATGAATTTTCTTTAAAAAAAAATTTGTTACTAAAAAAATTTCCTTTTCTTACAAAAGTACACTTTCTTTTCTTAAAAAATAACTTTTTTTAGCCGCTGTCATATTAATCCCGGCATATGATAACAGATGTATACGGTGTATGGAAGGAACCACGCCTACCATACCGATCCCGTGACCTTTTGGCACAAATTCTTAAATTCACAATTTACAGACCAAGAAAATTCTCGCTATCATAGTACTTCAGATGCATGATATATATTTATTTTATATGGGGGGTGCCACGCCCACAAATATATCTCACTCAATTTTCACTTTACTTTGTTGAAAAATCAACTTTTTATTAAACATTTTTTTTAAATACTAGCTGGGCTCGGTCCGCGATGCTGCTCCTAAAAAAACAACTGTTTTTTATATTGCATCTAAATTTTAATACACAGTGTCGGACAAAAATGAAGCACGAACTCCCCCAAAGTTTTACCAGATATCTAGGTATAATAATAAAATAATATTTTGGCACACCTCTCTGCCCACAGACCAAAATTAAAAAAATCAAACTTCACAATGTCACCCGCGAGGCTATTCTGAAAATTACATACAACAGCCATTTTTAATTATATATAGAGATAGATATACTCTATATAAAGATGGATGATAGATAGATTAAATTTTTTCTTGGAAAAAGTACTTTTTGCTGGAAAAGTATTATTTTTAGAAAAGTTAACCACATAAAAAACAAATAAGTATAAATCCTAATCGAAATTTGATAGCAAGTCCTTATTTTACTTTTCTTGGAAAGCTACTTGTTTGGGAAAGACTACTTTTCTTTGGAAAAAAATTTTCGTTTTCGAAACAGATAACTGTTTTTAGATTGGCACCATCGTCTTTGTAGAAGTTACTCTTATTTTAATAACTAAATTTTATAAACATTTTTCATAAATTTTCTAAACGAATTCCATGAATATTAAATTATTTTTTTAAATACTGATTAGTCTCTATTAAAATGCTTAAACTGGTGTTAGTAAATATTTTCAATTCTGCAAAAATAACTTCCAAACTGTAAAACCGCAAACTATTTATGCAAAAACCTGCATAGAGCAAGCTTAAAAATTTGTAAATAAAATTCCAAATTGTTTTATTATTATTTTCTCACAATAGCAAATTTACATTACAATATTAGCTAATGATTGTGATAAATACATATGTATGTAGGTACTAAATTTAAACATAATTTCCATTTATTTAAATATTTCCATATAGAAAATGGAGCGACCCTCTTAAAATTGCAATAACCTTTGTATAAAAAAACATCACAACAATAATTAGGTCACTTATCTTGGTCGTACTCTTACTTACAATTAGAGATCCATTGCTTTACTCTTATGGCGTATATCAAGTATTTTTATTTAATTTTCTGTCCTATGCCTGCGTATTGGACAAATTATACCCGTATTTTACTGATGTTTATAAAAATTCTCGTATGCCTATTGAAAGTGGTAATCCGAGCGGTAATTTTATTTTTTTTTTGTTTAAATTACAACATAAATATTAATCGGTATAGAAATGATGGTAATTTTGGGAATTTCCAAAAGTGCAACAGCCATTATAAAAAAATCAAAGTTAAGTTTCGATTTTCTAGCTGATGACGTTTGTTAAAATTTTGCCAGTTGTTATTTAATTTTCTTATCATTTAGCATGTATTTGTTATTGTAGTTTATTTACTTTTTTTCATTTACACAAGCCTAGGTCAACAAAGTTGTTAACGAAAACTTAATTTATTTCGAGCTTAAAAGTGGGCTCATAAGTTTGTTTAAAGGCAGTAACAATTGCAGTTGATTAAGTTAGAGCTTAACAAAGTTATAACTGAGAATTTTAGGTTTTATAAATATGGTAGTACAAATGTTTGCGATGTATGTATGTTAAGTATTTTAAAATTATAATACTTTAGTGCTGTGAAGAAAATTATTAAACTTTGGGAAAAACATTGATTTTATATTCTGACGATAAACTAAGCCAATCTTGTTTTATTTCATATTTTCAAAATTATTCATTAAAAGGCTTGAAATTGATTTACCGAATACTATCTTAAACGAGTACCCATCAGCTATAGCTAGGCTTTTCATGATATCAATATTTCCTTTCAAATACTTTTAGGAACGGTAACTGATTACTTTTATTATCAACTATAAAAGAGGATTAACTAAAAAATTTAGAAATGTATATATGACCTCAAACCGAACAATGAGTAACTAATTATTCCAACACAGATCAACAATACTTAAAACTAACTAAAAAAATTCTTTCATAAATTTGTTTTTCGAATAATTTTCTTTAATAGTTTTTGAATAATTTAAGACCTTTTGCATTGTTTAAAAGGCATGTCGCCCACTTAAGTGATTGCTCGCAGATTTAAAACTATTTAATGGTATACCGATTACCGATTACTTTTTTTTTTTCCATATTTTTATATTTAATTTAATTAATTTAAGAACACATTTTTTAAGGATAAAAAGGTGTTAATTTTCAATAAAAAAATATATATGGGGCGTTTCATGTCAAGTGATCCAACTTTTGACACCGATGTCTTCCGATCGGGATGAAATTTGCACCAAGGTTAGTCCTATTGGATGGTAGTTTAGACACAATTTTTCAACAATTCCGGTCCAGAACTCTCTGAGTTAGAGTGGGTAAAATTTGACAGTTTGGCCAAACAGGTGTTTTTCCCATCCATGTAACTTTTTACCTATTGTAGTTCAGATAGCTATTTCTTCAGTCTTTCGGAAAAAAAAATTTAAAAAAATTAAAAAAATTTTCTTTAACTTTTTTTTTTTTGCAAAATCAAAAATTTTTTTGACTTTTTTTTTCAAAAAAGGTTTTTCAATTTTTACCGTATGCACTAAACTGGTATTTCGGAGAACGGCCATAAAATATTTCCACCTGATACAAACACTTGTCACTGGGTTACCTGATATTTTGACAATAAAAATCACATTTAATATTACGTGAGCTCAAAACTACCTATAGGATTGACAAAAAAAAGCCGCTATGATAGGCAGATACATGACTCAGAAAAAAAGTTGGGGGTTTAACATATTATGGGGATTACAGTATCGAAGGTATGAAACTTTAGTTAGGTATGTTACATACCGTCGGAAATGCTAATTTGTCTAGTTTCTCAGTATAGCTTTATTTTTAAGGTTTTAGAAACACTCACACACTAATAGGAAAAATTCAAATTAGTGCATATGCTAAAAATTGAAAAACCGTTGTCTTGAGGTACAAAATATTTTTTTTTATAGATATCCCACTCGCATCCCACTAAGCGACCAAAAAGCTGTTAAAGGAAAAGACCTAAGCTTTCTTTTGAGCAAAAAAAAGAAATTTCCTTTTTTGAAAAAAAAGTAAAAAAATTTTTTGATTTTGCAAAAAAAAAAGTAACAAATTTTTTTAATTTAAAAAAAAAAATTTTTTTTCTCGAAAAACTGAAGAAATAGCTATCTAAACTATTTGGGACAAATTTGGCTGAGCAAAATAGGTAAAAAGTTAAATGGATGAGAAAAACACCTGTTTGGCCAAAATGTCAAATTTTGACTCCTTCCAACTCAGAGAGTACTGGACCGATCTTGTTGAAAAATTGTGTCTAAACTACTATCCAATAGGACTAACTTTGGTTCATCCCGATCGCAATACATCGGTTTCAAAAGTTGGATCACTTGACATGAAACGCCACATATATATATTTATATTTTTTTTTATATACAGTTAGTTCCTTGAAATAACTATGGAATTTTTTAACAGTGTGATATAAATATTTCCTTAAATATTTGTAGAAACTAGTACCGATTACTTTTATAAATAGGTTATTTACAAAAAATTTTGTTAAAAAAATTTTTTTTCTTACTAATGGTTACGAGTACCGATTAATTTTTTAATTTTTCCATTTCCTTTTTCAAATATTTGAGGGAAAAAGTTAATTTTTATATATATATGAAATAACTATTAATCTCATAAAATTACTACCGATTATTCTAAAAATGACTACGAATATTTTTATTATAAATCTTGAAAGATTTTTATTTGGAAGAGCTAACAATTACTACGACAGAAATTTGTAATATTTTCATAGAATAAGTTTTTCGAATGATTTTCTTTTGACCGAGTACCGATTACTATTCTTAATAGCTGATGAAAGGGATACACATATTTTTCTGTGTGGAGCTGGATATGTAGCTTAGTTAAATGATTGTTTGGTATTTTTTAAATTATTGTTGGTAATTTTTTCAAAAGCAATACCGATTACTTTTAAACATTATTTTCAAAATTTAGATATTATTTGTTTTTCGATATATACGAGTTTTTTATTTTAATATGAATATCGGTTACATTTCTAGGCAAGTATATATGCGGGTTTGTGATTACTTTTTTTTAATAATAGGCTTAACTGCTAACCTTTTTGTGCGAGTAACAATAGGTTTATGGTTGATTTGATAAATGAAATCAATATCAATTTATTTCTAAATATTGATAGCAAATTTCGATTACTTCTTTTAATAACTTATAAGGATTTAATTTTTGGGACAACAGGCATTTTATTTTAAAATTTTGATATTTTTTATGATTAGCGGTTTAATTTTTAAACGAGTACTCATACGTTTTTTATTTTCATTGAACTCAAAAGGTTTATCATGTCGAAGAAAAATACTTGCTATGCAATTACTTTTAATATTCAAACTAAATACCGATTACGCCTAAATTCTTGTTTGATTTAAAAGTCTTTTTATGAAACGCTTATTATATGATTAATTATGTTACTTTAAATGATTCCGTTAACTTTTTTTAAACGAATACCCATGATATACAAATGTTATTTGTTTCGATGAAAAATTAAATCTGTATTGTTTTAAAAATAGCTTAGAGTGAATTTTCAGTTACTTTTCAAAATTTGTACCGAATTATTATTCAAATTGTGTACTTTTCATAATTTTTTTCATTTGATGATAAATTTAAACTATAGACATTTTGTACGTACCGACTACTTAATCAAATTGAGTACCGATTACTTTTCATATTTTTTTAATTGAAATTATCTTATAAATAATAGGAGTATTGACGCAAAATAAATTTATTTTTGATTTTTGCATATGAATACGGTAACTTCTTTTTAACGAGTACCCATGAGTTCAAAATATTATATGGAATGGAAGAATAGCTTTTTAAAACGAGTACCACTCACTTAATCTAGTTCTTAATTTTGAGCAAACTTCACTAAAACACGGATATTAGTGAATCTCTATAACTATCGGTTACTTTTTAAACGAGTAGCCATCTATTAACAATGAAAAGTTTTTTTATTATGAAGAATTTTAACTTGACATAAAAAAGTATTTTCTTCGTATAAAAAAAATGTTTACTAACTATTTTTTAGATTATCGATTACCGATTTTAGTACCGATTACTTTTTTTTAACACTAGAACAACATTTATTTAAAAAAATATTTAATTGGTATTTTAAGGCAGTATTGATATCTAGTATCTGTGTTTTCTAATGTAGTAAGTTTTTTTATATTACATATTTGAGGTTTGTTATTCGGTTACTCATGTTATATCCACCCTCTTTTGCATTACCTGATTGTATAAACTATTTTCAATTCATTTATTTCACTTTAACTAATTACGTTACATGTTTTTTTTTTCGTTTCCAGCATATGACTGTATTTGAGTACCTTTGTATTTAGTATGAGGAGTACCTTTACTTTTTCATTGTATTATTTACGAATTGAATGTATGCATGTTTTGACATGCTGACTGAATGTATTTATGACTGTTTCTAGTATCAGTATAGTGCTAATTTTGATTATCTCATACGTTCATACATACTTACCAGTAAGGTGGTATTTATTTGTATGCTAACACTTTTTCTTCGAGAAAATGTAATTAGTAGAACATCAAAGGAAATTTCGAGAAAAGTATTTTGGATCGAGGTTCAGAAATAAATATTTAAAATTTTGGGATTATAGAAAGACTAAAGAAATAGATAAGCTGAGTCAAAATAAAAAATTTCATATTAATAAAATCGGTTAGCCGGGATAAAAAAATCGGGTTTTGATAAACATTAAATTATGATTTTCTATAACCCTGTTTGCAAAAAAGAAAACAGGTTTTCGGTTAACCAGTTTGCAAATAATATTTATGGCACTGTTCATTTACTTTCTAAACTTTTAAAAATGTTAGGCATAATTTTAGAATTTGTACAAAATATAAGCAAATTGCTCAATTTAAAGAATTTTATAATATACTTGCTGTTTGTATTTGTTGTTCAACAAAAGATGTTAAAAATTTATTGGCTTTTTGTAATTTTAATACTTTTATTTTTTTTCTATTGTAGATCGAATTGTGTAATAAGTGTTAACCTAATAAATATTTTACTTACTTCAAGTAAAGTCACAAAACTATGAATTTATTGTATTTCTTTTGTGTTTGTTAACAGACGTTACAAATTTGAATTTGTTTTCGTGTGATTTTCTTTATGTTTATATGTACGACTCTGAAAAATAACAACAGAAAAAGTAAATTTTTATTCTTAATGAAAAGTTTTAAAAATATCGTAAGTAGTTAGTTGTGTTTTAGACGCGTTACAATACGTTACGATTTTGAAAAATAATAAATAAATAAATTTAAAAGAACTAGTTTTTTTAGAATTTTTTTATTATATTAAATATTCAAAGAAAAATCGTGAGAATATTGTTCCATAATATTAAAAAATTCTATAAGTAAACTTGAACTTGAATTTGAAAGACATAAGTGAAACAATATAAATATTAAAACAACGAAAGGATTAAAGATTAATGTAATAAAAAATATACATATATAAAAAAGTATACAAAAAAATTATTTAATGTTATAATTTTTATTTATTTTTATCATTCATATGTCAAATAGAGATATAGTATTTTTAAATTAAATAATCAAATAAAATTTAAAAGAAAGTAAATAGTTTTTATTTGTGTCAACGAAAGTTTTAACAACATTTTGGTTTTTTAACAAATAAATCCTTTGTTAAAGTAACATATTTGTGCCTATAAAAACTTGTGAAAAAATCGTAGAAATTTGTGTGCGCTTGTAAAACTGTGAAGGTTATAACTGCATCAATGTTGAGAAAATTTTATGGTTATAATAAAAAAAATATTTACAAAAAAAAAAAAAAAATATGAAGGTCTAAGAAAATTTTCAAGCTGCAGTAGTAAAAAAAATCAATTTTAAATAAAATTTACAATATTTATAAATAAATGTTAAGAAGGCTAAAAAAATCAATTTTTTAAGAATATTTAAATTAAAAAAAAAAAAATATAATAAAAAATGTTTCACTCATGAGAAAATATTATTAAAAAAAATTATTATTAAAAATGTACACTTATGAGAAAATATTATAATAATGGTTTTAAAAATTAATTAAAGAACTGTTTTAAGGTTTAGTTCCTTGTACATAGATAAAAGTGAACATTTTCGCAGTTATCTGGATATTTTTGAAAGAAACTTTAATAATGAAAGACTGCTAAGGATTTATTTCAAAAATTTAGAAAAATTCCATTTTACACTAATTTAAAAATTTAGAAATATCTTCAAATCTGCTGGGAATTAGTTTTAAATAAATTAAATATCAAGAAAAATATGTTAACTTCTTTTTATAAATCATCAACTGGGAGTTCTAAAAGATAAAAAAAAATAGCAAATGGTTTCCAGGTTTTCTTACAGATGAAATAAATACAATTTTTTGAAATATTAAACTGAATTTTTTGCTAAGAATATATTAATTATTGCAGGAAAATTTAGAGAAAATTGTGTTCACATACAGGTTGCTTTTTTTTTCTTTCAATAGGTTTTATTGAGTAGTTTCAAGTCCGACTATTTTATTGAAAAAATGTGCTAAAAAAAAATTTGGAAAAATAATAGCACAAAAACAAACAAAAATATACGCCAAAAAATTTTATCAAGTATTGGAAAAAAATCGTTCATACCGCCATGTCTCGAAATTTCCCTTTTCTGATTTTATTTTCATATATTTTTATACCCTATACCACTATGTGGTTTGGGTATAATGACGTTGTGCTGCTGTTTGTAACAAGCAAAAATATTTGACCTAGACCCATCTTTAATTATACCGATCGAATCAGAATCACTTTCTGAGTTGATTTAACAATGTCCGTCCGTCCGTCTGTGTCCATGTAAAGCTTGTAATCAAACTGCAGGTCGCAAATATGAATATATTTTGATGAAATTTGGTATATAAGCTTTTATCGGCCATGGGATGAACGCTATTGAAATTGGTGAGAATCGGTCCATGTTCAGACCTAGCCCCAACCAAATTGGGTTTGTATGCGTTCATTACATCCTTTAATGAGTAGTCCAAAAATTATCCCTTTGGCCCCATACAGAGCTGCTTCCCGATCTTCACTTAAATCTATTAAAAAACAAAAATATTGCACTGATTCTTCTCAAATTTTGTTTGTATATATTTTTGCAAAATACAAGAGACTTTACCAAACATGATCAGGATCGGTCCATTTTTGGACCTAGTCCCTATATAGATATAGCATCCGATATGAACTTTTTCATATCTGCAGCCAAAAAAATTAATAAAAATGCCACTCAAATTCGGTTTTTGCTTATTTTCTATGTCCAGTTAGTTGGGCCTATGAGATAGGGTTTCTAAACGCATGGTATAGGGTATCATATAGTCGGTCTAGACCGACTATAATTTTCTTACTTGTTTTTATTGGAATAATATGTTTATTACAAGCTATATGTTCTTTGTAAGATATTTAAATTATGTAATATTTAAATTTCAAAATACATATTAAAACAGTAATATAAAAAAATTTGTGAAAATCTTTAATATAAAAAAACAAGTAAGAAAATTATAGTCGGTCTAGACCGACTATACGATACCCTATACCATGCGTTTAGAAACCCTATCTCTTAGGCCCAACTAACTGGACATTGAAAATAAGCAAAAACCAAATTTGAGTGGGATTTTTATTAATTTTTTTGGCTGCAGATATGAAAAAGTTCATATCGGATGCTATATCTATAAAGGGACTAGGTCCAAAAATGGAACGATCCTGATCATGTTTGGTAAAGTCTCTTGTATTTTGCAAAAATATGTACAAACAAAATTTGAGAAGAATCAGTGCAATATTTTTGTTTTTTTAATAGATTTAAGTGAAGATCGGGAAGCAGCTCTATATGGGGTCAAAGGGATCATTTTTGGACTACTCATTAGTGGATGTAATGAACGCATACAAACCCAATTTGAGTAAGATCTATATGACAATTTGGATCTTATGGCAATTTATGTCGATTTCATATGGGTAATTTGTATGGGGGCTAGGTCTGAACATGGACCGATTCTCGCCAATTTCAATAGCGTTCATCCCATGGCCGATAGAAGCTTATATACCAAATTTCATCAAAATATATTTATATTTGCGACCTGCAGTTTGATTACAAGCTTTACATGGACACACAGACGGACGGACGGACATTGTTAAATCAACTCAGAAAGTGATTTTGATTCGATCGGTATAATTAAAGATGGGTCTAGGTCAAATATTTTTGGTTGTTACAAACAGCAGCACAAAGTCATTATACCCAAACCACATAGTGGTATAGGGTATAAATATATAAAAATTTAAAACTACGTAATGGCTGATATATTTAGGGAAGTCATATTTTTTTTCCTAAAAACTATAATAATATTACTTATTAAGATCATAATATTTTCAACATATGACCTTTGATCGTTGAAATTAAAATTTTGGTACATTTCATTTAATTTATCAATTTTATTGCAAAATATTTTTTTTATAATGTTCATGATTTTCAAATATTTTGTCGTGTTACAGTTTTAATATGTATTATTTTTTTTTCAATTAAAAACCAAAATTACACAATTTGAATTCCTCTTAAACCATATATAATTTGTAATAAATATACTGTTAAAAAAAAAATTAATAAAAATAAAAAATATAAGGACTTTTTTTATAAATTGTTATATTTACAACTAGATGTAACCCGGTGTGCTTCGCTACACCCTCCCCAAATCGTTATGAAAGGGCTCACGCAAAGTCCCAAGGCTCTCACTAATACAGTAATTCAGATATATCACATTTAATATTAAGTTTGTGTGAGGGTACCACGCGCATTTGTCTAATTCCGCCCATTTTCTTGTCTGACTACTCACGTTAATAATAGATGACCTGAGACAAATTTGCAAGGCTTTCTTTATCATGGTACTTAATATATATGATATTAAAAATTTACTT
This sequence comes from Cordilura impudica, assembly GCA_963682025.1. Classification (NCBI taxonomy): domain Eukaryota; kingdom Metazoa; phylum Arthropoda; class Insecta; order Diptera; family Scathophagidae; genus Cordilura; species Cordilura impudica. Next base: position 284,518,082 of record OY821518.1, read on the forward strand.
TGTATGGGAGGTGCCACGAGAACTAAAACTATTTAAAAAAATTAAAGCCTGTAAGACACAGTAAGACTATGTGAAAATTTCAGGAAGATCAAATGAGTAGTTACGGAGATTACCTCCTACAAACAAACAAATATTACCTTTTTATTATGTTAGTATAGATTATTAGTATAGATTTTTTTATTTCAATGCTTGCTGATGCTGATATACAATGTTTTTTGTTTTTTCATTCGGTTCAACAATTATCAGATTTTTAGGCGTTCCTACCCTGGAGCAAGGTACATGTACCTGCCCATGAGAAGAAGATGTATTATCCATATTAGATCTGGCAACACTTAACTATTGACCTTGAACTTAGAATACCATGTGGCAATTTTTCTTTTTAGCGATTTTTGACTTTGTCCATTTTTGATTTTGAAGATTTTTGTTTTTTGGACGATTTTTATTTTTCGCGATTTTTGAGTTTGGCGATTTTTGATTTTGGCGATATATTTTCCACGACAAATCACATTGATAACTAATGAACTTGTCAAAAGACTGTCGCTTTCGTCGTGCTTCATATTTTTTACATAGGAGGTGCCACGCCCACTAATCCCATCCCGTCCAATTTTTATCTGACGGCGTCATACAAAATGTAGAGTCATTCCCTTTTATAGTATACCAGTTATATAATATCATATATTTACTTTGTATGGGTGGTGCCACGCCCACTGCTCACGCCCATTTTTTGTCTAACTAATCAAATGAATAACTTATGGGCTCACACAAAGTCCAAAGACTCTCACTATTACAATACTCCAGATATATGGCATTTTATATTTACTTTGTATAGTAGGTGCCACGCCTATTGGTCCGATACTGCCCATTTTGCATCCGACTACTCACATTAATAATAGGTGATATCATAAAAATTTTAAAAGCTCTCTCTATCACATTACTCGAGATATATTATATTGAACTATTACTTGTATGGGAGCTACCACGTCCACTTTTCCGATCCCGCCCATTTCCGGCGTAGCTACTAATATTAACAATAGGTGACCTCACACAAATTTGCAAAGCTCTCCCTATTAGAGTACTCAATATATGTATATGATATTAAAAAATTACTTTGTGTGGGAGGTGCCACGCCCACCAAAAATATTGAAAAAAATTATATCCTATAGCACTTCCCATATCCGCAGTAAGACTCTTTGAAAATTTCAGGAAGATCAGATGGGTAGTTACGGAGATTACCTCCTACAAACAAACAAACAAAAAAACAAACAAACACACATTACCTCTTTATTATATTAGTATAGATTAATAAAAATATTTCTTCATAGTATTGAAAATTTAGTGATCTAATTTAGTTTTCTAATTGAATTTTTTATTATTTTTGTGTACGGAGTATATAAAATATTTATTATAAATTATATGCTTCTGGAAAAGTATTGAAATTATGTAATTTTTATATTTAAAATAAATACATAATAAAACAGAAATTTTAAATGCGTATATATACCAGTTGTAAGCCGATGCGCTTAGCTACACCCATAGTAATGAAATAAAAAAACTGGGAATACATGTTGTTTATTTTATTTTTATTTATTTTTTAGAGATTTTTGATTTTTGTTTTCTCGATATTAGAATTTGACAAAAAAATTGTTTTTAGCGATTTTTGGTATTCGAGATGTTCCGTTTTGGTGATTCTTGACTTTAACGTTTTTGTTATTAGCGATTTTCTGTTTTGGCGATTTTTGATTTTGGCGATTCCGCTCATATTTTCCACAATTACTCACATTGGTAATTAATGTACTTGTCAAAAGTTTCAAGACTGTCATTTTCATAGTACTTCATATTTTTTTTGTATAAGAGGTGCCACGCCCATTTTGTGGACAACTACTTAACTCATGAACATGAAAAAGTCGAAAGCTCTTTTCTATTATAGTACTGCAGTTATATGAAATTAAATATTTACTTTGTATGTGGATTACACGCCCATTGGTGCGATATCGCCTTTTTGTCCGACTATTCACCTTAATAACTTATGAACTAACACAAATTCACAAGGCATTTTAAACTACAGCACTCCAGTTATATGACATTAACTGTCTACTTCGTATGGCGGGATCAGATCAGTGGCCGTGGAGTAAAGAGTAGGTATTTAATATCATATAATTGGAGTTCTATAATAGAAAAAGCCTTGGGACTTTGTTGGTAATTAATATGAGTAGTTGCCAAAAAAATGGGCGGGTTTGGACCAATGGACGTGGCACCTCTTATACATAAATATATGAAGTTCTAGAAAATGACAGTTTTGAAATGCCAAATCGCCAAAATCAAAAATCGCCAAAACCGAAAATCGTGAATAACAAAAATCGCCAAAATCAAAAATCGCTAAAATCAAAAATAACAAAAAATCAAATGGCTAAAATCAAAAATCACGATAAACAAAAATCGTCTGAATAAAAAAAATGCCTAAGCCGAAAATTGCGAATAGCAAAGATCGCCAAAATCAAAATTGGCAGACCCGAAAGTCGCGAATAAAAAAAAATCGCAAAAAACAAAAGTTTCCAAAATTAAAAATCGCCAAACCGAAAATGCGAATAACAAAAATCGCCAAAATCAAAAATAGCTAAAACAAAAACCGCTGAAATCAAAAATCACGAAAATCAAAAATCGTCTGAGTAAAAAATTGTTTAAGCCGATAATTGTGAATAACAAAAATCGCCAAAACCAAAATTGCCAGACCCAAAAATCGCGAATAAAGAAAATCGCAAAGAACAAAAATTGCAAAAATCAAAAATCGTCGAAACCGAAAATCGCCTAAATCGCCAAAATCAAAAATCGCTAAAATCAAAAATTTTCTAAATCAAAAATCGCAATAAACAAGATCGCCAAAATCAAAAATAGCAAACAAAAAAAGCCAAGTCAAAAATTTGCTAAAACCGAAAATTACCAAAACCGAAAATCACGAATAACAAAAACGCCTAAAACAAAAAACGCCAAAATCAAAATTCGCAAAAGCAAAAATCGTCAAAATTAAAAATCGTCAAAATTAAAAATCGCCAAAAATAAACAAAATAGTTTTCTACAAAAAGTGCTCCCAGTTTCTTATTTCGTTAAGATGGGTGTAGCGGAGCCCATCGGGTTACAACTAATACTATATACGTTTCATATGCAGTCCAACTTTTGGTATCTTTAGATGAAATGCGAAATATCGGAAAAATACTAAAAAACGGCCAAAAATATGTTCGGTTTCTATAACATATCCAATTTAGTGACGATCTGCGGGTGCCTTTCAATAATACTTTAAAAGCGAAAAAAGGCGTATTTTCATAATTTTTTTTTAAGATATGAATAATGGTGGATTATTTATTTTACTAACGTGTATGTATAATATTTGAAGATTTTTAGAAAAACTTTTAAATTTAAATTTTTAAAAAATTAGTCCGTGACAGCGAATATCCCGAGGCGCGTCGAAAAAAGTTGTTTTGCGGTGAACATCATAACTCGTTACCGGATCATGTGAAATAAAACAAAAAAGAAAATTATGGTCGGTCTAGAGCAAATAAACATAAACCAAATTTGAGTGGTATTGTTATTAATTTTTTTTGGCTGCAGATATGAAAAAGTTCATATCGGATGCTATATTTATATGGGGACTAGGTCGAAAAATGGACCGATCCTGACCTAATTTGGTAAAGTCACCCATATATTTTGAAAAAATATATACAAACCAAATTTGAGAAAAATCTGTGTTACATTTTTATTTTTTGAGAGATTTAAGTGAAGATCGGGAAGCAGCTCTACATTTGGCCTATGACTAAGAATTGTCCTACAGAAATTATTTTTGGACTACTGATTAATGGATATAATAAACACATACAAACCCAATTTGACTGAGATCTATATGATAATTTGGATCTTATGGCAATTTATGTCGATTTCATGGCGGTCATTTTTATGGAGACTAGGTCTGACTGGGTCTATACCAAATAGTGGTATAGGGCATAAATGAAAATGCGTTTGAAAGGTGATATATTTCCCGAGGTAATCACGAAGAGTTTTTTTTAATTTTTTTTTTTATTTTTGGCAGAATTTTGAAGTGAAAAACACGGTTTTTGCTATAATATTTCGGTGAATTTGTTGTCAAAAATGGGGAAGAAAATGGAACATAAAAACAGCTCTCTGTGGTTACCTGTTGGTTTTTGTGTTGATATAGTATAGCGTGTAAAATGCAAAAGAATCAGTCAAGTCGGTTTTGAGTTATGATGTTCACAGGCTTCAAACATATTATTAGCGAGAAAATCAATTTAAAGTTTTTCAATAACTGATTTATATACGATATACCATCTAAGGCCGGTCGCTAAAAACGCTGTAGTTTTCCTCCTATTTTGACATAATACTCTCGACATGTCGTACATTAAGAAAAAAGTGCAAAAAGAAAGATTTTAAAGCCTTAATTGTTAGACCACTGTGATAATGAGGTTCATATTTATTATTGATTAACATGTAGTACTTTCTTGTTGTTGTACCCTGTAGTTGTCTTCAGGTTCGTGGGAGTGGAAGTATGATCGTATTGCGTAGGCCTTGCAAATTCTTTTCATATAATATTAAATTTGTAAATTGTTTCTGAGGACCAAATATTAACAATCTGCAAAAACGAAAAGCCCATTAATGCGTCAGATTGTTCTAGAAAAATTTCTAGTTATAGCCATATTATTATAGGAAAGTTTACGGGTATATAATTTTTTTCTATTTTATCCAAAAGTAACTTTTTCGTAATTTTAGACATGAAAATTCGTGGCAGAAATTGATTAAAATTTAAAAAATAACATTGCAAACGGAAAAAAAAATATTTTCTTTAATATCAACGAATGTGTTGTTATTACATTTTTTATATTCAATTTTTTTAACCAAGCAGTAAATAATATGTGTTCTGGATTAAATTGATTTACCAACAAGGTATAAAAGTCGAAGTGGTTGATGTTAACCTTTGCTAAAGTGAAGCTAAATTAGAACAACATTTAGAGAATTTCGAATATCGATAAATTTTATCTTATTTGGCCAGTATATTCTACTGATAAATGTCTTCATTAACCCTTTTCCAACTGAGGTCGAAAAATACCATATAATTTTTGCAAATTAATTTTTAAATAAAAATTTAAATTTTATTTAAAAAAGGCTCACGAAATTAAATTTCTATGTGTTATAAATAATTTTGAGTAATAAGCCGAAGAATAATTACTTATTTTTTTTTTAAATAAGAATAGATATATTCCCATCGGTTTTACCGGAAGTTTAAGTTATGTTAAAATAATTTTGAAATATTATCCATTTAGGATACCGTTAACCCATACTAAACTGCAGCCAAATATTATCAACATATTTACGAACCTAAAAACAGTTCTTCAATAGTCTTATCACAATCAACGTATAAATTTTTATGATTTTCAATTAATGTTGTAGGCTTTGAGTGAAACAAAATACAAAAATGATTCACTTACATTTGAGAACAATACTGTTTATACTTTGCTATCTCTATGATCCGACACTAAGTAAAGCACAACCCAAGGCACAATTAGATTTGCCGCCAATACCAAATCCAACACCGCACCCACAAATATATTACAATGGCTATACAGCAACAACACCAGCCCAACAACTGGGTGATTTAGATAGAGATCAAAGATATGGACCACCCTATTCAGAAGATGAAAATGGTGATGATGGTTCCGATGATTTTAGAGTGAGTTTAGAAGAAAAATAAACACATGAAGGAATAATAACGAAGTGTGATTTTCTATTTCAGAATGGTCAAACTTATGATGAACGTATGCGTTACGGTTTCGACTATCGATCTCAGCAATATCCATTATTTAATGGCACCTATAATCCAGATTCACCATTTAGCGATAAAAATCTTTACAATATACCACAAAATTTAAATAACGATATTCCATATCGTGATCGTAATTATCAGACAAATCGACAACAACAAAATCAGCAATTGAATCAACAAACATATAACGATCGCTATGGCAATAATTATAATCAACAACAACAACCACCACAACAACAACAACCGCAACCTCCAAGTATTAATCGTAATCTTTATAGTTACCCTAACAATGTTCTAAATGAAGGAGGCACACCCACACCATCACCTCCATTCAATACTTACCCCACCACTACGTTTAATCCCAATAATCTCTATTCAACTGAGCCGAATCGTTTTCAAAATCCTTTCGATCCCAATCAAGATCGGTTTAATTTAAATCAGCGTTTTTTTGATCGTCAACGTTTCCAGCAAGATCGTCGTTATCAAATTGAATTGGAGAAGTTGCGAAATTTACTGGTGGAGACCGATCATAATGGTTCACAGGAATGTACCGCCAATGTGGCAGCTCAGTGGAATTTCGAAACAAACGTTAATGAATTCACACAAACGGAAGCGGTGAGTAATATGATAAGTGTGAAATTGAAACAATAGAACACAATACCGCATTTAAATTAGCTCTGGTATTAGTTATAGAATATTAGCGAGGAAAGATAGGAAGCTGTCGTGTTGATGTTATAATTAAAACATAATTTATCAAGCAAAAGTATTTTAAAATAAACTTGAATTTAAAGTTAAATTTATTGTTTCCTCAGTATACTTGTAGTACAGTTTATATGAATACGTAATTCTAGATGGAGCTAATCGTAATAATTATTGGAAACCCTTTTGATTACTTCTTAATGGGAGTCGACATGCAAACGTTTTTTATACCCTCCACTCCAGTGTGCAGAGGGTATATATAAGTTTGTCATTCCATTTGTAATAATTAGAAAAAAAAATTTGTACCCTATAAAATATATATATTTGTGATCCCTATAACAAGCGGAGTTGATATAGTGATGTCCGTCTGTCCGTCTGTCCGTCTGTGGAAATCACGATGACGGCATCAATCGGGCAGCTAGGGTGCTCGTTGACATAAAAAATGATTCACTAACATCCTGGAAAGTTTGCTGTTTAAAATCGTCCAAATCGGTCGATTAGGGCCCGAGATTTGAATGAAGAACTAAAAAAAGTCTTGAAAAAATATAATTTTCTATGTTGTTCTTGTCACGATCACGCCCTCAATAGTGCAGCTACAGTGATCATTTTTCATGGAAAGATTTCTGTTTCAAAAATCATTAAAATCGGTGGAACAGGTCCAGGGAAATCTCTGAAAAAGTAAAAAAAAAAAATGAAAAATATGACGTTTCTATATTGTTTCTGTTGTTATTCTAAATGTTGTGTTGTTGTCATAGCTGGACTTGTTGTTTTTGAGGTCGTTGTGGTAATAATATAATAAAAACTAACCCTTTGTACATTTTTTTATTAACTCTGGTAGAAAATTTTAAAAGTTTCCATTGTTTTGGCATCACTAATAAAATTTGTTAAATCATTTCTGTTATTACCACGAGCCTGCCTGCAAAATTTCAGATCGAATGGGTCAGGGGAAAGGGGTTAAAATCGATCCAAAATTTTTTCGACAAGCAGACTCTACGAGTTAATATATGTAAAGGGAGTAAAAATTCACCAGCATCTAAAGCAAATAATGCTAAAATACCTAGTTGTTAATAAAAAAAATAACAATGTAAATTTAGCAAAAATAAATTTTATGTATAAATTTATTTAAAGAGAAAAACACAAAAATAACGTTTGATGTTGTATTTTTTGTGTGTAATATTTACATATACATACATGAACATATTAAATAACACAAATAATATACATATATTATAATAACTGCATGTTAGAAATAAATCGGTATATTATGTATTTTATTTACATAAAATTCTGCAATATTTTGTTGTGGGGAAAATACATTTCTTTTGCATTAACAGAGTGTCACTTCATTTTGCTTAGCGTGACTATGCTACAGTAGATGGCGCCACAATTTTTGTTTGTTCTAATTAGCTTTGTAATAGTTATTTCTATTTTAACATGAATGTTAATATTTTCAACTAGATATCATACAGAACAATGTTCATTATTCTTTTACAAATCTGAACATAAGTTTGGCATATTAACTTTTTGTTATCTTTACAAAATAGAGTTACTGAGTTCATCAATGAGTTTTTTGCTTTCAAAACAATTCTACATAGTTATATAGAATTATTATTCTGCTTTACCTACAAAATATCTGATTGCGATTACATCTAATTTTTAAAAATTGTTTATAATTACTAAAGCATTATTATTCACATAAATACAAAATTGCACTTTTTAAATCTTCCATTCAATTTAAGAAAATATCAATTCTAAAAACTGGAATTAAAACTTTCCAATTATAAATTTCAATTAATCGAATTTCAGAAAATCATATCAAAATGTCGGAAATTATGATTTTAAATTTAGAAGACATCAATTGCATCTTTAATATATAAATTTTATTCGTTAAACACAAATTGAAATTCTAAAAAAAAACACCAAATACCTATGTTGACATATAAAAAATTTTTACATTTCAGTACCGCGAACTTCTTTGAACGATAGTCGAATCGTTAAAAAAAAGAAAATAGCAAAATTATCAGTAAACTTTTTAAAAGATATTCGCTATTGTTAAAGTCAGCTGTTGTTGTTATCTAAACGACAACCATTTTTGTGTTGTTTATTCAATCGATAAAAACTTAAATTTTTAGGTTGAAATGTCGTCATACATAAATAAAAATCATAAAATAGTGAAAATATTTTGCTTTAATTAAAAAAACTTTTTTATATAAAAAAAAATTAAATAGCATATTCAATTCATAATTTCATTTTCAAATAAACACACAGAAATATTAGCAATAAAATAAAGATATTAAACATCAACATGAAATCATCCTGTAATTTGTTTTTTTCTATTCTTCTTTGTGTTTTTCGCTTATTTTGACAGAGATGCCACTCGTTTACAATTTAAATAAATAGAAAAATAGATTTGTCGACTGTCGTTAAGATGTATGTACTTAGTGAATCACTTAATCCTTAGTGCAAACAACAATAGCTGTCGATATATTTTGCGATTGTCGGATCGTTGAAATTTACAGAATCACGCTACAGAAAACATTAATTTAAATTCAATGAATTTTAGAAAACGTCAAATGATATTTAAGAATTGCGAACATAAAAACTGTTACATAAATAAACGCAATTTGATGAGATTGTTATTTATATAGAAATTTTCACAATTTTTTTTGGATAAAATTTTGAAGTTTTTCAGAAAATAAAGAAAATAAATTATTTTATTTAAAATGTTTGGGACATTGGTTTTTTGCGTTTGGCATCCCTAATTTGAATATTTATTATTATAAATTTATTCTCTATGTTTTCCAAATATGGCAATGTTTTAGTAAAAAAGCTGAGAGAGCTTTTTTTTTTGGTTATTATTTGTTACACCATCCGACCTACATGACCGCAATGAAAAAATATTTCGCCAGTTAAAAGAAACTATACAGCCATCTCCAATTAGCACGATTTAATGCATATAGCCACCCTACACAACCATTACCTTTGCAATGGAGTTTAGGGCGAGCTATTTAATTAGCAAAAACTAAATTAAAAGACAAGTTATGTCATATAACCGGAAACGCATGCATATAGGTATATAATCAAAATGCATGCCGATCAGCAACCACGATGACCAAAAAGCAAACACCGAAATAAATCCGAAATAATAGAAAACCAACCCAAAGAATTTGCTGAAATAATTTGGTATTAAGTTTGACAAATTGTTTACTTTTTCATTTACATTTATTATCAAGACTCAAACCGAGGTGTAGGGTATCAAAGATTCGGCACAGCCGAATTTAATACTCTTACTTGTTAAAATGTTTGTTATTATCCTGAGCCCTTAAGTATTGAAAAATTGTATTATTTTTGGAATGGATTGAAAGTTATGAATGAAATAGTTTGGCGGAGTAATGGAATTGTATCTAAGTGTAATGTTTGTTGTTACCTTGACTACGGACGGATCAAATGTTAAGATTGAATATATAAAAATACCTCTTTTTCATACAAAATGATATGCTTTTATTATATTTGATATATAGTATTCACAACTGGTTAGAATAGATGAACGCTACATCACCGCTTTCAAAAAAAAAAAAAAAAAAAAATTCCTAAGACAATTTTTGAGATTTGAGCAAGCAAAATTTCTCGAATAATTCATAATATTTGTTGGCGATATTTTGTTGTTTTTGTGATGCATTTTTTTTGTTACTTTTTTAAAATTTTTTTTTTCTTCGATAACAAAAATAAAAAAAAATTGGTCTTGAAATTATTCAATAAATCCTATTTATTATTAATTTAAATATAAAATTAGTTAAAAAAAAAAAAACCAAAAGCATATTTTACATAAAAAAAAAATACTATACAATATACAAAATTAATTAAAATAAAACAATTAAAAATAAACATAAAACTAACCAAAGAACAAAATACAAAAAGATTTTTTCCTTTTTTTTTGCTTCCCATAGGGTTTGTGGAATAGTTTCAAGCCTAACTTTTTTTTTGTTATCGGATAAATAAAACATGTTACAAAAGTAAAAACAAAGAATATAACACAAAAAAAAAATCGTTTAGAAATTTAATTAAGTTTCCGCGAAAAATCGCTCAAATCGCCATATCTCGAAAATTCCCTTGGAAAAAACAAAAAAGCATATTGTATATAAAAAAGTACTATACAATTAAAAAAAATTACTGAAAAACAACTAAAAATTAACATAAAACTAGCAAAAAAAAAAAGTAAAAAAAATATATATATGGGGTGCACCAACTTTTGAAACCGATGTCTTCCGATCGGGATGAAATTTTAACCAAATTTAAAAAAAAAAAAAAAATTTTTACACTTTTTTTTTGCTAAATCAAAGCATTTTTTGCAAATGCATACTGTGTGAGTTCCACTGCTTCCTGCCAAAAAGCAATATTTTGGCCTAGTTTGGGTAAATTTCGTGAAGCCAATTTTAACATCCTCGTGTACAGATTGAAATATTGCAAATAACTCTTTCAGGTTACATAGAACCATTCTCTTCTGTTATGTTATGAAGGTATGTTACATACATTCGGAAAGGTTAATTTGTCTAGTTTCTCAGTATAAGTTTTATTTGTAAGGTTTTACACACAAATAGGAAAAAATTCAAAGAAGTGCATTTGTGAAAAATTGGAAAACCGTTGTCTTGAGTTACAAAACATTTATTTTGATAGATATCCCATTCCCATCCCACTAAGCGACCAAAAAGCTCTTAAAGGAAAAATCCTAACCTTTCTTATGAAAAAAAAAAAAAAAAAAAATGCCCTTTTTGAAAAAAAATGCAAAAAATGCTTTAATTTAGCAAAAAAAAAGTCTACAATTATTTTTTTTTTAAGTATTTTTTTTCCGAAATATTGAAGAAATAGCTATCTAAACTATTTGGGAGAAAATTTTCTAAGAACAATAGGTAATAAGTTACATGGATGAAAAAAACACCTGTTTGGCCAAAATGTCAAATTTTGATCCCCTCTAACTCAGAGAGATCTGGACCGATCTTATTGAAAAATTGTGTCTAAACTACTATCCGATAGGACTAACCTTGGTGCAAGTTTCATCCCGATCGGAAGACATCAGTTTCAAAAGTTGGTGCACTTGACATGAAACCCCCCATATATATTAGAGCGACTCACAAAAAAAGTGAAATCTTCATTCACAAAATATTCCTTGTCTAGCGTTAACCAATTCCGAGCTGGACCGTTTTTAAAAAAATATATATATATTTAGTTTATAAGATATTTTAATTTTTTTCCACGTCAATATACTCAATATGGGTATCGCATGATAGATTTTTTCAAGATGCGTTTAACAATATATAGAACATGTCCAAGCATGTCCCAACTGTTGCAATATTCAATAGAATATGTAATTTTTTATGGGTTTAGGAAATTAGGAAATCAAATGAACATATTTTTAAACACTCGATTGAATATAACATCAATTTATTTATATTTCTTTAATATGTACTAGTTCGCGTTTTAATTAAAATCAAATGGCGTGGAAACAATGTGGTTAAACATAGGAAATATGGGTATCAAAATTTTTCATTTCTTAAGTACATTAAAAAAAAAATAAAATGGAATTTTGCTAATTTAATACATTTTTCACGGTGCTCCGGAGTAAATTTGAACAATAATGTGGAGTTTGTTAAATTTAGAATTTAGTTTCTAAATGACACCAGGATAAATTTCAGACCAAAAGCAAAGAAAAAAAAACACGAGACATTTCCTTTAATGCTATGCCTTTTACGCGTTAGAAAAAAAAACAAATTATTCCAACTACATATATTCTTATTGTAATTTAAGTGATATTTTATCTTCCTCCAAATTTAAATTTTGCTTAAAACTGGAATTTGAGCCTTATTCCATATTTCCAAAATCTCATTTATTGTTATTTCAATATAATTGGATAGGCCAATCTTTTTATTTTGTGCTCTCATAAAAAATAAATGTCCTTTTGTTGCGCACTTCGTTCGTAGTCTATGTTTAAATAATTTTTGAGCAGAAAACATTTTTTGTAGCCATTTTTTTAAATGAAATTTGTTTTTAAAATAATTAATTTACATTGTTTTAATTTTTGTCAAACTCAAATGCCTTAAAATAAATGCATGGTGCATGAGTCAATTTTTGAAATTTTGGATGACATAAAGTTTATACAAGTAGAAAATAAATAAATTTATGTTAACTCATTTTAATACAAAACCCATCAGAATATCGCAACAATCAGGACATGCTTGGACATGTTCTATATACCGTTGAATGCATCTTGAAAAAACCTATCATGTATATCCATATTGGATATGTCGACCTTCAAAAATGAAAATATTTTCAAAAAACTAAAAAAATAGACCTTTTTTAAAAACGGTAGCTCGGATTGGGTTAACGCTAGACCAGATGTATTTCGCGTGTCATTATAAAACAAACCAAGGTAGATTTCTAAGGGGACACTTTTTCCACTTTTTTTCCCTCCATACAGCGTGAGTCGCTCTAATATATATATTTGTGGTCGAATTTTGAGGTGTGTGAATCGGATTATTGTGGCACTTTAGTGCGCAAAATTTGAGCCAAATCGGACAAAGCTTTCTGGACGCGCATTGAGTTCAAAATTCAAATATGCATTTATATGTAAAATTTATCAAAATATAAAATTTTTTAAAAAAATTTTGATATTAATAATGACATTTCAATTAAATTAATTAATAAACCATAATCTAGAGTAAATTATCTTTCTAATAAAACAACAAAATCTATTATCGGTTGAAAAACAGCCAAGCTATATTAAGTTCCCCAGGCAATAAATGCGCCGCAGACCACTTGACTAAGAAAATCGAGCTCACAGTTTTAAAGACATTGAAATAATTTACAACAACAACATTTTTGCATTCTCCTGATCCCAAAATGATTTTATGTTAAGTACTTTGCATCTCGTCTATTGTTATGCCGTTCTAAATTAATACCAAAACGGTACGTATTTTTTTAGCACTATTTCAAAATCTCCAATTTTACTTTTTCAAAAATTTTGCTGAAGAAGTTTACCGAAATCAACTATTGCACTTTAAGGTCTTATTAACAAAATATATGTGATTAAAAATGCCAAGTTTTATCGAAATCCTTTCATATTTCGATATTTTGGTTTAAAAAAAGTAAATCTCCTTAATTTACAAGATTGATAACTTATATCAAGTAGTATAATATTTTGACAAAAGATATTTGAAATATGGCAACACCAAAAAGATATATCCTAAAAGTTAAAAAAGTTTTGAAAAATCACATTTTTCTTCAAACCCGCTGAAATAAAATCGCTGCCCTCGCCAAATTAAGAACAGGATATATACAATATAGTATTTTTTCAGCAGTTCGTCAAATAATTAAAGTTATTTTTTCCCCCCACCACAATAATTTTTTTCTATACAATTGAGTCTGGTGAAGTAATATAAACGTTATTTTGTTTCAATATAACGTCATAAAAATAAATACTAAAACCATTTCATATAATAAAGAATTCAATCTTAAAAAGATTATGTACCATCTAGAATCAAAAAAAAATTTGTTCATCTAAAAAAAAATTCTTCTAAAAATAATTTTTTCATGTTAAACATTAAAGGTCGAATTATTTGTAACAGATGCAAGGAGGTGAACATTAAATTCACCTCAATTTTTAATATCTAAAAATTTGTTCTGCCTAAATTGCTTAAATTCGACATATCACACTTAAATTTCTCACACAAGCCAAAAAAAATTTTCAACATTGAACTTGAATTTATTTTTTCTTTATAAAAAACTTTTTCACTTTCAAAATATTTTGATATAATATAATAATATAAATGTAACATTATTTTCAAATGACGCCAAAAAGGCGAAAAAATTAATAAAAAAAATTAATCGCGCGATTTTTAGTTAAAATTGGTAGGTGCAAGCCACCAGTTTGGCGAAAGGCTTGAGCTCTTTTCACTGCCCATATTGTCATACAGTTATACAAGACACCCTTCAATTATTTTTGTGAACTGTATACTAAGTATTAATATGAATACATTAAAAAAATATATTTACACTCAATATCTAACTGTTGATCGGTAGATATGAAGCTGAAAAATAACACAAAAATTTGTTTACAGTAATTTTTATGGATTTCGACTACAATTTACTAAAATACAAAAAAAAAACTGTAAATGGCCCAAATATTGTTGGTCATTTTTCATTTCTAATTTTGGGGTCAGTTTGCATAATGAAAAATTATCGCAGTGTAGTGTCCGGTCAAATAATATATATGTTACATTAAAAAATTTTTTTAACCTAAAAAAAATTCTCCTTAAATTCGACAATTGATCGCAGAAATTATTTTTTTATCATAAAAATTATTTATCATATTCTTTTCAACTGACGCTAACGAACGAAAATTGAACTCATTTTAAAATTTGTTCACCTTTAACAAAAATTTCTCTTAAAAATTCGATAACTTAGGTCCGTCCAAACCTATAATTACACAAAAACATTTTTTTTCAACTTACAATTTTTTTTATCAAAAAAAAAAAAAAAAATCCGTCCGTTCAACCAATATTATTGTAATTTTGAACTCAAATATTACATTTTAATTTTAATAAAATCACTATGTATCATTATGTAAAACAAAATAAATCTCAAAGCCAAAGTGGTGAAAACTAAATTAACATTAAATTATTTTTTCATAAAAAAACGTGTTCATCTTAATGAAACCGCTATTAAATCGTCATAATGCTTTCAACTAACGACAAATAATTTTTTTTACCTAAAACATTTTTTTCAACTCAAAAATTATTTTTAATTTTGCTACGTCTAGTCAAACAATATGAATGTCATATTGTTTTCAACTGACACTAAAGAGATGAAATTAAAATTATCCTCAAATAATTTTCTTCCTTAAAATATTTGTTTAATTTTTTCACTTGAAAAATTATTTTAATTTCAATTTTACTCCAACAAATGTTTATATAGGATCTGGCCAAACAATAAAACAGTCATATGACATTAAACTGACTGCAAAGAGGTGGAAATTAAATTCACCTCAAAAATTGTTTACACCTTGACATTATGTTCTCCTTAAAATTTTGCAATAAATCATGAAGTTATTTTAAGACAAATCCTAAGAATTTTTAACTACTATCGATTTTTCTCTGAAAATAGACGTCAAAATGGATTTAAAGAAAATAATTTTCAAATTATCATAGTAAATTTATTTTAAATATAAGTAAGAATTTTAACTTACACCTGTCTAATTTCAGATTTTTACTGAAAATTTAGAAAATTCTGAAAAAAAACTTTATTATGTAGTCTTCACGGCAACCAATGTAAATTCATTAGCATGATGACTGAATGATACATCCAATGATGATTGACATTTAGAGGGTGGATTCATAAATAAGGTTTTGCATTTCAAATTGCATTAAATTGTTATTGAATTATAATTAAATGTTCATGAATGTTGAAGTGAAAGATTAGTAAAAGTTAATTAATACAATAATCATGATTCATTCACTGCATGTCGGTCTGTGTGGCCGTTTAAAGTGTTGCATGTTAAATGATCGAATGAGTAAATTGTTGGTATAATTTTCCCATAATTATTTTCAAAAGTCACATGTATGTAAATGTTCTTTAATTTGTTGCTGTTTTTTGTGTATTTGCTGTTGTTAGGGCTCTCAAGTCGTCTGAAGGTTATTTTTAATGGAGGGGTAGTTGTTGTCGTTGACGATGGGAGTTATAGACTGTATTCTTATTGTTTTATAAACACAACAATGTCATTATTCCACACTTGGATGGTTGGTGACAGATATGGAAATAAGAAAAACATTGACCTTGGGTGGGGATCACATATTGTAGATTTTGACTTGCATATTATATGCATTGAAGACTGGCAGAAATATTTGAAATGTTTAAGATATTCATAATATTGGTATTTTATCTATAAGATTTCTTTCTCTGGGATAAAAAATTTCGTCCTTCATCCTTTCTATGAAGACTTTTAAAGCGATTGATTTTTTAAACCTAGCAAGACTTACAGGGCAGGAAGAGCTTTGCACAACAATGAAAAAATAAATTACTTGTTTTAATAAATTGTTTAATTTTTCTTTTCTGATTATCTCTCTTATCAACTAAAGTCAACTATGTCTCCATTTCAACATGGCTTTTTAAAGTCAAGATCACTACTTATCTTCTAGAAATTTCGAATCATTTTTCGCAATATTGAATATAAGATTGCAAGAGTTACTTCTAGCGTTCCCCAAGGTAGGCATTTGGGTCCGTTATTGTTTTTACTATTCACAAATGATCCTCCAACTTTTCGAACTGCAACGTCCTTATGTATGCAGATGATGTTGAGTTATGTCACAGTTTCAATGATATAAATGGTCATATTACTCTTCAACGTGAGCTGGATTTATTAGTTGAATGATGTAAAGTGAACTTGATGGAATTGAATCTTAAGAAATGTAAACATTGGTATTTTACAGAAGGGGGATAATTTCTGACGAGCATTGCATTAATGGAATATTGTTGGATACCGTTCAAACATTTCTGGATTTTGGTGTTCTTTTGGATAAGAAACAGAATTTCATTGGTTATATTAGTGCGATTGTTGATAATCCATGATCTACTCTTACTTTCGTTAAAGGATGGGCTAAGAAGTTTTCTGATCCAATTTTGGAATATCCACATTATCAGTTTCACGCCAATGCAATTGAGTCTGTGCAGAAAAAGTTTTTGCTATTCTGTCTACGTGGTTCAGTTTGGAGTAATGGTGACTTACCATCATGTACTAATAGACTAATGCCGTTTTATTTTCTGACAAAAAATGTTGCATTTTATTTGCACTTTTTTCGAAAAGTCTATTTCTATATATAATCTGAATTAAGAGAAATCTTATCTTATATATCAATAGAAAGGTCTCAAAGTGCTGTGTTCATAAAGTTCAAAAAAATTTTGATTATTATCCTGTTTGAAGGGGAATAATGGGGACATATTCTCACACTATGCTCTGATTTTGCGATTTACGAGGGCTCGACTTTGAAGCCTTTCGATTGATGTATAAGCTTACTTCTAATTCAGAATATATAAAAAATACAAAAGTGCAAATAAAATGCGACATTTTTGTTAGAAAAGAAAATGGCAAAAGGCTTATCAGACTTCCAACTCTTGAGAGTTGCGAATGCTAACGCTGACTCGGAGTTTCTTTCATCAAATTTAAATTTTAACAAACCTTGTAGATTCGCAAGACATTTTAATCCGCTTCATTTTGACTATTTTAGGACTAATTACCCTTTCCGCAGAATTTTTCATGATTATAATGTGTCACACAATTTTGTTGATTTGAATTGTAATTTATTAAGCGCAATATAATTGAATACCTTTTTTGTTCTGTATGTTTAAATTTGTCTGTTACATAATATCATAGTTCTGTAGCTGACATAGTTCTGTAGCTGATTTACGACCACACAATTTACTTGCCAGCTCTTGTTTTGAATCCGCCAAGGTTCGGACCCTGATGTGTACGCAGTCCCACGTGAAGGCGACTTGCCCCCTCGGTTGGCAGGAGCGGTTAATTATGAGGCGGGGTTCGCTTAGTGTCAAAAACGGAACTGTATTGAAAATATATATTTTTTGCTCTTCTTATTTCGTGAAAAGTGATAATTGTGATTTATAAGTTTAATTGAATATGTATTTAAAAAATTTATTTTAAACTATTTTAATCAAAAATTAAGAAAGAAAAAATTTTTTTAATTAATATGTTATTTATAAAACCGTGTGACAGTACTTATTGGACTTGAACAGGACCATATACACATGAAAGTAGAGGTCGTATTTAGTAAAACTGTGTTTTGATCATTTCTTCATTTTTAAAGGCCTTCAAAGTTTTACGGACAAACAACTTTCTAAAAATTTATTTAAAAATGTGCACCTATCAGTTGATGTCAATATGGGCATCGGGATGAAAAATTGTAAATAGTGCCTCTTAAAATATTATCCTCTCATATCCTTGAGAATTTCCATATAGTTTTCTTAAAAAAATATACCTTTGTATACTTTAACACATTCTTCAATTATGCTCTCATAGCTTTATTAATTAAGCCCTAACAAAAAACAAGTAAGAAAATTATAGTCGGTCTAGACCGACTATACGATACCCTATACCATGCGTTTAGAGACCATATCCCTCAGGCACAACTAACTGGATTTAGAAAATAAGATAAACCAAATTTGAGTGGGATTTTTATTAATTTTTTCGGCTGCAGATATGAAAAAGTTCATATCGGTTGCTATATCTATATGGGGACTAGGCCCAAAAATGGACCGATCCTGACCATGTTTGGTAAAGTCTCTTGTATTTTGCAAAAATATATATAAACAAAATTTGAGAAGAATCAGTGCAATATTTTTGTTTTTTGATAGATTTAGGTGCAGATCAGGAAGCAGCTCTATATGGGGCCTATGACTAAGAGTTGTCCCATAGGGGTCATTTTTGGACTTCTGATTAATGGATGTAATAAACACATACAAACCCAATTTGACTAAGATTTATATGATAATTTGGATCTTATGGCAATTTATGTTGATTTCATAGGGGTCATTTGTATGGGGGCTAGGTCTGAACATGGACCGATTCTCACCAATTTCAATAGCGTTCATCCTACCGTCCGGACGGACGGACGGACATCGTGATTCTGAGTAATGAAAAAATATTTTATTTTTACTATAATTAAAACAAGTAAGAAAATTATAGTCGGCCTATACCGACTATACGATACCCTAATCCACGCTTTTAGAAACCCTATCTCTCAGGCCCAACTAACTGGATATAGAAAATAAGCTTAAACCAAATTTGAGTGGGATTTTTATTAATTTTTTCGGCTGCAGATATGAAAAAGTTCATATCGGATGCTGTATCTATATGGGTACTAGGCCCAAAAATGGACCGATCCTGACCATGTTTGGTAAAGTCTCTTGTATTTTGCAAAAATATATACAAACCAAATTTGAGAAGAATCAGTGCAATATTTTTCTGTTTTGATAGATTTAAGTGAAGATCGGGAAGCAGCTCTATATGGGGCCTATGACTAAGAATTGTCCAATAGGGATCATTTTTTGACTACTGAGTAATGGATGTAATATATACATACAAACCCAATTTGACTAAGATTTGTATGATAATTTGGATCTTATGACAATATATGTTGATTTCATAGGGGTCATTTGTTTGGGGGCTAGGTCTGAACATAGACCGATTCTCACCAATTTCAATAGCGTTCATCCCATTGCTGATAAAAGATTAAATACCAAATTTCAGTTTGATTACAAGCTTTACATGGACACACAGACGGACGGACGGACATCGTTAAATCGAATCAGATAGTGATTCTGATTCGATCGGTATAATTAAAGATGGGTGTAGGTCAAATATTTATACCCTATACCACTATGTGGTTTGGGTATAATGACTTTGTGCTGCTGTTTGTAACAACCAAAAATATTCGTCCTAGACCCATCTTTAATTATACCGATCGACTCGAATCACTTTTTGAGTCGAAATAACAATGTCCGTCCGTCCGTTCGTAATCAAACTACAGGTCGCAAATATGACTATATTTTGATCAAATTTGGTATATAAGCTTTCATCGGCCATGGGATGAACGGTTTTGAAATTGGTGAGAATCGGTCCATGTTCAGACCTAGTCCCCATACAAATTACCCCTATGAAATAGACATAAATTGCCATAAGTTCCAAATTATTATATAGATCTCAGTCAAATTGGGTTTGTATGTGTTTATTACATCCATTAATCAGTAGTTCAAAAATAATTGCTATAGGAAAATTCTTAGTCATAGACCCCATATAGAGCTTCTTCCCGACCTTCACTTAAATCTATCAAAAAACAAAAATATTGCACAGATTTTTCTCAAATTTGGTTTGTAGATATTTTTTCAAAGTATAAGTGACTTTACCAAATATGGTCAGGATCGGTCCATTTTTGACCTAATCCCCAATAAATATAGTATCCGATATGAACTTTTTCATATCTGCAGCGAAAAAAATTAATCAAAATGGCACTCAAATTTGGTTTATGCTTATTTGCTATATCCAATTAGTTGGACCGAAGAGATATGGTCTCTAAACCATGGTATAGAGTATCGTATAGTCGGGCTAGACCGACTATAATTTTCTTACTTGTTTTTTTACAAACAGCAGCACAAAGTCATTATACCCAAACCACATAGTGGTATAGGGTATAAATAGAACATGAATTGTTTCATGTAACAAAAATGAATTAAAACTAATTGAAACATTAAATGAAGATCATGTTTCATTTTTTAGAGAACAAGTGTAAATTATCAAAAAATAACCAGAAACAATCTATCTTGTTGCTAAAATATTTGGAGTATAGATGTCCTTTAGAATAAACTTAGAAAAATAAAGTTAAAAATATAATTAAAAATAAATATATATTATGAAGAAAAATGAAAAACTGAGGACGACGTTTTTTGTCCTGTTCAAGTCCAGTAAAAACGCGTAAAATTGTCTAACGGTGCAATATGTTTTTCAAATGTTACTGAAACCATACACGTAATACTATTTTTTTTTCTTCTTAAATTTAAAGAAGTAAGTGTTAAATTTGGCTGTGCCAAATCTTTGATACCCTTCATATGTGTCTAAAACGCAATATTTTAACTAATGTTGTGTACGGTTTTTATTTTAATAGAGTTGCCGATATTTAACTTTTTAATTCTAATATAGAAAGGATCTTCTTCAAAATTATTAAATTAAATTAAATAAAACAATTTAAGGTTTTTGGTTTTGAAGTTCTTTGCAAGAGCTAACTTGAGCTCTCTGGATGTTAAGCAAAGAATATGTTTATTGAAAAGAATTGGGCCAAATTTATACTATTAATATGCTTGCGCTGCAATTCATATACAGTAGGTTGTATGTTATCGTAAAGCATGTTTGTAACTCAATGGTATGTACAAAGCAATGATTATTACTCAACACCAAAATGGTTGACTGTAAACGCACAAACATTCAATAAAGCAAAGCATTGTCGATCGTTCGTTGCTTGTATGCAATTTGATATCTTTATATTTCGATAATCAAAAATGCTTTGGTTGAGCAATAACAAACATGATTTATGCTACACTAACACAAATTAAATTAAAAGTTAATTGTTTTTCTTATTTGTCCAATATTTATTATAATTTATTATTTGTTACACGGAAAGTTAAAAGGGACCTATGGGTCGAAAAAATCGATTTTTACTTTTTTGGTGATTCTTATAGTAGACAGCAGGCTCTTTCTAATTCAGCAAACCACAGCTTTCTAACTCCATTAGTTTTGTTATAAATTAGCTTCAAAATAGACACTTTTGATAAAAAAAAAGTAAAAAGAATCCGATGTAACAAACTTTTCTGCAATTAATCTAATTTGCTTGAAATTCGTCACTCAATATTTTCGGGGTCGCTGATTACGAATCTGCTATTAGATTTTAAAAATTAAAAATGGAGGATCCAATATGGTAGATTTTTTTTTTAATAATTGATCAGATTTGTTTTAAAATAGTTACACAAAGGTGTTTGCGGCCGCTGATTATGAATTTGAAGTGACCATTTTTCATTTGAACTGAAATCATAAGTATCACTGACTTCACTAACATCATGTTCCGAATTGTTATCGTTTTCACACAAATACAGCTTTTCAACTTTTTCAAACTCATCTTGTGAACACATTGTTATCGGCAAATAGAATTTCGAAACATAAAAACCGTGATATTGAAATGAGTAGATAACGAAGCGCACAGTAAAAAAGTTAATAATTTAGTTCACTCACTTTTGAAACAAAACTTCATTTTTTTCAAATTTTACTATTTTTTTTTCACTTTTATAACATTTCGAAATCACAATAGTATTGATAAATAGAACTAAAAAATATTTTAATAAAAGCCTACTCCTTAAAAGAATACTATTGTCATAATTTGAAAAAACTACTTTTGCCAATATGTAACATTCGCCATATTGACTCAACTATTTTAAAATAGTCCGCCATTTTGAATTTTAAAAATCTATTACCAGATTCGTAATCATCGACCCAGAATACTTCCGAGTAACGAGCTTCTAGCCATAAAAGCGTTCAGGTTTTATATTTTGTTTCATTTTATCGCCGATATTTTAACGCATTTCTTTGCAATACAAATTTCGGCTCTGTTCTCTTCATGAGTAGCTGCATGATTAAGTTTTGACATTATACCAAAGTATTTCAAATTTTAAGTGATCACAATCAATTACAAACAATATAGACTAAATAAAAATAAATTAGTAAGAAAATTATAGTCGGTCTAGACTCACTATACGATACCCTATACCATGGTACCCTATCTGTACGGACCAACTAATTGGATATAGAAAATAAGCATAAACTAAATTTCACTGGCATTGTAATTAATTTTTTTGGCTGCAGATATGAAAAAGTTCATATCGGATGCTATATTTATATGGGGACTAGGTCGAAAAATGGACCGATCCGGACCATATTTGGCACAGTCACTTATATTTTGAAAAAATATATCAAACCAAATTGGAGAAAAATCTGTGCGATATTTTTGTTTTTTTGATAGATTTAAGTGAAGATCGGGAAGCAGCTCTATATGGGGCCTATGACTAAGAATTGTCCTATAGGGATTATTTTTGGACTACTGATTAATGGATATAATAAACACATACAAACCCAATTTGACTGAGATCTATATGATAATTTGGATATTATGGCAATTTATATCGATTTCACAGAGGTCATTTGTATGGGGACTAGGTTTGAACTGGATCGAATTTCACCAATTTCAATAGCTTATATACAACATTTCATCAAAATTTATTCATATTTGCGACCTGTAGTTTGATTACAAGGTGTACATGGACACACAGATGGACGGACGGATGGATGATTCTGAGTCGATCGGTATAATAAAAGATGGGTCTAGGTAGTTACAAACAGCAGCACAAACTCATTATACCCAAACCACATAGTGGTATAGGGTATAAAAATAATAAATAAAAAATATAGCATGTGTGTAAAAATCAACGGTAGTTAGAATGAAGTTATATATCTGTGGTCACAAGCGATAACTGCCTAAGTCGACTTAAGAACGATATGAGTTATGTATGCTGTCATATTCTACTAAAAACGCTTTATAATTTCGTGAAATCCTCATCTCTCCAACATTTTTTATTAAAAAGTTATTAATGAAAACATACTGACCTAAATCGTAACAAAGCCCCATTACCTTTATATAAACAGTTATTTTTCTCGAAAGAATGATTTTCACCGATTTGAGTTATGTATACTATCATATTCTACTAAAAAATCTTTATATTTACGTGAAATCTCCATTTCTCTAACACTGCTTCTTAAAAAGATATTAATACAAATATTCTGACCTAAGTCGAAATGAACGCGATATTATATTTATATAAAAAGCTATTTTTCTCAAAAGCATGATTTTCGAGTTAGGCGGTTATTGCTTGTAACCACAGATATGTCTATTTATAGTTCAATTATTATTTAACATTATTGCAGTGATGCCAGACGAAATTTTTGAAAATCCCTACGTTTCTCAAAAAAATTCCCTTTTTTCCCTACACCCAAATTTTTTTTTCCCTACATTTTTCCCTACGCTATAAATTCATTTATTTTAATAAAAAAAATAGTTTTTAAACGAAAGTAAATTTTATTTACATTTTATACATTAATTCAGGTACAATTTATGTATTTATAAAGAAATAACAAAAAAATATTGTTTTTAATTTCATTAAAAAAAAAAAACGGTTAAAAAGATATTTCCAAAAGAAAATAACACAAACATAAAGTAAAAACTAAAAATAAAAAGTTAACATTAAAAGTGCAGTATAAAAAATAGTTAGTTATAAAGTACCTTAGAGTTCATTCTTTTAAAATGACTAGTTTTACACTTAAAACTTATGCAGTTCATTGTATTTGACTGTAAGTGAGATCTGATTATACAAATTGAGTTTAAAACTTCGTGCCTTAATTTGTTCCTCTTTTTTGTTCGAACATCTGTTACTAAAGAAAATAATCTTTCAGCATCCGCATTAGCATGTGGCAAAGCCAATAAAATTTTGACCAATTTAGCAAAGTTTGGAAACAATAAAGTCTCATTAACGTTTTTGGATTTACAAATATTAGACCAAAATTGCTCCACGTCTAGTTTAGATAAACACAGCTTCTCATGGTCGGAGAAATTGTACTCCAATGTTAACCACTCCTGTGTTAGATTGTTAATATCAATATTAAATATTTGGCACAGTAATTTAAATTTAAAAACATTTTTATTTATACCACCTGCTTCTGGGCTCAAAAACTCCATTTCTTTAAAAATTGAATCATCCTTTAAAGGAAGTCTTCTTTGGGCTTCCTCAAGAGCCGTTATGTAGAATTTGAGACAGTCAGATTTTATTTGGTTTGCACTTTGCTGTGGAAAACTTTTCAATATTTCTTCGCATTCATTTCCAACGTCAATTTCTTCGATTTGCAAAGAAACATGTGGTGATCTTACAACACAATCAAACCTTAACTCGGATTTTTTGATAAAATTTTGACCTAGCTTAAAACAAAATTTTCAATGACTCAGAATGGAGGGCATGAACTAACGGCCTTTTGGATTGGAAAAGTGCATTTAGCGAATTAAAATAGTTTAACACATATTTTAAAAAAACAAATATGCTTTGTTGCATTCGTTTGTCAATTCATTTAATATTAAATCGGCCGATTTAAGTTTGTCTTGAGTAGATGCGTATTTAAAATATTCTAACAAAACATGCCAATTTTCCAAAATTCTTTCGACACATTTCCGATGTGATAGCCATCTGGTTGCTGATGTTCGAAGTATTTTTCTTTTTTCAGCATTAAGAATTTCCTGGAATTCTTCCAATTGACAACATCGTTTAGAACTTCCCGAAATATATGTTCCTATTTGTCTTATCAAATCCTCGGGTGCTCTTGGCAACATTAAACACGATTTGTTTGCAATGATGGCAGCTGAGTGGCATATGCATTTAATTGTAATAACATCTGGATTGTCAGCTAGAAGTCTTGATGCAAAAGAGTTATACTGGCCGACCATTACGCTGGCACCGTCGCAGCACAAACCAATTATATTTTTATATGGAATTCCATAGCCTAAAATGGTTGTTTTAAATTTGTGATACAGTGAATCGGCAGTGCAGAAGATGACATTTTTCTACAATTAAATTGTATTAAAGAAAAATACAATAAAATTTTAATATTTTGTTTACTTACATGATGGATGGAAATGTATTACTTTAAAAATGTTTTATTTGCTATACCATAAACAATTATCGAAAAAATTTAGTATCTATGTACTTGTTTTGAATAAAACTGTCCACTATCACTTCGAGTAATGCCATCTGTTCGCATGTTTTTTATCGTGGTATTACCACTCTTTCATATTTTTTTATGAATATTACCAGATTGGTAATCAATTTGTTGTAGGTGTTTCTTCCATAATTTATGGGGATGACATTTTGAACTAAAAATTAATTTTTTTTTAAAAAATGTATGCTATTTAAAGAAAAAAAAACATAAATTTAAAAAATTCCCTACATTTCGCCTAAAATTAAAAATCTGTCCTTTTTTCCCTACGCTTCAAAATTTTCAAAAAAATCCCTACAAAAAGGGAAAATTCCCTACATCTGACATCACTGCATTATTGCATCATCCATTTTTCAAAACTCAACAAGAGAACACAGATTTGAATTTAGGAATGCTTAAAATTCAAAAAAAAAAAAAAAAAAAAATCAAATTGGCAGAAAAAAAGTGCAGGTTCTGCGATTTTGGGGTTTGTATTTTTTTACTCTAGACACATCCCAAAACCTTATCCAAGAAAAATGTCCGGCGTGGTTTTCCAAAAATTTTAATTTTTTAAAACCCACCATGACTACGTTCGAATACTTTAGGGAGAAATGGAGGAATAGCTATTGGTCTATAATCAGAACCAATAATTGCAATAATTTTAGCTATTTTCCAATTTGATGATTATTAATATAATAATCTTTATCTGCTCGATCCATAGGAACACTTAAAAATTTGTATTGTTTATATCGGCATAAATCGATTCATAAATATACCGATACCAACCTCGCGTATCGTTTGAAATGTTCTTTCGAAAGAAAACTATTCAGCATAAAAATCGGGTTTGGCCTTTTTAAGTATTTTATTTATGTTTCTCTTAGCAGTCAGATAATCTTCATGTAATGTTGTTGCTTTAAATCTTTTCCAACGTGCATACGCAAAATCTCTTTGATTGATATAATGTTTAATTTCAGATGAAAACCAGGGTTTTTGTTTATTGTTAATTTATTAATTTAGGTTTTGCTCCAGAAAAGAGAGTTGGCCATCTACAGAATTCAAACAATACAAGACATTCCAATCAATTTTAAAAAATTCTTCCTCGAAGAATCTAAAATTAATGATTTTAAAGTCTCGAAAAGTAATCCTCTCCACTGGTATAACAAGCTGAAAATTGTGTCATGAAAATGAGATCACGCTTGGAGAAACATAACGCAGTTAATTTAGCATAGAGTAGTTTATTAATTTCATTACTCACGAGAAACAAATCCAAAAGCATATTATTAGTTGCAGTAAAGTGTGTAGGATCTAAGAATATTAGGTGATATTAAACCAAGCGAGGCACAGTCATCAGTAAAACTACTATCTACTAGAGTGACTAAATTGAAATCTACTGATATGATAACATCATCGTACAAAGCTGTTTGCGTTTCCAAAGTTCGAAAAAACTGCCTAGTACAAAGACTCTTATTGGGCCTATAAACACTCTCTACAAGCAATTTCCTACCTTCATTGTTTACCTCGATAAATAGATACTCAACAAAATTTAGGGGATCTGTATTATCTATGTCCTCAAAATCACTATTTTCCTTAGATGTATATTTGTTACTAAAAGAAATATCCGGCATGTCCATCTTCTCTATTAACTCTACGTAAATTATATCCATTTAAGGAAACAGAAAAGTCTGTAATTTCGGAATCAAACCAGATTCGGCAGCTAAAGAAAGAAACGCGGCTTAAATATTTTTTCTGTTCTAAAACATATGGGTATCTCCTGAATAACGGATGCGACATTCGCTCTCTTTCAAATACGCCAAAAGTAAGCAAGATGCGCACAGAGTCGGTATATGTTTTTAGTATTTATTTCAAAGAGCTGAATGAGTACTAAATTTTAGAAATATGTGGAAAGTATTTAATTATATTTAGTATAATGTTATTAGCAATTATAAAATGAAACGGACGCGACAAAAAACAGAAGTTCTTTTGAAGCGCCTTTAGAAATATACAAAATTCAGTGATATTTGAAAAACTGTGTTTTCAAATATACACATGTAAATAAAGGTCAAAGACAACTGTTGTTCGTAGAAATATGAGAATTATCTCTCAGTTTTTTTTTTAAATTAAGTATAGCACAAATACGGACGCGACAAATTTTTCCTATAGGAAAAAAAATACAGCAATTATGTTCATTCTCTTTAATTTCTAGGTCGAAAAATGGACCGATCCTGACCATATTTGACAAGGTTACTTATTTTTTGCAAAAACATATACAAACCAAATTTGAGAAAAATCTGTCCAATATTTTTGTTTTTTGATAGATTTAAGTTAATATCGGGAATCAGCTTTGTATGGGGGCTATGATTGGGCCTACGAGGTATATTTTTGGACTACTGATAAACGGATGTAATAAACATACACAATCCCAATTTGACCGAGAGCTATATAATAATTTGGATATTATGGCAATTTAAGTCCATCTCATAGGGGTCATAAAATAAAACACAATAATGATGTCCATTCACTTCATTTTTTAATGAAAATAAAACTGAACAATAATAACTAAACATTAAATTATAAAGCAACTTTGAGGAAAATATTTCTTGCTTTAACAATTTGCCAGACTTTTCGCTTTACTACGGCACCTACTCCATCTGCAGCACCGTTACCATGTGAAGTTGCGAAAAACTTCCACTCTAGGATTTCACAATTAAATTCTGCTGCAAGTCTAGGAATACTAGAAAGAATTAATTTATTTTTGAATTGGGCACTGCTCCCATCTGAGAAAATATAAATGTTTGTAATTTGTTAGTATTGGGTTTGTAATATGTTGACGATTTTGGATATAAAGCAATAAATATCGAATTTATTGTGGGTCAGCTTATCACTGATAATAGCAAAGGACTTAGTTTCACCAAAAATCCAAGCTAAGCACGTAAAAACTGTTAGTTGGTTGTAACTAAAATGGACATCTTGAATTTCGGTTTGACAGGTTAGGCTATAATTCTCAGCAAAATCAACGTGCATTGCTAGTCCATTGGCTCTTATACTTTTTCTTTTATTTTTAAAATAATTTTGTTGGGAACGTTTAACAAAACAATGCATTTTAAAAGTTAGCAGCTGAGTCCCTAGATTATGAATTAAGCCGATTAATGGAGCAGTAGTGTAGTTCATCGCAGCAAACGGATGTAAGAAATAAATATGGTTTGGCCGGAATAAACAGCAAAATCTTTGCACAGCTCTCTAGCAAAAAAGTGAAGTTAGCATGATACTTACATACAGACATATTCTGTGCCAAATAATTAATTAGCTGAATATAAATAGGCCTAGAGCCAAAAAACAAAGTCCTGCTGACGTTTTCCGCGGTATATTCAGATTTGAAATGTTGATATGCTTTATAAGCATAAAACATTTTGCAACTATTTTCCCATCAGTTAACGTTGTAACCTTTCTCCCAGGAGCTTGCACGCTAATTCCATCTTCCAACTAAAATTTTTCAATTAACTCTTCAAGCCTCTGGCTTGCTGGTGACTTTGTGGACTTCTCATCAATCGTTTATGTTAGGGTAATGTACTTTTTGCATAAAGATTTGAGAATGGCTTTTCTTTTATTCAAGTCTTTTGGTAGCGCTGCTTAAACTCTTTTCATTGCTTTTCCGCTTTTCCGATCGTTTGGTTACAGTTGTAAGCTTTGTACTTCAAACTATCAACTGGCTTAGTGCTATCTTTCTTTTTTTGTCGCAACACTTGCTGTCTAACACGGTCCTTTTCTTTCTTTTTTTTAAAGTTAGTGCTATCACTTGTTAGCTTTTGCGATATTCTTCTTCGATACTCATGCTTTCTTTCAGCTTCTTTCTTCTTGTAATGCGTCATCTTCTTTCATCTGCTCCCTATAATTATTTTGCTTCTTTGATATTTCTGGCACCTATAAAATATTAATTTTAGTCCTATTTATACGACTATATAGAATATTTTGATCTTACGGTTACGGACGCGACAAATTTTAAACACCAATACATTTTTTAAACCGAATTTGCGGGAGCCAATTATTAAATTTTCTTAAGCAAAGTGATGAACTTCCTTCAAATCTGAAAGCTAATTGAATTTCGAAAACTTGTCCACCAATGATATCAATGAATAATGTTTTTGGTATGCGGACGCGACAATTAGATTTAGGAAGAAACAAACTAAAAAAACTTCCGTTATTCGAACGTAACTATATATTTGTTTATTCAAATATATTAGGTTATATTACAACAACAATATAATAAGCTAAAGAAAAAAAAGCCTATAATTCGTCAAAAAACTAATATTTTTTTTGCAGTTGTGTGTTTTGGATCAAAATAAAAAAAAAATTAAAAATGCCTTTATATTAACTAGCAGAATCCAGCCCTCGAAATTCGAGTGCAAATTCTTGGAAATTATATTTCTTCAGTAATCAATTATAGCCAATTCACAAATCAACACAAAAAACAAACTCATTTTTATTACAAACACATTAACAAATTTAACAAGTAAGAAAATTATAGTCGGTCTAGACCGACTATACGATACCCTATACCATGCGTTTAGAAACCCTATCTCTTAGGCCCAACTAACTGGACATTGAAAATAAGCAAAAACCAAATTTGAGTGGGATTTTTATTAATTTTTTTGGCTGCAGATATGAAAAAGTTCATATCGGATGCTATATCTATAAAGGGACTAGGTCCAAAAATGGTCCGATCCTGATCATGTTTGCTAAAGTCTCTTGTATTTTGCAAAAATATGTACAAACAAAATTTGAGAAGAATCAGTGCAATATTTTTGTTTTTTAATAGATTTAAGTGAAGATCGGGAAGCAGCTCTATATGGGGGTCAAAGGGATCATTTTTGGACTACTCATTAGTGGATATAATGAACGCATACAAACCCAATTTGAGTAAGATCTATATGACAATTTGGATCTTATGGCAATTTATGTCGATTTCATATGGGTAATTTGTATGGGGGCTAGGTCTGAACATGGACCGATTCTCACCAATTTCAATAGCGTTCATCCCATGGCCTATAAAAGCTTACATACCAAATTTCGTCAAAATATATTCATATTTGCGACCTGCAGTTTGATTACAAGCTTTACATGGACACACAGACGGACGGACGGACGGACGGACGGACGGACGGACGGACATTGTTAAATCAACTCAGAAAGTGATTCTGATTCGATCGGTATAATTAAAGATGGGTCTAGGTCAAATATTTTTGGTTGTTACAAACAGCAGCACAAAGTCATTATACCCAAACCACATAGTGGTATAGGGTATAATAAACACACACATAGCATTGTATAATTTTATGTATGTGTTAGTAGCAATTTTAAATGTAGTTGACTCAAAATAAAGGAAAAATTAAAAAATCTGTAAATCTGCAAAACGGCTAAAAAGAAATACCTGTCAAATAATATATGTTTGTCCAAAATCGGTATAAAACGGTAGAACAAAACATCGTTCACAAGAAATCGCCTATCCTATTAATATTATAGATAGAATATATATATTTAAGCATGATTATTATATAATAAAAATTTATTCTGAGCAGTCTGAATTTTTCACTCGTGGTTGGCCTTTTTCGGGACATACCCATATGCAAATTTCATCATGATCTGCGGAAGCCCTGCGAGAGACTTTCCATTTTAGTGGAAGAAACTCCGCAAAAACCTGCTTTTACTTTTTCGAAAACTATTTACCAAAAATTTTTCTTCTTCCAGCTGAATGCTCAACAACGTTATGTGGAGTATCAACGTTTGGTGTCTCAGCAGTCCAAACAAATTAACAAAGAATTAATATTCGATCGTAGATTATATCGACAATTGATGCTACAATCGGAAGTTGGACCCAATGCTTTGCCCCTAGAATCTTTAGATAGAGTAAGTAGAATATAAAGAGTTCCTAGCAACTGATAGTTGACCTAAAATTTTTCCATATATTCCAGTACAATCGTTTAGTCAATGAAATGTTATACATTTACAATGGA
The DNA here is from genome assembly GCA_963682025.1 of Cordilura impudica. Taxonomy (NCBI): domain Eukaryota; kingdom Metazoa; phylum Arthropoda; class Insecta; order Diptera; family Scathophagidae; genus Cordilura; species Cordilura impudica. Next base: position 284,550,006 of record OY821518.1, read on the forward strand.
GCCAGTATTTGTGCCTATCAGCAGCCTTTCCTCTGTAACTTGCGTTACATTCCAGATTTAAAGGAAATTATGGCGAAATCCAAGGATTGGGATGAACTCCAACACACCTGGGTGGAGTATCATCGTAAAGTGGGACGAGAAATGAGAGATGGCTATGAGCAATTGGTCGATGTTATGAATGAAGTCTCGTATGCTAATAGTAAGTAATAAATATCTCAGCTTTTGAAAGATTCCATTGCTGAATGTTTTTTTTTCAGATGTCACCAATGGTGGTGAATATTGGTATTTGGCTTATGAATCTGGTAATTTCCGTCAAGACGTTGACATTGTTTGGGAGCAAATAAGACCGTTGTATGAAGGTCTACATGCCTATGTACGGAGACGTTTGCGGGAGTATTATGGACCGGAAAGAATAAATCGTATAGCTCCCATACCCTCGCATATTTTGGGCAATATGTATGCACAGTCCTGGTCGAATATCTTGGATATTGTTATACCATATCCTGGCAAGAAACTGATAGACATAACACCCCGCATGATTGAACAGGGCTATACACCGTTACTGATGTTCCAGCTGGCCGAAGAATTCTTTACTTCTATTAATATGTCGGCGGTAGGGCCGGAATTCTATCAAAACTCTGTCATAGAGCAGCCATTAAATCGAAGAGTCTTGTGTGAGCCATCGGCTTGGGACTTTTGCAATAGACATGACTTTAGAGTTAAGTTGTGTACGGATATCAATCAAAAGAGTTTGATAAGTGTCCATCATGAAATGGCTCATATACAGTACTTTTTGCAGTATCGTCATCTGCCCAAGGCTTTTCGAAACGGAGCAAATCCGGGTGAGTTAGAAAAATGAGAATGAGTTCGAAAAATTTATTTCAAATTTCTAATATATTTCTTAGCTTTCCATCAAGCCATTGGTGATGCTATTGGCTTATCAGTTGGCACTCCCAAACATTTCCAGACTTTGGGTTTGTTGCAGCGCTCGGTGGATGAGAGCAGCTATGATATCAACTATTTGTTTACTATGGCCATTGATAAGGTAGCTTTCTTGCCGTTTGCCCTGTCCTTGGACAATTGGCGCTACGATGTTTTTAGTGGCAACGCCAATAAACGTATGATGAATTGTCATTATTGGAATTTGAGGTAAGATTAATTATGTTGAAATTATGTGTTTGAAAATAACAAAACAAGGATTTAATTATATTGTTTGATCACACCGTTCGACCGAAGATATACACCTTAAACTAAGACCAAAGGATAATAGTTTTCTTAATGTACAGTAACGCCCATCTTTAAAAATAAAATAAAATAATTAAAAATAAGACAAAAATGCAAATTCACAAAATCGCAAACACGTCAGAATGCAAAATCAAAAAATCATCAAAGTCCAAAATTGTAAAAACTCAAAATCTTTAAGATGCTAGAACACAAAATTGCAAAATCGCAAACCTGCAAAATCGCAAAAACACAAAATCGAAACAATGCAAAATAGAAAAAACGCAAAGTCACAAAAACGCATTAACCCTAAATCGCAAAATCTTAAAAACGCTAAACCGCACACCTACAAAATCGTACAAACACAATATCGCCAAAAAAATGAATCAAAATGGTAAAACGCAAAATTGTAAAAACGTTAATATGCAAAATCTCATAATCGCAATCGCATAATCGACACAAAAATCTTAATGATGGAAAAACACAAAATCGTATATGGTCAAAATCGCATAAACGAATAATCAAAAAGTCGTAAAATTGAAAACCGTAAAAATCTTAAAAAATTCACAAAATCGCAAAAACCGAAAATCCAAAATCGTAAAAGCACAAAGTCACATAAATTCATATAAATCGTAAAACGCAAAAGCGTAAGAACGCTAGAACGCAAAATGCAAAAACACAAAATCGAAAAAACGCAAAATTGGAAAAACTCAGTCGCAATAACGCAAAAACCCACAATCGCAGTATTGTCAAAGTCCAAAATTGTAAAGCTTAAAAAATGGTAGAACGCAAAATTGCAAAATCGCACACATGCAAAATCGTACAATGTCGTAAAATTTAAGGCCGTAAAAACCTTAAAACGCAAAATCGTAAAAACGCAAAATCCACAAAATCGAAAAAACTGAAAACACAAAATCGCATGAATGCAAAATCGCAAATCGTAAAACACAAAATCGAAAAAACGCTAAAACTAAAATTGCAAAAACGTAAAATCAAAAATAGCAAAAACGGAAAAACACAAAATCGTAAAATGGCAAAATCACCAAATCGCAAAAACCGGACAGACACAAAATCGCAAGCGTCTAGGAAATATCGCGCAATGAAAAATCACAAAAAAAAAAAATAAATAAATTAAAAATGGACCACAAAAAATTTCCCATATAAAATTTCTTCATATGAAAAAATAACGAGGAATCCCAACCTTTCGGGCAATTTTTCGTATTTTTGAATCATTTTGCGTTTTGGGCCTTGAAAACAACAAAGTCCGTGAACAATTTTTCGAGTGCAAATTCTAGGAAATTTAATTTTTTCATTAATGAATAAGAGCCTAAAGGAATGCTTATCAATTTTAGCCAATTCACAATTCAACACGAATTTAATAAACACACACACATATAGTTTTTTATTTGAAGCTTAAATCTGTGTTTTATGTATGTATGTTAAGGTACGTTCACATTAGGCAAATATTTGACTAAAAACGACAAATACTTGTTTGCTTCAGTCTGACCACAAAATATTATTTGCCATCAAACAACAAAACAGCTGATTTTAGGCAAACAAAATTATCTGCCTGCAAACAAATATTTGCCTAATGTTACCACTCACGACCAAATATTTTCCTCTATTTTGGGCAAATAATTATTTGACCTTATAAAACATTTGTAAGAGCAAACCGTGGCAAACAACAGTTGTTTCAGCAGTGATGTCAATTTTTAAAACTTAATTCAGTTATTTCTTAAAAAAAAGCTTTTTGTTTTCAAAAGTTTGTTGTGCAACTTGTTAATATTCATTAAAAATTGGCTTTAAAGGAAACTATTATCACAAATAAATGTGTAATTTTTAAATTGTTTTGAAGTTGTAAAAGTACAAAATATTTTTTTTCGGCGGTCGAGCATATTTTCCGAGTTAGGGACCTCCAAAGTTTTGATATTGACTTGTATATCACTTTGTTATTTAGTATCGGATTTCAGCAATGTATATATCATTTGAAAGCTTGCCATTTATTTGATATTTCAAAATCCGAAATTAACGCGTTATGAACCTATTTGGATTTTTTTAAAGTTATTTTGGGAAAACGTGGCATTGTCGCAAAAAATGACCTATATAATTTTGGTATTTACAACTGAATGCAAGCTGAATCCACTGGCTTCATTTCAATTTATATTTTGATCTCTTAACCACTTTAGGATTGGATATATTAGGGATTTTTCCTTCAATTTTAAGGTTTTTTTTTAAATATGTTGTTATTTCTATTTCTGTAGTATAACAAATAATAGGATAATTTCAAATAAATTTATTAATGGGTTAATTTCCCTAAAAAAATAAGATACTTTATTTTCTATTGAACTAGCTTACATATGACGATATATGTATATCATGTCTACTTACGAGATAATTGCGTATTGAAGAAAAAACTCTATTACAAAAATACAAAATTTCAAATAGGTTCATAATGGGTTAATGGATTTCAAATTTCAAAAATGTCGAATAAAAGGCACTCAAGTAAGCTTTTAAATTTTATATGTATGGGCTGAAATCCGATACTAAATAAAAAAGTTATTGTATATAATCAATGTCAAAAGCTTGGAATATTTTCATAGAACCGGAATAAAATGTTTTATAAGTGGTGAAAATTTGAAACCGATCAGGGAGTTTACGGGAAATAACCTCCACTTAAGCCAAATTTATTTTTAACTTTAGCGTATTTATCATTTTAAAAACACAGAATTTGCCACACTGTTACATAACTTAAAATAAACAGCTGTTTATTTTGTAAACAAAGAAAATTAATTATAGTTAAAAATAATATTTTAATATAATATAACAGAAAACTTCCAAAACTATCACCGATGCGCTCCACAGCACATAAGAAGAAAACTTTCCTCCTCGTGCAACATTTGACAATTTTTAATCAAATATATTTTTAATTTTTGACTGTTTGATCAAATAATTTTTTAGTCAAATATTTGTTCAAGTGTGACCGCACGGCAAATATGTATGTTTTTCTTGTTTTTATTTGTCACTATTTGGCAGTTGTTTGATCAAACAAAAAGAAGCAAATGAATGTGCCTAGTGTGATCACAAAATCAACTCTGTATTTTTTTTTTCACAAAATTTTGGGCAAATACGAGAAAACAAGTTTGCGTCAAATATTTTCCGAATATGACCGTACCTTCAGTAGCAATTTTAAATGAATTTTACTAAAAAAAAATGTACCAAATGGTGCACATCTGTAAATATGATGAGAATCTGCAGAGAAATGCCTTTGAAATGGTACATTTTTTGTATAAAAATCGGTTAGAAATTGAAGGTGTAGAATATGTCACAAGAAATCGCCTTATTACACAGTTAAAAAATAATTAAAAAGTTTCTTGTACAAGTGCATGACAATGTGTGTAGTGCAAAGGCTCAATCCTTGCACCAAACTGGTTGCTTGCATTTTAAAAACGAGTGTACCTCGCGCTACAGGCGAAAAATTTTAACGAAAAATCGCGCGAATTTAACAAAAGGAAAATTAATGAAAAATAAACTTCTTTATAAATAAATATTTAATTTTTAATAATTTTAAATGAATTTTCATATGGTCAAAATATTGACTAATTTTTATGCGTCCTTTTTTTTAAACATCTCTCCTATGTTAAGGCCATTTTTAATTTTTTTTTATTTATTATTTTTTTTAGGAATTTTGTTTTTTTTTTACTATTTTTCATACTTTTTGCGCAAAATTTTCATTTTTTTCGGGTCATTTCTCATTGGGCAATTTTTAGTTTTTAGGCGATTTTTTATTGGGCGATTTTTTCTTGAGTCAAATCTTAAAACGGTAAAAGCACAAAAACATATAAATGCGAAATCGCGAAACTTAAAATCGCAAAAATTCAAAGTCAAAAACCCAAAATCGTAATTCGTTAAAACACATAATTCACGAAATCCAAAAACGCCGAAACGGAAATGCATTTATACACTCATAGTTTCTTATATATAGTTATACATATGTAACATAAGTATACAATTTTTTTTAAGGAAATTGTAATTTCGAACTTTTACCGTTGAAATTAACTATTTTACGATTGAAAAATGTTATTAAACTTTGATATAAAAATGCTTTTTGTGGAAATGCTTACATTCATATTCTTCAACATAAACAAAATTTTATTGAAAATTTTAAAAAACCACTCGGACAATATTTTTATTAGCTGAATATTGAAAATTATAAAACAATCGAACAAATATTTATTCTTTAATTTAAAACAAGTAAATTGGGATTTTTTAAAAAATCACAGAAAAGCTTGAACGCATTGATTTTACATTTTTAATTTAAGCTACAAAAAAATTTTAAAATTTCCAAGATTCTGATATTTCAATGACAACTGGTAGTGGAGAAGTATTGCTATTTAAGTATATTTGAAGTAATTTTAGAAGGGAACAATATCTCGAAATGAAAACCCGTAAACGCAGTTATATTCCATTTGATCTCTATTTTTTGATATATATTTTCTGGTTCGTGTGTAACGAATCGTCTATGGACTTTATTTTTAATAATATTTATAGAGCCTTAAAACTTTAGTATTTGTATTTGTATATAGTGAAATTTTAACCGGTGCAGTAAGATATACTGGGATATTATTTAATTGTTTCAAAACTTTTAAAAAAAGTAATTAATTCTTTTTTACCACGACTAGTAATTACATATTTTCTGCTTACTTTCTAGAGAAAAATACAGTGGCATTAAACCACCGGTTTTACGCTCGGAAAAAGATTTTGATGCTGGTGCCAAATATCATGTTCCCGCCAATATACCATACATTAAGTGAGTACCCTGTTTCATGGTTCCTTTATTTATTTTTTTTTTAGCTATGTAACAAATTAATATCAACCAAGGCCATCTCCTTTGGTTGCAAAATATTAACTTAAACAGTGGGATACTTTTGTATTGCCACACTAATTTCTTTTGGTTTTATCTAAAAATATTACCATATTATTTTGACGGGCTTACAACTGTGTTGAGTTGTGTTGATTACGGTTGACGCTTCTAAAATATTCAAAGTTTAACATGGCATGCGAGTTTTATAGCAAATGCCAGTTTTATACTCGTATACTTATTTGTTTAATTCAACACCATGTGCAATTTTTATTTAGAAAATTATATAAAAATAATATAATATTATATAAATATGTATAAATAAGTTAAATCGGTTTATTGGAAAAAAGTTCGAGGGATAATGTTAAGGGTTTTTGGCGTTGAAGAATATTTTTAGCCATAACCGCGAAAAATATTCGCAAAATATTCGATTTTAATTAAACTTTTTACCTAGAAAAAAAATTTCCACCTCTAAATTTAATTTTAGCCATAGTTTTATTCAACATTTTAAAAATATTTTTGTTACACTGCAAACAAAATAAAGTTGACTCCTTCAAAATATTTTAATTTTAATTATATTTTTGCGAGTTAAAAAATTTGACCTCCACTAAAATTATGTATAATTTTATTTATTATAATTCCACAATTTATTATGTAGTAGTGTCGTAAACCATTGATGCTGAGCAAAAATTTATTCATTTCAAAATAATTTTTTGCCTCCAAAAATTTTTTCACCTCCAAAGTTTTTTTCCTCGGAACTATTCTCCAACTCTAAACGTTACAAAACTTTTTAATTAAAAATTTCACCATTTAGTTGTTTTTTAGTTTGTTTTTGAAATAAAAAATTTAATTTTTACATTTAAAAAAAAAAAATATTGTTCAAAACAATATTCCAAAATATTCAATTGAGAATTTCTTCAGTGTAGTGAAAAAATCGTGATTAGTATAAAAAATTAAAAAAAAAAACATGTAAGAAAATTATAGTCAGTCTAGGGTCGGTCTATACGATACCCTATACCATGCGTTTAGAGAGGGGGTCTCAGGTCCAACTAATCGCTAAAAAAAATAAGCATAAACCAAAATTTGAGTGGCATTGTTATTATTTTTTTTGCCTGCAGATATGAAAAAGTTCATATCGGATGTTATATTTACATAGGGACTAAGTTAAAAAATGTATCACTGCTGACCGGATTTGGTAGTCACTTATTTTTTGCTAAAACATAAACAAACCAAATATGAGAAAAATCTGTGCAATAAATATAAACACAAACCAACCAAATTTGATCAAGATCTATATGACAATTTGAATCTTATGGCGACTTAAGGCAATCTCAAAAAGGTCATTTGTATGGGGACCAGGTCTGATCATGGACCGATTTCCAGAAATTTTAACAGCGTTCGTCGTATGGCGGATGGACTCTTATATATTACTTAGAAAGTGTACTTTTAGAAAGCGATGGGTTCCAATTGACAAGAGAAATGTAAATGTCTTGGAAAGAAATCCATTCCACGTGTTCAGCTGACAATTTAGGTAAAGAAATTTTGGGTAACTTTGCATCTGTGTTCCCAGAAATATCTGCATGATGTAAATGTACTTGCACAAACAGGAGAGGTTGTTGCACTTTCAGGCAATGCATTAAGGAATATGCCTTTAAAACTAAGAAGTAATTCTGAAAATGCGTAAAAGCTCATGTATGAAACATCTTGAGTATTCAAGGAAGTGTCGCGGATAATTTTATAAATTTTCTCTTGATTTTCTTTAAAAGTTTGAGATTGTCATATTCTATTAGAATGTTATTAAGATGGCCGCGAGTTTTACTCGAACTGTCTTTAAACAAAAATCGATGGTGCAACTTGTTATGATGATTTAATTAACCACGTTGCTTTTCAATAATTGTGTCCAAGGCCCTCATCTAATTTCTTTTAATTACAAAGAGTCTTATTTAGTTGCCAAGAAATAATAATCTTTTTTTATATTGGGAGTATTTAATGACGTCATGAGTGAACTACTTCAGCTAGAGTTTTTGTAATTTATGTTTGAAAGTTAAATGAAAATAATATTTAAAAATTTAACATCAAGAATTTAAAAACACGTCACCAGTTTTATATTCCCTGGTTTCGGCATCAAATTTAATGTTACAGGAATTCCCAAATAAAAACTAAAGGAAGAGTTTTTTTTTTAAATATATTATATTTATTATTACTAGTAGATACCAGCCCTCGAAATTCGAGTGCAAATTCTACGCAATTTTATTTTTGCATTTTTTCACTGACAAATCAACACAAAAAAAAAATTAACTCATTTTTATTACAAACACATTAACAAATTTAACAAGTAAGAAAATTATAGTCGGTCTAGACCGACTATACGATACCCTATACCATGCGTTCAGAGACCCTATCTCTGAGGCCCAATTAACTGGACATAGAAAATAAGAAAAAACCAAATTTGAGTGTGATTTTTATTAATTTTTTTGGCTGCAGATATGAAAAAGTTCATATCGGATGCTATATCTATATAGGGACTTGGTCCAAAAATGGACAGATCCTGATCATGTTTGGTAAAGTCTCTTGTATTTTGCAAAAATATATACAAACAAAATTTGAGAAGAATCAGTGCAATATTTTTGTTTTTTAATAGATTTAAGTGAAGATCGGGAAGCAGCTCTATATGGGGTCAAAGGGATCATTTTTGGACTACTTATTAATGGATGTAATGAACGCATACAAACCCAATTTGAGTAAGATCTATATGACAATTTGGATCTTATGGCAATATATGTCGATTTCATATGGGTAATTTGTATGGGGGCTAGGTCTGAATATGGACCGATTCTCACCAATTTCAACAGCGTTCATCCCATGGCCGATAAAAGCTTATGTGCCAAATTTCATCAAAATATATTCATATTAGCGACCTGCAGTTTGATTACAAGCTTTACATGGACACACAGACGGACGGACGGACGGACGGACGGACGGACGGACGGACGGACATTGTTAAATCAACTCAGAAAGTGATTCTGATTCGATCGGTATATTTTTGGTTGTTACAAACAGCAGCACAAAGTCATTATACCCAAACCACATAGTGGTATAGGGTATAATAAACCCACACATATCATTGTATAATTATACCCTATACCACTATGTGGTTTGGGTATAATGACTTTGTGCTGCTGTTTGTAACAAGCAAAAATATTTGACCTACACCCATCTTTAATTATACCGATTGAATCAGAATCACTATCTGATTCGATTTAACGATGTCCGTCCGTCCGTCCGTCCGTCTGTGTGTCCATGTAAAGCTTGTAATCAAACTGCAGGTCGCAAATATGAATATGTTTTGACGAAATTTGTTATTTGATCTTTTATCGGCCATGGGATAAACGCTATTGAAATTGGTGAGGATCGGTCCATGTTCAGACCTAGCCCCCATACAAATGGCCCCTATGAAATCAACATATATTGCCATAAGATCCAAATCATCATACAAATCTTAGTCAAATTGGATTTGTATGTATATATTACATCCATTAATCAGTAGTCCAAAAATGATCCCCATTGGACAACTCTTAGTCATAGGCCCCATATAGAGCTGCTTCCCGATCTTCACTTAAATCTATCAAAAAACAAAAATATTGCACTGATTCTTCTCAAATTTTGTTTGTATATATTTTTGCAAAACACAAGAGACTTTACCAAACATGGTCAGGATCGGTCCATTTTTGGGCCTAGTCCCCATATAGATATAGCATCCGATATGAACTTTTTCATATCTGCAGCCGAAAAAATTAATAATAATCCCACTCAAATTTGGTTTATGCTTATTTTCTATATCCAGTTAGTTGGGCCTGAGAGATAGGGTCTCTAAACGCATGGTATAGGGTATCGTATAGTCTTACTTGTTTTATGTATGTGGTAGTAGAAACTTTAATGGCAATTTACTCAAAATAAAGGAAAAATTCATAAGTCTGTAAATCTACAAAACAGCTAAAAAGAAATACCTTTCAAATAATATACGTTTGGTCAAAATCGAGATAAAACGGTAGAACAAAACATCGATCACAAGGAATCGCCTAGCCTATTAATATTATAGATAAAATTACCGCTTCCTTTGAAGCCATAAAATGGAATAGACAGATCAACAGGTTGTTTAATATAATATAAAGAGTTATTCTCAGACAAAAATATGCGATCAATAGATAATAAACCAGTAATTAATTAATTTAGGTTCGGGGTAAGGTTTTAAAGATGAAAAATGGCGTATTTTCATGATTTTTTTTTGAAGATATGAATAATGTTGGATTATTTATTTCATATACACGTTATAGTATAACATTTGAAGTATCTGCGAAAAAGAATTTCAATTAATAAATAAGCCTCTCGTTACCGGATCATGGGAAACAAAAAAGTCAAATGCATTTAAAAGGTTTCCCGAGGTAATCAGGAAGATTAAAAAGAAAAGTTTCATTTTTGGCAGCATCTTGAAGTGAAAAAAATGATTTTTGCTATAAATTTCTGTGAATTTGTTGTTAAAAAATGGTGATTTATGTGCACAAATAGTGTATAAAATTTCAAAAGGATCGGTCAAGTAGATTTTGAATTATGATGTTCACGGACTTCAAATATGTTGTTTGGGAGATTTTTTGGAAATTTTGATACAACACTCTCGATGTGTTGTACATTCAGAAAAAAAAAATGAAAAAAAGAGTTAAAAACTTAACCCGCCCTTAATCAACTTACTTTTGGTTAAGAAATGGGCCAAAGTAGAGTCAGATTTTAAATTCGAATATCTCATGGAGTTAACTAGAAAGCACCCTTATTTTAAAGAAACTTTTCTTAAGAAAGTAAATCAACTAGAAGCGAGCTCTTTTTTAAAAGTATCTCTCTTCTTAAAGAAGTTGTTTTTCTTAAGTAGACATTTTTTTCTTAAAAAAATGTATATTTTTAAAGGAATACTTTTTCTTTTTAAAAAAGTACCTTCTTTAATAAAGAGTATTTTCTTAAAAAAGTAAGTTTTTTTTTTAATAGGTGTTTATATTAAATGGCTTTTCTGATATAAATATCTTCTCTTAAGCAAGTAATTTTTCTTAAAAAAATACCTTATTTTAGAAAGTATATTTTTAAAAAGAACTTTTTTTAAAAAGTACGTTTTCTTTGAAGTAACTTTTAATAAAAGGTACTTTTTCCTAAAATATACATGTTATTAAAAAAGTACTTTTTTATAAAAAGTAACTTTTCTTAAGTCAATTACTTTTGTTGTCCAAAAGTTTGATACCTTTACTTAAAAAGTACTTTATCGTAAAAAGTCCCTATTCCTTAAGAAGTAAATTTTGGTTAAATAAGTACCTCTTCTTCAAGAAATAGCTTTTCTTAAAAAAGTACCCTCTCTTAAATTTTCTTAAAAATTAAATATCTATATATTAATACGTGAAGATAAATTTTTAGTTTCCTTTTTAAGCAATATGCGGGTACGGAGGGGTGTGAAAATTGGCATAGTTATAGCTCATATGGAATAGAAGCTGAGCATGATAAAATTTTTGTTTAATCTGTCTTAAAAATATATTAAATTTAAAAAAATAAAATATTTATAATAATTCATTACACGTTAATGCGAATGATTTAAATTATATATCAGAGGCTCTGTGTTGAATTGTGAATTGCTAAAACTAATTAACATACCTTAAGGCTCATTTAAATATTCATAAATTTTATATATGTGTAGATTAAAAAACATTGGAAGACAAAAATTTAATGAAAAAAAATTATTTTTTACAATTTTCTATACTAGTTATTATAAAAATACGTTTTTTTTTTTAAGAAGCAAATTTTCTTATTAAAAATTATGCTTTAATAAAAATGAATATTTTTATTTTATTAAAAAAGGTTGGGGTCGTTAGTTTTAAATTTTAATTTATTTGAATATTTCGGTCCACTTCGCAGACCCTCATAAGCAATTCAGATGAAACACTAAATAAATTCCGAACAAAAAATTGCATTTAAAATCAATATTTTAAACAAGCAAAATATTTATGAATTATTTTTTTTATTCTTGAATTGAATTGTATTAACGTAAATTTATACTACTTTCGATAAAAAATCACATCACTAAGTACCATTGTGAATGGAACACAACATAACATTTATCTATATTTTAACGTTAACTTACTGTTAGAAGCCTTGCACATATTTTTTGAAACTAGCAGATTCCAGCGCACGAAATTCGAGTGCAGTTTCTTGGCAACTTTATTTCTCAACTTAGCCAATTCACAAAACAACACTTTTTTGGTTTTTTTATTATTGTGAATGAAGATAACAATCTCATTAATAAACACATTAACAAATTTAATAAACACACACATAGCGTATGTATAATTCTACGTATGTGTTAGTAGCAACTTTAAATGCAATTTACTCAAATTAAGGAAAAATATTTAAAAATCTGTAAATCTGGTGAACAGCTAAACAGAAATAGCATTCAAATAATATATGTTTGGTCAACATCGGGATAAAATGGTAGAACAAAACATCGGTAACAAGAAATTGCCTAGCCTATTAATATTAAAGATATCATGAACTTCACTTACTCTGCAACCTTCATAAACACCGGTGAGCAAACGCACCTTAAAAACATGTCTGGTTTTTCTTTATTTTATATTTACAATAAATGAAAATATTAATCTCGATAATAATATTTTCATCTCCTGTTATCCTTTGAATTTATATATACAATAAAAGAATATATTAATCTCGATTATACTTCCCACTCTTTTATTTGGCTTTCCTTTTGTTGAACTACATTGGCAACTTCAAAAAAAAATTTTTATAATTTCAATAACTTGCGAGAAATTATAAATTATTGCGGCACAGGTTTCTCCAGTAGTAATCATACAGCTTCACAGGAAGCTACAACCCACCTTTGCAACTCCCAAACTAAAACACAAATATTGACTTCCAACGGGAGTAATTCTGTTCAAATTGCAAAAAAAAAATACAAATAAAACAAGTAAGAAAATTATAGTCGGTCTAGACCGACTATACGATACCCTATACCATGCGTTTAGAGACCCTATCTCTCAGGCCCAACTAACAGGATATAGAAAATAAGCATAAACCAAATTTGAGTGGGATTTTTATTAATTTTTTCAGCTGCAGATATGAAAAAGTTCATATCGGATGCTATATCTATATGGGGACTAGGCCCAAAAATGGACCGATCCTGACCATGTTTGGTGAAGTCTCTTGTATTTTGCAAAAATATATACAAACAAAATTTGAAAAGATTCAGTGCAATATTTTTGTTTTTTGATAGATTTAAGTGAAGATCTGGAAGCAGCTCTATATGGGGCCTATGACTAAGAGTTGTCCAATAGGGATCATTTTTGGACTACTGATTAATGGATGTAATATATATATACAAACCCAATTTGACTAAGATTTGTATGATAATTTGGATCTTATGGCAATATGTGTTGATTTCATAGGTGTCATTTGTATGGGTCTGAACATGGACCGATTCTCACCAATTTCAATAGCGTTCATTCGATGGCTGATAAAGGATCAAATACCAAATTTCGTCAAAATATATTCATATTTGCGACCTGCAGTTTGATTACAAGCTTTACATGGACACAGAGACGGACGGACGGACGGACGGACGGACATCGTTAAATCGAATCAGATAGTGATTCTGATTCGATCGGTATAATTAAAGATGGGTGTAGGTCAAGTATTTTTGGTTGTTACAAACATCAGCACAAAGTCATTATACCCAAACCACATAGTGGTATAGGGTATAAATATGATTAAAAAGACGCCACCGATAAACATGCCAGCTCTTCATTGTCATTAAAGGTAAATTACCTTTTGCCAAAAAGGGTGATACATTTTCGTACAAAACCGTTTTTTAAAAAAAATACAATTTCTTAAAAAAGTGCATTTTCTTAAAAAAAACTTAAAACATACATTTTCTTAAAATAGTACATTTTTCTAAGTAAATATAATAATAAAGTACATTTTCGTGAAAAAAGTACATATCCTGAAAAATGCACGTTTTCATAAAAAGCGTACATTTAATTAAAAAGTAACTTTTCTTAAAAAGTAACATTTTTAAAAAGTACGTTTTTTTAACACTACGTTTTTTTAAAGCACCTTTTCTTAAAAAGTACCTTTTTTGAAAAGTACGTCTTTTTAAAGTACATTTCTTTAAAAATTACCTTTTCTTATAAAAGTTAATTTAAAAAAAAGCGTATTTTCTAAAAATTGCTAATTTTCTTTAAAAAATTCCGGTTTCCAAATAAGTACATATTCATTAAATAATTACATTTTCTTAAAAACTACTTTTTTTAAAAAGTACCTTTTTGAAAAAAGGGAATCTTCTTTAAAAAAGTGCCTTTACTTAAAAAGTACATTTCCCCAAAAATTTGCATTTTCTTCAAATGAGTACATTTTATTAAAAAAGCAGCATTTGTTAAAATAGTACGTACATATTCTTAAAGAAAAACCTTTTCTTAAAAAATCTGCATTTACTCTCCTTTTCTAATGAGGAGCACTTTTACTTCCTAAAGAAGTGCATTTTCTTAATATAGTACATTTTCATAAAACAGTACATTTTCTTCAGAAAGTATGTCTTCCTAAAAAAAATGCGTTTTCTTATCATTATGCAATTGTTATTAAAAAAGTACCGACTTTTATTATGAAATTTTTCAAGTTGGAAATGGTGTATTAACTGATATCTTTTCTGTTTCTATTATAAATGTATGTTAGTGGTACATAATAGAAAAACTGTAAACGAAATATTGCATAAGCAAATGACAGGAGTTAATTAAAAGTGAGACTAAAATAGTTTATAGTTTAAACATAAATCGAAATTGAAATAATTTTTAATTATTTTTTATATTTCAATTAATTTTATAGTCACAGTTACGGTTCAAATACCACATAATTATATTAACCATAATTAATTTATTTACTATCAGATAAAATCTTATGAATTTACCTTCAAAGTGTCATAAAAATATTTTCATTTATTTTGCAAAATGTTATTGCAATCATATGCAAATTGAAATGAGTTATTTTTTGCTTGAATTTAGTCTTGCTTCATTTAACACAAGTGTCTTCATTGGTTTTTTTTATTATCATTATTACCTGGTGTTTATAATATTGGCATTATTTGTATTAGCTTTTAAACTCTTCGTATTTTTTGTTCCCCCTGTCGACGATATCTTTTAGGCGTGTACTCTATATTTTCATCAATGTCGTACGATTTGTAATAGTTTTAAATAGAGAAATATTTTTTGTTTTTTGTTTATATCACAGTTTAATGGTTTCTGCTTTTGATTTATTCAAATGACATAGTTTTGAAATCATAGTGTTAGAGTGTGGAAATAATTCATTGAAACGCTGGAGATATATGAAGCTCATTTAACTTAGCTAGGCAGATGTGATTTATTAGTACTAAGCGAACATTCTTACATATATTTTATTACAATCTTTACTTTAATATGAAATTTAAACATATCTAGCATTTCCGTATATGCAAATATGGATGTTTCATCCAACGTAATCTTCTTATAATAACGCATGGGGCTCTAAACGAAATCTATACAAATAGATGTAAAGATAATTAATATCTGAAATTTTAGTTTGATTGGAGTTCACCTTCAGGGTCTCTGGAACTACAAACATTTCAAAATACCACATTGTTAAAAATTTAAAATATTATTAAATCTATCTTTTGTTATGTGACTGTCTTCTACTTGATCATAATTGTACACATATAAAAAATTAATTTGTTAAACCATTCTATCTGAGGAGCAAAAGGTCCCATATTTATTAAAACTTTTTTTCAAGAAAATTATAAAATATGAATTGTTCTTACACTAATAGCACCTTTAATAAAAAGTAAAATATCTAAAGTATTATGATGGCATTAGCCTTTAAACATAGTGTGAGGCCAATTCAATTATTTAATACTATTTTGTTTTTATACTTTTATGTAATTTAATTTTATTAAGTTTTATTTATAAGTCTTTTTTTATTATTCTATACTACTTTATTATATTCTATATTTTAGTGTATATCTTTACTTTATTTAATTATACCCTATAAATATATATGCTGATGTTTAGAATACAAAAAATATTTGACCCGGAACCACCTTTTATCATACCGATCGACATCGAGTCACTTTCTGAGCCGATTAAGCAATGTCAGTCTGTTCGTTGCAAATAATAATATATTTTCATTCAATTTAATAGGTATGTTTTAATAGGTATGTTTTGTGAAAAGAAGTGCATGTTCAGAAGTAACCCCATGCAAATAAACCTCAATAAGTCAGACTAAAAATGTCATAGGACCCAGATTATCATCTATATATCGATAAAAATTGGTATGTGTGTGTGTAATCAGTGGTCCAAAATAGATTCCTTGGACTATTTTTAGCTATGTTCTCCATACAGAGCTGATTCCCGATCTTCATTTAAGTATATCGAAGAGCAAATAAATTGCATAATATTTTATTTTTAAATTTGGTTAATTTATATTTTTGAGAAAAAGTAAGTGACTTTACTAAATATGGTCATGATTAGTCCAGTTTTTGACCTAGTACACATATAAAAATTACATCAAATATAAACTTTTGCATATCTGCACGCCTGAAATTAATAACAATAGCACTAAGAGGTTGGATATAATACACTCTCTCGGTCTAGAACGACCATAATTTTCTTAGTTGTTTTTGAAATTTTATGTTACTTATTTCATTTTATATAATTTTTTTATATATTGTTAAGAACGTTTTTTGTGCTTTTCCAAATATTATATTTTTATATTATTAATTTTTTTTTTAATTTTTAAATTTATTAATTTTAAGTTTTTGTTTCATTTTAAATATATTTATTTATTTTTATATATTTATTTATATTATTTTGTTTTCGTTTATTATTTTTTTTTGTTTTAATATAATTTTTCGTTTTATTTAATTATTTTCACTTTATTGTTTTATTTATATTTATTTTACTTAATTTAATATATATTATTAATCTTATTATTTTTTATAAAAAATAAAAAATCTTATTTTCGATCTTTATCAATTTAATGATTGAGTTTGAAATTGTTCAGACTCAAGATCAAATGTTTTTACTTTAAATAAAGCAAAAGCATTAGCAAAAACAAACATGTATATTGTAGTATGCAATGTGTACTCGTATACAATCATATTTGTTTCAAAGTTGTTCTATTTTTAGTTTGTTATATTGGAAGAGGCTTAAATAGTATAACTTTTGCTTGAATTCTCATTTGGTTGTTTTTAGCAAATATATGAATTTAACTTTTTACCAAACAAACTGTCTACTGCTTTTGGTTACTGATGAGCGTTGGTGACTCTTCCCGAAACAGCTGTATAGCCTGTCATGCAGAATATACATAGATCAATTTTTGAAACAAATGTGCTAATGCTTTTGCTTTATTTAAGGTAAAAACATTTGATCTTGAGCCTGAACAATTTCAAACTCAATCATTAAATTGATAAAGATCGAAAATAAGATTTTTTATTTTTTATAAAAAATAGTAAAATTAAAAATACGGAGGGCACGCCGTTAACGCTAAATGTAAGTTTAGCAAAAACAAATTGTTTTTATTGTTTTTTCAAGACAAAAACAAACATGTATATTGTAGTATGCAATGTGTACTCGTATACAATCATATATGTTTCAAAGTTGTTCTATTTTTAGTTTGTTATATTGGAAGTGGCTTAAATAGTATAACTTTTGCTTGAATTCTCATTTGGTTGTTTTTAGCAAATATATATGAATTTAACTTTTTACCAAACAAACTATCTACTGCTTTTGGTTACTGATGAGGGTTGGTGACTCTTCCCGAAACAGCTGTATAGCCTGTCATGCAGAATATACATTGATCAATTTTTGAAATAAATGTGCTAATGCTTTTGCTTTATTTAACGTAAAAACATTTGATCTTGAGCCTGAACAATTTCAAACTCAATCATTAAATTGATAAAGATCGAAAATAAGATTTTTTATTTTTTATAAAAAATAATAAAATTAAAAATACGGAGGGCACGCCGTTAACGCTAAATGTAAGTTTAGCAAAAACAAATTGTTTTTCTTGTTTTTTCAAGACAAAAACAAACATATATATTGTAGTGTGCAATGTGTACTCATATACAATCATATTTGTTTCAAAGTTGTTCTCTTTTTAGTTTGTTATATTGGAAGAGGCTTAAATAGTATAACTTTTGCTTGAATTCTCATTTGGTTGTTTTTAACAAATATATATGAATTTAACTTTTTACCAAACAAACTATCTACTGCTTTTGGTTACTGATGAGAGTTGGTGACTCTTCCCGAAACAGCTGTATAGCCTGTCATGCAGAATATACATAGGTCAATTTTTGAAATAAATGTGCTAATGCTTTTCCTTTATTTAAAGTAAAAACATTTGATCTTGAGCCTGAACAATTTTAAACTCAATCATTATATTATTAACCTTTCATTTTTGTTTTATAAAATAAATCTAACGATTTTATTATTTTTTTTTGGTTTTTTGTTTATTTATTTGTTATTATATTTTTTTGTTTTGTTAATTTAATTCATTTTTCATTTGATTTTATTTTATTATATTTTATTTTATTTTGTTTTAGTTTATATTATTTTATTTATTTTTATTTATTTTATTTCATTATTTTATTTTATTTTGTGTTATTTTTTTTTTTATTTTTATTTATTTTATTTTATTTTACATTATTTTATTTTATTTTATGTTATTTTATGTTATTTTATTTTATTTTGTTTTGTTTTATTTTATATTAATTTATTTTATTTTATTTTAAATTTTATTTATTTTTTATTTTATTTTTTTAAATATGATTTTAATATATTTAATTTTGTTTCATTTTATTTTATTACATTTTATTTTATTTTGCTTTATTCTATTCTACTCTTTTTATTTTTTAATTTTTTTTATTTAATTTTATTATATTTAGTTTTTTTATTTTGTTTTATTTTATTTTATTACATTCAATTTTATTTTACTTAATTTATTATATTTTATTTATTTTTTATTTTATTTTATTTTATTTTAGTTTAGTTTATTTTGTTTTATTTCATTTTAATTTTCTTTTTATTTTACTTAATTTTTAATTATTTTGCTCATTTTATTTTATTTCATTTTTTATTTTATTTTAATCATTTTTATTTATTTTAATTTATTTTAATTTTATTTAAGTTTATTTTATTTCACCTTATTTTATTTTATTTATTTTTATATTATTTTATATTATTTTAGTTTATTTATTTTATTTTTTTTATTTTATTTAATTTTATTTTATTTTACTCCATTTTATTCTATCTCATTTTATTTTATTTTATTTTTGTTATTTTATTTTATATTATTTTGTTTTATTTTATTTTATTTTATTTTATTTTATTTTATTTTATTTTATTTTATTTTATTTAATTTTATTCAATTTTATTTTTGTTATTTTTATTATTTTATTTTATTTTATTTTATTTTATTTTATTTTATTTTATATTATTTTATTTTATTATATTTTATTTTATTTTATTTTATTTTCTTTGTTTTGTATTATATTATTTTATTTTATATCACTTTATTTTATTTTATTTTATTTTATTTTATTTTATTTTATATTATTGTATTTTATTTTGGTTTTATATTTTATTTAACCTTATTTTTTTATTTTATTTATTTAAATTTATTTTATTTTAGTTTATTTTATTTTAATTTATTTATTTATTATTTATTTTATATTATTTTATTTTATTTTATTTTATTATATTTTTTTTTCACTTTATTATAGTTTATTTTATATTATTGTATTTTATTTTGTTTTTATATTTTATTTTATATTATTTTATTTTATTTTATTTTATTTTATTTTATTATATTTTATTTTGTTTTGTTTTATTTTATATTAATTTATTTTATTTTAATTTTTATTTATTTTTTATTTTATTTTTTTAAATATGATTTTAATATATTTAATTTTGTTTCATTTTATTTTATTACATTTTATTTTATTTTGCTTTATTCTATTCTACTCTTTTTATTTTATTTTATTTTTTTAATTTTTTTTATTTAATTTTATTATATTTAGTTTTTTTATTTCGTTTTATTTTATTTTATTTTATTACATTCAATTTTATTTTACTTAATTTATTTTATTTTATTTATTTTTTATTTTTTTTATTTTATTTTAATTTAGTTTATTTTGTTTTATTTCATTTTAATTTTCTTTTTATTTTACTTAATTTTTAATTGTTTTGCTCATTTTATTTTATTTAATTTATATTTTTTTTATTTTAATCATTTTTATTTATTTTATTTTACTTTATTTTAATTTTATTTAAGTTTATTTTATTTCACCTTATTTTATTTTATTTATTTTTATTTTATTTTATATTATTTTAGTTTATTTATTTATTTTTTTTTATTTTATTTTATTTTATTTAATTTTATTTTATTTTACTCCATTTTATTTTATCTCATTTTATTTTATTTTATTTTATTTTATTTAATTTAATTTAATTTTATTTAATTTTATTCAATTTTATTTTTGTTATTTTTATTATTTTATTTTATTTTATTTTATTTTATTTTATTTTATTTTATTTTATTTTATATTATTTTATTTTATTTTAAATTATTTTATTTTATTTTATTATATTTTATTTTATTTTATTTTATTTTATTTTAGTTTATTTTATTTTATTTTATTTTATTTTATTTTATTTTATTTGTTTTATTTTATATTATTTTATTTTATTTCACTTTATTTTATTTTATTTTATTTTATATTATTGTATTTTATTTTGGTTTTATATTTTATTCAACCTTATTTTTTTTATTTTATTTATTTAAATTTATTTTATTTTAATTTATTTTATTTTACTTTATTTTATTTTATATTATTTTATTTTATTTTATTTTATTTTATTTTATTTTATTTTATTTTATTTTATTTTATTTTATTTTATTTTATTTTATTTTATTTTATTTTATTTTATTTTATTATATTTTTTTTTCACTTTATTATAGTTTATTTTATATTATTGTATTTTATTTGGTTTTTATATTTTATTTTATTTTTATTTTATTATATTTTATTTTATTTTAATTTATTTTATTTTATTTTATTTTATTTTATTTTATTTTATTTGTTTTATTTTATATTATTTTATTTTATTTCACTTTATTTTATTTTATTTTATTTTATATTATTATATTTTATTTTGGTTTTATATTTTATTCAACCTTATTTTTTTTATTTTATTTATTTAAATTTATTTTATTTTAGTTTATTTTATTTTAATTTATTTTATTTTACTTTATTTTATTTTATATTATTTTATTTTATTTTATTTTATTTTATTATATTTTTTTTTTCACTTTATTATAGTTTATTTTATATTATTGTATTTTATTTGGTTTTTATATTTTATTTTATTTTATTTTATTTTATTTTATTTTATTTTATTTTATTTTATTCTATTTTAATTTATTATATTTTATATTATTTTTTTATTTTATTTTTATTGTATTTCATTTTAATTTGTTTTGTTCTTATATCTATTTATTTTCTTTTTTAATTCTTTTTTATATACATATATTATTTGATTATTATCTTTTTTTTATTTTATATTAATATAGATTTATATTCTCCATGATTTAATTATATTTTTTGTTATATTCTAAATTATTTAATTCGGTTTTTATGAAATTTGTTTATATTATATATTTTATTTTTATAATTTAATTCTTAATTTTATTTTTTTTCCCATAGGTCCCCTTTTTTCTTTTATTTTTATTTATTTATTATTTTTTAAATTTATTGGATTTTTGTTTTGTTTTTGTCTTATATCTACTATTTTTATTTTATATTATTTTCTAGTTTCATTATGTTATAGTTTTTAATGTCACATATTTTATTTTAATTTATTTTTCACTTTTTAAATTTTCTTTATTTTTTAATTTATTTATTTCATTATTTGTTTTATTTAATTATTATATAATATAATATTTTTTTTATAATATTTTATATTATTTATTTATTTCGATTCATATTACGTTCTATTATATTATATTACTTAGCTTGGCTTCTAATTTATTATCATTTTATTGAATTATCAAATTTATTTTGATTTATTTTGTCTATATATGTTTAATTTCATTTTTTTTTAATTTCTAATTCATATGGGCTTTTTGTTTTATTTTATTTTGTTTTTTTATAATTTTGGTATTTTTTTTATAATTTTTTTAAAATTTATTTGATAATATTATAATTTTATTGTTGTTTGTCGATATAATATTTGGTGATGTTTTAAAATTTATTATTTTATAATTTAGCTTTGATTTTTTATATTTATATATTTTATTTTTTTTTGCATATAAACTTTTATAATATTTTACTATACTATTTTACTATATTTTCTTTGTATTATTATTTATTTTTTTTTTTATATAATTTTGTTTTTATTTGTTTATTTTCATTTTGTATTACTTATTTTATTTTATAATATTAATAAGTTATTTTATATTATTTTTTTAATATTTTTTATTTCATGTTTTTATTTTATATATTTAATATTTTTTTGTTATATTTATTTTTTTTCTTAATTTTTATTTAATATTTTTTTTACTTTAATTTTTTCTCCCTATTGTTTTATTAAAACTCTTTGATTTTAGTTTGTGGTTTTTAATCTCAATTTCTGGGACTTTTATTTTAAATATCCTTCGTTTCATGTTCAGTTTTTTCATTTTACATTAAAAAATATTTGGTAAAATAGAAATTCATATGAATATTCCCGTGTAGTTAGTTTCAAAAATAATTTTCTTTCAGATTTTATGAAAAAACACGTATAATATTTTTAATAATAAACATAATACAATACGGTTTTCTCTTGTGAGTGTTGGACTTATTTTTTTAAACCAACTAAACAGTAGATATTAACATATAAATGTTTTTAAGCTAACAGAGCTAAACTTAATAATATATAAAATTGAATTGAATTCCAAAGGAATAGCAATTACTAATCTCAAATTATAATAGTAATAATAATAATCATATACACATGTCTTACATAATATATTATTGGAGTATTTCGAGATAATTAAATTAAAATACTACGCAAAAGATCACTGGACAGCACTGAGAGAAGATGATGCTACAAAAAAAGTACCATTTAACTCTTATATTGGAGGAAGAGGAGGAGTAACTGGGCCGATGTTGAGTGCCTATAAGAGGAGCAGGCTTTATTGTTGACGATCTTCTTCCGGTATTAGTGCCAAGTTTTGGGTTTGCTATAAACTACTATAATAAAGTTGACATTAAAATATAAAAAAAATATTACATTTGCTATACAAATTATGGCTTAATACCTAGATAAACAATAAAAAAAATAATAATAAAAATTAATATCAAAAATATTCATTCATTTAAAACTTAACGTAACAATTTATATTTTAAGGGGAGAGACAACATTTCCAGTAGTGTGGTTTAAAAGCTTAAACGAGAAAGGGGACTGTTTTTTTTTTGTAAAAAATATACTTTTATCGTTAATGATTGTGATTATATGTTCTTCACTCTCTTGTTATTTTATGTTTATTTGATTAAGGTTCATTTAAAACCATTATTTGAGGCCATTTTCACTTAACTAAATATACTTATATGTGTGTATCCTATATCGTTCCGTTAGTTTTCAAGTAAAATCACGTCGTATAAACCATTAAACGTAAGCATTTTGTCAATTCTATAATATTTGCTAGTCTTTCTCTTTTTCATACACACACACACACCAACTCTGTTTCACGCTCTGTGTGTGCCTCCCAGTTACCAAATCACATATTGCTCTCTGACGCTCTCTCTCTTTGTTATTTTTTTTTTAATATTTTTTCAAATCAGGAGAAATCAGATGACTCTTTAGTGATGCTGTAAGAAGAGCAAAAAAGAACAAGAAATTCAAATTAGAATTTAAATACTTAATAATGATCGTGATGTGAGTAATGTTGTGAGTAATCTTGGCTATGATCCACCTCATGTATTTCCTCATGACCGCCGTCATGATGATATTCAGCTTCATGATGATGCTCGGGTTCATGATGTTCGTAATGATGATGTTCATTTTCGATTTTCTTGTAGTGGAATTCGGGCTCCTTGTAGCTGATGTGTTTTTCGTGGTATTCGGGAACATGTTTTTCAATATGCACGGGCACGTGTTTCTCGACGGGTACCTTGACGGGATAAGGAACATGTTTTTCAACTTTGTAGGGAACTTCCTTGATGACGGGATATGGAGCTGGTACATGTACTTTAACTTCATAGGGCACTGGTTTATCAACATGAACAGCCACGGGACGATCATAAGGAACATGTACGGGAACGGGGACTTTCTTGATGACGGGCACTGGTACGGGTTTGTCAACATGATAGGGCACTGGTTTGTCGACATGATAAGGTACTGGTTTATCAACATGCACTTTAACGGGATAATGGACAATCTTCTCAACGGGATAGGGTTTGTCAACATGGACATTAACCTTAACGGGATAGTGAACTTTCTTCTCCACTGGATAGGGAGCTGGCACATTTACTTTAACTGGATAGTGGACTTTCTTTTCTACGGGATATGGTGCTGGCACGAATACCTTGACGGGCACTGGATTATCATATGGTACATGTACTGGATATGGGATTTTCTTTTCAACTGGATATGGTGCTGGTATTTCATGAGGTACTTTAACTATCTCCTTAACTTCATAAGGTACATGCTTAACCACTGGATATGGTTTGGGCACTTTCACCTTAACAGCCACTGGCACATGTTTCTCAACGGGAACGTGAACATTTTTATAGACGGGATATGGTTCGGGAACCTTTTTGATAATAGTTAAAGTCTTCTCCTCATGCACTGGATAGTGATGATAGTCTTCGTGATAATGGAGGCCACGTTTCGTTTTGGTAGTCTCATCACCATCTGCAGCTTTTTCAGCTTCTTCCTTTTTAGGTTCGGCCGCTTTTTCTTCAGCTCCAGCTGCTTGCTTTTCTTCTTCAGCGCGCGCATATGTGGTGGCTACCAAGAGCACCACAGCGAGCAGATATGCTGTTCGCTATGTAGTTAGGGGGGAGAGAGAGAACAGATAGAGATAGAAATTAATTTTAGTCTTTGAAATAAATTAAAAATATATAGGAAAAGCAATAAGTTATGCTGATTGATCTTTCATTTTGTTTAAATATTGTCTTCTCTTTAAATCCCTTAATCAAAGTTTAGCAGCTTTTGTGCTAGAATTTTCTTGACTTGAATATTTCAACACTGTTTGTAGCAAAATTATCAAGTTAATAAAATTTAAAGTTTGTTATTTTTTTTTTTTTTTTTTTGAATATTCCACTTTATTTATTTTTTTGTTGAAAATTGCTTTATTTTCTGCATTAAAAGTTCTTTAGTTTTAGATTTTGTTTTTTGTGTTTTTCCAAAAAAAATCTCTTTTTCATAAAGTTCATTTGTGACATTGTTCTCTTTTATTTATATTTTTTCTTTTTGAAATTTTCACTTTTTCCATTTATAATTTTTTAACTTTACTCACCATCAACTTCATGGTGTTGATTTTTTTTTTTTTTTGTAAAAAACAAAACAAAAATTTCTTTAATCCTTTGAAATAAAAGCAAGTTTTTTTCTATTCGTATTTTTTTTTTAGAAAATATTAATCCACAAAATCCTTTTAAATTGGGTACAGCTGTTGCACATGAAAATAGACAGAGAAAGAAAAACAAAAGACTTAGGAAACAAACTTTTTTTGAAACACTTTTGATTTAAAGTTACTTTTTATGTCCGAGCCACACGTAAACGCAAGGAAACGCACACGGTATCTTAAGAAAACGCTGTGCCTTAGATAGCTATGTAATGTATAGCTGCACAGTTAACGACTGAATGATACTAACTTGGTCGCTAGCAGGTACTTTTATACCAACTACCAAAATATCAAAACACTGCATTGAAAGCCTCAAACAAAACAGCTCAGTTCAGTTTCAATGAAAAAAAAAACACACAGTTACACAAACACAGAAAACTGAAATTTAGTAAAAAAAAAAACACAGACTTAATATCACAAAAAATATGTTATTACATATCAGTCGCTTATATTTCATATGGTTAAAGAAGAAAAAACCAAAGCAAAGGCAAACGCAAAGTTGAATTTCTTGTAAAAATGTTAAGAAACTGAAAATGCAAGTTACAGAAACAAAAAAAAAAAATAAAATATTAAACGCCATAAGACAGGCCTTCTTCTAGAAGTGAATGAGTTAATAGTAACAACAAAAAATTTAATAGCGTTATAAAGCAGCTTTCAGTGTTGTTGTTATTGTTGTTGTTGTGGCTTTTTCATATTTTAGTTTCGGCATCAGGCCGTAAAACATCATCATGATCATCATCGTCATCCTCAAAAGTGTTAGCCTAGGCACGTTGCAAACATTTGTTGGTAATTTAAAACTAAATCAAAGCATAATATAATACGCTTGAGTGTTGTTGTTCTTGTTATTGTTGTTATTGTTGTTTTATTGTATATAAGCAATGTTGCATATTATTCAGCAAGAAGTGCGAAAATTTATTTTTAAAAAAATTTATTTTTCACAATGGGCTGCATTGAAAAATAATTTCTAGGAATTAACAAGTCTTTTGATACACTTGATTAGTGCAAGTGAAGAAAATGTATTTTATAGAGGAGAATTATATAACTATTTCCCGTAAACTCTGAAAAATATGTATTTCTTTAAATATACTCTTGAAGAAATGATTGTTAGTATTAAAAAATATACAAATTACATTGATCTCTGGGAGAGGGTTCCAGCTACAAAAAAATTATTATTTAACACAAGATCTACTGACCCAAATAAAAGCTGTAAACAGAAATTTAAATACTGTTAGAGTATTGTAAGATTTTGCATCACTTACATCAACTTTTAGCCCTGAAATAGCTCTATTAAAATTTGACTGCTTAACTTACTCAATGCTAGTTCTGATGGAGTTCTTATTTATTTATTTTAAAATAGCTAAAGTTAACCATGGAAATTACAGCTACAGGCATCGTAATATAAAACAAGTAAGAATGTTAAATTCGGCTGGGCCGAATCTTTGACACCATCCACCTGCATCTTAAACTCAATATTACAACCAATATTGGGTACGGTTACCACTTTAAAACTGTTGTAGGTACTGAAATTTAAATTTTGAATACCAATTAAATTTAAAGTTAATTGCTTTTCTTGTTGGCCTATTTCTATTATAATTCCTTGTTATAAAAAACAAAGGTCGTGTCTTCTTTAGAAAGAATTCGTTACTATTTGAAAAATGGCATTATTTTTCTTTTACTTTAATTTTTAGTTTTTAATTTTTAATTTTCCATTTTTTATTTTTCGTTTTTCTTTTTTCATTTTATGTTTTCCATTTCCATTTCTCATTTTTAATTTTTCAATTATCATTTTCCATTTTCTATTTATACCCTATACCACTATGTGGTTTGGGTATAATGACTTTGTGCTGCTGTTTGTAACAACCAAAAATATTTGACCTAGACCCATCTTTAATTATACCGATCGAATGAGAATCACTTTCTGAGTTGATTTAACAATGTCCGTCCGTCCGTCCGTCTGTCTGTGTGTCCATGGCAAGCTTGTAATCAAACTGCAGGTCGCAAATATGAACATATTTTGATGAAATTTAGTATATAAGCTTTTATCGGCCATGGAATGAAGGCTGTTGAAATTGGTGAGAATCGGTCCATGTTCAGACCTAGCCCCCATACAAATTACCCATATGAAATCGACATAAATTTCCATAAGATCCAAATTGTCATATAGATCTTACTCAAATTGGGTTTGTATGCGTTCATTACATCCACTAATGAGTAGTCCAAAAATGATCCCCTTGACCCCATATAGAGCTGCTTCCCGATCTTCACTTAAATCTATTAAAAAACAAAAATATTGCACTGATTCCTCTCAAATCAGGATCGGTCCATTTTTGGACCTAGTCCCTTCATAGATATAGCATCCGATATGAACTTTTTCATATCTGCAGCCAAAAAAATTAATAAAAATCCCACTCAAATTTGGTTTTTACTTATTTTCAATGTCCAGTTAGTTGGGCCTAAGAGATAGGGTTTCTAAACGCATGGTATAGGGTATCGTATAGTCGGTCTAGACCGACTATAATTTTCTTACTTGTTTTAATTTGAAATTTTTAATTTTTAGTTTTAAGTTTTTCATTTTCCATTTTTAATTTTTATTTTCCATTTTTCATTTTTCAAATTTCATTTTCCAAATTCCGTTCATCGTTTTTCATTTTTACTTTTTATTTGTCAATTTTTAATTTTTAATTTTCCATTTTCCATTTTTCATTTTCTATTTTCATTTTTTATTTTTCAATTTTCAATTTTCATTTTTCATTTTTCATTTTTCATTTTTCATTTTTCATTTTTCATTTTTCATTTTTCATTTTTCATTTTTCATTTTTCATTTTTCATTTTTCATTTTTCATTTTTCATTTTTCATTTTTCATTTTTCATTTTTCATTTTTCATTTTTCATTTTTCATTTTTCATTTTTCATTTTTCATTTTTCATTTTTCATTTTTCATTTTTCATTTTTCATTTTTCAGTTTTCGGTTTTCTTTTTTTTATTTTTCCTTTTCCAAATTCCATTTTTCGTTTTTGGTTTTTCATTTTTCAGTTTTAATTTTTCATTTTCCATTATTAATTTTCAATTTTCATTTTTCATTTTTCATTTTTCGTTATTCATTTTTCAATTTTCATTTTCCATTTTTCGTTTTTCATTTTTAGTTTTTAATTTTTCATTTTCCATTTTCCATTTTCCATTTTTCATTTTCCATTAGCCATTTTTCTATTTTCCATTTTTCATTCTCCATTCTCCATTTTTCAATTTTCAGTTTTCATTTTAAATTTTTTATTTTCCAGTTTTCATTTTCCATTTTTCATTTTTCAATTTTAATTCTTCAATTTAAATTTTTAATTTTTCGTTTTAATTTTTTCTTTCATATTGGCGATTTTTTTTTATTCTAACGTGATAACGTTAAAAAAATATGTGGCAATACTACTAACATAGCTCATGGTAGTTGTGTTTGTTGGTATAATTGCATAATTTCTTTTGTGGCTTTTTTGAAACGTGAATGTTGTTGTACAACTATTATGTTCAACCACTAAAATATTACAACAAACATACTGCGTTTTATGTTTCTTTTAGAAGTATCTATATATTTTTGCTTGTATCTAAGCACAATGACGCCTGCTTTAGCCCATTTTCAACACGAATCTGCTGGGAATTATGGCAAATGATGTTATTGAAACCTTGAAAAATGGTTTGAATGAACGTTATTTCAACAGACAGACGGACAGAGGGACATCGCTATATCAACTCAAGCTGTGATAAGGATCAAGGATATATATACTTTGTGGGTTCGGAAATTAGTTTTTCGATGCGTTACAAACGGAATGACAAACTTATATATACCCTCTGCCACTAAGGTGTGGAGGGTATAAAAAGTGAACTTCCACATTTAGGTTGAAATAATTCTTTGTAAAAAGAGTGAAAAATTAAATTTTCAAAAAAATTAAATTTTCACTCTTTTTGAGACTGAAGATCTCCCGAAGAACCCGGCGGGTTCCTTGCCTGGATTCATTTTGTGACATGAAATAATAAATAATAAATTTTCTATGGGTTGAACTCAACGATTTTTATCGGCATTTTAATTGGAAACTTTGTTTGCTCGAGACAATATCGATGCCGCTGCGAAAATGGTAGGAAATGTGGTTTTATTTAAAATGAACACATTTATTCCTACAAAACTAATTTCGGCTCCAACAAAGCATAAGTGTTGGTTTAACCAAAGGTGCAAAAATGCAGTCAGATCCAGAAAGGAAATTGCAGTCACTCGTTGAAAGAATAAAGGACAATGCTAGTTCTTCTATTCCAACTATTATAAACAATTACTTTATATTCACTGACCCGGTTGATAAAGCTAAACTTCTGGCTGAACAATTCGCAAGTAATTTCTTCTTGCCGGAAAGACATCAACCACTGCTCGAACTTGAAAGAATACCTCTACTATGCCCAAGGTATTCTTTCGAGCTCGTGCTGTTAAGAGAGTTCTTGCAGAGCTCAATGTAAATAAGTCAGTGGGACCAGATGGCATATAAACACTGGTACTGAAACAATGTTCTTCGACGCTATCGCGTCCATTGGGAATCCGTTTTAACGCTTCGTACCGTATGGGTACCTTTCCCTCCTGTTGCAAGATTGCCAATATTCAGCCAACCCCAAAAAAAGTGCAGCCCAATTGCAATCTGCTCTGCGCTTTCAAAGGTAATGGAGAGCATGGTGAATTCCATCTTGTGAACTACCTATAGAGCAAGTTATTGCTTGACGACAGACGTGGCTCTATGGGAGACCTGATGGCGATTCAGTTGGAGTCAGTCCATTTACCGATTGGGTGAAAGTAATGTTGTTGCTCTGGATATTCCCAAGGCTTTCGAATGAGTCTGGCACAGCACACTCTTGCCAAAACTAGTTGCTTTTGGTGTTGGTAATGATTTCTCTCATTTTATATCGAGTTTACTCATTGATCGTCATATACGTTTTGTTTTAGATAGAGTCTCATACAAAGAGTCACTTAAATGCGAGGATACCACAGTTTACCTTCACTATTTCTTATTTTTCGCAATGACCTTCTATGTCAAACTTCCAATCCTTTCTATGCTTCATTCGTATTATATTGTACGCTGCTCCCACACTAGTAACAGCAACAAATCGAAAATATACAACTGAGCAACTATTAACGGCACAACGAATAAGTGCTTTAAGGATTATATTAGCATATCGCACTGTTTCTATAGGTGCTGCCCTTTTGCTGGCTGGTATTGCTCCGGTAGATCTACTACTTAAGGAAAGAGCTGAAATTTGTACCAATCGCAAGTATTTTCAGGAGATACCACAGTGCATAATAACGTTACTGAGACAATGGCAAGAACGCTGGGAAAGAGACGATAAAGGTAGATGGACCTATAGGCTAACACCGAACATTAACGAATGGGTGGAGAGAAGACGCGGTAACATGAACAACTATCTTGCACAGCTAATGACAGTACATGGGTGCCTAAACTGTTACCTAAAATGCTTTAGGATTAAGGAAGTAGGCAACTGCGACGCGTGCGGAGCAGAAGAAGATGATGCAGAACATATTCTTATTAACTGCGAAGAATGGCATGCTCTGCTTTTTTAAAAAAAATTTATTTAAAAAAAAATTTTTACAGACTACCTTAAAAAACGTGTTTAAGAAAGTGCTTCTCGAAAAAGGAGGCTTTCTTAAAAAAAATTTTCTTTAATATATACCAATTCTCAAAAAAGCACCGTTCTTTTTTTTGAGAAATTCACATTTTCCTAAAAGTTTTCTCTAAAAAAACACATCTACTTGGAATAGTACCTCTTCTTAAATAAGTACCTTTACTTAGAATTGTACTTTTTCGTAAAAAAGTACCTTAAAAAAATTTTTTTTTAATGAAGTCCCTTTTTTAAAAACGTCCCAATTTAGAATAAGTTCATTTTTAAAAAAAAAAAATTACTAAAAAAAATTTTTTTTTAATTA
Source organism: Cordilura impudica (assembly GCA_963682025.1). Taxonomy (NCBI): domain Eukaryota; kingdom Metazoa; phylum Arthropoda; class Insecta; order Diptera; family Scathophagidae; genus Cordilura; species Cordilura impudica. Next base: position 284,581,775 of record OY821518.1, read on the forward strand.
ATTTTTTTTTTTAAATTACCTTTGTTTTTCAATAAGTACCTCTTATTTAAAAGTACTTTTTCAAAAAAATTACCTCTTTTAAAAAAGTGTTTCTTTTTAAAAAGGTATCTTTTTTTAAAAAGATATGTTTAGTTAAAAAAGTACTTTTTCTTGCAAAAGAACTCATTCTTACCTTATCTAAAAATACCGTTTTTAAAAAGCTGCCATCTTGAAAAAGATTTTTTTTCTTAAAAACGTACCTTTTCTTAAGAAAGTAATTCTTCTTCAAAAAACGTCTTTTTTAAAAGTACGTTTTCTTAAAAAGGTACCTTTACTTAAAATATTTTTTTTTTTAAATAGTTTAAAAAAAATATTTTTTCTTAAAATTGTACATTTATAAAAAAATTCTTTTAAAAAGTGAATTCCCATAAAAAGTACCTTTACTTAAAATAGTACTTTTCAATTAAAAATTACTTTTTTAAGAAAGTACCTTTTTGAAAATATTCCCTTTTTTAAAATTGTCTGTCTTTAAAAAGTATCTTTTTTAACAATACCTTTTTTCAAATAGTACCTTTTTTTTAAAATAAGTACGTTTTCTTAAAAAAGTTTTTTCTTTTGTTAAAAAAGTTCCAAATTCTTAAGAAGTGCCTTATGTAAAAAAACCGTTTTTAAAAAAGCTATTTTTTTTTTTTAAGAAAGTAACTTTTCTTAAAAAATACATTTTAATAAAAAGATATTTTTTCATAAAAGAATTACACTCTTTAAAAATTTCCTTTCTTAAAAATTTAATTTTCTTGATTAGTAAATTTTCTTTAAAAATTACCAAAAGAACTTTTTGGGGGACACTAATTGAAATAGAAAAAATTATAATTTAAATCTGACCGTGGTTGTTAGGTATTTGATGTCTGAAATTCTATTTAACCTCAAAGCGGATGAGGTAAAATAAAAACGATTTTACATATTTTAATGTTTAGACTGAATATTTATGGCAACAATTTATTTTTATATTCTACATGAAAAATTTATTTATTCTTTTATTCTCTGGCCCATAGTAGTAAATTTATCATAGTTGTTGTTATTTTAGTTTATTATTGATTGTTTTAGCTGTTGTTGTGTTATATTTTTATATATCGTAATTGAAAAAAGAATTAATTTTAACGTAATAACTCTAAAAACATTGGCAACATATAATGATTACACTTAAGATGTTTTGTTACAAATGAATATTTACTATATATATTTATATACAGATTATATTGAATGATGAATGATTATTCCATTGGTGGTTTTGTTGCATGTAGGTTGAAGTTTCTTAGTGGTTTGTCCGTTCATTCAATTACATTTCCTAACACGTACTCTAATATTTGTGTTATAATTTTTGTTCAAAATTTTTGTATGTAATTTTGTATCTCGAGTTAAAGTGTTTAAATTAAAATTAGGTTTGTAGGGTATAATCAAAGTAATTTAGATTTTAGCCAATTAGTCACGCTGTTTTTATTTTTTTTTTTTTTCTTATAAAAAATTTTGTTGCAATAGACATGACCTCGCAAATTTTCCCAGTTACAGACACAACCAATTACATGAGATTTTTTTGGTGGCGGAAAAAGTCGCAAATAATTACTTAACATTAACTTTTTTTTTGAAGAAATATCTTTTATAAATATGTATTTAATAATTTATGACAGTAAAAAAGCTGGGATAAGAAAGTAGGTACGGAGAGCCATTATTTAAACAGTTTAACACTATATATAAGACAATTTGGTGCAATATGTTTAAAATTGTACAAAAATATACTGAAATAAGTGCATGTACTAAAGAATGTAAGATACTAACGTACATCTAATGTAATAAATTTCACCTTATGCACTGAAATAAATAAAATTTTCAAAGTTTAAAAAACACGAACACATAATGTTCGAAGTAATAAAGTTTAATTATTATAAAAAAAAACTAAATATAATGAAAACTATTTTGAATCTATCAGTCCTAGAAATATGTATCCTAATATATTCTTTAGCTAACATTTAAAACAAAAGATGTGATTCTACATTATTCCAAAAAAAATTTTATAACCAAAATCCTTCTTTAGGTACTTATGGAAAAATTAACTTTTTAAAAGGAAATTAAATGGCACTTCTAAAAGAAAACACACATCTAAAAAAGATACTTTAAAAAAGATATTTTTTAAGGAAAGTTACTTATTTAGAAAAAGTTCATTTCGAAGAAAAGGTAAATTTGTAAGAAAACGTACTTTTTTTTTAAAAATTTTTCAAAAAGAGTACTTGTTTAAGAAAAGTACTTTTAATGGAAAAGATACTTCTGTAGAAAAGGTACTTTTTTACAAAAAATATTTTTCAAGATATGTATATTTTTGGGAAACGACACATTTTTTATAAAAGATACTTTCTAAAGAGAAGGAACTTTTAATGGAGAGATACTTTCTTTGGAAAAGGTACTTTTGAAGAAAAGGTGTTTTCTTAAGAAAATTCACTTTTTTACGAAAATTACTTTCTTTTGGAGAAAAAATTTACTTTTTAAAGTAAATGTTTTTATTAAAGACAAGGTACTTTTTTAAGTAAAGGCACTTTTTTTTACAAAAGGTAAATTATTAAGAAAAGGTATATTTCTTAGAAAAATCATTTTTTTAGAAAAGATGTTTAAAGAAAAGTACCTTTTTATGAAAATTGCTATTTTAAGAGATGAGTTTTTTTATGAATATTACTTTAAAATAATGTACTATTTTAAAAAAGGCACTTTTTTGAGAAAACATACTTTGTTATGCATTGTTACTTTTCCAAGAAAAGTGCTTTAAAAAAATATTTCTTTTTTAAGAAGTGGTGATTTTTTATGAAAAATGCATTAAGAAAAGTACTTTTTTAAGAAAAGGTAATTTTTAGGAAAAGGTACATTTTTAAGAAAAGGTACTTTTTTAAGAAAAGGTAAATTTTTTAGAAAAGGTAATTTTTTATAAATGATATTTTTTAAAGAGAATACACTCCTTAAAAAAAGATATATTTTTTTACGAAAAAAAACTTTTTTAAGAATAGGCACTATTTTTAGAAATGGTACTCTTTTAAGAAAAGATATTTTTTAAGGAGGGCACTTTTTTATAAAACGTATATTTTGAAGAAAAGGTATTTTGTTAAGATAAATTTTTAAGAAAAGGTACTTTTATATGAAAAAATAATTTTTAAGGAAAGGAGTACGTTTCTAAGAAATGTACTTTTTAAGAAAAGGCACTTGTTTAGGAAAAGGTACTTTTTTGGAAACACGTGCTTTTTAGGACTTTTTTTAGGAAAACTACTTTCAAGAAATGGAAATTTTTAGGAAACAATACATTATTAAAAAGGATTTTTTTAAAGTAAATTTTTTTTTTGGGGAAAAGATACTTCCTTTAGAAATGAAAAAATGATACTTTTTTTAAGAAAAGTACTCATATAAGAAAATGTACTTTGTTAAGCAAATGTATTATTTTTTTATTTTTTGAGAAAAGGTCTTTTAGTAGAAAAACGTATGGAAGAGTTACTTTTCAAGAAAAGGCCATTTTAATATTAGATTCTTTATTCAAAAATGTTACTTTTTAGAAGTGGTACCTTAAAAAAAAATACTTTTTAAGGAAAACGTAGTTTTTTAAGAGAGGGTACTTTCTTAGGAAAATGTACTTATTTTAGAAAAGTGACTTTTTAAGAAAAGTGATTTTTTAAGAAAACTTACAACTTTTAAAAAAGTCTTTTTTAGAAAAGATAATTTCTTAAGAAAATTTATTTTTTCAGGAAAGTACTTTTAAAAATTTTACTTTTATAAGAAGTGCTACTTTTTAAGAAAATGTACTTTTTGGGAAAAGGCACTTTTTTAGAAAAGATACTTTTTTAAGAAAATGTACTTTCTCAAAAAAATTCACTTTTTAAGCATCAATACTTTTTTTTAGAAAATGTACTTTTTTAAGAAAACATACTCATTTAAGAAAAGATTCTTTTAGAAAAATAACTTTTTTAAGAAATAACCTTTTTAATACTAGTGCTTTTCTAAAGAAAATTTCAAGAACGGGCACTTCTTTAAGGAAACGTGCATTTTGATGAAAATATACTTTTTTAAAAATAAGTAATTGTTTAAGTATAGTTAAATTTTTTTAAGAATAAGTACTGTTTAAGAAAAGTTTTTGTTGTAAAGATAATGTAAAGAAATTGGTACTTTTCAAGAAGATGTACTTCTCTAGGAAAAGCTACTTTTTTAAGAAAAGGTCATTTGTTTAGGAAAAAGATACTTGTATAAGAAAATGTAACTTTTCGTAAAAAGGTACGTTTTCATTAAAAAAAAACTAGTTAATTTTCTTCAGAGGTACTATTTTAAGAAAATTCTCTTTTTAAAGGAGACGAATATACGACGTTACAGAAAAATAATTCTTAAATACACAAAATTTACAAAATAAGTTATGTTAGAAATCTGTACTAAAGTACATAGAAAATGTGAAATTACTTAAAATTTACTAAAGTTTACAAAATTAATATTCTTTCTAAAGAAAGAATACAGAAATTAAATTTCATTTAAGAGGTATTTTCTGCATTAGAATTTATCTAAAGGAAAAATTTTTTTTTTTTTCAAAAATTTTATGATATTTTATACTAAACAGCAAACATGTTTATGTTACATTAACTATGGCACTCGAATTTCGCTGAGGCTTGGAAAAACAATTACCAGTCAATTATGATGTCAGAGAATAGAATCAAGTCATTTAAAATATTACTTTTTCATTGTATCCAAAGGAAGAATTTCTTTTGGTTGTGATTTTCAACAATTCTAATATAAATTTATTACAAATTTCTTATGAAAAAAATATAAAATTTCAAATCTTCACAATATCACAGAAAAAGTACAAACTGGGATTATCCAAATTTATGTTGAGAATTTAAAATTGCTGATGAAACATGAAAAAAATTATATGAAAAAATTGATTTTGGGAAAATAAAAACTTGCATGAAAGTAGTAGGGGAATTAGAATTAGAATTCAAAAAAAAAAAAAAGAAATTTAAGTAATATTTGAAGAAAATTTTTTTTAATAAAAATGAGAGTTTGCCCGTCTTCTTCAGAGAGTTTCTTTACACTGAAAACCAAAGGAATATTTTTTTTCTGAAAATGGCTTTAGATCTAGTGAAAAGGTATCGTAAAAGTAAAAACATCTTCCTATGACAAGCCTTTGTTAAATTCATTGGAACTGATCAGGATTTTCTCTACTTCCGTATCTCTAGTTCTGTACCTTAGTGATTTCTTTGGAATGCTTGTTTTTTAGCTGGAATGCTTGGTTTTTTAGCTATGTCGATAGAATCGAAAAACGATTGTGTTTAGTGAAATATTCTTGTTTTGACTAAGTTAAGATATCAGATAGTATAATAAAACTTTTGGAGTTGTTTTTTTATGAATAGAATAATAATTTTAAAGGCACTTTTAGGTCCCTCCAAGCGCTTTTATCGAGCTATTGTAGTATATGTTGTCAAACAGATTTTGAGTGTTTGGCAAAATTGTGTTCAAAAGTCTCGATAAGTAGAGCTTATTGTGACAAAAATTAAAAAACAAATTTCATGGAGTAATTTTGGTCTACTACAGTATCCTGAAACTTAGAAAAGTTAAGGTTGTGAAATATTTTTTTATATTTATTTTTATTTTTACTGTACTCAGAATCGTTGGAGGGTAATTACTATAAAAGTGTTTCCATTGTTAAAAATAAAATGTCTAAATAATATTTATCTAGTGGGCATTATATATGTAATATAACTTATCAGCTTGTGTCCTAAGTCGTTTGTTTTCGAACTAACATCACATTACATTTATGTCCCTTCTCTATAATTTTTTTTTGCTAATAAATTTCCTTATTTAATTTATAATACAAAGAGAAAAAAACAATAAAATATTATCACAATTTTTAGAGACTAGGTTACTTGGTCGTCTTAAATATGTAAATGCAACAAAGAAAAATATAAAAAAAACGCGAAGATATTTGTAATCGGTCCAGGTCGGCTATGCGTACCCTATAGCATGAGTTTAAAGAGAGATCAAATTTGTGGCATAAACCAAATTAGAGAGGTTTTTTTATGGATTTGATACGAAAAAGTTCATATCGGACTTAATTTTTATATATGGACTAGGTAGAAAAATGGACCGATCAAGACCATATTTTTTAGTCACACATTTTTATTTAAAATATATATAAACTAAAGATAAAAAAAAATTATGTGACATTTTTATTTTTTTGATAGACTTAAGTGAAGATCGGGACGCAATTTTATATGAGGATATGGTCCTATAGGGTTCATTTTTGAGCACTAATTGGAGTGTGTAATACAGACCCAAAAACCAAATTTGACCAAGATCAATAAGATAATTTGGATCATAGGGAAAATTAGGTCGACCTAGTAAGAGTCACTTATATGGGAATTAGGTCTGAACATTTTTCAATATTCAGAAGTATCAACATCATTCATGCTATGGCCGTTAAGGCTTACATCAAAAACTTAATAAAAATTTATTCATATTTGCGACCTGCAGTTTGATCACATCGACACACAGACAGACAGAGAGACAGATGGACAGACGGATGGAAGGATAGGCAAACATTGCCAATCGGTTCAATAAAAAGTGGGTCCTGCTCAAATATTGTTGGTAGCTACAAACATCAACACAAACTCATAATGCCCAAAAACTCCAAATTAAAACAAAACACTCACTCCAGTGACCAATATATCTGTAACATAAAAATTGTTTATGGTTTGAATCTGGCTTAATCCTCAATGTAAAACAATAACATACATAATTTAAAACAAGACATGAATCGTTTGCCTTTCACAGCAGCATATGGCAAACTAAAATGCTGACAAAGAAGTGGTGGCAACAGCAAACGTAACAAGCAGTAAGTGGTAGCAATAGAAGTTGTAAAGTTAAGAAAGTGCAATGAACGTTGAACGTCTTATGTATATGTACTTCTATATATGTGCATAAAAAAACCACATACGAGGTTGTTGTTAATTTTTTTGTTTGTTTCAGTTTTATTTATATGAAAATTGTGTTTGATTATTGTACAATCCAGTAGGTATAGAAGAGGCAAACAAAGAGTATGTGAACCATAACCAGACGTTACTAATGTTTGTTGTTAACCCTTTTTTGTGAAAAGAAAATTTAAAATAATATAATATAACAAAATTATAAAATATTTTTTGCTGGCAAAATTTTTATGAATTTTTTAAATAAATTTTATAAATTTTATCAATTTTTATAAACTCAACACCAGGGGCCAAATCACCGATATCGAGAAAAATCGATCGAAATTCCATATTTTGGCTTATTATTTGAAGAAGACGGGCAAACGCTCGACCACGGTTAGCTTTTCTTCTTAACCAGAGGCCATAGTTCTTCAACTGTGAAAAAGAAAAATTATTCTTAAAATTTTATTTTGGGAAATAAAAAAATGATTTTGATCGAAAAATTTCGATAACGAATGCGGTGAGTTGGCCCCAGTGTGCAGTAGGTATATAAAAGTTTGTCATTGGGATTGTAATAGTTAGAATAAAAAATCTGCAGTGCATAAAATATAAGGGGCAGTCCAAGTGAAAAAAATACTTTTTGAGTACTATATCTCCGATTCGGACGAAGAGAGACGTTATGCTTAGAAAAGATTGCAAAAAAATTTGGAGCTTGACCGGACCCCCTTCGTAGGTTTTATAAGCTTTTAATGGTGAAAATCGAGTTTTTTTCAAAGTAAAAAATTTTGAAAACGGTAAAAGCTAGAAATATGAAATTTTTTTTCAATATTTAGAAAAAAAAAATTAAAAAATTTTAAAAGATTTTTTTAAAAAACGATGTTTTTAAAATTTTGGTCTTGCACAAAATATCATTCTTCGAAAATTTTCCAAAAAATGTATGTTAAAGCTACGTCTTTCCTAAAAATGTTGAGGGGTAGAACAATGTGATCGGGTAAAAAACACCGGAGTTATAGCCAACCTCTAAAATTTTTTTAAAGGAACGAAGGAAAAAAAAGTTTGTTTTTAATATCGAAGCACTGTAGAAAACGTAATTGTTTTTTGATAAACTAAATAATCGCTGCAGAAAAAAATTAAATAAAACCACATTTTCGGCTTGAGCAAAGTCGCTATTGAAGCTATTGCTGAAATTTTGTTTGTTTTGAGTTTTTTTCGGCAAACTAGTCCATTATTCGTATTTCGTCTCTATCATTGCGTTCGAAATTTATTACTTATTGCTCACAAAGCTTAAATTAGTCCAAAAGTATTTGAAGCAGTGATTAAGTGTTCAATAATTAAAGTAATCGAAAGATCTGAACAAGTATAGCAGCAAGCGTGTAAGTTGCAGACGGAATTACTACAGACAATTTTTTTAAGCGTGTTTCAAAAGCTCCTTTTAAAGATTCACTGATAAAATGAGCAGTTTAAAAAAGAAAATTTGCTGGAATCCTCTTGGCGCTTGCAAAAAGAATATGCGATTTTTTGCACTAGCTGAGCTATCTTCTTAACGTTTTTATGCTTCAAAAGGTACAACTGATTTGAGAGAAATCTCGTCCCGCAAGATGCAGTAGTGTGCCTCAACTGTCGAATGAAAATTGCCAAATATAGCGATGATAAGGGAAGTAATGAAGAATTTAGCATTGATGATGAAAAAGAAAAGCGTAACGCAGCACCTACTGCTTTGGGTGAAAGTAAAGTCGACAACAGAAGGTACGTTTAATAAGAAGGATTCTTAGCGTCTTTTTAAGTCTTGTCATAATCCCTGATTTAGACTTCATCTGAAAAAATATTTGAATGAAAAGGTCACAACTGCACAAGTTGCTATTAAGCTTAAATTCGAAATGGTATCCGATATCAAAATTTCTACCCCTGACAAAGAAAAGATCAATGGCTTTGATGAAATGATGACAAAAAAAAGAAAAATTTAAGTCGAAAGGCACTTCACGGTAATTTTTCAAAGCTTAACGCATGTGATAAGATTTAATAGTAGATATCTTTAATTTAGCGATGACAAATGCCGCATATTAACGTTATTGCTGAGTTCTTCGAATTTTTTGCAAGTTAAAGGCAGATTTGGTTGCTCAAATACCCTAATTAATAAATGTTTTGCTCTAGTTCACGATGCAAAACCTGGAAACAAAATAACGACTGAAGCTACTAAAGTAATTGAAGAATTTTATTTGAGCGACGACAATTCCAGGGAAGTGCCTGGCATGAAAGATTCTGTCACTGTCAAAGTAAACGATAGCAAAAAGGAAAGGCTTCAGAAAAGGCTCGTTTACTGTAATTTGCGCAAGCTTTTTGAATTGTTCAAAACCGAATTTCCTAATTTTAAAGTCGGCTTTTCGAAATTTGCTGAGTTTCGTCCTGACCAATGCATTTTGGCTGGAGCATCTGGCACTCAGTAAATTTTAAAACAACTTCAAACTGCTTAAAAATAAAAGTCATAAAAATATAAACGTTAGATGGGTTCAGAATTTTTTCGAATTCGCCTTTCGTTCTGAAAGGCCATAGTCAAAATTACCTGGAAACAAAATTTCATCTTAATAGCTCAAATAGCGACTTTGCTCTAGCCGAAAATGTGGTTTTATTTAAGTTTATTTCTGCAGCGATTGTTTAGTTTATCAAAAAAACAGTTACGGTGTCTACAGTGCTTTGATATAAAAAAAAAAGAATTTTTTTTGCTTCGTTCCTTTAAAAAATTTTAGAGGTTTCCTTACAAAAATTTTTTTGCCCGATCAACTTGTTCCACCCCTCAAAATTTTTAGGAAAGACCAAGTTTTAAAAAAAACATCGTTTTTTAAAAAAACTTTTATATTTTTTAAATTTTTTTCAATATATTTTTGTTCTAAAGGGATTCAAGTCCCAAATATTGAAAAAAATTTTCATATTTCTAGCTTTTACCGCTTTCAAAATTTTTGACTTTGAAAAAACGCGATTTTCACCATTAAAAGCTTATAAAACCTACGAAGGAGGGAAGGAGGTCCGATCAAGCTCAAAATTTTTTTAAAAGATTTTCTAAGCATAATTTCTCTCTCCACTGAATTTTATAGGAATCGGAGGTATAGTGCTCAAAAAGTATTTTTTTCACTTGGACTGCCTCATATATATTCTTCATCCCTATAACAAGCGGAGTTAATAATGCAATGTCCGTCTGTGGAAATCACGATCACGGCCGCAGTATATTGCCGGGGTTGCCCATTTTTAGTGCAAATAAATTCAAAAATCTCCAATATGAAGAATTTATAATAATAAAAAAATTCATTTTTAAAAAGTTTCACATTTTCATAATATTTTTGCAACCCTTGATGAAAGCAGTTTTTCTTTTAAGAATTCTATATTTGAAGTTGTAGAAAAATGTCCACATTACACGTTTTTCATTTGAAAACATTTCCAATTTTCCTAATTTAAAATTTTACGTATCAATTTCTCATGCCGTACAAATGTTTTGTTTAAGCGCACTGTTCCAACGTGGAGAAAAAATTGTCAGCATAAATAGTGCGGCCTGTATTCATATATCTTTGCACTAATTAAAACACAACATTCTGACCATACTTGACCAGGCAACTACGCAGAGTAGATCATTCCTTTGAGCGGATAAAATGGTTTCGAATCGCACAGCCACCATACCTTTATTCCGTATTTGGCTGGCTTAGATGGAATGTATTGAATAAACCGTATGCGGACTGTATATGGGAATAATTGCCCGTCGACGGTCAGCAAATCGTGCGGGATATAAGCTGCTGCCAAATTCGCCTGCAACATTTGCAAAACATCGTTAATAGCAGCAGTTTTAATCACTCCAATTGCGTATTTGAATTATCAAAGCGAATGTATTCTTTAATGAGCATAAATCGATCGTACGATAATGCGGCTTTGTATATTGGAGCCTAGGTTGGGCCCTACAGTTCCTTAGCCACCTCATTATCCGATTTAGGACACTCCAGCAAACAAAACGATAGCCAAAAATGCATCGAGTTATTGTTATTGTATTCCATTCCTTTTCCTTCATAGGATTTGTCGAATTCCATTGTTACTTCCCTGGCTATTCGATTGGATTTTTGTATGGTATCATACGCCATATCTTTGGTATTGAGCATGCGGAATATGGTGTAGGGGTCATATGAGTCTTTCATTCCTTCTTATATAGTCGATAGATAGTTTGTTTGGTAAAAAGTTAAATTCATATATATTTGCTGAAAACAACCTAATGAGAATTCAAGCAATATTTATATTATTTAAGCCTCTTCCTTTTTACCAAACAAACTATCTACTGCTTTTGGTTACTGATGAGGGTTGGTGACTCTTCCCGAAACAGCTGTATAACGTGTCATGCAGAATATAAATCAATTTTTTGAAACAAATGTGCCAATGTTTTTGCTTTATATAAAGTAAAAACATTTGATCTTGAGCCTGAATAATTTCAAACTCAATCATTAAAATGATAAAGATCAAAAATTATATTTTTTTTTTTTATAAAAAATAATAAAATTAAAGATAAAAATTTATTTTATTAATATACTTGCAATTAATGTACAAGAAAATAAAATTTATAATAAGTGACTAAAACTTAAAATTTAAACATATTTTTGTGACCAAAATTTGGCATTTCTGCTCGTGATTTCAACCTGGTTCTAATAAGGCCATCTCTAGAAGCAGCGTTAGTTACACTTTGAGAGGCCTCTGTCATCAGTTTAACACATCCTTCCACAGCTTGTTATCTTTTGCCATGATTTGAAGGTCCTCATTAGAAATATGGCGAAGAACCGGCGGCGCTGTAACCCTACACTCATGCATTATAATAATATCGATGTAATCTCCAGCAGAGAAGTTAATTTTTGGTAGTTTAAATATTCTGTGTTTAGTGGTACTTTCATCTTCTCTAGCTTTGATTATTGTTTGCAATACCAGCTCCCGAATGTGTTCTCTATCTCTGACAAGTAGATTTTTCGGGTGAGCAAAAAAAGCATTTCTTTCGATAACAGAATCCACAACTGATTTCATATTTTCGGGTAAAAACGACAGTACATAGTCAGATGAAAATATGTTTGGCTCCTTCTTTAAAAGACGTTTTTTGTTTGATTAGGAACCAAATCAGAGCGTATACTTTACAACGCAATTGACAAGCCGTTGTAAATTTTCTGATGGATTAAGGGTACTTACGTAAATTCTGAGTAGATGATTAGCAGAGGTAAGCCACCTCGAGAGCGCAATTTTTCTAGGTTTACGCTTTGCCAGCTCAGGACTACAGTAACCAATTTATAAAGCTTTACATATCTCATAAAGATATTTCTGATCCGTATTTACTTCATCGACCACATTTTTCGGCAAGTCAGGCAAATTACCAGACACCGTAATTATTTTCCAATAAGTCCAGAACATTCTCTAGGTCCCGAAATGCAACCATCTAAAGTCAAGAATAAATGACGAAGGGGTAACTCATTGGCATGGAGCATACAAACACACCATTGTAGCCGTATCTTCAAATACTCCTCCAAATATTGAATAATGCCACCTTTCCCTCCGGTATTAGTTGCAGTTCCGTCACATCCAATGCAAATCACGTCATCTGAATTCCTATCTTCATTTTATAATAAAGTTGTGATCGAAGTTAGAATGCCCTTTGCAGTGCCACGACTTGGCGTTATGTGACCCAAATAAATTGAATCAGGTACTGCTAAAATTGAGATGTGTTCTTCTAAAATTTGTTTGCGATGGTAACGATCCCTTATTTTCTCACTTATCAGAGTCTTGTCTCTTCGCCCATCAAAGTAAATGCTTTTAATGACTATACTTTAGATACAGCTCTGTGTATTTTGTTTTTATCGATTACCAGAGTTAAATTTTCGGTAGAAATTAGGCCGAAGTCAGTCAAAACTGCAGAAGCAACAGCACCTTCAGAACGAGTCGATAAACCGTATCTATCACAGACCATAGCAACTGTTGGCAACGGCAATGTATTCCGATTCGTCGTTGAAGAGAGATGCCTTCATTATCGGATACGTTTCTAGGGAAGATTCACGCATTGAAACTGCATCACACTTTTTTGGGATAGAATCGGTTTCTTGAGTAGAACGCTTCTTAATCGCTTCATTTTATTAATCGAGCTATTTCTTTTATATCAATTCCACATATAAACATTTTTCTGTAATTTCTTTGATCCAACAAAAAACTTTTTTCATTGATTGGAACTTTCTTAGATTTTAAACAGGAACAAAATTCAAATGAAGTGCTTTTGCAAGCAGCAAAGTCGAAAAGCTTCTCAGATGACTCCAAAAAGCACTTTAGTTTGTTTTCGAAACCAAATTTTCGTTTGCTTTTGGGGTACCTTTTCAAATTGAGGTACTTTTTGAAATAGGATTTGAGTAACTGAATAACTCTTACCTTTGTTTCGATTGGAATAGATGCTTTGGTCCAAATATTGTCAATCTCTTCAAAAACAATCGCATATATATCTGAATTTGATGGATATTTTCCATTATACTTCAATATCAAGTTATACTTGATAAATAAAATATATTTAATGACGTTCCTTATAGTTGGTAGCTGCCGATCATCAAGTTTCTTATATGGTCCCAATATAACACAAGTTGACTCACTACGCATCGAACTCATTTATTTTAAATTACAAACACCGCTACTTAATACTTTTAGTTTTCTTTACGTATTTTGGTATTAATAAATATAACAGGTGATTTTGAAGTGTTGCCAGATTTTTTATTTTTTTATTTCATGTTCAAGGATTTCTTTATTTTATGGAGTAATTTGTAACTATAAAAGGAACTTAAAAACTGGTTCGTAATAAACAGGAGTTCGCTATAACCGTAATAATTGGTATATAATTTGAAGTGAATGTTTTGGGTCCGGAAAAAAATTTTTTTCCGGAAATTTTTTTTTTATAAAAAATTCGTTATAACCGGTGTACGTAATAAACGAACTCTACTGTGTCTAGCAAATTCGTAGTCGCCGGTAAAGTGTTGTTATATATAGTCATGGCATATTTAGTTTAGGTGTCGAAATTAAGGTATAGCGAAATATAATCATGAAAATAACTACTTTTCAAAACTTTGAAGATCGCTAGAACCATAAAGATATAGTTTCGTTTTATTTTTAAAATCATTTTGGTAATCTACGATCAATTGCGCAAGTTTTAGGAGGTCTTGCATTAGGGAAATCTAAAAAAAAATCAATGTGAGTCCGATACACGGGAGATGTGTAAACATCTACACCTTTTCCAATTGTATTTCAGAAAGAATCAAATGTATTTCAGAAAACATCAAATGTATTTCAAAAAGTATCAAATATATTTCAGAAAACGTCAAATGTATTTCAGAAATATCAAATATATTTCAGAAAATATCAATTGAATTTCAGAAAATATCTATTGAAATTCAGAGTTAAAAAGTAGTTTACCCTACAATGCCGAAAAGTTATTAATGTTTCTATTAGTGATTTGGGGTCGCAGAAAATGTTTAGCAATATTTGGACTTATTTGTTATGTACTGGAAAATAATTTAGCAAGGGCGGCCTTTTAATCGAAAGAAGATGAGGACTTCATTTGTTAATTAGATACAATATAAAACCAGGATAGAATTTTGACCGATTTTGAAGTCATCATTTTGAAAAAAAACACGTTTATATCGTCACCTAAAATGCAAAAGGCCGTAACAAAAAGTTCAAAAGTTCAAAATTGACTTTTTGCATTGTAGTTAAGACCTTTTACTTAAAAACTACTATTTTACCATAAATTTGTTTTCATAAATAAAAATCCAACTTTTTTTTTCAGCTTGATTCTAAAATTTGGGTATTAAGTTTAAAGTAGATTTTGTTTTATTATGTTTTTTGCTTCTCCTGTAAAAAAATAAAAATATTAGTTACTGCCTTTTGTATTTCAGGTGACGATATGTAGTTTTCAAGAAATATTACAAACCCAGTGTAATACCTAAAAAATATGTTTTCATATAATAATAATTTTCTAAAATTCGGTAAATTTTATAATTTCTGAAATACATTTAATGTTTTCTGAAATATATTTGATATTTTCTGAAATACGTTTGATAATTTCAGAAATACATTTTATGTTTTCTGAAATACATTTGATGTTTTCTGAAATGCAGTTGATATTTTCAGAAATACATTTCATAATTGCTGAAATACATTTTATAATTTCGGAAATACATTTGATGTTTTCTCAAATACATTTGATGTTTTCTGAAAGACATTAGATAATTGGTGAAATACATTTGATGTTTTCGAAATACATTTAAAATTTTCTGAAACACATTTGATGGTTTCTGAAATACATTTGATAATTTCTAAAATACATTTGATGTTTTCTGAAATACATTAATTTCTGAAACTTTATTGATGTATTCTGAAATTCAATTGATATTTTCTGAAATACAAATGATACTTTCTGAAGTTGAATTCATGCTTTCTGAAATACAATTGATTATTACTGAAAATCAATTGATGTTTTCTGAAATACATTTGATAATTGCTGAAATACATTTGATAATTTCGGAAATACATTTGATATTTTCTGAAATACATTTGATAATTTCTGAAACTCTATTGATATTTTCTGAAATTCAATTGATATTTTCTGAAATAAAAATGATACATTCTAAATATCAATTGATGCTTTCTGAAATACAATTGATTATCACTGAAAATCAATTGATGTTTTCTGAAATTCAATTGATACTTTGTGAAAGTCAATTGATGTTTTCTAAAATTCAATTGATACTTTCTGAAAATCAATTGATGTTTCCTGAAATTCAATTGATATTTTGTGAAAGTCAATTGATGTTTTCTGAAACACAATTGATACTTTCTGAAATACAATTGATATTTTCTGAAAATCAATTAATGTTTTCTGAAACACAATTGATACTTTCTGAAAGACAATTGATATTTTCTGAAAATCAATTAATGTTTTCTGAAACACAATTTATACTTTCTGAAATTCAATTGATGTTTTCTGTAATACAATTGGAAAAGGTGTAGCAATTAAAAAAACACCTAAGTTTATTTTCGACTTCTTCAAAGTTTTCATAGTATTTAGCTTTTTAAACTGACAGCACATCTGGCGGTTCTGCTTACAAGTTTGTGAACATGTTAAGCTCACAGCACACCTAGCGTTCAATAGCTTGAATATTTAAAATTAACGAAAAAGATTTGTGATTTTGCTAAACAGACAGCGAAATCGGTGGTTCTGCTTACTAAATAGAACAATACACTTACATATACCACACACCGATTTTCCCTTACGCTGTTTTTGTGATTGTACTATGAAATTGGATTTTACGCCCCCTGAGCGCATAGATGTTTACACATAAAAAATTTTTCGGGACAGCCTAATGTACGGTTTGTGATTGTACTATGAAATTGGATATGTTACGCCCCCTGAGCGCATAGATGTTTACACATGAAAATTTTTCGGGACAGCCTAATGTACGGTTCGGGTATTCAATCCATACAACATTAAGGGACCTTCTCACAAAGAGAAGAGTTTCTAGCTTTTCTACTCTAATCATAGAAAATTAATGCGATTTTTCAGAGAGAAGTTTATTCGTTCTATATATAATTGTTAAAAAAAAACAATAAATAAGAAATTAAAAAAAAAATTATTGGTCAAAAAAGGAAAAGAATTATTTTTTAAAAATCCACAGAGCCGAATTTAACGCTCTTACTTGTATATTTTTTTTTTTTAAAGTACTTATAAAGCTAACTTATTTTTCGCACCTTGTTTTTATTCTTTAAATTTTTCTTTAAGGAAACTTAACCATTTGATCATTTAAGGGTTAATCTTCCAATACGTACTTTTCTTTATACAAATACTTGCTACTAAGACTATGAGTGGTAACTAAATACTATTATTTCTACTACTCGTATTGCAAACTTTGCATTTCACCGCAACTGTGTTTTACGTTTTTGTATGGCTAAAACAACAAACATTAAAAGTAGACTTAAGTGGAAGTAGTAGCTAGGCTGTAGAGGGGAGTTGGGATTTGTTTTGTATAAATTTGCACCTTTATATATATATATACATAAATATATATCTTATTAATAAGATAACTAATTAAAATGTATGAGATGATAACTCTTGTTACCTTCCTCGTTATTATGTCAATAGGTCTTTGGCTCCATCACAGCACATCACCACTAACTTCATAATCATTTTCAGGCTTATCATTAATAAATAGCAGACTACTAGACCACAAAAGAGGATGAGGAAATTTAATAGTTTCTTTCCTCTTTCTATGATTATCTTTAAGTTGTTGTATGGCCTTTTTAATCATTCGTTTTTTCTGGTTTTATTTCTTGTAACACTTTTGCTCTTAACGGAGGCCACTATTGCCTTAGTCTCTATATATGATGGTTTACATTGTAATGGAGACCAGTGTTGTATTCAGTATGGTTGTTGCTAGATTTGTTGTTTATCTGGTTGTAAGCCAGCTGATTATGTCATTGGAAATGTAAGCCACTATTTCATGGTGTTTTCAGTTTCATCTGTGCTTTTTTTATTATTTATTATTATTAATTCGTTTTAGTTTTTATGTTTTGAATTTTGTGATTGTATGTCACTTTTTATGGTTTAATATGATTGTAATGGAGCAAACAAATAACGTTAAACAATTGTTTAGCCATAAAAGGCAGATTAATTGCATTAAATTGAATCATAATTAATTGCTTATATAAACTAACTTCCTTCATATTGGGAGGAAAAGTAAAAGTGTTCGTAGATGCAGCCATGCCAATTTATCGCTTCTCGTGCCAGATTTAGCATCTGTTAGCACATTAAAAAAAAACAATAATTCATGTTAAACAATATTGGTCTTATTTGAATAACTTCCCTCCAAATTAAGAACGAGACTCGTAATTCGTTCTCAGTAAGACAAAAATAATATGAAAAGATATATAAAAATTCCGATGGCAGTTAAAAGCAGTTGGCTTAGAGAAATGCAATTAAAGCAATTCTGGATATGTGGCTTGAGTTGAAAACTCATTTTAATGTTGTTAATGAAAAACCATTTGAGACAGCGGTATTAAAGTATATGCGAAATGGTTAAAAAAAACTGTATTCGTTATACATACTTGTCTGATTTTATCACAGAGCAAGAAAAGTGAATCTGGCCTTTTTAAGCCAAAGCTTTTTGATGACACAGATCGGTTGTTAAAAATTTTAACAGATAAATTGAGAGCTAAATTTCCAATTTATATTAAAATAGAAAAAAATCTTTCTTTACTCAACGTAGAAAAGTTTTTTTTCAAAAAACTCTGAAGATGTTATAAAATAATTTTTAAAAGATATAAAAAAAAGAAGAGTACGAATCAGAGACCAGCAATGAGTATTGAAAAAGTGACTATGATTCATTTATATACCTTTTCCTGCATTTATATACCTTCATACTTATTGAATGTTGTCGAAGCTCATATCCACTCTAAAGTTTAAGGTACTCATGATACTCATATTTAACAACATTAATGGCGTTGTTGATTTAGACTCTCCTTCCTTCAACGTGTATAGACGAGACAAAAAAGTTATGATTCGAATAAGAATATTAAAATACTCATTGTGAGGTTGTGCTCATGCTCTACAGCCTTACTATGATAAATATACATGTATGCTAGGGTGGCCCTTCATTATATGGAGGAAAAAAAGTGTTGAAACTCTCGGTCGCACCCCCTAGAAATATGCGAATAGCAGATTTTCAGATTTTATGAAAATTTCGTTCTGCAGTTCTATATTTTAATTTTTCTGACAAACTGCTATACAATTCGGAATCAGTATTAAATTATCTTTCCAAAAAGCTTTAAAACTTCAACATCGAATAAATACTCGCCAAGAAATAGCAAATGCCCCAGACCACTTTTGTGACAAAAAAAAACTAGATCATGAAATTTGATGGTATTTTTTTAAACTTTAAGAAATTTATTAAAGCCAGCATTTTATTTTAGTCTCTATACCAGTTGGTACTCAGATATGAAGTCTTGTTTTATTACCACTTATCTAACCTCTTAAGAATTGAGACTGAAAATGTAAAATTTTTTTGATAAAATTTTGAAAACTCCTTATTCAAGTTTTGAAAAATTCTCTTAAACAAAATTTAAAAAAATTGATATATCTCTTTAAGATCTTCTTAGATGCATGTAAGAGATTAACTGTGTGATTTTTAGGTAAATCCCTATGCCAGAATTTTTTTGACAAGGATTTTATTTTTGCGGTTTTCGAGAAAAATGGGATTTTTGTACAATATTCAGTAAATGTACTATTTCTAAATACTTTGTATCAAAAATTCATTACTTTTCTACTTTTAAATGTTATATTTTATTTTAATAGCCTAGGGTTTCAAGAAAAAATTTTATGACTCCATTAAACCTTTTGAAATTGGGGTCACATACGACCCCAAGCTAATAAAAAACAATTGATTCAAAAAATTCAAACATTTTGTAAGTGCTATTGCATTTTTAGATGCGGCAGTTAGAATATAATAACTAAATATGTAGAACTTCCGTTCCTAAAATTTGAGATAAATCCGAGAATGTTAACCCATTATTTGCCATTATTTAAATAAAAATTACCGAAAACGAGTTTTACTATTAAACTCGATGAAACCACTATTTAGCATTTAAGAAAAATAATTCGGTTAATTTTTATTTATTTAACCCTTCAGTGCTCCTGGGATCAAAATAATCCATTGTGTCTTTGGTGCAATTATCTGCTTATTGCTGGCGAATATTAATTAAAACAACTTTTAAGCAATTTTGTTATAAAATTATTTTATGTATAAAAACTATCCATATTTTTCTAAATCAAACAAGAAGACTCACAAATGACCCAAAGCTAATAGAAGACATTTTATTCAAAATAATATGATATATAAAATTAATATAGTAATCTTATATATTAAAAGAATTTTCTTATATATTAAAAGAATTTATGAATAAATTTTGCATTCAAGATTTTTTCAATATTTTTCTTCCCTCAAACCTCCATAACTAGAGTTCTAATTAACGTAGGCTGTTGACATAGGTCTAAGAACACTCAGTGGTTCAAGCTCATTCTTTTAAGCTATTAACTGCTTTATTTCGTTGGGTTTGAGGAAAGTTATGCGTGGAGAATCAACTTTACTTTTACTGTACGTTAACTTATCTTGGCATATTTTGGCATTACTGTACGTTAACTTCTCTTGGCATATTTTGGCATTACTGTACGTTAGCTTCTCTTGGCAAATTCGTTGAGTTTGAGGAAAGTTATGCGTGGAGAATCAACTTTACTTTTACTGTACGTTAACTTATCTTGGCATATTTTGGCATTACTGTACGTTAACTTCTCTTGGCAAATTTTGGTATTATATTATAAAAATTAATATAATATAATATAATGCTGCAGAGCAGCAGGGGTCCTGTAGTATAAAAAAAAAAAATAATATAGTAATTATTGCAAGTCGTAAGTGATTACAGAAAAAAATTTGAATCGCACACTAAATCATCCATAAATACACCAAAATATGAAAAAGTTCATATCGGGTGGTATATTTATATGGGGACTAGGTCGAAAAATTGACCGATCCTGACCATATTTGGCAAAGTTACTTATATATTGACAAAATATACACAAATCAAATTTGAGAAAAATCGGTTTTTGATAGATTTAAGTGAAGCTCGGGAAGCAGCTCTATATGTTTAATGTTTAGCACATGCACTAATTTGAATTTTTTCGTATTTGTGTGTAAGTGTTTCTAAATCCTTAAAAATAAAATGTATACTGAGAAACTAGATAAATTAAACTTTCCGACGGTATGTAATATACCTAACCAAAATTTCATACCATTGATACTGTAAAACCCGCAATTTGTTAAGCCCCCAACATTTTTTCTGAGTCTTGTATCTGTTAAAATGATGTTGAAGGAAATCAACTTAAAGAACTTAACAGATGATTAGCCAGAAGATTTACATGATTACCGCGATTGCCTTTAATTGTGTTTATGTATCCTAATACAACACTTTTTTGCCACTTGCCCGGAAACCACATTCACCAAAGAGAACTTAATCAACTCTTTTGATCGAGAATATATA
Source organism: Cordilura impudica (assembly GCA_963682025.1). NCBI lineage: Eukaryota > Metazoa > Arthropoda > Insecta > Diptera > Scathophagidae > Cordilura > Cordilura impudica. The sequence goes on from OY821518.1 coordinate 284,602,846, forward strand.
GAGGAGGTCAAATTTGAATCGTGGATTCAGATTGATAGATGCACATTGAAAACAGTAACTTTAAATGTGGATGATTTTGTGAAATAAATGTGTGCAGGATTGAAAAACTTGAGAACCCACGACTTTTTAATCAAGGAGCAATGGTCATTCTTCAAGGATTTGAAGATACATTTGAAGTCTGGTGAATTCGTTATTTCATATGATTTCGCAGAAAACTATAAATATGTTCTTCAAGATGCCATACAAGCATTTCACTTCAATAACGACCAAGCATCTATATTCACAGTAGTTATTTTCTACATGAAAGATGAAAAAGTGGAACACAAAAGCATGGCAATTATGTCCCATGATTTAAAACATGATACCGTTGCAGTTTATGAGATAATACTAAAATATCTAAAATCCAAACTTACAGTCAACATTAAAAAAAAGTAGCTTCGCAAATCTTATGGCTCATAAAACCAATTTTGGAATGCCAGCATTTTCATCCTACTGCTCATGGTAAAGGAGCATGTGATGGTATTGGAGCAAACCTTAAAAGAAATACAGCGATGTATAGCCTCCAGTTCTCTCATCAATATCGCATCTTATATTCGACTGCTTTATTCCATTGGGCAAAGAATTATTGTAAAGAAACTAAAATAGTTTTTAGTAGCAAAGGGGATCATATGGAAACATTGAAAACACTGAAGAGCAGATTCGAAAAAACCTAAGCTTTCTTTTTTTAAAAAAAAGGGTTTTTTTTGAAAAAAAAAAGTCGAAAAAATTTTTGATTTGGCAAAAAAAAAGTTAAAAAAATTTTTTTTTAAATTTTTAAATTTTTTTTCGGAAAGACTGAAGAAATAGCTATCTAAACTATTTGGGACAAATTTTGCTAATAATAATAGGTAAAAAGTTACATGGATGAGAAAAAATACCTGTTTGGTCAAAATGCCAAATTTTGACTCCCTCTAACTCAGAGAGTTCTGAACCGATCTTGTTGAAAATTTGTGTCTAAACTACTATCCAATAGGAACAACGTTGGTGCAAATTTGATTGAAGAAATAGCTATCTAAACTATTTGGGACAAATTTTGCTAATAATAATAGGTAAAAAGTTACATGGATGAGAAAAAATACCTGTTTGGTCAAAATGCCAAATTTTGACTCCCTCTAACTCAGAGAGTTCTGGACCGATCTTGTTGAAAATTTGTGTCTAAACTACTATCCAATAGGAACAACCCTGGTGCAAATTTCATTCCGATCGGAATACATCGGTTTCAAAAGTTGGATCACTTGACATAAACGCCCCATATACAGATAAACGTTATTTTTCGTGCGATGAAAATTTCTAAAATAAAGTTTTATATACTTTTTCCATAAATGTTACAATGAGTTATTCACATTAAAACTCATCCAAGTAATTCATATTGTAACTGACATCATTTTTGATTTAATTATACAACAATTTAAACAAAATCTAAAACTACCTTGAAAGTCTTATTAATTAATTATGATTAGGCCAAGTAATTTGTCAAAAACTCATAAAAAATAAGTTTCAATTTATTCACACATCGATAAACCGTTTAATTTGAACCTGCTTAACGGTTAAAGCCTTAAATACAATTTATTGTTTTTTATGGCCCAACATTGTTGTCATCTTTACTTTTTACAACATTTTAATTGTCCCTTAAAAAAACTAAATTAATTATTGTTATTTAGTCATACATAAGCATGCATTGTTGTATGTTAATTGTTTTTTTATAATTTTCTGTACAATAAATATGACAGAAATTACATCATAAATCTACAACATGTCACTTTGGTTTATGATACACCACCGCGCAAGTACTTGTATATAAGTATATTTTAACTACAAATATGTCCATATCATATTCAGTAGTATTACTTAATTTAAGGTATCGTATTATCGTTTTATTACTTATTTTCTGGCAAGTGCTTTCAAGATTATGATAAGGTTAGCTTTGTTGAATGAATTTTTTGTTTCGCTTTTCTAAATTCTGGTTGACAATTTAACGGTATTGAATGGGTTTGTGTTTTATTTTTATCCTTATCGAAATTTATTAATCGATGTTTATAAACTAGTTACTTTAACTGCCAACAACTTTTCTAAAAATGTTATTTTTAGTAAAAGATAATTTATTAAGAAAACATACTGTTTAAGGAAAGGTACTTTTGTTTATGAAAAGGTAGTTTTTAAAGAAAATGTACTTTTTTTGAGAAGGGTACTTTAAAAAAAGGAACGCACTTCTTTAAGAAAAAGTTAAAAAAAATGTACTTCATTAAGAAAAGGTACTTTTTTAAGAAAAAATATTTTTTTTAGTATAGGGACTTTTTGATAAAAGGTACTCTTTTAAATCAGTGTCTTTTTTTAAAAAATATACTTTTTTTAAAACGGTACATTAGAGAAAAATTTAATTTAAAAGGGATTATTTTTTAAGGAAATGTACCTTATTAGAGAAGTTACTTTTTCAAGAAAATATACTTTTTTAAGAAAATTAATTTTTTAGAAAAGCTACGTTTTTTTAGTAGGTACTTTTTTAAGAAAGTATCTTTTTTAAAAATTTTTTCTTTAAAATAAAATGTAGTATTTTAAGAAAAGTTATTTTTTAAAATAAAGTTTTATTTTTCCATGTTAGGAAAAGTTAATTTTTTTTAGAAAGGGTACTTTTTAAGGAGAATTACTTTTTTTGAAAAATGTTTTTAAAAAAATTTACTTTATTAAGAGAGGATACTTTTTTAAAACGGTACATTAGAAAAAAATTTTATTTAAAACGGATGATTTTTTTAATGAAATGTACCTTTTTAGAGAAGGTACTTTTTTAGGAAAATATAATCTTCAAGAAAATGTACTTTTTTTAAGAAAATTTATTTTTTAGAAAAGCTCCTTGTTTTTAGTAGATACTTTTTTAAGAAAGTATCTGTTTAGAAATGATTTCTTTAAAATAAAATGTAGTGTTTTAAGAAAAGATACTTAAAAAAAAAAAGTTTTATTTAAAAAAAAATCCATGTTAGGAAAAGGTAATTTTTTTAAGAAAGGGTACTTTTTACAAAAATGTACTTAAAATATACATATTAAGTAAAGGATACTTTTTTAAGAAAATACACATTTTTGGGAGATGAAAATTTTTTGGACCATGTATTTTTAAAAAAAGCAAATCTACCTTTTAAGAAAGGGTAATTTTTGTAGAAAGGGTACTGTATTTAAGAAAAGGTACTTTTTCAAGGAAAGGAACTTTTTAAAGAAAATATTGTTTTTCAAGTAAAGGTACTTCCTTTAAAAAAATATACTTTTTAGACAAGGTACTTTTTAAGAAAAGGTACTTTTTAAACAAAATGTACCATTTTCGGAATATGTATTTTTTCTATGAAAATGCACTTTAAAAAAATGTACTTTTAAGAGAGGGTACTTTTTTTAAGAAAATGTAATTTTTAAGGTTATGTACTTTTTTTTAGAAAAGCAACTTCTTTAAGGAAAGGTTACTTTTATAAGAAACTGTACTTTTTAAGAAAAAATACTTTTTAAGAAATGGAACTTTTTAAGACGAGATACTTTTGTTTGTGTGTTTGAAGAAAATTTAATTTTTTAAGAAAAGATAGTTTTTTAAGAAAATTTCCTTGTTGAGGAAGGGTATTTTTTTTTTAAAGAAAATTTCCTTTTTTAAGAAAAAGATTGTTTTTTAGAAAAAGTGCTTTTTAGGAAAATCTAATTTTTTTTAGAAAAGATGCTATCTAAAGAAAAGGTTCTGTTTAAGAAAAGGTACTTTTTTGTAGATAATGTGCTTGTTTTAAGAAAGGTGTTTTTTAGGAAGGTGTCTTTTTAAAAAATATTATTTTTAAAAGAATATAGTATTTTAAGAATATATACTTATTGAAGAAAAGGTTTTTTTATTAAGAATGAGTACTTTTTTAGAAATTTTTTTTAAAGAAAATCTACTTTTTTTTTAAGAGAACTGATTTTTTTTACAAAATGCACTTTTAAAAAAGAGACTTTTTAAGGAAATTTACTTATTCAAAAAAGTGACTTTAAAAAAATTTGATTTTTTAAAAACGCTTTATTTTTAAAAAAAAGTTAGATTTTTAAGAAAATTTATTTTTTTTATAGAAGGTATTTTCTTAAGATAACTCACTTTTTTAATACAAGGTACTTTTTTAGAAAATGCAAATTTTTAATACAAGGTCCTTTTAAGGAAATATGCTATTTTGAGAAAAGCTATTTTTAAAGAAAAGCAAATTTAAAGATATGGTTATTTTTCAGGCAGGAGGTTTTTATGAAACAGTACTTTTTCCACGAAAGGTATTTTTTAAGGAAGGTACTTTTGTTAAGAAAGACTCTTTTTGAGCAAATGTATTTTTTGAAGAAAAGAATACTTTTAAAAAAGCAGATACATTTTTAAAAAAGGTTATTTAAAAAAAATTATTTTTTAAAAAAAGATACTTTAAGAGAAATAACTTTTTGAAGAAAATTTACTTTTTAAGAAAAGGTTATTTTTTATGAAAACGTTCATTTTAGAGAAAGGTCAGTTTTCGAATAAAATGTATATTTTTTAAGATAATCTACTTTTCTAAGATAAGGTATTTTTGGTTTTGGTAAAAATTGCCTTTAAAAAGGCCTCTTCTTAAAAGGGTTTTTTTTTAAGAAAACGTATTATTTTAAGAAGACGGACTTTTGTAAGGAAATGTACTTTTTGGAAAATAGGTAATTTTTTTTAGAAAATGTGCTCTTCTAAGAAAACGTAAATATTAGAAAAAATATTTATGTTAAGAAAGGTACTATTTAAGTAAAAGGTATTTTCTTAAGAAAAATTTATTTTTGGGAAGGGTGCTTTTTAAAGAAAATTGACTTTGTAAAGAAGATGCAGCTTTTTAATAAAAATAAATATTGTTTAAAGAATAAGTAACTTATTTTAAAAATAACATCTTTAGGAGAAGGTACTTTCTTAAAAAAGTACATTCCTAAAAAATTGGAAAGTGGAAAGTGTACCTTTTAAAGGAAAGGTGCTCTTGTAATGAAAATTTAAGTTTTTAAGAAAATATAAGTTTTTAAAAAAAGTTACTTTTTTGAGAAACGGAACTTGTTTAAGAAAAGGTACTTTCTTGAGAACATATTCTTATTGAAAAAGAATACCTTTTAAAGAAATTGTTGTTTTAATTTTTGTTCTATGATAATTTTATATTCTTGCTCGGTAGCAAAAATTTAATTTAATATGAAGTTCATTACTTATTCGGAATATTTAAACTACTTCTAGCTTAAAATTTATTTTATTTTACTAACAAATGTTAGCATTAGTTTTTGCTGCGATATTAAAACTATGATTTATGGTGAGAAAAAGTGTGTCAAATTGATGAAGCCATAAAAGATATTTAGTTCTTGTTTAGAATATATAGATTTTATTATATTTTCATTGATTTGAATAAAATGTTTGATATTATGAATAGCTGTTTATAATTAAAATATTATATGTGATTTTTTTTAACAATATGCGTATTTATTTTGGAAAATTGAATATGAAATCTATAGCATAGTCGGTAATTTAAAAAATATATTGAAGGGCGGCATATGATATTTAATATCAATCACTGTTCAAACAAATGTCCAAACTAAACGAGGCCATGAATTCAATCATTGGTAATTTGATCTGCTTACAAACACTAAAAAACTAAATTTGTTTTTATAACCATTTTTAAAGCAACATTGTGTTTGTTTACAATTGGCATAGAGCGTATGACCGGCTCTTCAACTTGAATGTAATTAGTGGTGCACACATTTTTATGTCAACTATATATTAAAAGATTTTGAGCTTATTATTACTGAAATAATATATGGTAAATAGCCAGTAGCTATTGAGATTTTTTTTAGTAATTTTTTTGAATGAGTGTATTTTATTATTATTTTCATCGAAATTTTAATAAAAATTTATTTTTTAAGAAAAGGTAATTTCTTAAAAAAAAATGTACTTTTTTAGAAATAAGTACCTTTTTAAGAAAATTTACTTTTTTAAAAAGTATTTTGTTAAAAGAAGAATTTTTTATACCCTCCACCCCAGTGTGCGGAGGGTATATATAAGTTTGTCATTCCGTTTTTAATAATTAGAAAAAAAATTCTGGACCCCATAAAATATATATATCACCCCTGTACCTCTAAAGTGAGTCAACTTAAAATTTTTCAATTTTCACTTTTTGCAAAAAAACGATACACAGTCATATCTATCGACTGTAAAAATCTTACATCGGTTTTTATAGTCTTTTGTAAAAAAAGAGTACAGTTGTAGCCCTCTTTGTGTTATAAGAGTAGCTTCTTTATAATCCACTAAAAAGACATATTTTGAGTTGCACCCAAAAAAACTGCTACTACTGCTTTTGTAGTATACTTATTATTTGCAATTCTTTACAACTGTTTTTAAATTTTATAGAAAATATTAAAAAAAACCGTTTTTTTCCTCTATTGAAAATTTTTAAATTTTGCGTTGACTGACTTTAGAGGCACGGGTGCGATATATTTGTGATCCTTATAACAAGCGGAGTTGATATGGCGATGTCCGTCTGTCCATCTGTGTAAATAACGATGACCACTTCAATCGGGCAGCTAGGGTGCAAGTTTGCATAAAAAATGATTCACTGACTTTCTGGGAACTTTGCAGTTTACAATTGCACAAATCGGTTGAATAGGACCCGAGATCTAAATGAAGAACTAAAAAAAGTCTTGAAAAAATATGATTTTCTATGTTGTGCTTGTCACGATCACGGCCTCAATAGTACAGCTAGAGTAATCATTTTTAGTGAGAATGATTCACCAAGATCATGGGAAGTTTCCTGTTTCAAATATCATTACAATCGGTGCAACAGGTCCAGGGAAATCTCTGAAAAAGTAAAAAAAAAATTAAAAATATGATGTTTCTGTATTGTTCTTGTTGTTATTCTAAATGTGTATTGTTGTCATAGCTGAACTTGTTGTTTTTGTGGTCGTTGTAGTAATAATATTATAAAAACTAACCCTTTGTAAATTTTTTTTTATCAACTGGTAGAAAAATTTTGAAGTTTCCATTGTTTTGGCATAACTAAAAAAAAATGTTAGATCATTTTCGTCATCACCACGAGCCTGCCTGCAAAGTTTCAGAGTGATTGGGTCATTGGAAAGTGGCTAAAAGTCAAACCAAAATTTTTTCGACAAGCAGACATTATGAGTTAATATAAAGGGAGTAAAAATTCACCAACATGTAAAGTAAATAATCTTAAACTATTTAGTTGTTAATAAAAAAAAAACAATGAAAATCTACCAAACAAAATTTTATGCATTAATTTATTTAAAGAAAAACACGAAAATAACTTTTGATGTTGTATTTTTGTGTGTAATATTTACATATATGTACATTAGAGCGACTCACTCTGTATGGAGAAAAAAAAAATGAAAAAGTGCCCCCTAGAAATCTACCTTAGTTTGTTTTATAACGACTTCCAAAATATTTCTGATCTAGCGTTATCCCATTCCGACCTGGACCGTTTTTAAAAAAGGTCTATTTTTTTGTTTTTGAAAATATTTTCATTTTTTCGAGGTCAACATATCCAATATGGGTATAGCATGATATGATATGATAAGACGCGTTCAACGGTATATAGAACGTGTCCAAGCATGTTAACTGTTGTGAAATTCAAAAAAATATGTAATTTTTGATGGATTTTGTATTAAAATGAGTTAATTAGAAATTCAAATTAACATTGAAAATAACGTAAATTTATTTATTTTCTACTTGTATAAACTTAATGTCATCCAACGTTTCAAAAATAGATTTATGCACCATGCACTTATTTTGAGGCATTTGAGCTTGACAAAAATTAAAATAATATAAATTAATTATTTTAAAAACAAATTTCATTTAAAAAATGGCTACAAAAAATTTTTTCTGAGCAAAAATTAAATAAAACTAAACTACCAACGCAGTGCCCAATAATAGGGCATTTGTTTTTTATGAGAGCACAAAATAAAAAGTTTGGCCTATCCAATTATTTTAAAATAACAATAAATTAGATTTTCGAAATATGGAATAAGGCTCAAATTCCAGTTTTAAGCAAAATTTCAAAATGGAGGAGTTGGTAGTTGGAATAATTCATTTTTTTAAACGCGCAAAATATGGCATTAAAGAAAACGTCTCATGTTTTTTTTTGCTTTTGGTCTGAAATTTATCCTGGTGTCATTTAGAAACTTAATTCACTTCTAAATTTAATAAGCTCCACATACTTGTTTAAATTTACTCCGAAGCAGCGTGAAAAATGTATTAAATTAGCAAAATTCAATTTTTTCATAGAACTGAAATGTATTTGAGAAAAGAAAAATTTTGATACCCTTATTGCCTATGTGTAACCACATTGTTCCCGCGCCATTAAATTTTAGTTAAAATGCGAAATAGTACATATTAAGGAAAAATAAATAAATTAATGTTATTTTAAATCAAGTAATGTTTGAAAATATGTTCATTTGATTTTCTAATTGACTCATTTTAATACAAAGCCCATCAAATTATTCATTATTTTATTGAATATCACAACAGTTAGGACATGCTTGGACATGTACTATGTACCGTTGAACGCGTCTTAAAAACCCCTATCATATCATATGGATATGTTGATCTGGAAAAAATGAAAATATTTTCAAAAAACTAAAAAGTAAACATTTTTAAAAACGGTCCAGCTCGAAATGAGTTAACGCTAGACCAGAAATATTTTTGGAATCGTTATAGAACAAACCAAGGTCGATTTCCAGGGGTGCACTTTTTTCACTTTTTTTTGTGAGTCGCTCTAATGTATATACATACATATATTAAATAACAAAATAATACACATATATTCTATATATGTATATTCAGAATAACCGCATGTTAGAAATAAATCGGTATATTATTTTATTTATATAAACTTCTCCAATATGTAGATATTTTGTTTAAGGGAAAATACATTTCTTTTGTATTAGTCAGAGTGACACTTCAGTTTGCTCAGTGCTGCTATGCCACAGTAGATGGCGCCGCAATTCTTGTTCTAATTAGTTTTGCAGCCGTTATTTCTATTTTATCATGAATGTCAACATTTTCAAATGGATATCAAACACAACAATGTTAAGAGTATACACAGGGCTGGTGTTTTATTTCATTTTTTATTTCAGTTTTTCCATTATTCTTTTACAAATATGACCATAAGTTTGGCATATTAAGGCCTAGTTAGCCACACGTTGTTAAAATGTATGCACCCGTAGATGTAGCGTTGGCATTTAGTGCAGTTATAGAACGTAAAAAACGAACCAGCAAGTTGCTGTGTAAAATTAAGCAAACTTTTTCAGCTGTTCACAAATGTCCGTACAAACGTAGCAAAAATCGATTTTCAACAGATTGGGACATTCCGCTTACGTGACAGTTGAGTTCGGTAACTGCTCTAAATGCTTTTCATGTAACATGCTTGGTTACGGTTACGGGTGACTAACTAGGCCTTTAACTTTTTGTTGTGTTTACAAAATAGAGTTACCGAGTTCATCAATGAGTTTTTTTTTTTTTGCTTTCAAAACAGTTCTACATAGATATATAAAATTATTATTCTGCTTTACCTACAAAATAGCTGATTGCAATTACATATAATGTTTAAGAATTGTTTATAATTACTAAAGCATTACTATTGACATAAATAAAAAATTGCACCTTTTAAAATTTAAGAAAATATCAATTCTAAAAATTGGAATTCAGATTTCCAATTAAAAATTAGAAAATATCAATTGAATTTCAGAAAAGCATATTAAAACGTCGGAAATAATAACTTGAAATTTAGAAGACATTAATTGAATTTTTAAAATATAAATTTTATTCTTTAAACACAAATTGAAATTTAGAAAACACCAAATATGTTTATATTTAAAAAATCAACTGAAATTAAGGATTGAGGAGACATTAATAGCATTTCAAGATAAGAAAATATTAATTTAAATTCAACGAAGCTTAGAAAACATCAAAAGATATTTAATAATTGCGAACATAAAAATTGTTGCATAAATAAAGAATAAAGATGAGAATCTTATTTATATATTATTTTTCACAATTTTTTGAATGAAAATTTGAACAAATTATTTTATTTAAAATTTTGGGACATTTGGTTTTTTGCGTTTGGCATCCCTAATTTAAACCAGTGTTCATTATGATTTCAAAATTTGACTTCATTGTAGGCAAGGTAAAACCTAAAACATTGAAGTTCGATAATAATTCCCAGGTAGTAGAATTTGGATTAAATAAATGAAAATATATTTTATTAACATAATTTAACTCAAAATCAAAAGTTGGCATCACTGGGTTAGATTTTGTATTTTATTGTGTAAATAGTGAAAACTTCTTTTCAGGTTGTAAAAAAAAATTATTTTCCAAATAAGGCAATATTTTAACAAAAAAAAAAATTAGAGAACTTTTTTTTGGTTGTTATTTGTTAATCGATCCGACCTATACGGCCGCATTGAAGAATTATTTGCCCAGTTAAAAGAAACTATACAGCCATCTCCAATTTGCACGATTTAATGCATATAGCCACCCTACACAACCATTACCTTCGCAATGGAGGTTAGGGCGAGCTATTTAATTTGCAAAAACTTAAACTAAATTAATTAACTGATATGTCATATTAGCAACCACGATGACCAAAAAACAAATACCGAATAGTGTTTTCTTTTATCCGAAGTAATAGAAAAGACCAAAACAATCTTTCCTCGAGTGCGAATTACTAATGTGAGAGAGCTCTATATTCCAACTCTTGGAATAAACAAAAATCCGGATCAAACCAAAGAATTTGCTGAAATAATTTGGTATTAAATTTAGCAAATTGTTTACTTTTTCAAATATTTTGTTTACATTTATTATCAATACTCAAACCGAGGTGGAGGGTATCAAAGATTCGGCACAGCCGAATTTAACACTCTTGTTTTTTTTAATGCGTTTTCTATTTACCAGTGCAATATTTATTTTTTTCCCAAATTTTAATTATTTTGTTTGCAATTATCGGAGAAAATTTTGCACACGAGTGTTGTTTTTTGATTTTTCTTTTTCGCGATCACTTAAGAAAACAATAATACTTTAAAACATCATGGTAACTTGTCAAATTTAATTCATAATTTTATGTGAGATGTTTTTTTTAAAAAGAAATTAACCACGCTTACTTTTTGAAAGTTAACTATCAAGTGCATAAATCAATCAAAACTAATGTTTAACACCACGTTTTTATAAAAAGCAGTAACGGTAAATTTCTACAATGACTAGAACTATTAATATATATATATATGTTCCTCTAACTCCCATTGGAGCATAGGGCGCCAATACCAGCTGATCGCCAGCGGACCCGATTTTGTGCCGTTGTTCTTAGCTCGTTCCAAGATAGTCCAAGGCTGTTCATCTCAGTTTCTGTGGATCGTCGCCACGTTGTACGTGGTCTGCCAAGTTGTCGGCCAGTTTGTTGAAATGGGTTCCATCGAAGTGCCTGTTTGGCCACGTTGTCGTCGTTTCGTCGTAGTATATGACCAATCCATTGCCACTTGCGCTTCCGTATTTCAATTGTTATCGGAATCTGTCTTGACTGCACTAACAGGTCAGCATTAGAGATTGTCCGAGGCCAGAAAATGCGAAGAATTCTTCTGAGGCAGCGGTTGACAAATGTTTGTAGACGGTGGGTAATGGTATTCGTAACTTTCCAGGTTGTGCATCCATAGAGAAGTACCGATTTGACATTTTCTTCGAAAATTCTAAGCTTAGTGCGAGGACTTATTTTTTTATTTTGCCACATTGGGGCTAATATGCCAAAGGATGATCTTGCCTTATTTATTCTACTCTCTACATCTTAGTCGGCACCTCCATTTTCGTCAATCTCACAACCCAGGTAGCAGAAGTTGGACGGTGAGTCGTAAATATGGTCGCCTATATATAGTGGTGATGGTGAGTCAACTCCTACACTCAGTGCCTTTGTTTTTCCGGTATTTATTTTAAGACCTGTACAGCGCAGTTTGTCTTGCAAATTTAATGCTGTCTGTTTTAGATCACAAAGTCTGTGCGAAAGTAAGCATATGTCATCTGCTATGCCAAGTAGTTAAGGTATTTGTTGTTGATTTGCCACTGTATACCATGGCTGCTATTTTCTATGGAACTTAGAACATCTTCTATCACAACAAGGAATAACAAAGGCGACAATAAACATTCCTCGCGAACTCCACTTTGCACCATAAATGGGTCAGATAGCTTCCCCTTGTGAAGAACGAAACATCTGGCTTGGTTATAACTTTCCTTGATCAGTGATATAAGTTTTTCCGGTATACCTCTTCTTTGCAAAGCTAACCATATGAACTCCCGGTTAATACTATCGAAAGCTTTTTCAAAATCAATAAAAAGAAGATGTAGATTGGAGTTTAACTCCACACACTGCTCTGTAATTATTCGTAAGGTGTTGATATAATCCGCACAGGAATATCCACTACGAAAACCGGCTTGGCATGAGCTGATGGTCTTCTCTAGGTGCTCTTTAACGCGATTAAGGATTATTTTTGCAATTATTTTTGCTATAGTTGGTAACACACATATGCCTCGCCAATTGCTGCAGTTATTCAGATCTCCTTTCTTTGCTATCTTGACTATTATACCATCCTTCCATTCGTCTGGAAAGGACTCAATTTCCCACGATTCACATATAAGGGGGTGTAATAGTTCAGCCGTAAGGTTTGGATCGCATTTATATATTTCAGCTGGGATACCATCAGCACCCGCAGCTTTGCCATTTGGGAGCTGTTTTATAGCTGCTATGGTTTCTGCAAGGCTTGGGGGCGAGATTCGAATCCTAGGGTTTGTTGCAGTGATAGGACTTGTGGGAATAGGTGGTTGAGCTGCAGGATCAATCATGTTGTTTAACACCGTGGAAAAATGTTCTTTCCATCTGTGGAGTTGTCCTCTCATGTCACGTACTGGGTGTTCGGTACGCATTCTTTGCTCTGCAAGTTTTTTCGTAATCTCAAAAACAGTTCGCGTATTGCCAGAGTTTGCTGCATTTTCGGCCTCTTCTGCTAGGGTGTCTATGTGCTTTCTGTTATCTCGTCGCACTGCTCGCTGTACCGTCTTGTGATATTTACGATATTTGGCTTCTAAACTACTTTTTTCATCACAGTCCTCGGAAGCATTCATTTCTCTTTTAAAGCTTTACGTTCATAAATTAAGTTCCAAGTGCTCTCCAACATCCATACTTGTCTTCCTTTGTGAGCTGGGCCGATGGTGTGATCTGCGCAGGATCTGATGGTGTTTTTGACGTGGTCCCATTTAGAATTGATAGACGCATATGGAGGTGCATCATTGTTTTGAGTCACAGCATTGCGTAGCTGGGCGCTAAAGTTGTTTCGGACATTGATGTTTTTAAGCGCCCGATATCGTACTTCCTAGGCCGGATGTTTTGCCTTTTCTGTTGAACTGCGGCAGTACGTAAACGAATTTTGGCCACCGTTAAGTAGTGGTCCCGAGATTGGCCAATGTCAGCACCTCTTTTGCCCCTTACATCGAGAAGACATTTCTTAAAGCGATGGCTGATAGCACAATGGTCGATTTGGTTTGCGGTGCTATACCTATCGTGTGACATCCAAGTTACCTTATGACAATCTTTGTGTTCAAAAAGGATGCCTCCGATCACAAGTTTTCTAGCATTGCAAAAATCAATGAAGCGTTCGCCGTTGTCGTTTCGAGTACCAAGGCCCTGCCTGCCCATTACGTGCTTCAGTGATTCGTTATCAGAACCAATCTTGGCATTGAAATCTCCCATAATGATAACAATATCACCCCGTGGAATGGTATCATAAGTTATATTAAGCTGGCTGTAAAACGTGTTTTTAACCTCGTCTGTGGCACTTTCTGTGGGAGCATAGCATTGTATCAAAGATATATTTCTGACTCTGGATGCAAAGCGAGCAAGAATAAGTCTGTCCGAGACTGGTTTCCAGGTAACTAAGCTTTTATGCGCATTTGTTGTCATCATTATTCCCACTCCGGATTCGTGGCTGCTGCCCGTTTCCCTCCCGGAATAAATCATAGCAGTCTGGGATGTAGTTGACGAGTATTCTCCAGAGCCTGTCCAGCGTATCTCACTCAAGCCTAAGATGGCAAGGTTGTATCGCTGCATTTCACGTTCAACTTGCGTGTACTTGGCATTCATACCTGAGTTGATGTTGTCAGTATCTCTTAGCGTTCTTACGTTCCAGTATCCAATCATAGTCCTTGTTCGATATGCAAAGGTCGTCAACGAAGGTTTCGCTTTTCCATTTAGAGGCTGTTTAATTAGCGATTCGTTAGCAATTATGATTCGGGAATGTGGGCTGCTAACCCTCGTCCCCTAGATTGGTGATAGGGCTGCTATCTACGTGTCCAATCCCATGATGCAACCATGTTTCAGCGGTTGTCGCCTACTTTCCTGAGACGTCCTTTCGACCATCAGGATGCATGGTTGTGTCGCCTTCTAACTCTGGCTAGCCTAAAAGCGGATGCTACAAAGAAATTGCCCGGGGGGTACTTGGTCTAAGACCGGAAGGAGTTAGCTGCTTGGACAGTTCAACAAAGGAATCGTCCTGGCCACTCCCAAGTGAGTGGCAAATCAGAGACTTTCCACCTCTGCGAAAAGTCCCACCCCCCCAATTCGTATAAAAATTAAAATTCGCATAAAAAATTTTTTTCATATATCTCGGCGGGAGCTAGGTTTTCAATTAAGACCCATATTTTCTTTGGGTGCTTTTCTTAGAATTTCGTGTAGATTTCGATTTTGCTATACGCCTGTCGCGTTTTTTCTCACCCGAACGAATTGACCCACCCTAATATCCACACACTCACTGGTATGGAGGTTATAAAAATATAGATCTTCCATAATCTTGATATCGAATGCGAATCGCCGATATCATTTAATATAACATATTTAATATTTACAAATTTTACATCTTCGGCTATTTGTTAAAAAAAAAATAATATTTAAATTTTGTGCATGCCAAATTAATTTAGCTCCATATGAAATTTTTGTTTTAACAAACAAAGTTTGTCGCTTAAGTCTTTTGTTTGTTTTAAAGGATTCGTTATGCTTCAAAATTTGATTAAATACTTATATATTCAATTTCAATCAATTCTTTTGTACTGGAAAATTTTTTCAAAAATTTACTTAATAAATCAACAAAAATCCATATAACAATGAGGAAGTTTTTCATATAAAACAAGTTTATAATATAAAAATTTTATTTTGTTGTTGTTTGTTTGTTTATTATTTTGTTGGAAATTTGTTTTACTTTTTTATGGCTCATACAAAAAAAGTTGTAATACTTTTACTTACTTAATCTGTTGCATGCTATTATTAGCTTAAATGCCTCAATAGTGTTGCATTATTTAAATAATCAAAGCCAGTTTTATTATTTTATTTTTTTATTATATATTTCATATTATTTTTCGTTGGCAAAGCAACAGCTGTTTTGTTTATTTATGTAGTTAAACATAATAATTTGACACATAAAAACTATATCTTAATTAAATATAAAGGCAAGCCTAATTAAGCATTTAAAATTTAATTCAATTTTTTTATTGATAGTGTATATTTTAACTTTTTTTTGCATTTAAGATAAAATTGTGAAAATCTTTCCAAAAATTTTATGAAGTTAATAAAAAAAAAAACAAAAATACTCTTTTGGTTGTTTCTGCCTCAGTGCTTGTTGCATATTTATTATTTTTAAAAAAAATTATTATTAAATATGTACTCTATATGTTTATTTGTAGTGTTACAAAATTTGAAAAATATTTATTTTTATTTCTTTCGTATATTACTTTTATTACATTTTACGCAATTTTCACCTTAATAAGGCATTTGTGTGTTTGTTTTTGGTTGGTAGTTTCATAGAGTGGTAATTATGTGGAAATATAATTATTTATCGGGAGGCATCAGGCCTTTTCTTGCAATGAATAAATATTTTTAACAACTAAATAACAATAAATATTTTCACATAAATGTTCCCATAATAATTACACATTTTTCTTCTTATTGTACTCATGTATCAATGTAAAATATTTATCAATGGACAAAATTTAGTTTAAAAAAATTGAGGCAACAAACAGAAGACAAAGATAACACTTAATTTTTCAGAAATCAGTTCTAAAAATCCAGAATTCGAGAGATGCGTTGGCTAAGATCTCACTGTTGCTATTTGTTGTTTTAGCAAAATATTATTTGACATTCGAGACAAACAAATAATGCCTATAGCTAAAATATCACAATACCAATTCTCAGTACAGCAATATCTTAGTATATAGTCAAAAAGTATTTATACCAAAAAGTATATAAAAGTATATATGCGAACGTGGTTCTGTCACTTTTTAAAAGGACATCAAGGTTAAAAGCTTAATATATTTAAACATTTATACCAGTAATATGATGCCTAGAGTGGTCCTACATTATATGGACATTTTTCAAATTGCGATTTTGGGGTAGGCGGGATCCAGTTTGTTATCTTTTTATATAAAACTAATAAATGTGAAGTTTGGCAACAATCGGATAAAGAAAAGTTGCGCCGGAAAACGATTGAAAATTTCAAGTGTGTTTATATGGGGAAAATATGATTTTTTTTTTTGAGATTTTACGAAAATTTCGTTTTATAGTTTAATTTTTTGACAAGTTGTGGAGGGAATCGGGATCAGTATTAAATTATCTTTTCAAAAGGCTATAAAAATTCAAAATCGAATAAAAGTTCGCCAAGAAATAAGAAATGCCCCAGACCACTTTTGTGCAAAAAAAAAAACTAGGTCAAGAAATTTGATAGCATTTTTTTCAACTTTGAGAAATTGATTAAAGCCATAATTTTTTTCGTCTTTACACTTATAAGTAATCAATAAAAAGATAATGTGCTGAAATTTGGAACTTAAAGTTTTTTGACCCAAAAACCCATGTTTGGACCTAGTTCCGATAAAAATATTCCTTCAAAACTGGTTTTAATGCCACTGAATGTAGCAAATGTTCTTCTAATGCGATAAATTTGAATCACAAAGGTTTATTAGGTCAGTGACGAGATCTATAAAAATCGGTGAAATCGGTGCACGTTTGGACCTAGTCCCCGTACAAATTTTCTTCAGAATTAGTTTAAAATACCACAAAAAATTACAGATTTGCTAGTTTCCGTATTGTATTTAAAAAATGTACAAATATAATGCAAAAAAACACTGTAAAATTTTAATGAAATCGGACCACTTTTGGACCTATTTTCCAGATTTTTTTTATAAACACAAATACCCAAAGTTCACAAAATTCCAAATTTCACATTGAAATTTTGTTAATTAACCTCTCAAAAGACTAGAAATTTTTTACTAATATTACAGGTACACATCTTTGAATTATTTTTAATATTAATATATTAATGATATATATATTAAGTTATTTAGTATATATTTTTTTTAACTATTATAATTTTTTTATTAGATAGTTCTCTTTAAAATAGTCATTAACATTGGGAGCGATATCTAATAGACTTAACATATCGGAACTATAATTATGTTCTTTCAAATCCTTTCGAGATCTTATATGTTTTCGTGATGAAATTAGTGGGTCTGAAGGGGCCGCCAACATATTGAAAAGGTCCTCATTACTCGTAGTTTTAAATTTCGTTGTTTTAAATTTTTAAGTCCAAATTTTTTATTATGTTAAATAAATTTTTTGAGCTGGCATCAGGTCAAAAGTTTCTAATTGTTGCAAAATACATACATGTTAAATTTTCGACCTTTAGAAAATAATTTGGGCAGCGCAAGCAAATTTTGTTTTATTTTTTTTATTTTTTTTTTTTTTTTTTTTGAGTGTAAATTTCTTATTATATTGAATTCATTAAAAAATTTGAACACTGAAAATTTAGGGCCGCTTAAAAATAATACAGATAGCGCAAGCGAATTTTTTATTGTGCTGAATTCATTAATAAATTTGCAGTTTTTATTATTGCCAATACATAAAATTTACAAAACATTAACAATCTTCTAAAAACACATACTATCAAAAACTAAATAAAATATGACAAAAATTCAAATTTCTGTTTTCAAGCACCAAAAAAAATCGTGGAAAATAATAAATAATATAAAATCTGCAAAATTTCGATAATATTTGGTATGTTATAGCCTTTATGATAAGCCATATAACTTTAAAATCGATTAATTTTTCACTGAGTTATGGTAAAACACATCTATCAATCTATCTAATGTATATCAGGATGTTTTTACAACTTTATGGTTATTGCGTTCAGATATTTCAGTATATTTCAATTACAGTAAAGCAACTAAACTAAAATTGGTGTTGAACTTGTGAACTAGCATGATTTCTGTAATGTGTAACATTAGCGGTAGGTTTTCCTAAATCTTTAAATTTGTAATTAAATTCCTCGACATTTATATATACAGTACTATCTCTACATTACGCGTTTCACTCCATCTTGCTATCCAGATAATTTGAAAATTTATTGTTAAAAACGTATCTTTTCTTTAAAACATACCTTTTTATTAAAAGTTAATTTTCTTTATATATTGTCTTTTCTTAAAAAGTGCCTCTTATGAAAAGGTTCATTTTCCTTAAAAATTTACCTTTTCTTAAAAATGTACCTCTCTTAAGAAGTATCATTTCTTAAAGAAGTACCTATTTTATTAAAAAAGGCCTTTTTCTAAAAAAGTTGCTGTTCTTAAAAACAACCTCTTCTTAAAAAAGGAAATTTTTTTGAAAAACGTACATTTTCTTAAAAAAGTACCTTTTCATAAAAAAGTACACTGTCATTAAAAAGTTACTTTTCTTAACAACAAATTTTATTATGAGGTACCTCTCCTTAAAAAAGTACAATTTCTTTTAAAAGTATATTTTCTTAAAAAAGAACCATTTTTTAAAAATTACATATTCTTAAACAAGTAACTTTTCCTACGAAAGTAACTTTGTTAAAAAAATAGCTTTCATATTTTCTTAAAAAAGTACCTTTTCTCGGAGAGGTCCTTTGCTTAAATAGTACTATTTAGTAAAACGTACTTTTTCTTAAAAGGTACCTTCTCCAAAAACAACTAAAACTAAAATGTTGTGAATAAAGTACTTTTTCTTAAAACTTAAAGTACTTTTTTAAAACTTTTAAAAAAATTATCTTTTTGTTTTTAAAATCTCAAACTGGTACCCTGCCACATTCATTACTTTTCATAAAAATAATAAATTTTAAGCGGCAACGGTCCATCTCATTCATTAGGAAAATAAATTTAGTTTTAATATTTGTAATTTAAACTTGAACTATATTTTGAAAAGACCATGATAACCATCTTTAAAGAATCTAAAAGTTTATTTTTCAAAATTATTAACGGCTACAATCGAACAAAGCATTTCTAACCTAAAAGCAAAAATAAGTGCATCTCAATTTAAAAACACTTCATTGAAATGTTAACGCACTTTAAAAAATATTACATTAAGTTAAAAAACAAAACAAAAATCATAAAATCAATTTAAAACATGATGTTGTAAAACTCACATAGAAATTACACATAAAATCCACGTCATGTAGGGTTAAGTTGTTAAGATTAAAAAAAGAGATAATAATAATAAAAAAATGAGAAAAACATTAGAGTACTAAAAGTTAAACTATAGAAATAACAAGATACGCCTTGACCTTGAACTCAAATTATGTATTAAAAAAATTGTTTAGACATATCAATCTAAAAATTTGAATTTGAATATTTAAAGAAAACATTTTACTAAATTAGGTCATGAGTTATGAACTGAAAGGTGTTGTTAAGAAAGATATTTTATAAATCAATATTATAAAATTTAAATATATATAGTGCACATTTTTGTTAACCATAAAAGACCACAAAGACCAATAATAACATAAAGAGTAAGTTTAAGTATATTAATAAATTAACGTTAATCATTTTGAAAAGTTAGCTGCTACTTTATTAATATAAACCTTCAATGAGCCATAGACTTTTTTATGTTTTTCTTTTGTTAGTTTCTAGAAAATCTATTGTCATTTAAAGAGGTTTTGTTTAGATTGTGGTCTCGTTAAGTTTGTGATGCATAAATAATAG
The DNA here is from genome assembly GCA_963682025.1 of Cordilura impudica. Taxonomy (NCBI): domain Eukaryota; kingdom Metazoa; phylum Arthropoda; class Insecta; order Diptera; family Scathophagidae; genus Cordilura; species Cordilura impudica. The sequence continues at coordinate 284,622,932 of OY821518.1, forward strand.
TCACACAATTTAAAAAAAAAAATACTGCAGCTGCTGATGTTTTTTTTTTTTTTTGACAACCTTGTTTTGTATTGTGTTGTTTTTTTACTTTTGCTTTATTTAAAATGGATATTGTGTAATTTAATGTTTTGGTCAATAACCCTATATGGCTGTAGTATAGAAAATGTCACTTAAATTCAATATAAATATGGTGGGAACTTTTACCAAAGTTAATTTACAAATACAAAAATGATTTTAGTAACACAGTTGATGATGGCTGAGGGATAAGAGTTCTTGTTGTTGGTTAATAATTTACAATGAAAAGACTTGAAATTTGGTTTAAAAGGCCAAAAAAACTACTGTTTTTTCGAAGTACGTGACTTAAGTCTTTTGATTTTTTTTAAATAGTCAAATATATTGAGAATTTTCTATAGCAAAATAGTCTTAAGGTACGGTCACATTAGGCAAATATTTGACAAAAAACGCCAAATATTTGTTTGCCTCAGTCTGACCACAAAATATTATTTGCCGTCAAACAACAAAACAGCTGATTTTAGGCAAACAAAATTATTTGCCTGCAAACAAATATTTGCCTAATGTGACCACTCACGACCAAATATTTTCCTCAATTTTGGACAAATAATTATTTGACCTTACAAAACATTTGTAAGAGCAAACAGTGGCAAACAACAGTTGTTTCAGCAGTGATGTCAACTTTTAAAATTTAATTCAGTCATATCTTAAAAAAAAGCTTTTTGTTTTCAAAAGCATTTGTTGTGCAACTTGTTAATATTCATTAAAAATTGTCTTTAAAGGAAACTGTTATCACAAAAAAATCAATTAACCCGTTATGAACCTATTTGGATTTTTTAAAGTTATTTTGGGAAAACGTGGCATTATCTCATAAAATGACCTATATAGTGTTTGATTTTACAACTGAATGTATGCTGGATCCACTAGCTTCATTTCAATGTATATTTTGACCTCTTAACCACTTAAGGATCGGATATATTAGAAATTTTACATTCAACTTTAAGGTTTTTTTTAAATATGTTGTTATTTCTATTTCTATAGCATAATAAATAATGGTATAATTTCAAATATGGTTATGAATGGGTTAATTTCCCTAAAAAAAAAAGATACTTGATTTTCTATTGTACTAACTTACAAATGACTATATACATCCTGTCCTGAAAGGGTTAAGAGGTCAAAGTATACATAGAAATAAATAAAGCTAGTTTTTATTCAGTTTATTCATGATATACATATGTATGTCTACTTACGATAATATTCCATATTAAAGAAAAATATCTATTACAATGATACAAAATCTTAAATAGGTTCATAATGGGTTAATGGATTTCAAATTTAAAAATATCGAGTAAAAGACACTCAAGTAAGTTTTTAAAATATATATATTGTGCTGAAATACGATACTAAATAACAAAATTATATCCAAGTATATGGCAAAAGTTTCGAAGTCCATAACTCGGAAAATAGGCTCGATAGTCGAAAAAAAAAATATTTTCCTAGAACCGCAATAAAATGCTTTATAAGTGGTGACAATTTGATACCGATCGGGGCATTGCCTCTAAACACCACTTAGCCAAATTTATTTTTAACTTTAGCGTATTTATCATTTTAAAAACACAGAATTTGCCACACTGTTACATTACTTAAAATAAACAGCTGTTTATTTTGTAAACAAAGAAAAAAATAATTATAGTTAAAAATAATATTGAAATATAATATAACAGTAAACTTCCAAAACTAACACCAATGCGCTCCACAGCACAAAATAAGAAAACTTTCCTCCTCATGCAACATTTGGAAATTTCTGATCAAATATATTTTTAATTTTCGACAGTTTGATCAAATAATATTTTTAGTCAAATATTTGTACAAGTGTGACCGCACGGCAAATATGTTTTCCTTGTTTTTATTTGCCACTATTTGGCAGCTGTTTGATCAAACAAAAAGAAGCAAATAAATGTGTCTAGTGTGACCACAAAATCAACTCTGTATTTGTTTCACAAAATTTTTGGCAAATACGAGAAAACAAGTTTGCGTCAAATATTTGCCTAATGTGACCGTACCTTTACATTATAAAAATTTCCCAAAAATTCTCAAAAAAAAAAAAAAAATAAATAAAAAAAAAAATTAATAAGTAAAATAAAACAAATAATGAAAAATTAAAAAAAAATAGTAATGTTATTTAATTTTTTAAAATATAAATATTTATCATTTAATGATTGGGCAAGCAATTACTCTGATTATAGATTAATGTCTTTTTTAATTTCCCTCCTTAAAATCCCCTCACACATGAAAAAAGTGCAACCATTTTACTATCAAAGCTATTTATCTTGTATAATAACTCCTGTCTACATATAAATAACACTCAATAAGGAAGTTTTTTTTGTTACCAATCTAATAAAAAGTCTTAAAAATTTGTTTTAATTCATTTTTTATTTCATTGAAACGAATGTTACTTTGCAAAAAAATTTTACATATTTTCTGTTTGACATAATCTTTTAAATCTTACTAGTTTTTTTAAATGTTTTTCTCAGTTGCTGCATTTGAATCTATATTTTCCGTATTCATTATATAGAGCCTTTATATAAACAAATCGTAAAACTGTTGACCGATTGACTTACAAAGCTTTACATGGCTTTAGTATTGTAGTGAACAAATTTTATACAGCCTGTTTCTGTTTTTCTGTCGCCAGTCCAAAGACAACAATTTTATTAAGTAGTTATACAAATAAGTATATAAAAAATTTCCTGGCTTGCTTCAGGATATATTGGCTTGGGGAGAGGATGTAAATGAAATAAATTTAATTTTGATTAGGAAATTTCCATCTAAAAGTTGAGTGAACTAGTTCAGGTAACATTGAAGTATTGCGTGCTGTTAATTTATTGTCAGTTATTATTATTAAGAAAAACAAATGACTGCACAAAGTCTGATGCAAATATGCTAGCCTCATGAAATCTAAACTTATTTCCTTTATACAAAAATCAAGCTTTTGATTTGACGTAATTTTTAGACATATTGCAATTAATGCTGTAATTAGTATGCAAATTTTGATTTTGTTTCAATGTTTATTTTTTTTTTAAATGAAGTTTTTGAAGTTATTGAATTGAAGTATTTCTTCTCACACGCCTTATAACCGATTTAACTTTATTCCGGTATTTGCAGTAAATTTTACGATTTTCGATAGACCCAGTTTCGCAGTACGCTCGCCATGCTAAATCTCTATAAGTCCTTGCTGCTTTTATTTCTGGCGAATCCATCCATTTATCACGTTTCCGAGACGAAGATCTTATCAATGGAACATTGTCATTAAAAATTTTGGTAATAATTTGGTTAAATATCCTCAATTTTTCATTACCACAAGATGTATTATAAAATTCTGAAAAGTTAATAGCATTCAACTCAGCAATGCATCTATTCATATTAAAAGCCTTATAGTTTCTATACCAGTATTCATTCGTTTTTCGTTCAACTTTGACGCAGTACGACAGTGAAACAAGTGCATGTCCAGAATTTAATGCGGGATTTGGTACTGACCCTTTTGTAAAACACATGTAATATCTGATACAAAGAAATAATCAAGTATGGATGACCTTTGGTAAACTTGGTCAAAGTGAGTTGGTATGCTATTGTGTACAATAGATAAACTTGAGCGGGAGCAAAAATCTCGAACTAACAAGGAGTCTGTAAATAAATCAGTATTAAAGTCACCCATAAAAATTGAGTTTGTATATCTGTTTGACATATCAATCAATAAGTCTTCACAGTCTTTAAAATGCCCATTAGGTAAATATATTATTCCAATTAACATTTTATCAATATTATTCAACGAGATTTCAACAAATAACGTTTCAATGTTGCCTTCCTCAAAAAAGTCACATACAACACGAGCGTTAAATCTTGTAGACACATATAGACAAACCCCACCACCTCTCGACCAACATCTATCATTTCTAAAGACTTGAAAACCTTTTAATTGTATGACACTACTAGCGACATACTTAGTCAACCAAGTTTCAGTAACGCCTATTGCATCATAAAGACTGTCATCAAAAAGGTTTTTTACTTCATGAAATTTAGTTGATCTTATCTCGAGGAACCAAACTTTGGGCGTTAAATTGACATACGTTGAAATAATTTATGTTCAACTTAGAATTTAAGTAAGTACTGCTACCAACCATGGGACCTAAATTGTCAAACAATATTCAAAATTAATGGAAATTTTGTTCTCAGTACCTGTGCAAAAAATATGAATACCCTTATAAAATTCGTTTTCAATAACTTATAAATAAACATTTCAATTAATACGTGCACCAATAACTGTGCTAAAAATATAATAGTGTAAAAAAAATCATAAGCTTAACTTACAACAACACAACAGCAAAAACAAAAAAAAAAAAAAAATAGGAGAGAAAATAACAGTAAACAAAACTGATGTAAAACATCAAGCAATATGAGTAATAAATAGATTTACAATGAGAAATATTAACATGACATATAGAGGAATTATTTTTAATAAGCTATAAATATAACATGGTTGCCTAATATATTTGTCATGATTCTAATGTAATATTAAATACTTTTTTTTGCAACTAAGGAGCTGAAGAATTAATAACCAAACAAAATTTAAAAAAAAATCCTTTAAAAATAATTTTATCCATAGAAAATTTTCAGAATAGGAAAAATTTGAAATTCAATAAAAAAAAACTTATATATTTTTTAAATTTTTATTTTAAAAATTTTGAATATAATAAATATTAGCATCTCCTTTGACCATTTTGTTGTTATTAATTTATTTATAAATTAATAAATTTTGAAAATTTTTTATTTCATAATTCCACATAATTTTAAATTAAATTGTGTTTTAAAGCAAAATAATTATAATTAATTTTTTATTTTTGTAAAAAAAAGAATTCTATAGAAAAATACTTAGATTAGTAGAAGTTCTCACTGTGTTTTCGCAGACATTTAGGAGTTTTTTTTTAATTAAGAATATTTCATTTCTTCTACGAAAATGCCAAACTTCTTTTTCTATAGAATTGTTCACAGCTTTCGAAATATATTCTGTATAGAATAATGCTTAGAAAAGTTCTTAAATTACAAATTCATTTTTTTTTTTTAATTCTCTATTCTTATATATTAAAAGAATTTATGAATAAACTTTGCATTCAAGATTTTTTTCAATATTTTTCTTCTCTCAAACCTCTATAACTAGAGTTCTAATTAACGTAGGCTGTTGACATAGGTCTAAGAACACTCAGTGGAGCAAGCTCCTTCGTTGGGTTTGAGGAAAGTTATGCGTGGAGAGACGACTTTACTTTTAGTGTACGTTAACTTATCTTGGCATATTTTGGCATTACTGTACGTTAACTTCTCTTGGCAAATTCGTTGGGTTTGAGGCAAGTTATGCGTGGACAATCAACTTTACTTTTACTGTACGTTAACTTCTCTTGGCATATTTTGGCATTACTGTACGTTAACTTCTCTTGGCAAATTTTGGTATTATATTATAAAAATTAAGATAATATAATATAATGCTGCGGAGCAGCAGGGGTCCTCTAGTATTTCTTTAAAAATCTTAGTTTTGATTTAGTTAAATAAATTTGTTTCAATAATATTTATTTTCAGGTAGCTGACCCAACAGATATTGTAATGTCCAAATTTCAGTTATTTTTTCTTTGACAAAGTAAAAAAGAGAAATAAACGTATTTTAGAGCGAAAATTGTTTGTTTCACGCTCAAGATCAAATGTTTTTACTATAAATAAAGCAAAAAAGTAAAAACATTGGCACATTTGTTTAAAAAATGTATCTATATTCAGCATGACAGGTTGCTGTCTCGGGAAGAGTCACCTAGCGTTATCAGTAACCAAAAGCAGTAGATAGTTTATTTAGTAAAAACTAAATTCATATACACTTGCTAAAAATAACCAAATGAGAATTCAAGCAAAAAGTTATACTATTTAAGCCTCTTCCAATATAACAAAATAAAATATAAAATAACTTTGAAACAAATATGTTTGTGTATGAGTAGACATTGCATACTAAAATATACATGTTTGTTTTTGTCTTGAAAAAATAATAAAAACAATTTGTTTTTGCTAAACTTACATTTGGCAGTTACGGCGTGCCCTCCGTATTTTTAATTTATTAATTTCTATAAAAATAAAAAACCTTATTTTCGATCTTTATCATTTTAATGATAAAAGCAAAGAAATTGTCTACTGCTTTTGGTTACAGATGAGGGTTGGTTACTCTTCCCGAAACAGCTGGACAACCTGTCATGCGGAATGTAGATAAATTTTTTAAAACAAATGTGCCAATGTTTTTTTTTGCTTTTTTGCTTTCAAACTCAATCATTAAAATGATAAAGATCGAAAATAAGATTTTTTATAGAAAATAATAAAATTGAAAATTATTTGTATTAAAAATTTCCATTCATTGCAAACTCTTTGATAAACGACATTTTTGGCTTTGTTGTCCGACACGGGAACAGTTAACTATTGACCATGTGAGAAGCATGGATTTTCAAGGCTAATGCCGCAAACACTCAATAACTGTCCTTGCGATTTATTTGTTGTCATTGTAGTTATAAGCCACACCGGGAACTTCAAGCGCTTAAAGTCGAATGACATGTCGGTCGGAATCATTGGGATACGTGGTATCAAAACGACTTATTATTCGTACTTTCATTTAAGAATTGTTGCTTGGATGACGTTGTTCATCAGTTTTTGCACTGCAAGTCGGTGTCATTACAAAAATGTGGTTGGTTTACATTTCAAAATGTTATGGTTGTCGATCCGACTTTAGTTGGAGGTTGTGACTCAAAATTTGTGAGGCGGTAATACTGGCAAATCCAGCGAGTTTAAAAAGTCAGTTGGATAGTTGACGAAATCTTCTTGCACGTCATCATTTCGCGAGTAATTTTCGGTGCCAAACATAAATTTTGTAATTTTGTGCAATGTTTGGGAACACTTTCTGGATGAGTGCTGTTTTTGATTAAGTGAACTGGCAAAAATCAACGGGGAGAGTTTTATGCATCCAGTCGAAATATCAACGGACATTTTTCCATTGCCAATGTGGAGGAATTGTTTTATAAAATACTTCTCCAGATTGATCGTTCTGCAACTCAACACTCATATTCGTATTCAATTTGATATTCTTGACGTGTTTCCGCAAAACGAACGACTTGAAACATTTAGTTCATTGGCTGGCGCTTAACGTGAAATCACAAATAAGATTTTGTGAAAATCACCTGCCCACAGAATCATCAACCACCAAACTGGATTTGATTGTTTCGTAGATATTGCATAGTTTTCTTTAATGCCTCTAAAGGCTTTTTGTGCACCGCACATTCATCCTAAACAATCAATTTGCTTTGCTGCAAAACTTTGGCCATCCCACAGTTCTTCGAAACGTAGCATGTTGAAGTTTCATTGATTTGCATATTCATCGGTAACTTGAGTGCTGAACTAGCAGTTCGATCACCTTTCAACAACATATCTGCTGATGAAGCAATTTTATTCTGGGAGCGAATCGTTGCCGAAATCAATGCAATCAGAATAGTTTTTCCAGTTCCACGGAAAGCATCCAGAGCGAAAATCACTCCAGTTATATATTTCATGAGAGTTTCGTACGCCGATTCAACAGCGGAACTTCGCTCGAACTGATTTTCCTAATGCATTGCAATCGTATTGTTTTACGTGTCGCAACTCTTGAAATGCGTCGTGCTTTGGACGACTGACCGTTGTCATGTCCAATTGATATCACCAGGTAATTATCCTCAATTAGTATCAAAGCCACGTTCATTTGGAAATCAGTATTTGATTTTCTACTTTCTGCTGAACGGTAGTGTCTCTGTATATGCATTTACTCTTGCTTCTTGTGTTCATGCTCTTCGCGTTGCTCCGCAGTTCGATTATATTGAAAATCCTTTGGTTTGTCGCATTGCGAGTTTTACAAAAAAAAAAAAAATTAGTCAAATCGGTCCACCCATTCTCAGATGATGCGCTTACCAACACACAGCATTTCATTTTAATTTATATAGATATTATGTTTTTTTTTTTTAATAAAAAAATATTAAAAACTATTTTTGTTCTATCTATAATATTAATAGGCTAGGCGATTTCTTGTGACCGATGTTTTGTTCTACCGTTTTATTCTGATTTTGACCAAACTTATATTATTTGAAAGGTATTCTTTTTAGCCTTTTTTCAGATTTACAGATTTTAAAATTTTTTTCTTTATTTTGAGTAAATTGCACTTAAAATTGCTACTAACACATACATAAAATTATACATATGCTATGAGTGTTTTATTAAATTTTTTAACGTGTTTGTGAATGAGTTTGTTATCTTCATTCACAATAATAATAAACTATAAAAGTGTTGGTTTATGAATTCGCTAAGATGAAAAATAAAGCTGCCTAGAAATTGCACTCGAATTTCGAGCGCTGGAATCTGTTAGTTAATTTAAAACTGAAATGTATTTATTATTACACTGGTCAACAAAAGAAGTAAAATTCCTTCTTTCCTGTGATTTTTTTTGTTTCTATCTCAAATTGAAGCATATTTATTTTTTTTTTTGGCAACAATTTTTCTCTAACGTCTTTTGTTTTTGAGTTATAGCTAACTACCCTTATTTACTATTATTACGTAGATCTTAGTTTTTTATTGGACATTAAAAACACTGTGGACTTAATACCGATTGTTTTTGTTACATTTGTGGTGAATATATATTTGGAAAATATCGAAAACCTATATCGGACTTTGTGAAAACTGCGTATCATCAATATTTTAAAATAAAATTATTTAATTAGGACAAGCCTTCGGTTCCTCATATTATATACCAGAAATGTGCGGTATGTTTACGGTTAAGGTCCAGTGGAAAAATAGATGCAATAATGTTCGTAATATCCGTTATTTGGCGAGAACCTTGAAAGCAACATGACGATTGCTACTTCTGCGTTGTAAAAATAGACGGAATTAACCGTGAAAATCGAAGTAAGTGGTCATGTTCTAACTTTTCTTCTGCTCAACGACCTCAGTCAACATCACAAGAGGTAGCAGCCAGCACATCTAAATCTTCTGTTGATCCAAATCTCTGTGAACCCGAATGAAATACATCAAGTGAAGACTTTGATTCAGACTACAAATGGAGCCTTTCAGAACGTCAATCGTTTAATTTGAAAGAACTAAATGACTTAGTAAGAACTTATAAAAAAAAGCTTCTGAAATTTTAGCATCTCGTTTAAAAGAAAAAAATTTATTAGTACGGAAACCAACACTACATTTTATCATACTCGAGAAAAAAAATTTGTTATCGTAGATTTGGTTTTTTGTAACGATGTTCGTGGTATTTTGCAACAGATGGGATTAAAACAGAACGAGACTAGTAATTGGCATCTTTTCATGTACAGCAGCACAAGAACTTTGAAGTGTGTTATGTTTCATAACGGAACAAATACGGATCTATACCTATTGCACATTCGACGACTTTAAAAGAAGAATACGCAAATGTTACTAAGTTTCTGGAAAAAATTAAGTATCAGGACCACAGATGAGTCATTTGTATTGATCTGAAAATGGTTAACTTTCTTGTTTCATGTGTTTCTGGAATAGTCGTGACAAACAACACCATTGGTCACAAAAAGTGTGGCCAGTGCGGGAAGAGCTAAAAGTTGGTACAAAAAATTTTATAAATGTGCATTTAGTTAGCCGAGACCGCATCATACTTCCACCACTTCATATTAAACTCGGCATAATGAAACAGTTTGTGCAGGCGCTTGATATAAAAATTGAAAGCTGATATATTTGATGCGCCACAGAATAGGCAACTCGTGAAAGATCCTAATTTTGTCAAATCTATGAAGTCGAATCCAAAGTTCGGAATTCATTTGTTTTGGTTATGAGTAATTTCTTAGGTAAAAAGAAATCTGACGACAATGTCGAGCTTATTGAATGCATGCTATCGAACTTGTAAGAGCTAGGGTGAAACATGATCATAAAAATCCACATCCTGTACTCGCATTTAGACCAATTGCCACAAAATATGGGTGATTTTAGTGAGGAGCTGGGTAATAGATTTCATCAGGATCTTCGGACAATGGAAGAGAGTCATCAGGGGCGGTAGGGCTCACATATGATGGCAGACTACTGCTGGGCAATTCCCAGAATATGGGACAAGCATAAAATTTTTTTTTTTTCACAAATACATCTCACTCAGCTCTATTTTTGTTGCACAAAGATTGAAGTTTCTAAATATCAAAATGACAACATTTAGAGAAGCATTTTTTTTTTTGCAGCTTCACTCCATTTTGTATGAGCACACATGGAAAAATTATTGATGAAATTTTCGTTCAACTTTAAGGGTATGCAAGTTTTATTGTTTTATTGAACTGTTAGTATATTTGCTTGAAAGAATTATCTAAATAGATTATATTAATGCTGTTGTTTTAATTTTGCAAGTTAAAATAAACTGTCAGTAGTAAGATTTGTGGACAGTAAATTTTTTTTAAGGTGAGTCACAAAAATACTTTTTTTTTATTTTGAAAAGAAAATAAGAAATTTAAATTTATTTTTTTATATTTTCGCCTTCCTAGAATCAAACATAAAAGAACATGTAGGTTTGGTGGTGAGTTGTTCTTTTATACTTAGCAAAAACATGAAATTTTTTTTTGTAAGGTGAGTCACAACTAGCATCTAGAGGAATTAAGTGTTTTTTTTTTTTATTGAATCAAGACCAACGCATGTTCTTTTAAGTTCCCAGTTGCCACATAATGTAGGCATGTGTGTTGCACACAGGTGATAAGGATTTTACAATTTATTTGCATTCACTTCCCGAATATAGATAAATTTTTTGAAACAAATGTGCCAATATTTTTTGCTTTATTCAAAGTAAAAACATTTGATCTTTAGCCTGAATAATTTCAAACTCAATCCTTAATATTTATTAATATTTATTGTTTCAACTGGTTAATTTTTAATTTTTCGTTTTTTATTTTTCACTTTTAATTTTTGGTTTTTTATTTTTCTTCTTGCATTATTCGTTTTTAATTTTTAATTTTTTTTTTAATTTTTTCACTTTTCATTTTTCGTTTTTAATTTTTAATTTTTCATATTCTATTTTTCATTTTTCATTTTTTATTTTTCATTTTTCATCTTTTATTTTTTATTTTTAATTTTTAATTTTTAATTTTTAATTTTTAATTTTTAATTTTTAATTTTTAATTTTTAATTTTTAATTTTTAATTTTTAATTTTTAATTTTTAATTTTTAATTTTTAATTTTTAATTTTTAATTTTTAATTTTTAATTTTTAATTTTTAATTTTTAATTTTTAATTTTTAATTTTTAATTTTTAATTTTTAATTTTTAATTTTTAATTTTTAATTTTTAATTTTTAATTTTTAATTTTTAATTTTTAATTTTTAATTTTTAATTTTTAATTTTTAATTTTTAATTTTTAATTTTTAATTTTTAATTTTTAATTTTTAATTTTTAATTTTTAATTTTTAATTTTTAATTTTTAATTTTTAATTTTTAATTTTTAATTTTTAATTTTTAATTTTTAATTTTTAATTTTTAATTTTTAATTTTTAATTTTTAATTTTTAATTTTTAATTTTTAATTTTTAATTTTTAATTTTTAATTTTTAATTTTTAATTTTTAATTTTTAATTTTTAATTTTTAATTTTTAATTTTTAATTTTTAATTTTTAATTTTTAATTTTTAATTTTTAATTTTTAATTTTTAATTTTTAATTTTTAATTTTTAATTTTTAATTTTTAATTTTTAATTTTTAATTTTTAATTTTTAATTTTTAATTTTTAATTTTTAATTTTTAATTTTTAATTTTTAATTTTTAATTTTTAATTTTTAATTTTTAATTTTTAATTTTTAATTTTTAATTTTTAATTTTTAATTTTTAATTTTTAATTTTTAATTTTTAATTTTTAATTTTTAATTTTTAATTTTTAATTTTAATTTTTAATTTTTAATTTTTAATTTTTAATTTTTAATTTTTAATTTTTAATTTTTAATTTTTAATTTTTAATTTTTAATTTTTAATTTTTAATTTTTAATTTTTAATTTTTAATTTTTAATTTTTAATTTTTAATTTTTAATTTTTAATTTTTAATTTTTAATTTTTAATTTTTAATTTTTAATTTTTAATTTTTAATTTTTAATTTTTAATTTTTAATTTTTAATTTTTAATTTTTAATTTTTAATTTTTAATTTTTAATTTTTAATTTTTAATTTTTAATTTTTAATTTTTAATTTTTAATTTTTAATTTTTAATTTTTAATTTTTAATTATTAATTTTTAATTTTTAATTTTTAATTTTTAATTTTTAATTTTTAATTTTTAATTTTTATCATTTTTCTATTTTCCTTTTTAATTTTTTAATTTTTTTTTTCATTTTTCGTTTTCCATTTTTTATTTTTCATTTTCTATTTCTCATTTTTCAATTATTGTTTTTCAACTTTCATTTTTTCTTTTTCATTGTTCCTTTTTCATTTTCCATTTTTAATTTTTTATTTTTCAGTTTTGATATTTTATTTTTCATTTTTCATTTTCCGTTTTTCGTTTTTCTTTTTTCGTTTCTCGTTTTCATTTTTCATTCTTCATTTTTCATTTTTCATTTTTCATTTTTCATTTTTCATTTTTAATTTTTCATTTTTAATTTTTTATTTTTTATTTTCAATTTTTCATTTCTAATTTTTCAGTTTTCATTTTTAATTTTTTATTTTTCATTTTTAATTTTTAATTTTCAAACATGTTATTACATATCATAAGTCACTCCGGCTTTGTCTTACGGTTCACATGTTACGCTGTTTATACCCTATACCACTATGTGGTTTGGGTATAATGACTTTGTGCTGCTGTTTGTAACTACCAAAAATATTAGACCAAGACCATTCTTTTGTTATACCGGTCGGCTCAGAATCACTTTCTGAGTCGTTTTAGTGATGTCCGTCCGTCCGTCCGTCTGTGTGTCCATGTAAAACTAATCAAACTACAGGTCGCAAATATGAATATATATTGATGAAATTTAGCGTATAAGCTTTTATCGGCCATGGGATGAACGCTATTGAAGTTGGTGAAAATCGGTCCATGATCAGACCTAGTCCCAATACAAATGACCCCTATGAAATCGACATTAATTGTCATAAGATCCAAATTATCATATAGATGTTAGTAAAATAGGGTTTGTATGTGTTTATTGTATCCATTAATCAGTAGTCCAAAAATAAGCCCTATTGGACAATTCTTAGTCATAGGCCCCATATAGAGCTGTTTCCCGATCTTCACTTAAATCTATCAAAAAACAAAAATATTGCACAGACTTTTCTCAAATTTAGTGTGTGTAGTCCACATACAAATATAGCACCCGATATGAATTTTTTCATATCTGCAGCCAAAAAAGTTAATAACAATGCCACTCATATTTGGACTTTGCTTATTTTCTATATCCTGTTAGTTGGACCGAAGAGACATGTTTTATAAACCATGGTATAGGGTATCGTATGGTCGGTCAAGACCGACTATAATTTTCTTACTTGTTTTGTGATTGTATTGTGATATAGAAATTGATCCCCCTGCGCGTATAGATGTTTACACATAAAAAAAAAAAATTCACAACTTAACTTGAGAAAGATTTGGGACAATACAGCTTTTACGATAAGGCATAAAAAAACCATTGCATCAAAGTCATTATCGAAGAATCCAAAGGATTTTTACTATCAAATGACCAATCATCTGACTCTTCAGAAAAAGTTTGTGTTGGGACTGGTATGAAGTCCAGTATGATGATTAACCTTATCTTGGGAAAATAACTAATATTTACAATGGAGAGTTTGAGATTAAAGCAATGGTACCTTCAGGCAACTATTGGAAATGGCCCGTTGTTGAAAATAAGATATTTTATCCTCAGTCAAACTTAGTTTGAAAAATTAAGCCTCCAGTTGTTGAAAATTCAAGAGGAAATTTTGTCTTTCCATCTTAATTGCGAATTTAATACTTAACAAAAATAATTTCTATGGCCGAGGCCACGCAATGAGCGGCAAAGCGGCGAGTTTGAGCGGCAAGTGGCTTATTACTGAGCGTCATTTCTGATCGGTCAGTTGTAAAAATGCCATTGTCAATGTTATTATTTAATATTTTTATAAAAGTTTTTATAATAAAAGCAAAATATTTCATTTCGACCTTTTTAACTTTTTATCGATTGAAAAACAACACAAAAATGGTTGTCGTTAAGAAAACAACAACAGCTGACTTTTACAATAGCGAATATCGTTTAAAAATTTTACTGAATACCAAAATCGATAATTTTGTTATTTTCTTTTTCTAACGATTCGATTATCGTTAATCGCGCTACAGATTGACAAAACAAAGAAAAGCCATTTTTTTTGCCATTTTTATTCATTGCCGCTCAGAAAACAACTAACAATTAGAACAAGTTCTATTCCTGAGCGGCGCCGCTTAGACGCTAAGAAATGCCGCTCAATTTTTATAAAATATTTTTTGTTATAAAATTTTTGCTTAGGAAATTTTCTTCTCATAGAAATATATTAAGCTTAGTAAAAGTTCTTACCATAATTATTTGTGTATGTTTTATTTGTGAGAAATTTGCTGTTATTTCGAAATATTATTATTGCTATTATTATTAGGATGAATTCTTATTTTTTTTTGTAAAAAAAACTAAAAAAATCCGGAGACTACTTGATTAGAAATTGTTTCCAAAATTTTATATATACAACAACATTTTTAAAAATTTTTCCCTTAAAAATATTCTCAAATTTTGAGACGAACAACGCATTTCTCACTGAAGTTGGGAATTTTTTAAATCTTTCGTTCAGAACAATATATATTTTGGACACACATATTCCAATAGAATTATATATTTACTAGCTGAGTCCGGTCCGCGTTGCTGGCTCGAAGAAAACATCTGGATTTTATATTGCATCTAAATTTTAATACCGAGTGTCGGGCAAAAGTAAAGCACGATTTAATAATATTATGAATATGACTGAAAAAAATATACGTTTTCTTGAATATTTTAACACCAGCGCCACCTACAGGTGAAAAACTTTGTCAGCAACTTTAGTTTTATGTACATAATATATGTTGCGAATTTGAGCTAAATTGGACCGTAAATAAATTTTTTGGGAAAATCTCGACTCCAGCGCCACCTATCGGGTACAAAAAAAAGTTATGCAAATCGGAGAACCAAAGGAACATACGGTATGAATACGAAGTCGCTAGCATTAGTGGTTCAACAGTTATTAGAGTACCAACATACGCACCAACGTTTTTATATATTAAGATTTTTTGTTATAAAATTTTGGCTTAGGAAATTTTCTTCTCATAGAAATATATTAAGCTTGGTAAAAGCTCTTACCATAATTATTTGTGTATGTTCTATTTGTGAGAAATTTGCTGTTATTTCGAAATATTATTATTGCTATTATTATTAGGATGAATTCTTATTTTTTTGTAAAAAAAACTAAAAAATCCGGAGACTACTTGATTAGATATTGTTTCCAAAATTTTATATACACAACAATATTTTCAGATCCCGAAGCTCTTTTTCCTTAACAAATAACTTCTATAGAAGCATTATCAGATTTTTAAAAATTTGTCCGTTAAAAATATTCTCACATTTTGAGACCAACAACGCCTTTCTCACTGAAGTTGGGAATTTTTTAAATCCTTCGTTCAGAACAATAAATAATTTGGACACACATATTCCAATAGAATTATATATTTATTTATTTTCAATAACAAAGGTTCAATGTCTGTTACTTTTTTCAAATTCTTTTTAAAAGAGAAATTTTCCGACCTTAGAAAATTTGTTTGCAGCTAGAAATTCTGTAATTTTTTAAGAGCTCTATTAAGGATATTTTTATATATTAATATATTTATTTATTTATTAAAAAAAAATTTAAGATACCGAGTATTGTCTATAGAAAATTTCTAAGCAAAACTTATACTAAAAATTGGAGACCTAATTTGGCTCAACATCAACGGGTTATGCTCTAAGAAATATGGAAATTGATAAGTTCACACAGTGCGCCAGAAATTCTAGATTTCATGATATGTATCCAAAACTACAGTACTATACATCTCCTTATTTTATAGATGGTAATAGTGCTCATTTTGTAAGCACTATTTTAAAGGCGAGATGTGGTCTTAAACGCCCATAGCATTCAAAATGTTTCAAATAACAATTGTTCCATATGCAACCTGAATGAAGAAGAAAGCACTGCTCACATTATTTGCAAACGTCCAATTTTTGCTAACGAACGATTTTATTATTTTGGTAAAAGAAGTTTAAATACTGAAGAAGTTTGTGAAATTTTAAATGGCAAAGAATACATGCGTTTATATAGATATTTATTATACAGCTTAATATATAGAAATCTTACCCTAGCTGAATTCGCATAAAATTCATATATTTTCCTGTTAATATTTTATTTTGGCTTGTTTATTATATTTAAAAGAATGAAAAATGAATTTTTGTTTTATTATTTTTTAATTAATTATTATTATTTAAATGTACTAATGCCAATCAGCCACACAACATAAAATGTTATGTCTTTCTATGATTTAATCAAAATAATACTAAAAATTATTTTGATGTTTATACAAATTCTTACATGTCCAAACATTTATTTCATATAATTTAATGGATCAATGTGATTAATGTGAGAAATTTTTTAAATTTTAAAAACAATTTTTACTTAAATTTTGATTACGAAAGTTTTTTTTTAATTTACTATTTTGTAATTGTAAAATCATTAAAACTAATTTTATGAGTTTTAAAAATTTTATATACGTATGTGTGAATGTAAGTAATGATTTAACAAAATAGTAATAAAATAATAATAAAGTTTTGGCTATGTATGATTTAACAAACCAACCATGACTACAATCTATGCCAAACTTACATACTTAAAAATGTATGATTACATCAAGTGCAATAAAATGTGGAATTTTTAAAGAAAAAACTTTGTTGACTCCTTTTAAAAACATTAAAAAATTAGAAGAAACCAAAACTGTTGGTCAATTTGTGTTTTTTTATTAAACAAATAAACTACCAAAATATGCTTTCAATATAAATATTTGTTGTTTGTATATAATAATAAGTCAAAAATTACTTCCTTATAAAATAAAAATGTTTGAAAAATATTTTTAATTTCACAAACAAAAATTTTAAGTGGTTTTAGCCAAAAACAAAAACAAGCACAAGAAAATTTAAAATTAGAAAAATTCATTCAAACATTGAAGAAAAAAATTGAAAAAAAATACTTTTCGGTTTTGTAATTAAATTGATTTTAGTGGAAATAAATAATATATTATGAAAATAAAATTAAATGTATGAAGGAAAAACCACATAACAATACTTTAAACATGCCCTGTTACTAGCAGAAGTACAAAATTTACAATTCACTCTTCATTAAAGTCTAAACATGTTGAAAAATGCAAAAACTCAAATGTATATAATAAAGTCGAATTTTATAATCAAATTTTTTGTTAATTACGGGAATGTTATATTCGAAAAATTTAGCTTTTCACAAATTTCGTTAAAAAAGTGGTTTTTCTTTTTTTTTTTTCTTTCTTTTTTTTTTAGAAAAAAACAACGAATAACTTAAAAAAACATTTTTGGAAATAGTAAATTCGTACGAAAAAAATCATTTTAACAGAAAGAAAATTTTTCACAGAAAGAAAAAAAAAATAAAATTAAAAAAATAAACAATATTAAATAAAAAATAAATAACATAAAAAAAATTGCTTACTGACTTTTTCAAAAAAGTACCACATTCTACATACAAATACCACTTTTTACAAAATAAGAAAATAGATGCACAAAATACGTAAAATAATGATTCTAGAAAAAATTATTTTTATAAAAAACGGTAATTTTAGAAAAAAAAAAAAAAAATACCTCCAAAAGAACTATCTACCAAAATAGAACATGTTACAAACAAATATCTTTAAGAGATAAGTAACTCTTACAAAAAAGTACGTTTTACAAAAAGTTACAAAAGAGTACCTATTACATAAAAGTAAGTACCTTTTACAAAACAACAGCAACTATAAAAAATCACATTTTATAAAAAAGTACCTTTTATAAAAAAGTTCCATTTGTAAAACCAACATTTATAAAAAGGAACATATAAAGGAAGCACATTTTAAAAAGGAACTTTTTTATAAAAGTACCCCTTAAAAAGTACCGAATAAGAAATCTTATTCTAAAAAAGTACTTTTTAGAAAAAGTAGCTTTTAGATAAAGTACTTTTTATTGAAAAAGTAGTTTTTAAAAACTAACTTTTTAAAAAAGTACATTTAAAAAAATCCCCTTTTTAAAAAGAGCATTTTACAAATAGGAACTTCTAAAAACAGCACTTTTTTTAAAAAAACTAGCTATTAAAAAATGCAAAAAGTACCTTTTAAAAATGGTACTTTTTACAAGAGGGTATCTTAAACAAAAAATACCTTGAATAAAAATGTATCTTTGCAAAAAAGTACGTTTTAAAGAACAAAATTTTAAGAAAATTACCTTTTAAAAAATGGCGTTTAAAATAAATGTCTTTAAAAAACGTACATTAAAGAAAAGTACTTTTAAAACAAGTAACTTTTTAAAAAATTACCTTTCAATAAAGTACCTTTTTTAAATAGTACCTTATAAAAATTACTTTTCGAAAAAGTAGATTTTAACTACCTCTTAAAAAGTAGCTTCTAAAAACTTATATTTTGAAAAAGTACCTTTTATAAAAAAATAATTTTCATAAAAAGTACTTTAATAAAAAAGTACTTTTCATAAAAATTAAAAAATTACCTTTTAAAAAATTTACGTTTCAAGAAAACTACATTTAAGAAATACATTTTTTATAAAGGTGCTTTTACAGAAAGGTACTTTTATAAAAAAGCAGCTTTGAAAAAAGTATCTTTTATCAAAATATATTTTTCATAAAAAATTACCTTTTATAAAAAAGTGCATTTTAAAAATAGGTACCTTTTTTAAAATGTACCTTAAAATGTACCTGTTAAAAATTTACCTTCCATATTAAAGGTAATTCCGTAAAAGAGTACCTTTTAAAAAAAGTACCTTTTACAAAAAAATACCTTCTATAAGAAGTACCTTTTATTAAAAAGTACCCTGTATAAAGAAGTGCCTTTTAGAAAAAATTCCATTTAGAAAAAAGTAGATTTTATAAAAAGTACCTCTTATTAACTGGCACCTTTTATTAAAAAAGAACATTTCATTAAAAAGTAAATTTGCAAAAAAAAAGTACCTTTTAATACCCAAAATACATTTTGACAGAAAAGTGCTTTTTATTAAAAACTACCTCATACTAGAAAAGTACTTATTTTAAAAAGGTACCTTGCATTAAAAGTTCAAATTTTATTAAGAAACTACCTTCTATTAAAAAAGTAAATTTTATTAAAAAAGTAAATTTTATTAAAAAAGTAACTTTTATTAAAATAGTACCCTGTATTAAAAGAGAACCTTTTTTAAAAAAGCATATTTTGTAAAAAAGGTCCTTTTATAAATAGGTAACTTTTAAAAATAAAGTACGTTTTACAAAAAAAAAAAAAAATTACTTTTATAAAAAAATTATTTTGTATAAAATACCTTTTACAAAAAAGTACAAAAAGTACCTCGTATAGAAAAGTACCCTTTATAAAAAGTACCTTTAAAAAGGGCGTATTTAATAAAAAAGTATTTCTTATAAAAAAAAGTACATTTCATTAAAAGGTACATTTATTTTATGAACTGATATTTTTCATAAAAAAGTACCTTTGATAAAAAAGTGCCTAGTATAAAAATAATTTCTATAAAAAATGCCTTTTATAAAATAGTAATTTTATAAATAGTACCTTTTATAAAAAAAAACTACCTTTTGTATAACAGTACTTTCATTAAAAAGTACCTTTTGTAAAAAAGTACAATTTTAAAAGTACCTATTAAAAAACGTACGTCTAAAAAAAATATTTATTAAAAAAGTGTCTTTTAAAAATATCTTCCAAGAAAAGTCCCTTTTAAAAAGTATCTATTAATTAATAACAGCAATTTTAAAAAAGGATGGAACAAAATCTCTCCGAAATTTACAAATTAAATTAAATTACGCACGCTTTTTGGTGTATGCTCAAGGTTCAATGCATTACTGTATTTATATTTGAATTTCCAAATATAATTTTTAGCATATTTTGCTATTATTGTATGAATCTTCATTCTAAATATTATCTTAACCGATCAATATGAAGTTGGTTGCTAATGAAAAGTATACAAAGTAAGTAAGGAGTTTTGTTTAAGGATCTTCATAACAATTGTCATACCTCCTGGATTGATTTGTTTTATCGAGATTTTTTACTCACTAAACACTCAAACTTCATTGTGTTCTCTTTCGAGAACTTCGAAGTGATTCTAATTTTTACTGTAAAATTAGTGTTTTTAATACAAAAATTAATCCTAAAGTTTCATGTATATCACACTAAATGATAAGCTAAACATATTGCTCTTTACGAGTAGAGTAGTTAATCCTAAAAATACCTGCAATGCTCTAAACATACTGGCAACTTTTTGTACTTGTAGATGTGACTAACCATGTTCATGTATGTGTGGTAATCTTATGGCATTTATTTTAGCAAGTTTTTTTATTTTTTTTGTTTATTATTTAATATAATTATCTGCTGTATTAAGAAAACATAGGCAATTGTTTGTGGTTTATCTAGTTAGTGACGTAATGCTAGTTATTTTTATTTGTGAGACCGCCTCCTTTTCTTTGGTTAATTTCTATGTTGCATAGTTTCGTTTTTGTCTTTTATTATTGTATAAAATCGACACCATATAAACTGATGTGTCATAAAAAAGTTTGTCATAGCGCTTGAAATTCATAGATAAAAGAGTCGAATAAGAGAAGATCAGCTTGCTGGAAAAATTTATTAATATTTTATTTACTTAAAAGGTTTTTCACCTTAAAACATTTTTTAAATCAAATAGTTTATTTATATTCAAATTTTACTTTAACTTCAAATACGTCAAAGATACTATTTTAACAAAAATCATCAAAGTAAAACTTTTTTCACCTCTAATCTGTTGCAATTTCTTTGTAATATATTATGTACCTTAAACTATTGAAGAAAATATATGTGGTCATTCTTTTGTCACCTTCTGTTAATGTCTTATTATGTTTATTTTATATCTTTTGTCGCTTTCTGTGAAGGTCTGCTAAGTTAACATTTGACGTTAAGCAGTATCAAAACGTAACAGGCTTAACAAAAAAAAAAAAAAACAAAATTTCATAATAAAAATATATTTTTAATATTTTTGTTGGGCCCTAGAAGATGTTTTATTGTTATACTGCTTAATATCAAATGTTAACTTAACAGGCAGAAAGCAATATAAGATATAAAATAACTATAATAATTTCCATATTGTTTTTTTAAAAGAACATATCGATAATTTGTTCAGCTCGATACATTTTCTTAATATAAGAAGGTTTTTCACCTCAACTCACCTCTTTACTGCACCACAAATTTACCATTATTAAATTTTATTCGCCTATAATTAGTGAACAAATGTTATGTGATATAGATATTTTTAATATTAACCCAAAATATTTGTCCATTTAAAAGTTGTTTTCAAATTAAGGTTTACTTTTCTTCTGAAAGTGTTTTCACCTAAATATTATATATTCACCATATCTATTTTGTTTAACTCAATTTTTCTTACCTAAAGTTTATTTCAAATCTGTTTTATTTTCACCCTAAAATTAGTGAAACAATTTTATTGTAGTTTTTTAATATAAAATTTGTATTCACCTCAAATTTATTTCTTACAATAAAATTATTTCTTTTTGATCCAAGATATTTTTTCACCACAACATTATATCTCTGCTCAAATTTTCTCATTATGAATTTTATTTACCTCGAATTTATTTCACTTCAAATATAGCTTAATTCTATTTAAAATTTTATTCACCTTAAAACTAGTGATATTGTTATAGTGCTGTTGTATATTGCCATATTGCTGTTATTTTATTCTCCTTCGAAATGGTGAAATAATATTACTGTCAGATTGTTATGTTAGACAGAAACTATAGAAGTAAAAATTTAGTTTAAGTAAATAACTGAAAAATTAAGTTTAAGTGAATAACTTAATTTTTCAAACCCAAAATATTTCTTTCATACAGTTGTGTATTTCACCTTAACATTTTTTTTCGCTTCAAATTTATTATTTGTTAACTTGTTTTAATTTGTCTAGGTTTTCCATACGGAAGTTTTTTTCACCATAATATTTCTTTTCACTTAAAATTTATTTCACTTTTATTTTATTTTTTATTTTTAAATCAACACTGCAAAATTTTAATTCGCCAATTAAAGTGTTCAACTCAAAACATGTTTTTCATTCAAAAATTGTGTAGACATTTATTTATGTCAATATTATATGTATTATATCTTCAATATTAAATTTTCGCTTTAAAAAATGTATCACCTCTAACATTTTTTTAACTCAAATATACAGGGATTGACAAAAAAAAAAAAAAAAATAGTATCATAAAACAATTTAACTTCAGAAAAAAAAACAAAATTTAAATTTATTCATTTATATGCTGTTGAACACACTGAATATATTTTTGGTTTCAATATTTTGTTTATTATGTTTTAGTACTGCTTCAGAATTAATTAATGGTATCCATTCAAAATTTTAGCGCTCTGTATTAATTGTTTCTCTGAGTTCTGTCTTGGTTTTGTAAGTTCGTTCCGTATTTTTCAATCTACAATTCCCATAGATTTTCTAGGGGGTTCCCAGCTAAATGTTGAGTCGTTAACATATCACTTACACAATATTTCTTGATAATTTTTTAAATTATGGATTTATTTATAGAACATTTCTCACAATTTTTTTTTTGCTCAAAACCAGCATTGGAATCAGCTATTATTCTGGTTTTGAACGCTTCACAAAACTTTATTCTTCCCATTAATTTGTATTTTAATTATACGATTAAAAAGTTTTAATTATACGATTAAAAGGTTAAAAAATACAACTGTGTTTAAAACTGTGTGTAAAAAGAAACCGTCAGAAACTATAAATATATAAATAACAGTCAAGATTTAATAAATTTTCTCTCATATCATCTTCTATTTTTATTGTTTTAATCAACTTTAGTATAGAAGTTTAAAAGTTTCGATTGTTTTGGCATTACTAAAAAAATACTTTTAGTTTCGTTTATCTATTTTTTTATTTTTAATTGTATTTTTTTTTATAAAAAGGAGTGATTTCACGAAAAAATACACAATTGGAAAACTTAATGCGAAATTATTAAAAAACAAAAATGGCACATTTAAGATTTTGTAAAAGTTTCCAATGTATTGTCAACCACTACATATATATTTTATTATTTTTTTAGTTTCATTCACCTTAAACTTATTCATGATATTGTTTAAAATAGAAATCATCGTGGTTACATTTGAATTCACCTCAAACTAATTTGTTCAACTCCAAATATTTTTTCATTAACATTTTTTTTTTCCTTTATAATAGATATTCACATAAAAACATTTGCACAATTCAAATTTTTTTTACTCCTGGAATATATGTTCGTCTTAATTTTTTTTATTTATTTATTTTTTTTTAACAGAAATTTTTTTTAGTTGTTGAAATAAATATTTTAACATTCATTTTACTCTCAAGTTTGTTTGTTTCACCTCTTAACATATTTTTCACCATAAATTTATTTCAATTTAAAACTTAAAATGTTATATGAAGTAAAATTGTTATTCACCACCAAAAAAGTTTCTTCAGCTCCAAAAATATATTTTTATTCACCTCATAATTATGTTTTTTAACTCAGCCATATTTTTTCAGCTAAAAAGTTTTTTTTTAACTGAATAATATTCATTAAAATGTTTTCTTTATTAAATGAAGTTTTTTTTTTTATAGAGATGGAGTGTATCAAATAATCGGCTTAGTCGTACTTTTAACACCCTTACCTGTTTTAAAGTTTTTTTTTTTATTTTTATTCCAACCATATTTAGACACGATTTACTTAGTTCAGTTGCAACAGGTGCGTTTTTTTTAGCGTGACATGCGTATATGAAAGGAAATTACTTTTAATGTTGTTGGCTGAAATCTGTAGTTTTTATTTATTTATTTTTTGTTATTAGGTAGTTTTATGCTCTTGTAGTACACAAGATCATGGTTGGGTGTTTATTGAATTTTTAAGAAGCATTTTTTTTTGTTTGGGGCGAAAAACAAATAGACACTTAATTTTAATCCAAGAAGGTTAAATGGAAACAAGTTGTGTATATGGCAAAATGAATTGTAAAGCAAAATGAGAATTTTATGCTTTCACAAAATAAAAAAATAATAATAAAATTCAATTCAATTCAATTCAATTTTATTAACCCATAATATTAACATTTTTGCTTAAAAATGTAAAAGATTTAATCTTTTTCAGCTTAATAATAATATGTTGTGATATTAAAAAGTTTATATACATATATACGACAGATTGTTGAAGGTAAAAATTGGGGAAAAACCTATTTGAATATTTAAAACTACTTAACTACTATACTAATAGATGTATTAAGCTGCAGCAACTGCATTAATATGGGAGAATTCTAAATTCATTCTAAATCATGAAGACGTTTGGTGGAAAAGAACCATGGAAGGTTATATATTAGTTTCAATAAACTATTTTGACTTATTTTTAAGTTTTTAATATGACAATTTGCATTGGTAGACCACACAGGAACAGCATAGAATATAACTGCATGGAAAATTAACTAAAAAAAGTTTTTTATTTTTTATATTGAGGCTACATTTTCGTTTTATTAAAGGATAGAGCAGACGAGTGTACATTTATCTTACTTGTTATATAAGGTATATGGTCCTTAAATTTCATTTTGGGGTCATTTTGGGGCCTAGATATTAAACATTTTGTTCCCATTGTATTGTAGTGTTATTTAGATTTATATTTGTCTGAGGTATAGAACAATCTTTCCGTTTTCTGGTAAAGTATATCGTTTGTGTTTTATCATAGTTTAACCTTATTTTCCGCCTATTAAAATAACTTACAATTTCAGCTAAAGCCCTTTGTAAATTAGCTATGATGTCAGCGGCTAGTACTTCGGAGCTGAGGACTGCTGTGTCAAAGGCAAAGATTGATAGAGTACAATACTCAAATTGCGGAAAATCGGCTGTATATAAATTATAAAGGACAGGTGACAGACATGACCCTTGAAGACAACCGGCTATTATAAGTCTACTGTTAGAACTGGATGTGCCAATATGAACTTTAAAGGTGCGAGAGGAAAGAAAACTTTGAATAAGTTTTGTGAGTCATGCAATACTGAATCGAATGCAGCTTTGACATCGAGCAGTACCATGCCAGTCGATTTTTCATGGTTAAAGTTCTTTTTAACTAAGTTTCTTATTCTTATTAGAGGATGTATAGGATGGAACAATATTTTCGGTTTCCATGAAATGTCAATCTTATTTTGGTGTTTGCTTTTTGGTCATCGTGGTTGCTGATCGGCATGCATTTAGGTTATATACCTATATGCATGCGTTTCCCGTTATATGACATAACTTCTCGTTAAATTTAGTTTTTGCTAATTAAATAGCTCGCCCTAACCTCCATTGCAAAGGTAATGGTTGTGTAGGGTGGCTATAAGCATTAAATCGTGCTAATTGGAGATGGCTATATAGTTTCTCTTAACTGGCCAAATATTTCGTCATTGCGGCCATATAGTTCGGATGGAATAACAAAATAATAACCAAAAAAAAAACTCTCTCAACTTTTTTTTTATTAAAATATTGCCATATTTGGAAAACATAGAGAATAAATTTATAATAATAAATATTCAAATTAGGGATGCCAAACGCAAAAAACCAAATGTCCCAAACAATTTTGTATTTATGTGAATAATAATGCTTTAGTAATTATAAACAATTTTTAAAAATTAGATGTAATCGCAATCAGATATTTTGTAGGTAAAGCAGAATAATAGTTCAATAAAACTATGTAGAACTGTTTTGAAAGCAAAAAACTCATTGATGAACTCGGTAACTCTATTTTGTAAAGACAACAAAAAGTTAATATGCCAAACTAAAATAAAAGACCAGCCCGTGTATACTCTTAACATTCTTCTGTATGTTCTAGTTGACAATATTGACATTCATGTTAAAATAGAAATAACTATTGCAAAGCTAATTAGAACAAAAATTGTGGCGCCATCTACTGCGGCATAGTCAAGCAGAGCAAAATGAAGTGACACTCTGTTAATGCAAAAGAAATGTATTTTCCCCACAACAAAATATTGCAGAAAATTATATAAATAAAATAATACACCGATTTATTTCTAACATGCAGTTGTTATGGATATACATATATATAATATATGTATATTATTTGTATTATTTAATATGTTTATGTATGTATATGTAAATATTAAAAAGAAAAAATACAACATCAAACGTTATTTTTGTGTTTTTCTCTTTAAATAAATTTATACATAAAATTTTTTTTTGCTAAATTTACATTGTTTTTTTTATTAACAACTAGGTATTTTAGCATTATTTGCTTTAGATATTGGTGAATTTTTACTCCCTTTATATTAACTCGTAATGTCTGCTTGTCGAAAAAATTTTGGATCGATTTTAACCCCTTTCCCGTGACCCATTCGATCTGAAATTTTGCAGGCAGGCTCGTGGTAATAACAGAAATGATTTAACAAATTTTTTTAGTGATGCCAAAACAATGGAAACTTTTAAATTTTTCTACCAGAGTTAATAAAAAAAAATGTACAAAGGTTTAGTTTTTATTATATTATTACCACAACCACCACAAAAACAACAAGTCCAGCTTTGACAACAACACAACATTTAGAATAACAACAAGAACAATATAGAAACATCATATTTTTCATTATTTTTTTTTACTTTTTCAGAGATTTCCCTGGACCTAATCTACCGTTTTTTATGATTTTTGAAATAAAAATCTTCCTATGAATTTGGTGAATCATTCTGAATCATTCTCACTAAAAATTATCACTGTAGCTGCACTATTGAGGGCGTGATCGTGACAAGAACAATATAGAAAATTATATTTTTTCAAGACTTTTTTTTAGTTCTTCTTTCAAATCTCGGGCCCTAATCGACCGATTTGGACGATTTTAAACAGCAAACTTTTCATGATGTTAATGAATCATTTTTTATGTAACGAGCACCCTAGCTGCCCGATTGATGCCGTCATCGTTATTTCGACAGACGGACAGACGGACAGACGGACAGACGGACATTGCTATATCAACTCCGGTTGTTATAAGGATCATAAATATATATATTTTATGGGGTCCAAAATTTTTTTTCTAATTATAACAAACGGAATGACAAACTTATATATACCCTCTGCACACTGGAGTGGAGGGTATAAATACAGTTGTAACCCTCTTTGTGTTATAAGAGTATCTTCTTTAGAATCCACTAAAAAGACATATTTTGAGTTGCACCAAAAAACTTGTTATTTTTGATGATCACTGAAAAAATCGCAAAAACAGCTACTGTTGTATACTTACTATTCGCAATTCTTTACAATGAAACAACTGTTTTTAAATTTTATAGTAAATATTAAAAAAAACCGTTTTTTGCCTCTACTGAAAAATTGTAAATTTTGAGTTGACTCACTTTAGAGGTACAGGTGCAACATCTCTATTGGATTTAAGCTATTTGATCTAAACGCGTCTAGAGACGGTAGGTGAGTAGGTAGCGTGCTCGCCTATCATGCCGGGGTCGTGGGTTCGATTCACACCAGAGGCTTTGGTCTGTCGCTGCAAAAACTAGCAAAGTCCGGCTTATCCCTGGACCCAAAGAACTAGAATCTGCAGACAAGCCACTCGGCTTCGCGGAACTAGTCTTAAAAAAAAATGTATCATTAACTAAAGATGTTGTTATAGTATCGCCAAGATTTGCTCAAGTTGTGTTACTTGAACAAAATGTTTCTGCCGAAATTTCGCATTTTTCTTTATTGGAGGTGAAACGGGAACCATTTTGTTTTAAAATTGGTATATTTGTTGACTTTTTCCTTAATACTTTAGTTAAATTCCAAAAAGGGGGAGAGTTTTTCTCTAACGATGAAAGCAAGTGATCCCATGACTTATTTCTAAACAAAATAATTTCATCACGGATTCTCAGATTTAGTATTTTCATCTGATACAAATCATTTAAATTTCTGAAATGCTGCCAGTTTCGTCGATAACCATTTCTTTGTTGGATCATGTTTTTAACATAGTAGGGAAGTTGGTTTCTTCCAATCGAGGGATATCTATTTGGAACAATGAAATCGACTGCATTATTTAAAGTAATTCTGAACTGTATAAGAGATTGGTCTTGCTTAAAAAATCATCAATATTAAGTACATTCTATAGATTTGAAATTCACTGTTTCTAATAGATAAGTTCGCATTTAGCCCTGTTTCAGATCTGCTTTGTTTCTACATTTTTTAAGATTAGTAATTAATTCTATGGTTAAACTTTTAATGTCTTGTAGAAAGAATAAATCTTCAGGACCACTCGCTTGATTTGTTTTTGTGCTGTGGTTGTTGTTGTTTATAATAACATCACTTCGTTGTTGCCAATTTCTGTTTATGTTAGGTTTATTTTGAAGCAATGTATTAGGGAAACTGCTATTGTGTGTGTTAAGATAACCTCGTTGACGAGGTGCCGGTTATATTCGTTGCCTTATGTTTATGAAATTTATCTTACTTGGACATTGGTCGAACGCTTATTTGTGAGGTCCATTGCAATTTGCACATTTAGCGGCGGATTCTTGACAATCGGAGGTCCTATGTTGACCGGCACAATTAGCACAAAAGGTTTTGACCTTACAATGGCCAAACATTTGGCAGTTGTAGCATTGAGTGATTTGGTTTTTTTTTGCCTGTTGAAATTCCCACTTCACCTTCCATAATAATAAAATAACATTAAATACTTTGTGTACTTTATGACTTCGATCTTCAAAAACTTTTAAAGCGGTGCTTAAATTTTGATTTATTTAAATTGTTATTTTGGATGCCAATTAAATTAAAATCAGTGTGAGTTACGTTTTTTGAGGCTTCAGTCAAATATTTTCAAAGTTGTACATACGTTATTAGAAAAAAAAAATCAGTTTAACTAAATTACCATTTACTTGATATTATAAAAACATTCGATTTAATAAAATAATAACTTTAAGATTGAGTTTAAGCGCTGGTACTTAGCAACGATGCCCATTTAGTGCTCTTCGCGCTACATTGAGCGCCTGCTAGTTACGAAAGAAGCGCTGAATTTACGAAATAAAATTGTACACATTTGAACAACTTCCGCTCAAATGTTATATTTTTGATCAATAGAAATTCTTGGAAATGTGCCATTCCAGGTTTTCATTGCTTAGGTTTTCTGCTACAACTCAACAATATTAATGATTTCTCATTTCATTATTCGGTAAAATTGTAGCTAAAGCTTATCATAATATTAATACTTAGACGTACTATATTAATACTTATTAATACAATTAATTAATATAATTAATATATTAATATAGTTGTATTAATATTTGTTAGTATTAATTCTTAGACATATGACTAACAATTTTTTATTATTTATTTATTTATTTACTCGTTTTAATTATAATTAAAATTATAACTAGGAAATAAAACACTAGCAGCTGAGATTAGCAAAGA
Organism: Cordilura impudica; assembly: GCA_963682025.1. NCBI lineage: Eukaryota > Metazoa > Arthropoda > Insecta > Diptera > Scathophagidae > Cordilura > Cordilura impudica. The sequence continues at coordinate 284,652,669 of OY821518.1, forward strand.
CAAACACCCGAAAATCTTCCACAGTGTTATTAGCTGTATAATTCGTCAGTTAGACAAAAATAATATAACAGAGATTCCGATATGTCAAGAAAAACTCTGAAAGTAGAACAAATCGGATGACTTAATAAGGAATAGAATATCTTTAGTACTTCACTAACTACAAAGCAGAGGAACATTAGATATAAGGTGAGCCCATGGCTGTCTAAGAATTTAATTTCTTTAATATCTTATAAAAACAAGTTGTTGAAAGAAAGAAGAAAAGATAAATAAAACTTGCTTGTGTAAAGAATATTAAACGAATAAGCAGAGTAATAAAATATTGCAATAAAAAATCTATGAATGATTACTCTAATAATGATTACTCTAATAATGTAAAAAAATGCGAAGGAGAAACAAAGTAGTTGCAAAAAAGGTAGAGTCAACAAATTTATTAACTAATTTATTATTAAAAGCCTAAACAGTTTTTTTTTTTTGGGTCGGTTCGAAATATTTTTTTTTTTATCATTATTCTTTTTATTTACTATCTGTTTATACAACAGTAAGCAAATTTGATAATCTTGAAGTATCATAACATAATCTGAACTCTACCAGTCCAGCAAAAATATTTTGAGATTATTTTCTAAGAGGTACCTTTTCAGTCTTTTAATTTCGTCACTTTCATCTAATAAACTTATTGCTAATGGGCTAATATGATTCTTTCAACATATCTTGAACTATATCTGTTAATCTCATCTTTAACTGTGGGAATGTTTAAGTCTTTGTGAATATTATTGTTAGTTACGAACCATGGAGCATTTGCTATTAATCTTAGTGTTTTAGTGTGATATCTTTGAAGGATTTCGATGTTAGAATTACTAGCTGTTCCCCAAAGCTGTATTCCGTAAGTCCAAATCGGTTTTAATATCGTTTTATAGAGCAAGATCTTATTTTCCACAGTTAATTCAGACTTAGGATTGAGTAGCCAATACATACGTTTTGTTTTTATATTTAATTGCTCTCTTTTTGCTTTTATATGATTTTTCCAAGAAAGGCGCTGATCGAGATAAAGACCAAGATATTTCACTTTCGTTTGTTTTGGACAGTCTCCTTTTCTTAAGATGAATGTTATATGGGCAGATTTTTCAGTATTCTCTTTAATATTCCATTTATTTAACCATGATTCAATATCATTGAGCTGATTTTGGATCGTTTCAGATGCAATAGAAGGAACTTCCTTTGCTGAAATTAAGGCTGTATCGTCAGCATATGTTGCAACGGTAATGTTAGTGCGTACAGACATATCTGACGTGAATTGCGGAATTCCTGCTTTTATATTTCATTATTTACTTTTACATAAAAGAATCTTTCGTCCAAGTGTGATTTAAAAACGAAAAAATATGGAGCTGGACGCAATTTATTTAATTTAAGAAGTAATCCTTTGTGCCAAAAACGGTCAAAGACCTGGTGAACGTCCAAAAATACTGCTGAACAATATTTTTTGCTTTCTAAATAACATTGTATGACATTAATTATACGGTGGCATTGCTCAGGAGTACCATGATTATGCCGACATCCAAATTGGTATTTCGGAATTGTACTTCGTGTTTCAAGTATTGGTAATAATCTGCGTAAGTATATTCTTTCAAGTATTTTTGAAAACGTAGATAGTAGACTGATAAGAGGAGACTGTCTTTTTCGGTTTTTTGGTTTTGGTACCATTATTACTTCGGCATATTTCCATTGATTGGGGCTATGATTTAATCTCAAAATGTAGTTAAATATAAAGGAAAGAAAAATAATACCTTTATTTGGCAGTGATTTATTTACAGCTGCATTTATATGGTCGTACTCAGCTGATTTTTTGTTATTTAACATAACGATTTCCTGTTGTACTTCTTGAGGGGGAATATGCGGAATCGGTAGATCCGTTTGACAAGGACAGTCCGTTCGAAATATGCCAGCGAAAATACTTCAAAATTCTGATGATGATGTAAATACTCCTAAGTTTCGTACACTTAATAGTTTTACTACAAGTTTTGTTTTAGAAGCCACAGAAAAGATAAAAATTGAACAAATTTTGTATAATTTGAGAATGAACAATGGTACTGGACATGACAACATTACACCGAAGATGTTGTTAGTTAGTAAAGCAGCTGTGTCCGAAATAATTACAAAAATATTTAATAACATGATTGAGGAAGCCAGGTATGAAAATATACTGAAGATACACAAAATTGTTCCAATTCCAAAAGTTATGTCAATCAATAAAATAGAAAATTATCGTCCAATTTCAATTTTTTCAGTCATCGACAATATTTTTGAGAAAGTTATGTTTGAACAATTGTCCTATTACCATGAGAGCAACAATATTTTGTCTTATCGTCAATATGGTTTCAGAAAAGGCACTGGTATAGATAAAGCTGTAATAAATGTGGTGGATTATGTCCGCAATGGGCTTGATATTGGATACAAAGGCGCTGCCGGAGTGTTCTTCGATTTATCAAAAGCATTCGACTTGGTGGATCATGATATATTAGTGAAGAAGCTCGATTTTATTGGATTTTCTGGAAATACCTTACGACTATTTAAGGATTATTTGGCGAATAGAAAACAATTTTTTCAAGTCGGTTGAATCAAAACGCAATATGCTTAATGTGTTGTGTGAAGTTCCCCAACGGATCGTACTTGGACCGCTGTTAATTGAAATCTATATAAATGATCTGAAAATGATAAAGTTTAACGGAAAATTATTTATGTTCGCTGACGATATTTGCCTTTTATACAACTACAAACTTTTTCATGTTTCCTTCAGACACACATTGAATATGACGCTGCAATTTTGTCAGAACTTCTTTGGCTGAATAAATTAATCCTAAATTGAAATAAAACAAAATTTATAAGATTTAAACCATATGTCTTGAGAAATGATGGGGTGATATAGGTGCACATTGATGGAAATCTTATAGACGAATCGGAAAGTGTGAAATACCTTGGAATAAATCTAAATCATAATTTAATATGGGAAAATCATATGAGTCATTTAAAATCCAAAATTTCGTCTCGACTTGGTATCCTACATACGATTAAATTGAAAAATAAACTTAATGCTGATACTAAAACGCTACTTTGCAACTCCTGAATTCACTCTCATCTATCATATCTTCCAATGATTTATGGTGAAACATCCAGAACAGCTATGAAATCAATGCAGTCAACACAAAATAAATCACTGAAAGTCGTTTTTAACTTACCGTTAAGGTATAGTACAATTGATTTATGTAAATATTATGCAAAAAACATCCTTCCAATAAAAGAGTTATATAAACAACAACTATTAGTTTCCGTTTTTAAATGCCATACAATTTAATCAAAATGTATCATATACACATCGAATCACTAGACAGGCGATGAATTTAAGGGTGGTAAGATGCCGACTTGCGGTAACTAAACAACGTATCACTTTTTCTGAACCAAGCGAGTATAACCGATTACCTGACAGGTTTAAAAACATAGTTGTTTTATCCACTTTTAAGACTAATCTCAAAGAATATTTATTAGAAAATGTTGAAATACTTCTTGCATCCTAAATAAATTTTGAAAATATTGTATTTATTTTTTTCTTCTATAATGTATATAATTTTTGTAAAAAGTTAGTATAAAGTACGTTGCCTACTATTTATTAGCCTCTAAAAAAACTTTTTAAATCTGTAAATAAATATGTTGAACAAAAAATAAATAAATAAAAATCATTGAGTTTGAATTTATTCAGGCTCAAGATCAAATGTTTTTACTTTAAATAAAAAAAAAAATCATGTGAGTCCGATCACAGGGGAGATGTGTAAACATCTAGTAATTAAAGTTTTTTTATGACACTTTTTTAAAATCAAACAGAAATCGTTATCTATGTATGTATCACTTATAGCAATCAACTGCAGGAGCTCTGCTAATATAAAAATAATTATTATTAGCAAATTTTTTTTTTAATTTTTCGTTTTTTATTTTATATTTTTCATTTTTAATTTTTTGTCTTTCATATTTCATTTTGTTATTCCGTTTGTAATAATTAGAAAAAAAAATTTGGACCCCATAAAATATATGTATATATTTGTGATCCTTATAACAACCGGAGTTGATATAGCGATGTCCGTCTGTCCGTCTGTGGAAATCGCGATGACGGCATCAATCGGGTAGCTAGGGCACTTATTGACATAAAAAATGATTCACTAACATCCTGAAAAGTTTGGTATTTAAAATCGTCGAAATCGGTCGATTAGGGCCCGAGATTTGAATGAAGAACTAAAAAAAAGTCTTGAAAAATATAATTTTCTATGTTTTTCTTGTCACGATCACGCCCTCAATAGGATAGATAAGGTGATCATTTTTAGTGAGAATGATTCAACAAATTAATGGGAAGATTTCTATTTCAAAAATCATTAAAATCGGTGGAACAGGTCCAGGGAAATCTCTGAAAAATTAAAACAAAAAAATGGAAAATATGATGTTTCTATATTGTTCTTGTTGTTATTCTAAATGCTATATTGTTGTCATAGCTGGACTTGTTGTTTTTGTGGTCGTTGTGGTAATAATATAATAAAAACTACCCTTTGTACATTTTTTTTATCAACTCTGGTAGAAAAATTTAAAAGTTTCCATTGTTTTGGCATCACTAAAAAAATTTACTAGATCATTTCTGTCATTACCGCGAGCATGCCTGCAAAGTTTTAGATCGATTGGATCACGGGAAAGGGCTTAAAATCGATCCAAATTTTTTTCGACAAGCAGACACTACGAGTTAATATAAAGGAAGTAAAAATTCACCAGCATCTAAAGCATATAATGCTAAAATACCCAGTTGTTAATAAAAAAAAAAACAATGTAAATGTAGCAAAAAAAATTTTTATGTATTAATTTATTTAAAGAGAAAAACACAAAAATAACGTTTGATGTTGTATTTTTTGTGTGTAATATTTACATATACATACATACACACATACACATAATAAATAATACAAATAATTTACATATATTCTATATATGTATATCCATAATAACTGCATGTTAGAAATAAATCGGTATATTATTTTATTTACATAAAATTCGGCAATATTTTGTTGTGGGGAAAATACATTTCTTTTGCATTAACAGAGTGTCACTTCATTTTGCTCAGCGTGACTATGCCACAGTAGATGGCGCCACAATCTTTGTTCTAATTCGCTTTGCAATAGTTATTTCTATTTTAACATGAATGTCAATATTTTCCAATAGATATCATACAGAACAATGTTAAGAGTATACACGGGCTGGTCTTTTTTTTCATAAGTTTTTTCATTATTCTTTCACAAATATGAACATAAGTTTGGCATGTTAACTTTTTGTTGTCTTTACAAAATAGAGTTACCGAGTTCATCAATGAGTTTTTTGCTTTTAAAAAAGTTCTACATAGTTATATAGAATTATTATTCTGCTTTACCTATAAAATATCTGATTGCGATTACATCTAATTTTTAAAAATTGTTTATAATTACTAAAGCATTATTATTCACATAAATACAAAATTGCACTTTTTAAATTTTCCATTCAAATTTTAGAAAATATCAATTCTAAAAACTGGAATTAAAATTTCCAATTATAAATTATAAAATATTAATTGGATTTCAGAAGATCATATCAAAACGTCGGAAATAATAATTTTAAATTTAGAAGACATCAATTGTATCAAATTCCAAAAAAAAAAACACCAAATATGTTTACATTTAAAAAATGTTTACATTAAAAAAAAATAATGGCATTCAGGAGAAATTAATAGCTTTTCAGTACCGCAATTCAGTAACTTCTTTTAACGATAGTCGAATCGTTAAAAAAAGAAAAGCAAAATTATTAGTAAAATTTTTAAACGATATTCGCTATTGTTTAAGTCAGCTGTTGTTGTTATCTAAACGACAACCATTTTTGTGTTGTTTATTCAATCGATAAAAACTTAAATTTTTAGGCTGAAATGGTGTCATACATAAATAAAAATCATAAAATAGTGAAAATATTTTGCTTTTATTAAAAAATCTTTTTTATATAAATAAAAAAATTAAATAGCATATTCAGTTCATTATTTCATTTTCAAATAAAAAAACAGAAATATTAGTAAAAAAAATAAAGAGATTAAACATAAACACAAAATCATCCTGTCAAACACGAAGTAATTTGTTTTTTTCTATTCTTTGTGTTTTTCGCTTATTTTGACAGAGATGCCACTCGTTTACAATTTAAATAAATAGAAAAATAGATTTGTCGACTGTTGATAAGATGTATATAAGTACATAAGATGTATATAATCACTTAATCCTTAGTGCAAACAACAATAGCTGTCGATATATTTTGCGATTGTGGGATCGTTGAAATTTACAGAATCGGACTATAGAAAATATTAATTTAAATTCAATGAATTTTATAAAACCTCAAATGATATATAAGAATTGCGAACATAAAAATTGTTACATAAATAAACGCAATTTGATGAGAATGTTATTTATATATAAATTTTCACAATTTTTTTTGGATGAAGATTTGAAGTTTTTCAGAAAATAAAGATAACAAATTATTTTATTTAAAATATTTGGGACATTTGGTTTTTTGCGTTTGGCATCCCTAATTTAATTATTTATTATTATATATTTATTCTCTATGTTTTCCAAATATGGCAATATTTTAATAAAAAAGTTGAGAGCTTTTTTTTGGTTATTATTTTGTTACTCCATTCGAACTACATGGCCGCAATGAAAAAATATTTCGCCAGTTAAAAGAAACTATACAGCCATCTCCAATTAGCACGATTTAATGCATATAGCCACCCTACACAACCACTACCTTTGTAATGGAGGTAAGGGCGAGCTATTTAATTAGCAAAAACTAAATTAAACGAGAAGTTATGTCATATAACCGGAAACGCATGCATATAGAAAATGCATGCCTATTTTTCCAATATTTTGTTTACATTTATTATCAGTACTCAAACCGAGGTGGAGGGTATCAAAGATTCGGCACAGCCGAATTTAACACTCTTACTTGTTTTACTTTTCATTTTTATTTTTAATTTTTCATTTTGTATTTTTCATTTTGCATATTTCATTTTGCGTTTTTAATTTTTTCATTTTTTATTTAATGTATTTCTCATTTTTATTTTTCATTTCTTATTTTTCCTTTTTAATTTTTTATGTTTAATTTTTTATTTTTTATTTTTCATTTTTCTTTTTTCATTTTTCATTTTTCATTTTTCATTTTTTATTTTTTTATTTTTCATTTTTCATTTTTTATTTTTCATTTTGCATTTTCGAACAGGTTATTACATATCATAATTTTTCACCAATACAATCATAAGCCACACCGATTTTTTCTTACGCTCACATGTTACGCTGTTTTTGCGCGTATAGATGTTTGCACATCAAAAGTTGTTTTATATTTAAGTTTGTTATATTGGAAGAGGCTTAAATAGTATTACTTTTGCATGAATTCTCATTTGGTTGTTTGCGGCAAATACATATGAATTTAACTTTTTACCAAACAAACTATCTACTGCCTTTGGTTACTGATGAGGGTTGGTGACTCTTCCGGAAACAGCTGTATAACCTGTCAAGCATAATATGGATAAATTTTTAGAACAAGTGTGCCAAAACCACTGCGCGGTGTTTTTGCTCTCACTTTTACACACATTTTAAACAAAATTAAAAAAATCAATCAGCATACGAACGAAGAGGTTGGTTTGACGCTTTGTGTTTGAGATGATCTTCTGAGAGAATAAACGAAAATTTTGAAAGTGGATTCTTGTTTAATAATAAAATAAAACTAATATTGAACTAGTTTTCACAGTTCATCAATTTATACGAAAAATTTAACTATTAATAATTATTATAATTACTATGCATTATAATGCATTGTCAGGAAAAAATTTGATTAATTCAACAACAACTTCTGAAGTTTTTAATATATATCCATATAATTGAGAAAATTAAATGAATATGTTGATATATTGAAAACTTTACTAGTAAAGTACAGTATGCGTTTTAAAGTTATTGATCAAATAGAAAACATAATTGAATTACATAATAATCCTTTGTTATGTAATATTGAAAAGAAAAATGTTGATATCAAAGAAGAACTTTTATTGAATTTCGGAAAATGTTAATGAAGCCTGATATCTGAAATCAAAGAATGAAATACTTAAGTTATATTCTATGCTTGGGTCGACATTTATTTGTGATTCTACTTTTTCTTCATTAAAATTTATTAAAAATAAAAATAAAAATAATATAACAGTTGCACATGTTGAGTATCTTGTTAGCATAAAATGTTGCCCATATGATATTGATATTGATATTAATCATGTTATATAACATGAACTTTGATATAGGTTAATTAAATTTTTTATTTGCGTACATTTTCTTATTTTAACTATAAGTTTCTCTAAGTGCATTGAGTAAGAGAGAGATTGCAGCTCACTCACACAAAGCAAAATATGATGGTACTTGTTTGCCTTCCACTGATTTGATCTTGAGCCTGTGTAATTACAAACTCAATCATTAAAATGATAAAACAAGATTTTTTATTTTTATAGAAAATAATGAAATTAAAAATTTTTAAACACTGTAAATTCTCTAATGCATACTAAATGTGGACTGAAGATTAAAAAATGTTGTATTAAATATAAAATTCCGTCAAATAAATCTATAATGAATTCTCTCAAACACAAAAAAGTAAAATAAAACAATACTATGTCCTGAAGATGAAGAAGAAAACGACGCGATTTAATTTGTGGTATAAGAAAGGTTTTTTAGCGCGTTTTATTTATTTATTATTGATATACACTTCAAAATGTTAAACCAAATAAAAAATGATCTAAAATGTGTTCAAATAATGCATTAGTATTTGGAAAATTTATGAAAATAATTTTATTTTTCCAAAAACATAAAATTAGAGCTTTTTACCTTCATTCTAATTTAGCGCCTATTAGCGCTTCTTGGGGTACAATTTTGCGCTTTATCCTTGGAAAAATTTTACCTCGTATTTTATAACTTACCGATAGATCTACATGTATAAAATATTGTCTATGGTTCGATCTAAATTTTATAAAAACTTCGAACTGTGACTTAAAGAACAAATACGAATTGAAAAAATTTTTAAATTGCAATTTGCTTGGGAAAACCATAACATATTTTTTAAAAAATTTTTTTATTATTTTGGTTATGGGAAAAAAAATTAAATAGTGAGATTTGAAAGTTATAAAAAAAAACCTTAACAAAAAAAAAAAAAACATTTGCAGAATTAAAAAAAACTTTGTCAGAAGTGGGATTCGAACCCACGCCCTCAAAGAGGACCAGAACGCTCGATAGAACTCTGTTTAACAGAGCAAGTTTATCCACTTGAGTCTGGCGCCTTAGACCGCTCGGCCATCCTGACATATTGAAAAAACAGAGCAAACAACTACACGTCATATTAGTTAAACTTAGTTAAGTATTTTTTTCTTTTCCTTGTGATAATGATATTTATAAAACAAAAATACTTTTAAGACATGACTACAAGTGGTTTTGTTTATAAATATACTTTAAACATTATTTATACAGTTCTCTTATAAACCTATGTTATACAGTACATTGCCTGCGCTATGCTATGCTGCTATGCTATGAAAAAAGTTATTCAAGAGTTTTACTTAGCTGCGATACATGTCATCTGACAATACTTGAGGAGCATACTTTTAGGCATACCGAACAGAATTGTTATTACATATTTGTTATCATTAATGGGACCAATTCATTAGCTGGAGTTGGAGGAATCAAATTATTTCATTTCAGTTTGTTTTTTTTCACTACCAGTTTTTTTTTTTAAATTATTTATAATTAAAAAATACTAATGTATCCGCGAATATTTTACGTATATTTACAAGAAAAGGTCGATATATAAAGGTTTTGAGCCCGTCTACTTCGACCACTTTTGTTTTATTTAAATAAAAGGTCATACCAATAATCATACATATGATATACACAAAGTTGTGATCATACTAATAGGTACATCTTATATTATTCTTGTCACAGTAAAGCAAAGTTCATTTCAGGATATTTAGAAATAAATAAGGTCCGCAGTTGCTCATTATGCTAAAATATATAAAAAATCCGAATATTATTCACCCCCTGCTCTTGAAATCACTATCACAAAAAAAAACTCGTTAATGAAAAAATTTTTAAATATACGATTTTTTTGATGTTCTATGATTTCATTAAGATTTTTTTTCTTGGGTTAGTTCACATAGAAAAGGCTTTGTGAAATCAAAACAAATGCGCTTTTTTTCTACTAAACAGCTCTTAAGAGATAAAAAAAACAATTGATATTTAAACTCTAACATGTTTTTTATTGAACCTTGTCATTATTTTAAAAATCAGACATTGATTTTATGAAAAATTGATTTTATGAAACCGATTTTAAAAAACGTCTACATTTTGCCCGGTTTACAAAAAAAAAAAAACTCGTAATCAGTGGTCGATGTTAATAAAACACACTTTTGGAGATGAAGTTGTTTTATAACTATAATAAAAACTTTTTATTTACACAATCTATTTTCTATTATAATTTTTTCAATTATAACATATGTATATTATTTATGCACTCATTATTACAAATAAAGGAATTTAATAAAATATTTCACTCAAATCACATATTTTTATTTTTTGCATATGTCTGCCATAATTTTATTTATGTTCGAAGCAATAGTGATGCCAGTCAAATCCAATTTATTTGAATATCGAATTTTTTTTTTGGTGATGCCTAACTTTTTAAAAATAAAAAAGTCATTTTTAATTGAATGAAATTGAAGAAAAAAAAAAACAATTAAATGAACAAATAATTTGTTAATTTAAAAGAAAATATTTTTCTTTAAAATTTTTTCTATAAACTTAAGAAAAAAACATGGAAAAATTACTTAAAGTTTTTTTCTGAAACAGACTAAAGAACCATATGGCACCTCGGTCTCTAGATAACATATGGTTCTTAACTCAAACATATGTTTACATGAAATAAATAAAAAAGTACAAATAAAACAAACAAACAAAAAGTTTAACAAACAAAAAATTTTATTTAAGTAAATATCTGCAAAGGATACAAGATGTATGCTTCTAAGTTTATATATTTTAATAAAATATTTTAGTTTTTGTTACTTGGCAATAAAAAAACTGATTTCGAAAAATACTACTCGAAAATATAAAATTTGTGTTTTCAAGAAACCCAAAATTTCAATTTCATATTATTTTAAATTCATTCTTATTCAAATAACGTTTCAAGAACAGGGCTGATTATCTCAAATTGTATATAAACAAAAATAAAAATCAGGTACTCTCTTAACTTAAAGCAATTTTATTGCTAGCCAATACGATAGGTACATTTCAATAATACTTGAAAATTAATCACGAACTTTACTTTTTAAGAGTTAGTGTTGAGTCTCGATATGTTTTTATTTTGACCTTTTAATTTTTAAATAACTTAAATAAGTGATCAGGCTCGAGGTCTGTGTTTGTAATACTTCATTTTTATTTTATTTTATTTTCAATATTTCGCCTACCATCGGCAAGCATCATCAGGAAATCTATACAAAAACAATAATCAAAATACAAATAAATTTATTTCATCACTCCAACACAATACTGGTATAACACAACAAAAACAAAAAACTTACAAAACAACGAGTAACAATAATCCAAAAATTATTTTACGACCTTATGGTCTAACTTCTAACATTGCACTAAATGATCTAATTGGTTTTATTTATTATGTTCATATAACTCTTTGACAACTTTTCTATATCGGTTCGGTAGTTCATTCTCTTTTCTTGTTCGACTTTGTTGATGTGTAACATATCCAAAGTAAATCTTCGTTTATATATTTCCTCTCGTTGCAAAATTTCCACGTTGTCAAAATCTGGTGTATGTCCTCTCATTGCACAGTGGGCCGCAAGTGCTGTTTTCTGTGTTGATGAATTATCTCTACATCTTATATCTGATCTGCGTCCTGCTAATCTAGTTTTAAGCTTGTTTTTTGTTGTCCCAACGTGTACTTGGTTGCATAAGTTAGTGTTGTCTCCCCGGCATTTTATTTTGTAGATAAGATTTGATTTATCCATGTCGTCAATCTTTCTTTTTGTATTTGAAAAAAGTTGTTTGAGAGTGTTATTTGTATTTGGAGCTATTTTATATTTTTCTTTGTTATAAATATCGGAGTTTTTAATACGCTCTGAGATTTTTGGTACATAGGTCTTTGATTTATATATCTTATTAGACTCATCTGATGTTGGTCTTTGTTTATTATTCTTATTTCTGTAAATTAGTTTTTTAATAATGTGTTTCGGAAACGAGATTTTTCTTAAAACATCAATATTTTATGTAAATTTTCCTTATGGAATTGTTTGTCACTGTCTGGCAGACAGTTCTCCAGTTGGTAAGCACTGATATTCAATTACATTTTTCCAAAATTTTGTGTACGGTGAGGGTCTCACTTGTTACTATTGCTTAGTTTTGACTTGATTATCTCTGAAGACGCCTTTGAATATTGAAATAATAACGAAAGGCAAAAATTAACAGATGATGGGCAAGGGTTTCTCCAATACTCCGAGGTTCTAAGCCTGAAAGGAACTGCAGAAACCATAAACAAATTTACATGTCATTTGTAGCTACTTTTTCTTTGCAAGTGCTTTGATTGGATAACCCATCACAACCCCACTAATTGATTCTTTGAGTTTATCCGGAAGTAGGTGTGCATGTCCTTCAGCAACTCTTTAAATAAGACGTCTGGTAGTATAATCCAGTAAATCTTGAAGTTTTACCTCGGCTGACACTTCAGTTATCTGTAACTCAATCAGAACTGCTTTTTTCGCAGACGTAATTTTGTGGTATGCGGGATGCTTTAAGGAGTCTCGTATAATATTTTTCGTTTGACAGTTCCAAGTTCTTAAGTAATGCTTTTAAAAATTTTCTGCCTAGAATTAATTTATTTTATTTAGTACTCAAAATATTGTGAGTAGTAGTGAAATTTGACAAAAAGTCTTTACGCCCTGATAAATTTTTTGAAGATTCAATCTAAAATGTCCGAAGTTTTTCATTAAATGTTTTTTAAATATTGGCCAAGTCTTCGTTAGTTTTAAAGTTATAAACAAATTTATACACAAAGTAACAAAGTTATAAACAAAATAAAGTCATATATATAAACTTACAGCTACAATATTAAAAATTAATTAGTTTAAAAAACTTATATATAATCATTTAATTTTTCAAAAATATATCTTAATTTCATTAATTTTCACAAATAAAAAAAAAAAATATATTACAAAACATTAAACTAAGTGAAGAAAGCATAAAAAGAAAACGACAACTTCTCTTACATCACAACAATAACATATTAAGAATCAAAATAACAAGTGCATACTCCTTATTTACAATAGAACAAAGCATAAATGAAGTAAAAAAAATCATGTGAGTCCGATCACAGGGTAGATGTGTAAACATCTAGTAATTAAAGATTTTTTTATGTCATTTTATAAAATCAAACAGAAAGCGTCATCTATACATATCATTTATAGCAAAAACTGTTTCAGCTAATTCAACAACCCTAAAACGTTAAAAATATCCCAATATAAACGTATATAAGTGATACATAGATGACGCTTTTAAAAAAGTGGCATAAAAAACAATTTTATATCATAATTTTTTCACCAATACAATCATAAGTCACACACCGATTTGTGTTACAGCTCTCACCGATTTGTGTTACGCTGTTTTTGTGATTGTATTGTGAAATAGAAATTTAACCCCCTGCGCGTATAGATGTTTACACATCAAAAATAACAATAACAACAATACCCACATAATAAAAACAACTTTAAACTTTACATCTGATCACATAAGTGTTACCACATTGCTAATAACATGTAATAATGGCTTGTTTGATAAATAATTATTCAATTATAATTGTACCATTAAAGGTGATGGGGGAAAGAATGATACTAAACGTAGTGGTCCTTCTGGACTTGTTGCTGATGCTTTATATAATAATAAAGGGTTACATTGGTGTTGCAATAAATGCAGAAAAATCGGAGTGAATTTCTATCGTTTTTTCAATGATAACCAGGAAAAGGTAACTAAAATAATCAATGTCTATCTCTAGTTATGGAAAACTGTTTGATGGTTATAAATCATTAGATAATTTAAAATCTCCACATCAAACTTCTCCAAAACGTCGTAAATCCACGAAATACAATTAAAGATAAATCTGATAATCTTCCTGCTGCTAAACCGAGTTCAGCAACACTAACATCTGATGCCCCAATTATTAATGGTAATGCTGATTTGCCATTGGGCTTTGCGGAAATGCCAGTAAATCAACCTGTGCCTTCTATAAATACTTGTCCTGTTATAAATGCTAGTCAAACCGTTTCGCTGAGAGCTGTTCCTCCAAAAAAAAAAAACAGTTTTTATCTCGCGTTTAGCTATTGAGACTACTGCTGAAGATATTGATGCATTTATTAGATCAAAGATGGGCCCAAACGCAGAAATTTCGATATATAAGTTCGTTTTTTCTCAACCTAGATCTATCAGATCCTTTAAAATGACCGTTTTTTATGATCTTTTTGACCGTATTATTGATCCTAACTTTTGGCCTGAAAATACATTGGTTCGAGAATATATATTTAGACACATTTCTAACAATATTGGCCGCCTTCCTCAAACTGATTCCAATGTTCCAAGAGACTAAAAGATCTTACCGGTGAAAATATTTCATTAGTTTACCAAAACGTTCGTGGTATGAGAACTAAACTGTCAACATTATATATTGAAAGAATCAACATAAGTCATCATATTATCGTATTTACTGAAACTTGGCTTAATCATACCTTTTTAAATACTGAAATATTTTGCAATAAATATAATATTTTTAGACGTGACCGTTGCATTATGACGAATGGCGGTGGCGTTCTTATTGCTGTCTCAAGTATCTTATCATCTGAGATTTTATTAATTGATTTCTCTTTAAACATCGAATTCGTTGCAGTTTTAATTAAATACAATCATAAAAAAATTTTTGTTACTTGCTCATACATCCCTCCATCGTCTCCGCAATCTTTATATGTTAAACATGGAGAAGCTATTAAATCTGTTCTACGTACTGTGAATCCGGATGACTCTGTTATTGTTCTTGGAGATTTCAATTTGCCTTCAATTTCGTGGAAGTTCTTACCTGAAGAAAAAACTATGTTCCGACTAAATCAAATGATAAATGTGATGAGCTTTTTAATATTTTATTTGATTTGCATCTTTTTCAATTAAAGGGAATTCTTAATGATCATTAAAATTATTGGATTTAGTATGTATCAATAAAGTTTCTGAATGTTATATGAAGCGCTCAAACCCTATTTCTATTCCTGAAGTACTATTACTATTGATATATCCATTCCATCTGGACTTTAGACACGCCTAAAAAATGTGCAAAGTTTTTTGTTTTGCTGAAACGAATTACACTATGTATAATGAACTTATAAATAACACAAACTGGCATGATTTATTATCGTTATCTACTGGTAAAAATCGTGCCATTGATCAAATGACTGAAGCTTTTTATGACAAGGTGTATTCTCTTATTGAGTCATGTGTTCCTAAAAAATTTTTTAAAAACCTTTCTGGACCTCCTTGGAATACTAGGAAACTGGTTAGTGTCAGGAATAAAAAAATAAATATTACAAAAAATATAAGAAAACTGGATCTCTTGTTGATCCTGGAAATACTCCATTTGTCGTGTCGAATATAATACTCTAAATAATTCATGTTATTTAAACTATTTGAAGAAAATGAAAAATAATTTTAAGCGAAATCCGAAGTCATTCAACAAATTTGTTACCTCTAAGAGAAAAACTAAGGACTATCCTGCTGTTATGAAATTCCTACATAATGAATCCTGTGATGATTCTATTGTATGCAATTTATTTGCTGACTTCTTCTCTACTATTTACTTCGATGCAACTTTTGATGATTCTAACATTTGCTCGTATACACTGACTGCTACTCAAATTATATCCATTCCTTCTCTTGCTATGTCTTTGGTTTCTAATGAATTGAAAAACTTAAAATTTCCTGCAACAGTGGTCCATATAAAATTCCGTCTTGTATTTTAATAAAATGTGCTAATGTTTTAGCTGTACAATTAACACTCATGTTTAATACCTCAATTATATACGGTTATTTTCCCAATATGTGGAGAGATTCATTCATTGTTCCGCTATTCAAATCTGGTAACAAGGCTGATATTACTAATTATCGTGGAATTGCTAAATTAAGTATAGGTATATACTTAAAAATAATGATACTTTGAAAAAATTATAACGGATTATCTATGCCATCAAGTAAATACATTAATTTCTCCCTTCCAACATGGTTTCCAAAAAAGACAAACAAACAGATGCAATTTGTATTGACTTCAGCAAAATCAATCATAAACTTCTTCTTAAGAAATTACATATGATGGGGTTTTCAAATCTTAGCGCAAAGTGAGTATATTCTTATTTAACCAATAGAATACAAAAAGTATGTTTTAAAAATGTTACTGCAAGGCCGAAAGATGTAATGTCGGGAGTACCACAAGGCAAGCATCTTGGACCGCTTCTTTTTCTTTGTTTCTAAACGATCTGTTACTCGTTTTTCAAACATCTTGATGTATGCGGATGATGTTAAAATTTTCTTCTGTTATAAGCAACACTCTGATCATGTTTTTCTCCAAAGTGATTTGAATTCGTTTTATTCTTGGTGTAATTTAAATTTAATGAAGCTGAATCTTAAAAAGTGTAAATATATTCGTTTCGTCAGAAAGAGACCGATGTCTGTCAACTATGTGCTGGGTGATTATTGTCTCGATAAAAAAGATAACTTTGGATCATAAACTGAGCTTTATTCCTCATATAACAATTACTGTCAACAAAGCCAGAGGTGTACTTGGTTTCATAAAACGTTGGGCTAAAGAGTTGAATGATCCCTATGTCACCAAAACTTTATATACGTCACTTGTGAGACCTACCCTGGAATATGCTTCTATAATTTGGGACCAAATTCATGCCGACAGTCTGGAATCTGTGCAGAAATAATTCCTTTTGTTTTGTCTTCGGAGTTTACACTTCAGTCCAAGTAATCTTCCATCCTATACCAGCAGACTTGCCCTTTTTAAGCTACCAACTTTAAAAAGCCGGAGAACTATGCTAAATGTTTCATATCTTCTTAACCTTTATCTCACCCTTGTGTGGAAAACCAGACAATATGAAAATATTTTGTACACAGAAAAAATAATAATTAAGCGATGTTCATGAAATTTCTTGACTTTTGCTGTCGCATCGATTTTATACAGAAAACGTATTAATTGATTCAAAAATATTTTTTTACAACGAGATATTTAAAAAGTGACGTTGCTTACCCTGGTGTATGGTTTTCCACACATATGTAATTTATATATATTTTGTACTAGGGATATAATTTTCTGCCATCAAATGTCCGTTCCTATTGATGCTATGACAAACTGTGTACCATTATACAATATAAACAATTGATAATGTTATTCTGAAGTGATCAAATGCATATGCAAAGAAACAATGCTGTGAAAGCTATACCGAAATCGACTCAAACTTGTTACATGCATATATCGGTGTTCCTATTTTGGCTGGACTTTACAGGTCTATGCTTCTAACTAATCTAATGTTTTAGATATAATTGTGATAATTTAGATGAAAGAATGAGACAATGTTGGATTTATTTAGAGCGATGATATCGAAGAAGACATTTCAATACATGAATAGTGTTATTACGGACTAATTTGCTGCAATTCGTGAAATATTCGACAAATGGTCTGAACTATTATTACTGCAAACCATCTGAATGTGTTACAGTTGACGAACAATTGCTATGTTTTCATAGGAGATGCAAGTTTCAACAACATATGCCTTCTAAGCCGATATGGAAGTAAATTTTGGGTTTTAGTTTGCTCTAAAACTTATTACGTTTAGAAAATGCAACCATATTTGGGTAAACCAGTTTATGGTTTAGCTGAAAAAAGTTAAGGTGAACGTGTAGTTTTGAATTATGTTCGAAGAGTGAAGAGTCATAACATAACAGTGGGCAAGTTTTTCTGATCTTGCGAATTTGCCCAAAAGTTGTTACCCAAATTGGCAAACAAACAAACAAACAATGCGAAGAGTTTTCTTGCGTGAGCTTAGAATACCTCTTGTATTACCAACAATTTACAAAATGAATCAGTGGGGGAGCCCAGTTGCTCAATAGCACATTCCACATCTTCAATGTTTGTTCAACCTTCAGAATCTGGAGAGCGCTCATCAGTATCATTTGACATTACCCCAAAAAGATCGAAATGTGTTTTTCTGAATATCGAGGGAAAAGCTAGGTGCTACATATGTTATTGCGAGAAGTCGAAGCTAAGGACAATGTATATAAAACGATGTGCTGTTTCTACAAGAAGGTATATGTAAGCATACTAATAACCCTAATGTTTATTTAATAATTGAAGAGAAACTAATTTGATGAGATACCAAAATATAAAAATCTATAATATTAATGGGCTAGACGATTTCTTCTGATCGATGTTTTGTTTTATCCCGATTTTTAACAAACGTATATTATTTGAAAGGTATTTCTTTTTAGCCGCTTTGCAGATTTTCAGATTTTAAAATTTTTCCCTTTATTTTGAGTAAATTGCATTTAAAGTTGCTACTAACACATACACAAAATTATACAATGCTATGTGTGTGTTTATTAAATTTGTTAATGTGTTTGTAATTAAAATGAGTTTGTTTTTTCTGTTGATTTGTGAATTGGCTATAATCGATTAGCATACCTTTAGGGTCTTTATTTAATTTAAAAAAATAAAATTTCCTAAAATTTGCACTCGAATTTCGAGGGCTGGAATCTGCTTGTATATGTTATTGATGATAAATCATGATTTTAAATAAAAAAATATATGTTGCTAGTACAAATTATGTAGACATCCCGTATGTGTGGAAAACGACACACGAGGGTAAACAACGTAAGTTTTTTTTGAGGGTGAGATGAAGGTTAATAAAATAATTTCCTGATTAACAATATATCATTTAACATTCCTCAACAACCAACGCATTACTTCTCACCTTTAACTGTACAGTTCTCTGAGCTAATTATGCAAATGCAGACCCAGTCAGAGGAATGTGTATTCAATTTAATGAACTTTATAGATTTATTGATTTGTCATTAAATACTAATCTAATTAAAAGTAAAATAATATGTTATGAAATTTTTTTTTTGTGACCATCAAATGTAGAATTATTGTTGTAAAAAGGAGTTTCCTTACGGTCTAATGATGGTCAAATTAGTTGTAAATAAAAATATCAATAATTTTTTATTTTTCACCCAGCGTTTCGTCCGCTTTTTTCAGACTTCTTCAGGAGTGTATATTTATACCCTATACGACTATGTGGTTTGGGTATAATGACTTTGTGCTGCTGTTTGTAACAACCAAAAATATTTGACCTACACCCATCTTTAATTATACCGATCGAATCAGAATCACTATCTGATTCGATTTAACGATGTCCGTCCATCCGTCCGTCCGTCCGTCTGTGTGTCCATGTAAAGCTTTTAATCAAACTGCAGGTCGCAAATACGAATATATTTAGAAGAAGTTTGGTATTTTATCTTTTATCGGCCATGGGATGAACGCTATTGAAATTGGTGAGAATCGGTCCATGTTCAGACCTGGCCCCCATACAAATGACCCCTATTAAATCAACATATATTGCCATAAGATCCAAATTATCATACAAATCTTAGTCAAATTGGGTTTGTATGTATATATTACATCCATTAATCAGTACAGACAAATCTTAGTCATAGGCCCCATATAGAGCTGCTTCCCGATCTTCTTTTAAATCTATCAAAAAAACAAAAATCTTGCACTGATTCTTCTCAAATTTTGTTTGTTATATTTTTGCAAAATACAAGATACTTTACCAAACATGGTCAAGATCGGTCCATTTTTTGGCCTAGTCCCCATATAGATATAGCATCCGATAATAACTTTTTCATATCTGCAGTCGAAAAAATTAATAAAAATCCCACTCAAATTTGGTTTATGCTTATTTTCTATATCTAGTTACTTGGGCCTGAGAAATAGGGTCTCTACACGCATGGTATAGGGTATCGTATAGTCGATCTAGACCGACTATAATTTTCTTACTTGTTTTGTTTAAATTCTGGCGACAAAATAAAGTAAACATAAAGCAAATTTTGTAAAATTATTTTTTGAAAAAGAAAATTAATGTTAGTATCCTTGATTAACTTACGATTCTAAATTACATCCATTTAATTGTAGTCACTTATTTATCTAAAAAACTGGACTTCACGACACAGAAATTGTAAATAAATAAATAAAATAAATAAATGATGACAACACAGTACACAGATATCACAAATTGATCTTAACGCTAGTATCACAGAACTTTAACTATTTTACTAAGTCATTGCAACCGAATATTGTAGCTTTGTGTTGTCTTTATCCTCTCTTGTGTTCATGGCATATTCTAAAATAATATGCTTTCTAAATTCATGAACAGCTATGTACTTAAATGAATTTTAAAATGTTTTCTTTGTAAATAGTCCTTAAGGATTAATTCCATAGACTAAGATACAAATAAATAAATTAATACCCACTCTGCTGCGTATTTCGGTTTTAATAAGGTTGCGACAGTTTTTTTTCGGGCAAGTAGACGGCCAGGATTGGGCAGGCGAATGTACTTAAATTAGTTAGAGTATAGAATAATATTTCCTGTATCTTCGTGTAAGTTTTTTTATTCTCTATTTAATTTCCAAAAACGACCGAAATATAGGGTATCCGAAAAACTTTTAATAGGTTAATAAAAGTACTATTTTAATAAAATAAATAAAGTAATTATCGGTTGTAAACTTTACCAAAGCAATTGTCCAAAATTTCCCTTTTCAACAACCTAAACAATTACCAATTTTTAGCGGCTCTAACACCCATAAATTTCATCCGATTTAAAAACACTTCACACTTGCTCAGTGAGTTGTTCTTTGTAATATGCGATAAAAGATAGTACAAAAAATATTTTTGAAGCCTAAAAACAATATACAAATTTGGATTTTCGAATTCCTAATTTAGTATTCTATTAAATTTTTATAAGAAATACAAAAATTTATAATAAAATTTTTTGAATGGCATTTTTTTGTAATTTAAAAATTATGTTGATAATAAACGTGACTTCCCCAGAATACCTGAATATTTCTTTGCAGTTTACCATTTATAATAATGAAGACAAAATCATTAAATCCATATATCGCACCTGTACCTCTTAAGTGAGTCAACTCAAAACTTTTCTATTTTAATTTTTTGCAAGAAAACGATACACAGCGGTCATATCTTTCCACTGAAAAAGTCTTACATCGGTTTTTCTAGTCTTTCGTAAAAAAATACAGTTGTAACCATCTTTGTGTTATAAGAGTAGCTTCTTTATAATCCACTAAAAAGACATAAAAAAATGACATATAAATAAGAAAATTTGTGGGTTTGTGGGTTTGTTTGTGGATTTGACATTAATAGGTGGCTGAACCATAGGACCGATCTTCTTGAAATTTTCACAGTGAGTAAATTTGTAAAATATGCTATGTTTTTTTTAAATATATGAAGGGGCGTGGCACCTCCCATATATAACAAATTTTTAACATCATATATGCGGAGCTATATGATAGCAAGAGTCCTGAAACTTTGTAGGATTACATGAGTTTGTAATGTGAGAAGTCGGGCTAATAATGGGCGTGATCAAACAAGTGGGCATGGCACCTCCCATACATGGTAAATACGTATCATCATAGATCTTGAGTACTATGGCCAGAGTCTTGCAACTTTCTGCATGTCAATTGGTTGTTAATGTAAGTAGTCGTACCAAAAATGGGCGGGATTGAGTTAGTGGGCGTGACACATCACATACAAAAATATTAATTGGAGATGTGGGTTCACGAATAATGAGTGTGAGAAGTTATATGAAAAATGGGCGGGATTAAAATAGTTGGTTTGGCACCTCCTATACGTGGAAAAGGCATATCATCATAATTAACACATTCACTAAAAATAAGATACACAGCAAAACAACATTTGCCGGTTCAGCTGGTATTAAATAAAAATTATAAAATTGGATTCCTAAGAAATCCCAGATATTTTAATAACTATAAGTTTTTTTTTTCATAAATAAATATTTACAATATTCAAGAATCCAAAATAAAAGATATGAAAATTTTATTTGAAAAAAAAAAAAATGTTTTTTCCGGAATATTTTTTGAAAATTCTAAATTTTTTAAAACTATAACTTAAGCCAGGTGCTTTAAAGTTCCAAAAATCAGATTTGTTTAAATTCAAGATATATGAGGATTTTCCCAGAATCTCGAAAAACTTATTCAAAATTACAATATAATGAAAATTTCAAAAGTAATCCTAAATACTACCAAAGGACGCACAGAGTCGTATTTGTACGATCTACGGGGCCAAAAATATTTTTATGCTGAATTGGTATCTAAACAATATAAATAAATTAAAAACCAATTTTTCACAGTAAATATATATATATTTAAGTTTATATACATCATATATGTACAAAAAAGCAAAATAGTACAATCTTCGATCTGTACAAAGGGAAATAACGTAAAAATGCTAGTTTATCGCCATTCTTCATCACTCTCCGATGAACTTTCTAATATATTGGGGTCTGCAGGTGCAAAGATGGTAAAGTTTCAGGTAAAAATATTCCAGATTTCCTTTTATTTACAGTCCGCATGCTACTTAGCATAGGATCAAAAGTAAGTAGAAAGCGATTAAAAATATCTTGATTACAGCTATCCCTTGAAAATTTTCTCGCATAATCCTGGCGGTAACATCTAAAATGTTTGTTGTGAGCCTCAGCTGCTTCCTCGAAAAGCTGTCCGATGATGACTGCGCCATGGACTAAAGGCTTGTGCATTGTTGGCGTCAAAGGGTGCCAATCGTATAGGTCCAAATAAAAACGAGCAGTTTCTGAAGCATATTTTTTGCATACTTCACGAGATCAATTTTGAATCCGCTTGAAATTGCTTCCGATATGACTTTTAGTCTGTAAATTAGCTCATAATTAATGCTAGTTATTTCTGCAGTTAATTTGGAGTCCTCAAAGAACCTTCTGCTGGTATTGCCATCATTGGTATTGCCGAAATTGGATTTAGGATTTATTATTAGGCCTGTTTCATTGCGAAACCTTCTTTGTATCTCTTTCTTGGTTTGCTCTTCTAGATCTTTCTCCTCTTTAGATTTCATTTCCCTGTATTTTTGCACTTGGAGTTTATAGGCTAAATGTAGGATACATCTAAAAATTCGAATTCTGGCGTGCAACACCGACATGCCGAATTCAAGGGCTGCAAAATTCACTTCTCTTGTGTAGTCCAATTTATTGAAATCTTTCGAGATTGCTCCACATATATAGCACCTAGTTGTGGACTTTGTATCTGTGGCGGCATTGCAGACCTTTCCCTCTACCATGGTCAGTACAAATGTGTGCTTTATTAAGAATATTTTCTCCGCTATATTGACCTCTGTTGGGACTAACGAGTTAATAGCGCTTTAACATGTCTTATTTCCTCTTCAGTAACATCTGTTGTTTCTTTGACAAAACGGAATCTTATTGGTCGACAAAAGCGCGGTGAAGAGGGCATTAGATTGTTCCATAAAACTTTATTATCTCCACAAACTAATTGCACAAGTACAAAGCTGCTTTGAAATATATTTGAATCTGAATCGGTATCATTTTGTAGTTTTTGCTTAAACTGTGATTGCTGGAACCCATCGCAACCCCATTTACTTATGAGAGTTAGGCATTCAAGCTCTTGCTCCTTCAAAGTCTCCAATAGCTCTTCTAGGTACTCCGATAAATGCCTAGCGGTAACATCCATTAGAGGCTGCAATTGAGCCTCGGCATTAGTAATTGTCACCGTAATCGATTCTTTAGGTGGGCAAATTGTCTGCTTGGCTTTTAGTAAGCGGCTATAGCATGGAAAAAACTTTCGTACTGTCCAAGTGTCAAATCTGCATCTACAAACATTTCCAAAGCTTGCATTGGTGTTAAGGAGTATGCTTGCTTTTTACTTGATTTCGTACAGTAAAGTGCCTTTTTATATTTAGTTGCTCGTGTCGGAGTACTGGTGATATCTTTTAAGACATTTGATGCATCTTTTTTTTTACCAGATTTTCCCAGTTACACTGTCTTCAGTCTTTCGCCTTTTGCTCCTCTCACTTAAGCCTTCGAACGACTTGGATTGCCGACCTGGCCGTTTTTGTGTCTCAACAACAGATATTTCGAAAGTACCTTCTAATTGCACAAGTACAAAGCTGCTTTGAAATATATTTGAATCTGAATCGGTATCATTTTGTAGTTTTTGCTTAAACTGTGATTGCTGGAACCCATCGCAACCCCATTTACTTATGAGAGTTAGGCATTCAAGCTCTTGCTCCTTCAAAGTCTCCAATAGCTCTTCTAGGTACTCCGATAAATGCCTAGCGGTAACATCCATTAGAGGCTGCAATTGAGCCTCGGCATTAGTAATTGTCACCGTAATCGATTCTTTAGGTGGGCAAATTGTCTGCTTGGCTTTTAGTAAGCGGCTATAGCATGGAAAAAACTTTCGTACTGTCCAAGTGTCAAATCTGCATCTACAAACATTTCCAAAGCTTGCATTGGTGTTAAGGAGTATGCTTGCTTTTTACTTGATTTCGTACAGTAAAGTGCCTTTTTATATTTAGTTGCTCGTGTCGGAGTACTGGTGATATCTTTTAAGACATTTGATGCATCTTTTTTTTTACCAGATTTTCCCAGTTACACTGTCTTCAGTCTTTCGCCTTTTGCTCCTCTCACTTAAGCCTTCGAACGACTTGGATTGCCGACCTGGCCGTTTTTGTGTCTCAACAACAGATATTTCGAAAGTACCTTCTAACCAAGTTTGGTTGTATTTTAGAAAATTTCCTTATAATGAGCTTTGACCCACCTTTGTTTCAGTTCTAATTTGAAAAGGCCAAAACCATAATTTGGCCATCATTATAATTTTCACATGACAAAAGCTTATCTTTTAGATAGTTTAGTTTTGCATCTAAACTAGGCAAATTTTCCTTCTTCATGCGGTCGAATAAGTATTGTCGAGTCACAATCTGTACTCCTGATGCATCCTCTGAAACTAGGACAAACATACATTAAGTTAAAAGACACTAACAAACATTTCTAATTTTATACGAATTTCGCTACATATCTTTAACCCCTCAAAACTATATTTATCCGGAAGTTTCCGGACATGATTTTGATACTAGTCATAAGGAAAAGGATCATACAACAACCTGTAATAATAAGCATAGCCCGATCTACCCCGATACATGAACAAAAACTCTAGTAAAGAAAAATATTGAAGGAAATCAGGGTGCGAAAAAGGCATTTTTTATAAGTTGAAATAATAATGTTGTTTTGCAGTTTACCATGACTTTATTAATGTAATTTGTATGTTTCTTACCTTCTTCATTAGAATCCATCACTTTTAATTTGTAACAAGAACTTGTTAATATAAAAAATAACTTGGGAAGTTCGTTTAATAAAGCGCGTAAACGAGAACAGATACATACACTAGGTGAAACGGTTGAATTCCGACTAACGCCACTTGTGCGCGGTGCGCATTAGCAGGTAGAAAAGGGACGGGTTCTATTCACGGGTTAGTCCTTTATTCGGGGAACCAGTTTTTATGAATAGTATTGTTATTTTGAGATTGGAAATTTTGGCCGCGTAGATAGAGCAAATAGAACACACTGTGGGACGTGAGTTATTAAAAACAGTAAATAGTCTAGGATGCGATGTTATGTCAACATACTGGCCAACAGATGAAGATAATATCCCAGATATAATCGACTTCTTTGTAACCAGGCAAATACCGAAAACTAAAACGAACATTGAAGATGGCATAGATATGAATTCCGATCAATCACCCATAAATTAATATATTAATGAAGGCACAAAAGACAACAAAAAGCTTATTTAACTTACAAATTAACTCACTGGGAAACAACTAATGATATAGGAGAAGAAACGGAAAAATTAACATCTTAAATAAAATAATCTGCCTGGTTAAGTACGCCAATATAGGTAGTTTTGAGCGCATGTAATATTGAATGTAATTTTTTATTGTCAAAATATCCGGTACCCCAGAGACAAGTGTTTGTAACAGTTGGAAATCTTTTATGGCCGTTCTCCGAAATACCAGTTTATTTGATATTTATGACACTTGACTTTAAAAAGTGGGAGAGGTAGAAGTTAACAGGCAGTTCATTTTAATAATATGTTGAAAAGGTCAAAAATTAAAAGATAGTTTATTTTTATTATCATTGGTAACATTATGTTAAAACATGTTTTTCATTCCCCTTCAATAACGACCAAGGAACTATATTCACAGTAGTTATTTACTACATGAAAGATAAAAAAGTGGAACACAAAAGTATGGCAATCATATCCGATGATTTAAGACATGATACAGTTACAGTTTATGAGTACCAGAAGATAATACTAAAATGTCTAAAAATCAAAATTTACAGTAGAGAAGGACGGAGCTCGTAAACATTTTAAAAACAAAAGTAGCTTCACAGATCTTGTGGCTCATAAAACCGATTTTGGAATGCCAACTGAGTGGAATTTTCATCCTACCGCTCATGGTAAAGATGCATGTGATAGTATTGGAGCAAAACTTAAAAGAAATGCAGTGAAGTTTAGCCTCCAGTGGTCTCATCAAGATCGCATCTTAGATGCGACTGCTTTATTCCATTGGACAAAGAATTATTGTAAAGGAACTAAAATTTTTAGCAGCAAAGAGGATCATGTGGAAACATTGAAAACACAGAAGAGCGGATTCGATGCTGCTGTAACAATCGATGGCACCGCTCAATACCATGCTTTTATACCGCTTGCCGATGGAAGACTCAAGATGAAAAAGTTTTCTGCCTCTACTCAATGCGAGATCTTTCCAAAGCCAAAAAAGAAACCAGCAGCGAAATCAACAGCTGAACCTAGTAAGGCCAAGAAAGCAGCAAAAAAAATGCGAAAATAAACTGGATGAAAGACTGAATTTTTAAAAAGTGAGAAAACTTAAATACTTCATCAGCTACAATAAATTAAGTATAAAAAAAATAGTTATGATATAAATGGATCTAATGTGATTAAGATTAAATTTTAATAAATTATTTATCTATTTTTTTTTTTTTTGTTATTATTATTATATACTAATTTAATTATTATTACAAATAAATAAAAAAACTACAATTTTTCAACATTTCTATAGAAAAAAAGAGATTTTTTTGCAGAGGTTAACATATTGTGGGTATTACAGTATCGAAGGTATGAAATTTTAGTTAGGTATGTTCCATACCGTCGGAAGGGTTAATTTGTCTAGTTTCTCAGTATATGCTTTATTTTTAAGGTTTTAGAAACACTTACACACTAATAGGAAAGAATTCAAATTAGTGCATATGCTAAAAATGGAAAAACCGTTGTCTTGAGTAATAAAACATTTTTTTTTGACAGATATCCCACTCGTATTCACTGAGAGCTCTTAAAGGAAAAACCCTAAGCTTTCTTTTGAGCAAAAAAAAAATTCTTTTGTGAAAAAAGTCTAAAAATTTTGAGCAAAAAAAAAAATTCTTTTTATGAAAAAAAGTCTAATAATTTTGATTTTGCAAAAAACGTAAAAAAAAATTTTTTTTTAAATTTTTTAAATTTTTTTTCCGAAAGACTGAAGAAATAGCTATCTGAACTATTTGAGACAAATTTTACTAAGAACAATAGGTAATAAGTTACAAGGATGAGAAAAATGTCAAATTTTGACCCCCTCTAACTCAGAGAGTTCTGGACCGATCTTGTTGAAAAATTGTGTCTAAACTACTATCTAACCATGGTGCAAATTTCATCCCGATCGGAAGACATCGGTTTAAGAAGTTGGATCACTTCTCATGAAACGCCTCATATATTTATTCAATTGTATCCGTAAAATTTGAAATTTTTTTTTTTTTTTTTTTTTTGATATTTATTAAAACCATGACTTTCCCCAGAACTCTTAAAGCTAATTCCATAATGACAGATATGACAATCAGAGATCTTTGTAATCCAATATTATTCAGTAAAAGCTTTTCATTGTCCATAAATACACAGCATTATGCAGACGGACCTGAACAACATATTTACCATTAGAAAAAGTGAGAAAGTATTACTGTTATTAATAATTGGGGGCAAAAAGCAGTCGTGACAGATATATACAGATAACAGATAACAAACAGACATAATTTAAGAGGATGTTTGTAAAATACAGAAAAGCTTTGAAGTTGTTTGTAGTTAATATAAGAGTTGATTTGATTGACTGGCAGACACTCACCTTTTGGTCAACTTTTGCTCGAAGATTACTGTAACTTGTATTTGAGTTGTAATAAACATACTTAAACATTCCCTTATTTAAAGGAGCTTTTATTCGAATTGCTTGAAAATAAAATCTACGGTTCGAAATTCGATTGCAAATTCTAGGAAATTCAATTTTTCATTTAATAAATTATTATATACGACCCTAAAGGTAAGCTAATCAATTTTAGCCAACTCACAATTCAACACTTTTTAAATATCGATTACGTTATTGTCGTTATTGGTTTATGTCCAAAATTATTTTTCAATGCAAAACAGGGCTTTTCATACTCAATTTGCAAACACAGTGACAAATTTAATAAACACACACACAGAGCATTGTATATTTTATGTATGTGTTAATAGCAAACAATTTTAAAAATGTGAAAAATCTGTAAATCTGGAGGACAGCTAAAACAAAATAACTTTCAAATGAGGTATGTTTGGTCAAAGTAGGGGTAAAACTGACAAAGTTACATCGTTCAAAAGAAATCGCCTTGTCTATTAATATTATAATTAAAGGTTCTTTTTTTTCTTTTGTTACATTAAAATTTGTTTCTATAACATTTATCACACAAATTTTAAAAAAAAGTTATATATTATAATACACTTCATGGCATATGCTTGATATTTACAATGAAAATATGTTTTTTTTTACAGAATAAAATAAAATAAGTAAATTTAGCAAAAAACAACTAATTTATATTTTTCCATACGTGGTCGTCTTTATTTATTATTTACACATACATTAAATATATACAAATTAGAAGAAACAATCAAAAATAATTATCATAAAAAAAACAATTAATTTGTTAAAAAGTTTTTTTTTTACAAAACATAAAAAAATATTAAAAAAGATTATTAAACAAATGCAGTTGAAAAACAATGTTTATCTTTAAGATATACAATGCAATTGAACATTTTTTTCTCGAAACTTATAAGAAAAGGCAAGTTTAACTAAATTTTAAATTAATTAATAGATTTAAATAATTGTTGGCAGTGAAGAAACTCTCATTAACAGTTATAGAAATTTCTTATAATCTCTTTTAAAATACGACTAACAACAACATATCTTTTTGAAAATTTCTTTTTTAACATTTTTTCAACTTGAATTTCTTTAGAAGAATTTTTGTAATCTTATTTTCGTTTATCACACTCTAAAAACTAAAAAAAAAAATATTTTACAAAAAACAAAATAGATTTATGTTTAAGAAGAAATTAAAATAATATTTGTTTCATGAAAGAAAAAAAAGGCCAGTTTAGATTCTAAATATGCCATGTTTTTGTTTTGTTTTTCTGTTAAACAAGTTTAGTATTTTTTTTTTTTTGGGAATTATCTATTTTTTCTTGTGGGCATAACCATGACCATGGCTGCTGCCATAACTACCACCGTAACCTCCACCAGAGATAAGGCCTCCACTGCTATGACCACCGGAGATAATGACACCACCGCCATGACCGCTACCACCATAACCACTTGAGATGATACCGCCACCATGACCACCACCATAACCACTTGAGATGATACCGCCACCATGACCACCACCATAACCACTTGAGATGATACCGCCATGACCACCACCGCCTGAGATGATGGCACCACCATGTTGGACATGACTTTCTAAATGTACGGGTACAGCAACTGGTACTTTGTAGGGTACTTTTCTCTCAACAGTTACGGGAACTTGATGTTCTACTGTGACGGGATAAGGACGATCGACAGGTACACTGACGGGATATGGTACTTTGCGTTCCACGGCATATGGGATTTCTTTAACAACAGGGTAGGGTTGAGGTACAGCTACCTTTACGGGATAGGCGACGGGACGATCGACATTATAAGGTACAGGATGATCGACGGGCACTTGAACGGGAACAGTTACTCTCTTTTCAACAGTGTATGGTACTCGTTTCTCAACTGGCACTGGATATGGTTTCTCAACATGAACGGGGTAAGGACGATCTACTGGCACTTTGACGGGCACTTTTACAATCTTTTCAACTGGGTAGGGTTGAGGTACATGAACTGGTACTTTGACGGGTACTTGAACGATTTTCTCAACTGGGTAGGGTTGGGCTACTGGGACTTTGACGGGCACATGTACTACCTTTTCAACGGGATAGGGAGCTGGTACATTAACTTTGTAGGGTACTGGTCTGTCGACATGTACAGGTACTTGAACATGAACGGTCTTCTCAACTGGGTAGGGCTGGGGAACATGTACTGGTACTTTAACGATTTCCTTAACATTATAGTTGACAATCCTTTCGACGGGATAAGGTTGAGGTACACCAACCTTAACGGGATAGGTAACAGTTCTTTCTACTGGATAGGGAACACGACGTTCAACTTGATAGGGCACTTGGACGTTACGTACAACAGTATTGACTTGAACGTTAGTGGGAATGGAACCACCGCCAGTAGCGCCGAAACCACTACCGCCACCTAAACCACCACCTAAACCGCCGCCTAAACCACCACCTAAACCGCCACCATAACCGCCACCATAACCGCCACCATAACCTCCACCAGAGATGAGGCCACCACCACTATGACCACCTGAGACAATGACACCACCGCCATGACCACCACCACCATAACCACTTGAGATGAGACCGCCATGACCACCACCATAACCGCTTGAAATGATACTGCCATGACCACCACCATAACCGCTTGAGATGATGGAATTGCCATGACCACCTCCTAAGTGTCCATGACCGGAGCCATAGCCATAGCCTGTACTAATGATACCACGTTTTTCTTGTTTCTTATCGGCTGAGCTTTCAGCAGCTTTATCTTCTGAGGCAACGGGTTGTGGTTCAACGGCATTAGTTTCTTCAGCATTTTTGGCATCCTCTGCATGTGCCAGGACACAAAGGGCTAGGAGCCCAAAAATAAGCTAAGAGAAGAAAAGCCAAAAAATAAAACAAAATTAATGCATAAGAAATGAATAAAATTGTTTAACAAAATTTAATATAATTTTTTAACATATTGCAGTAATTTTTTGTATAGTTTTTGGTACCAGCGGCCTATCCTAGAGTAGTATATTAGTACCCGAAGTATTAACATGATAAAGTACCAAAAATTAATTATTTCTACTACTGTCATCCGCTAATAGAATTGGAGACATATTATGGTACCCCTTTGCTACATATTTTAGATCCATTTAGTGTTATATTATGGACTGAATAAATTTGTTGAAATAAATTTGTTGCACCATGTATTGTCATCGCATAGTTCATTTGGTATCACTTTTAGTACATTGATTTGGCACGGATTTTAATATTTTAAAGCACAGTTGTTATAAAAATTTTGTACCACAATTAAGGTATCTATAGCAACACTTTTAAGCGTCATAAGTTTTGCAACTAATGTTTTGTCTAAATATTTGTTAACATCAGGATTAATTTTATTCACCTCAAAAAATATTTTTCGAAACAAAAAAAATTGTTTTTACTTCTTTTATTGACCTCAAAAATTCATTGTCAGAAAAGAGAAAAAAAAATAGTTTGTTAGCTTCATATATGACATTTGGACCAAAACAATTTTTTTTACCTCTAACTTTTTTCACCTCAAAAATTTTTTTGATATCTAAAACGCAAAAAACCTTAATAGCATCACCAACACTTTTTCACTCATAGAGCTTATCAACTTTTAAAATCATTTAAGAGCAGAAGCTTTCTTTTCCCCTAAAAATTTTTATAGCGTAAGCAAATTTATTCACACAAAAAATTATTTTTGGACCTAACACTTGGTTTTCTAAATCCCTTAAAACTTTATATGCTTTTACATGTTATCAAAAGCTATTTTTCGAAACAAAAATAATTTTTTTAACTTATATTCTAAAAAAAATTTTTCTCATCTAAAGTAATTTATGCATTTTAGGAATAATATATGGACCACACATAAATTTTTTCTTTTAAATATTTTCACCTCAAAATCTTTATTCACCTCAAAATTATTTTTGGACCTAAAAATTACTTTATTCCAAAACCCCTAAAACTTTAATTTCATCACCAAAACTTATTTTTATGTCATAGTTTATCAAATTTGGAAAATCTCTTTTGAACAAAACATTTTTATATCCTCACAATGTTTATTCTAGCTAGAAACTATTTTTGTATTGCAAGAATATTTTATTTCTTAAAAATATTTATTTCACCATTCAAATTAAAAAAAAAAAATAATTTAACGACTTTGGAAATAACTGTAGCTGCTCCAAATATTTGTTCAAGAACTTTTGCCTCAAAATTAAAATTTCACCACTAAAACTTTTTTCCACAAATAATTTATCTGCTTTAAAACTAACTTTTGAGCTCTATTTTTGTCACCTCAACATATTTACTCACGCCAAAATTTTTTTACCATAAAAATATCTTTTCACTACAAAAAATTTCATTTCTGAAAAAATTTTAAAGCAAATAATAGGTCTGTTCCGCCAGAACAATATCTTTTTAAAGTCTAGCAAAACTCAAGCATTGAGTAATTTCATATTTACGCTCTTTGCTCTCATTTTCTATTTTTCTGGTGGAACGACTTGAAGCAAAAACCAGGATTCATAATTAATTCTTCTTCTGAATCACTGCTTGATTCCAATAAATTTTCATATAAAACTAATTTTTCCATTTTATTTATTTTTACCAAAATTTTATTCCTTTTGACAAAAATCAAAAAACCAAAACAACGAATGAAAACAACTGATTCTGTCACTTTTCGTAAATGGTTGAAACTTATTCACACAAATTTGTTCTAGCAAAGTTCAAGCTGTTCAAGCATGGTGAGTTGTGGTGAGAAACTGCAAATGTCTCTCTCTTTAGCTTGACATTTTTCTGGTGGAACGCACTCGACTAATGTTCAACATACTTGAACATGCTTCAACATCGTGGGGGAACAGAACTAATAAGAGCAAAATTTTCGCCACTAAATTTTTTTCACCTCAAAATTTTTATTTTTCACCTAAAAATTTTTATTCATATCACACATTATTTTTGGATATAAAACGTTTTTTATTTCAAAAAACTTTATTCACCAAAAATTTTTTTTCACCACTAAAACTTCTATACCTGAAATAATCGACTAAAATTATATTTAACTTCCTTAAGAAAATATTGTGCTTCAAAACAATTTACCCTGGATGGCCATATGGCATTGAATTTAACATTCTTACTAATAACGAAAAAATATAAATCTTATTTAATACCTTATTTGCTTGGAACTTTTTTACTTCTTCATATTTATGCTTTTACATATGTATGTAGTTGTCATTGCCAAGTTTAGTCAAAACTCAAACATGGTTAAGTTTAAGTGCACGCACGATGATGGTTATGGCACAATATTCATCAAACGACAAGAAAACAAAAGTGAAATGTGCAATCGTTCAAAAATACAAGAAGAAAAAAACTGCAAATTTTGCAATGAACTTGGCTGTTAGCCCATATAAAAAAAAAAAACGTACTCAAAGGTATATAAAAATAAAAAAAAACAAAATTTTAAAAAGCCGGTTTGATAGTTTCAGACGTGCCTCGTTTGGAAAAAAGGTTATTGATTGAAAACAAACAAATAATAGTAATACTAATAATAATTATTATATAATTTGTTTTTTAATTTTTAATATCTTTTTTATTGTTTTTAACCACCCTTTTTATGGTTTGTTTGTAAACTGCAATTATTTAACTGTTTATATTTTTTAATGCAATAATTTTTTAAATAAGTCAAGTGGTTTTTCAGTTTCGTTTACCATATTTAGAATCATAATTGTTTTGATGATGATTATGGCTTTCTTGTATAACTATGGAAAACGGAAGTTTTTAAACACTTCGTTAAGGTCGTTGAAGTCGTCAGAGAATAAGGAAATTGGTCTACTTTGTATATTTTTGTAAATAAAAAAGTTATGTAAGACAAACAAAATTGAAATAGATCTTTATGTGGTTGGCCTGGTTTTGATATGTTTATAAAAAAAATAAATAGTTTATTGGATAATATTAATGTTAAAAATTCATATGTACATATTAGGAAACTGCAGTGGAGTATAAGAAGTTAATAAGACTAGAAATTTTGCTATTTTATTTTCATCTTCATAATTTTAAATATGATTAATTTTATTTGAAACATCTAGGAGTAGAGTAACATTTAATTTCCTGGGTTAGAAGTTTACTTGAATTTTAGATTACACAAAACAGAGTAAATATCGGAAATCAATATCTAACTGACTAGAAATATTTTGAAAATAAAAATGGAAATAAAAAAATATGTTTTAGTTTTTATATATTGTCCTTCGAACAGCCGGCTTGATTTTATGTATTAAAATCAGAGTTTAAACTTATTCTTTTTTAACGTATTTGCTCTGTGTAAATAATTTGCTCAATAAATTTTTACCAGTGAACATTTGGGCTTTGAAAAATTCATTAATGCGTCTTCCATTTCTATAAAATCCAATCTATAAGAGAGATATCCACTCTATAGATTATTATATTAAAATAAAATATTTAATATTTCATCTTTTTGAGTCATTCAAGACCTTTAAAAACTGATTTTCTAAATAAAAAAAAAAATTAATTTAAAATTAAATATTAAAATTTTTATTTTATCTTTAATTTAAAATTTTTAAAATTTATTTTGCAGCTATGAAATTTTTAAATGCTAAAATATGGCTGGCTTATTTCTAATAATTCAACTGTAGATAGAAACTATTGGACTGTAATTATATATACTCGGTACTTGTCATATTTCATTTCTTTACGCTGATGTTCCATAAGAATTTAAAGATATAGTTCCCGATTTTTTTTATTTCTTTTTATTATAGAAAAAATATTATAAAAACAACCAGTTTGTGGACAATTTTCAAAAAGTAGCATGTCTTGGAAGAGTTTGGGATAAAAAACCGGTTGATTTCTTAAAGAATGGTGTAGCATTCTAGAATATCTTGTTCAATAATCACTTCTTTGGAATATGTTGCTAGTTTAACTCCCAATTTTATGGGAAGGTAAATCTATAGTTAATACTTTCGTTCAAAGATCAAGTTATAGGTTTTATGAAATCGAAAAAAATGTTTTGATTTTTGATATATTTTTCGAACTAAAATATAATAAAATTTGGTATTCCAAAGAAAACTTATTCATAACAAATTTATGTTGCTGAACAGTTTACTTAGAAAAAATTGGCCAATATCTTTTAGAACTGTAAGTTCAAATTTCCACTAAGTCCTTCTTTGTTTCAAATTGAAAAATTAAAATTAATTCCGAAATAAAAAATTAATTATTTTCATTAAAGTACTGAGCTTGAAACTCAGCCATACATGATTAGAAATAATTCATAATATAAATTTCCAATATGCTTTTAAACTTCAAGTGACAACTAAAATTTTGTTGATTGGCCAAATCGAAATATAGCAAAGTTTTTAAATAATTTATCAAATATTTTTTATTTAAAAATTTCTAAAAACCTTTGAAAAGACCTGAAGTATATTTGATTATTTTATTTCTCAAACGCTAATAATTATACTTAAGTGTATCTGTTGCAAAGTTTTTTACTTAATTTTCATTCGCATTGATTTTTGGGACTTTAAGTTCGAAAAGGGATTTTTTGTTTAATTTATTTTAAAGCTATTCAAGTATTTCCAAAAATTCTAAGCGAGGTTTTCTTCTACAACTAAAGAGTAGGTGGACTAGATTTCATTCTTAAGCAAAGATTTTCTTAGAAAAAGTAAAATATTCTAAAGAAATATATATTTATTAAATAGAACCTGAATTAATAATTAGATAGCATATTTAGCATATATAGATATTTTGTAGTCTTTTTAAAAAGTAAAAACAATTTGGTGGCTTAAAAACCTAAATAATTATGGCATTGATTTAAATGAAAAGTTATATATATTTTCTGAAAATCAGTGGGGTCTTTAAATCAAAATCATTTTCTATGAAAGAAACAAAAATCAATGAAGAAGGTCTTCAAAAATAGAAATTAAAGTCGGCCACAAAAATTTGGCCATGATAATTTTAATAAAAAGAAAATTTAAAAAGAAAATAAAAGAAATTTTCAATTAAATTTTACGATACAAATTTCACATGAAAAGTAAAGGTAAAACAAAAAAAAAAAAAAAAAAAAAAATAGAAAATGAGGCCGCAAAATTCGACTTTTTATTCAAATTTCGAATATCGCGAAAAATCTAAAATAATTAAAATTCCGAAATCTTTTTCACATATATCTTTTTCACTTTACAACAAAGATTTTCTATCATGCAAATTTCATATTACTTCCACAAACAAAATAGCCATTGCATTATTATTTTTTTTGCACCATTAAGCCATATTTGATTGCATATAAATATGTAGTTTTATAACTTATCAACGAGTTTGTCTGTTAAGTCTTTTGTTATTCTTTTGTGCGAAGCTTTAAACTTTGCTCTTTAACATCATTCACAAATTATATGCACTTTGTCATTTTAATGTGGCTTTATTTCTTATTGTTGATTAACCACTTTTTTTTTGTATTTATTGATAATTATATTTTCTATTATAGTTTCAAAATTAAATAAAATAAAACCTACCATAGATTTCATTTTTGTTCTGTTATTAAACACCACACACACACACAAATAACTCTTGCGTCCTTGTCTTTACAAAAACTGGGGTTGTTTTTGGACGAACCCACAACAGTAAACTGAATAATTTTGACCACTGAACACAAGCTTTATATACCACTGCTCAAAAAATGTTGACAGAAATCTAAAGCATCTCTTCTTGGCTTTAGATTTAATTTTTCAAATTCATATCATTCGGTTGGCGGGGTAGTGTAATTATTATTTTAAAACGTATTTTATTTGCGAATTGTACAAAAACAAATCCTAGAGAGCCATTAAAAGTGCTGATTAAACCCCTTTATGCTACAGCAGCCAGTTAAAGAGCATAAGACAAGACTAAACAAGTTAATTAAAAGCTTTAATTGATTTTTGTGTTTTTGTGTTTTTTTTTTAAGTTTTGAGAGTTTCAATTTTCCAATTGAAAGGTGTTTCATACGATCAAAAGCTTTCGTTTCGTATACGTATACAAGAGAGCCTTACACGTATAGTGTCGGTGTGTACATGTGATATAAGTAATCATATCGGTGTAATTGCCATTGTATGGGTAAAATATGCATTTTTGTTTGAAGGTAATTTTATAGAAATCTTTTTAACAAATTTATTTGAAAATATTTTTGTCTGCAGTAAACATCATAAAATATGGAAATAAATTAGAAAACCTATAAATAACTAAAGACTCGTAATGTGTGTTATAACTTTAATAAATTCTATAAGAAAGTCATCCGAATTGTAAATGGTTTCCAGTGAAGTTCTATAGCTCAAATAATGTTTTCTGCTTTTTTTTAAATAAAATTTTTCTATAAAACTTCCTTCAGCAAATTGAAGTATAAACATAGCTTTATCAAAACTTCCAATATAATGTAATAATTCTACTATAAAAAGATATCTAGAAAATAATATTTATGCAATTTATCTTCTGAAAATTATAAATTGAAATTCTTAAAAGAAAATAAATAAAAAAATTGAGAAATTTGAACCAATTTTACTATTGGTGCGTTGTTATTTTTGTTAGAAACGGAAAATACTTATGATCATAAAATATCAAAAGCATATCATGAGAAGACTTTGAACTTCGAGGTTTGTTCAGAATCGGATCGGTCATGCTATGTCGATCAATCCTTGGGTGTGGCAAAACGTTTTTAGAATCAAATATATTGATTAGAAAAAAAAAAATTCACAAATATATAAAAAAAAGTATTGAGCTTATAAACACAATTTAAAATTTAAGAAAAACTTAAGTCGAAAGTATATTTTTATTAGAAATTAATAAAAGTTTTAAATAAGGCAAGAATTATCCTAAAAATAGGGCAACTAATATCACAAATTTTATTAAGTTTAAAGGAACTATAAACATCATCGTAATAAAGACTTTTGTATACAATTTCTTATACATCTTAAATATTTGAATGCACTTGACGACTAAGGGTGTTCAATATAAAAAAAGAAACACAAATTATACAACCGACGAGCAAAGTGTAAAAAAACCAAAACAATTACACTGTACAATAGTACGAAAATCCCGAAGTATTTCATGACGATTTCTAACGTTTTTGAAGTCACGTCAGGTTTTGGGGCTAAATGGAGCAGTAGTTAAGTCCTACCACCCTACTTTTAACTATATTAATAGGGATGGTCGGAGAGGGTCTTTTCGGATCAATCCCCTCCGCACCCTGCTTACATAACGGTTGTATAGCTTTATAGAAAAAATATATATTTTTTAGTTTAGTTAAATAGAACATGTTTTTTTATCATTTAAGAAGTTTAACCTTTCAGACATTAAAGTGAACTAGTTGAGATAAAAATTTGAAAATTTCAGTGTTAGCTAATTTGAAGGTGCTGAGTAAGAATCTGAAGTCAAATTACAGGTAGGTTGTCTCACCTGGCTGCAATGTGTTGTCCAATTTATTGGACAAAATTGCTGAAGGGACATATATCTTGTAAGTAAATTATAAATCAATAAGTACAATTAAATCAGAGAAACCTAGTCCAAACATTTTTTTTCAGTGATAGTTTGCAGCTTTCTAGTATAGGTGGATATGAAGCGGTTCGAGACTGTCTTCTTCTATAAGGTATATCAATATCATTATCTTTTTTTTGCAATTTAATCAAAACATTCGCTATATCAGCACGAAAATATATCTTTTTGTGGAATTCCATTTATTTCTTAAGTTCTTTTATATTCCATCCACGAAGCTGTAAGCGCCAAATCAACAAAGTGCATTATTACGCGTACGGTCCATTTTGAAGTACGAATATTGATTCTATAGTACTAGTGCTAGGAGGTCCACTCCACCATTATTTCATTGTATAAATGCACAACTTCAGGACGCTTTACTTTTCCGTATTTTGATGCTTCGAATAACAAAAATTTATAAATTTGTTCAGAAATAAACAATAAATAGGAGAAAACGAACCTTGTAAATATTACTTTTCGGTTCTCACCATAGCATTCTGAAAGAGAACCCCTTCCACGCTTACTCAAAACTTTTTGATCTGGCAAAGATGGATTGCAAAATCGCTCGTCCTCGCAAAGATTTTCCTCCAAAGGCAATTGCTTAAGCCGACGACACACCCGTTCAATCACAGTCCTCACTTTGTACATTATATCGTGACATTCTTTTGGCCGAGCAGAAATATCTGTTACATGTATATATTTTAATAATACAAAGAAACGGTTGACCGTTATTTTTGCATAAAAAAGGCATTCCTCAACGCTTATCAAAGTATATTCGCATTCATCATAAAAAATAAAAGTATTCCATCATCAGCGTTGGAATGTTTGAAGGATACTTTGCTGTACTGCATATAAATTTGTATAATACGTGGCTTTGTCAAAAAATTCATCATCGAAATATTTTTCGAAACATTGAAGTGGTGCTTACGAAATATGATTATCACTTGTCGGATCAAATGTAACAAGTTCTTGATATCGGATGAGCCTGTTCTTCCTTTCAATATATTTTTTTGTGTGAGTTGGATTTTAGTGCTTTCAGAAACTTTGCAAGGGCTTTTTGTTCGGGAAGCTTACTAAGAGGAAACTGGTGGTCAACTTCATGGTCTTCTCCTTCATCACTTAGTTCTAAAGTTTCTTCTAAGTGTTTCAAAATTTCTTCTTCACTCAGTGGTCGTTTTGAAGCCATTTCATGAAATAATGCATTAATGTTGACAAAAAAAAAAAAAAAAACACCCACAAAGTAAATTTGTCCAATATAAGGGACATGCATTTAAATATTTCTGAAGATTTAATTATTGATAAATTTAATGGAATTAATAAATGGCTTAACAACTACAATGGTACCACTTACGTTTTTTTTTTGAACTTAAAATAATATATATGGGGCGTTTCATGTCAAGTGATCCAACTTTTGAAACCAATGTCTTCCGATCCGGATGAAATGTGCACCAAGGTTAGTCCTATTGGATACTAGTTTAGACACAATTTTGCAATAAGATCGGTCAAGAACTCTCTGAGTTAGAGGGAGTCAAATTTGACATTTTGACCAAACAGGTGTTTTTTCTCATCCATGTAACTTTTTACCTATTGTTCTTAGCAAAATTTGTTTAGATATCTATTTCTTCAGTCTTTCAGAAAAAAAATAAAAAAATTTTGTTGACTTTTTTTTTGCAAAATCAAAAATTTTTTTTGACTTTGTTTATCAAAAACGATTTTTTTTGTTCAAAAGAAAGCTTAGGTTTTTCTCCTTTAAGAGCTTTTGGTCGCCTAGTGGGAGCCGAGTGGGATATCTACCCAAAAAAAAATTTTGTAACTCAAGACAACGGTTTTCGAATTTTTACCATATCCACTAATTTGAATTTTTTCCTATTAGTGTGTGTTTCTGAAACCTTAAAAATAAAGCATATACTGAGAAACTTGACGAATTAGCCTTTCCGACGGTATCTAACATACCTAACTAGAATTTCATGCCTTGATACTGTAATACCGGCAATATGTTAACCTCAGGAGAAATATATATATATATATGGGGGATTTCATGTCAAGTGCACCAACTTTTGAAACCGATGTCTTCCGATCGGGAAATTTGCACCGAGGTTAGTCCTATTGGATAGTAGTTTAGCCACAATTTTTCAACAAGATCGGTCCAGATCTCTCTGAGTTAGAGGGGATCAATTTTGACATTTTGGCCAAACAGGTGTTTCTTCTCATCCATGTAACTTATTACCTATTGTTCTTAGAAAATTTTCTCCCAAAGAGTTTAGATAGCTATTTCTTCAATATTTCGGAAAAAAATACTTAAAAAAAAATTTTTTTTGTAGACTTTTTTTTTTTTGCTAAATTAAAGCATTTTTTGCCTTTTTTTCAAAAAGGGCATATTTTTTTTTTTTCATAAGAAAGCTTAGCATTTTTCCTTTAAGAGCTTTTTGGTCTCTTAGTGGGATGGGAGTGGGATATCTATCAAAATAAATGTTTTGTAACTCAAGACAACGGTTTTTCAATTTTTCACAAATGCACTATTTTGAATTTTTTCCTATTTGTGTCTAAAACCTTATAAATAAAACTTATACTGAGAAACTAGACAAACTAAACTTTCCGAAGGTATATAACATACCTAACTTAAATTTTATACCCTCGATACTGTAATACCCAGAATATGTTAACCTCAGGAAAAAAATCGCTTTTTTTCTATATAAATGTTGAAAAATTATTATTTTTTATTTATTTTTAATAATAATTAAATTACTGTATAATAATAATATTAAAAATAAAAAGATAAATAATTTATTAAAATTTAATGTTAATTGCATTAGATCCATTTATATCATAACTATTTTTATACTTAATTTATTGTAGCTGATGAAGTATTTAAGTCTTGTAAATTTTTAAGTACCCAGTCTTTCATCCAGCTTTTTTGTCGACTTTATTTACTGCGTTTTTTTGTCAATCCTTTCTTGGCGTTACTAGGTTCTGCTGTTGATTTCGCTGCTGGTTTATTTGTTGTCTTTGGAAAGAAATCGCATTGAATAGAGGCAGAAAACTTTTTCAACTTGAGTCTTCCATCGACAAGGGGTATAAAAGCATGGTATTGAGCGGTGCCATCGATTGTTACCGCAGCATCGAATCTGCTCTTCAGTGTTTTCAATGTTTCCTGATCATCTTCTTTGCTACTAAAAACTATTTTAGTTTCTTTACAATAACTCTTTGCCCAATGGAATAAAGCAGTCGCATCTAAGATGCGATCTTGATGAGAGCACTGGAGGCTATACTTCGCTGCATTTCTTTTAAGGTTTGCCCCAATACCATCACATGCTCCTTTACCATGAGCAGTAGGATGAAAATGCCACTCAGCTGGCATTCCAAAATCTTTTTCATGGGCCATAAGATTTGCCAAGCTACTTTTGTTTTTAAAACGTAGTATACCTTCTTTACTGTAAATTTAAATTTTAGAAATTTTAGTATTCTCTTCTGGTACTCATAAACTGCAACTGTATTATGTTTTAAATCGTCGGATATGATTGCCATACTTTTGTGTTCCACTTTTTCATCTTTCATGTACTAAATAACTACTGTGAATATAGTTGCTTGGTCGTTATTGAAGTGGAATGCTTGTTTGGCATCCTGAAGAACATATGTATAGTTTTCTGCGAAATCATATGAAATAACGAATTCACCAGACTTCAAATCTATCTTCAAATCCTTAAAGAATGACCATTGCTCTTTGACTAAAAAGTCATGGTTTCTCAAGTTTAGCAATCCTGTACACATTTCTTCCACAAAATCATCCACATTTAAAATGATTGTTTTCAATGTGCATCTGTCAGTCTGAATCCAAGAATCAAATTTGACCTCCTCTATATATTCTCGATCTAAAGAGTTGATCAAATTTTCTTTGATGAATGTGGTTTTCGGGCAATTGGTACATTCACCTAAGTGGCAAGAAGTTGTTGCATTAGGGCACATAGTCAATTTAAGGCAATCGCGGTAATCGTGTAAATCTTCTGCCGAATCATCTGTTAAATACTTTAAGTTGATTTCCTTCAACATCAGTTTAACATTTTCATGGTAAATGCAAACGCATACTGTGTGAGTTCCGCTGCTTTCTGCCAAAACGTAATGTTTTGGCCTCATTTGGGTTAATTTCGTGAAGCCAATTCTAACATCCTCGTGTACAGATTGAAATGTTGCAAATAACTCTTTCAGGTTACAGATAACCATTCTCTTCTGTTATGTTATGAAGGTATGTTACATACCTTCGGAAAGGTTAATTTGTCTAGTTTCTCAGTATAAGTTTTATTTGTAAGGTTTTACACACAAATAGGAAAAAATTCAAAATAGTGCATTTGCG
Organism: Cordilura impudica; assembly: GCA_963682025.1. Taxonomy (NCBI): domain Eukaryota; kingdom Metazoa; phylum Arthropoda; class Insecta; order Diptera; family Scathophagidae; genus Cordilura; species Cordilura impudica. The sequence continues at coordinate 284,696,081 of OY821518.1, forward strand.
AAAAATTGAAAAACCGTTGTCTTGAGTTACAAAGCATTTATTTTGATAGATATCCCACTCTAATCCCACTAAGCGAACAAAAAGCTCTTAAAGGAAAAATCCTAAGCTTTCTTATGAAAAAAATGCCCTTTTTGAAAAAAAGAGCCAAAAAATGCTTTAATTTAGCAAAAAAAAAAGTCTAAAAAAATTTTTTTTTTAAAGTATTTTTTCCGAAATATTGAAGAAATAGCTATCTAAACTCTTTGGGAGAAAATTTTCTAAGAACAATAGGTAATAAGTTACATGGATGAGAAAAAACATCTGTTAGGCCAAAATGTCAAATTTTGATCCCCTCTAACTCAGAGAGATCTGGACCGATCTTGTTGAAAAATTGTGTCTAAGCTACTATCCAATAGGACTAACCTTGATGCAAATTTCATCCCGATCGGAAGACATCGGTTTCAAAAGTTGGTGCACTTGACATGAAACCCCCAATATATAATATATAGTATATATATAAAGTGGTGACATTTTAAATATCCAGTTTTATAATAATAATATGAACATACTTGATTCTTTTCTTTTTACTATTTTTAAGATTCTTTTATATTTTTGTTAACCACGCCGACTTATTTATCAAATGGAACCAAAATTAAATTTTCTCAGACTTTTATTATACCGTATACCACTAAGTGGTCAGGATATTTTTTTATTTTTTATTTATTTATTAGTCTATGGAAATTTTTCCTTACAGACTATAAAAGTAACAAACATAACATTTGTAAACATACATATATAAATTCGACCAAACATGCTTAAAAACAATTTAAAATTAAAAAATGCAAGCTAAATACTTGTTACATATTATTTAGATAAAGTATTATATTATATTATGTTTAAATACAATTTATAATTAAAAATGGCTAGCTAAATATTTATCACACATTATTTAGATAAAGTATTATATCCCTTTTAATCAAATCTAAACTTTTCTGAAAATCAATAATGTTATACAGTTGATTAAATTCAATACACAGCCGACGAAAAGGATCAGAGTTGGCATAATTTGTACGATAATACTTTACAATTAGGAACTGAAAATACCGTGAACAGCGCTGTGAGGTATTAATATTGATTCTGCTAAGGAGAAATTCGGAATATATATTTCCATTTATCAAGTTGAACAAAAAAGTTATATTAAGCATACTTCTTCGGCTTTTAAGCGTAGGAAGCTTAATAAGAGCGAGACGGCTTTTATAAGAAGGTAATTGTATATTTGGATCCCATCCAAGTCCGCGAAGGCAAAATATTAGAAATTGTTTTTGAACAGACTCAATTGAATTTGAATGAACGGTGTAAAAAGGATCCCAAACTACAGAACCATATTCCAAAATTGGCCTTACTAGTGTAGTAAAAAGTTGCTTTGATGTGTAAGGATCAGAAAACTCTTTCGCCCAACGCTTGATAAAACCAAGCACACCAAATGCCTTGTTAATTGTGAGTGATATATGTTTACGAAAATCCAGGCGCTTGTCCAATTAAACCCCGAGATCATTAAATGTTTCCATCATTTCCAATCGATCGTTGTTCATCAAAAACTGGCCATTAATATGAAAAGATCTTGAAAACACCATATATTTACATTTTTTTTCATTAAGGTCCATTAAGTTTATATTACACCATGCTGTGAAATTATTAATATCCAGCTGTAAACGTGATTGTTTCTCATTATTGTTGGAAGAGTAAAGTATTTTAACGTCATCTGCATACATCAGGCATTTACAGAACTTAATAGCTGAAGGCAGATCATTAATAAATAGTGTAAATAAGAGTGGACACAAATGACTTCCTTGAGGCACACCAGATAAAACATTAATCGATTTTGACTGAAGATTACGAAATTTTATACACTGTTTTCGGCCAGTTAAATAGGAATATATCCATTTCAATAGCGTATTACTAAAACCCATATGATCAATCTTAAACAATAGAAGATCACGGTTAACCCTGTCGAATGTTTTACTAAAATCCGTATAAATAGCATCAGTTTGCATTTTGTTTAAAAAAGCTTCATTAACAATCGTTGTAAGTTCAAGAAGATTGGTAACAGTTGAGCGGGATTTACGGAAACCATGTTGTTCAGGAGCTAGGATTGTAGATACTTGGTGAGACAAAGCATCAGTTATGAGTTTTTCAAATAGTTTTGGAATAGAGCTTAATTTTGCAATCCCTCTATAATTTGAAATCACGGATTTACTACCAGCTTTAAATAATGGAATTATAAAGGATTTTTCCCAATAATTTGGGAAATATGCCAATTTAAGTGATTTATTATATAGAAACGTTAGGGGAATATACAGCAAGTTAGCACATGACATTGTGCAGATGTTTGTAACTTCCAAAAATATTTAACCAAGACCTATTTATTATACCGTTCATCCGTCCGTCTGTGTGTCGATGTAAACCTTGCAATCAAACTACAGTTCGCAAATGTGAATATATTTTGATGAAATTTAGTATATAAGCTTCAATCGGCCAACGCTATTGAAATTGGTTAAAATCGGTTCATGTTCAGACCTAGTTCCCATACAAATGACGCCCTATAGCACAGTTCTTAGTAGCCCCCATATGAAGCTGATTCTCGATCTTCACTTAAATCTATCAAAAAACAAAAATACTGCACAGATTTTTCTCAAATTTTGTTTGGATCGGTCCATTTTTGACCTTGTCCCCATATAAATATAGTATCCGATATGAAAAAGTTCAAGTTTGGTTTATGCTTATTTTCTATATCTAATTAGTTGGACCTAAGTGATAGGTTCTTTAAACTAGTCGATCTAGACCGACTATAATTTTTTTTACTTATTTTTTTAAATTTTTTTTGACAGGAGTTATCCATTTGATCAACAAATTAAATACATAAATTAATTAAATTAAAAACCCTTTTGTTCCTTAAAAAACACAGTGAATTTCATTTAAATATTTAATTTGACTAGTACTTTGTTGGATAACGGCAGTGCATCAGTGCACAGTGGCGCCTTTAGAACAAATGAGGTTGCAAAAATCAAAAATTTCACATGCGCTTACGATATTTTGAATAAACTCATCTTATAGGATATTGTTCAAAGACTACAAATTCGCTTCAATAAAATCAGATTTTAAGTTAAGAAGATATAACCCCTCAAAGTTGACCGATTTACAGTTTTCAGAAAAAAACACACAATTTTTAGACAATTTGGTCCAGTTTCAGCCAGAATATAAAAAAATTCTTGGAAAATAATCGTAATTTTTTTCTGGTGATTTATGTATTTATTCAGTATATTATAGAAAAAAATTTTACTGTTTGCTTTGTGTTTCTCCAGGCAAATCGCTATTTACCAACTGTCTATATTTTCACTATTTTTCAACTTTGATAGAAAATAAAAAAATATTAATTTTTTAAATCAGCCATTTTTAACAACATGTTCCTTACCTAATTCAATAAATTTGAACTGCTCCTTCGACTGCTAAAGGTAAAAAAGGTAAAGAAGACATTGTTCCAAAAATTGAATGGCGTGCATCCCCGGTAAATTCAGGTACAGATACAGGATGTACAAATAAACTATTCTTTTAGATTAAAATAGAAATATATTCAACCATCGAATCACAAAACAATAATAATGACTTATGGTCACCACAGCACATATCTTATTTGAATACGTACATAATATCAACAATACCCAATTCGATATAAACATCATGTGTATACATATAATATCTACATTTTTAGACATCGGAGCTTAACCCTTTCGTAAACACTTAATCCAAACGGCACCTATTAGGTAATAGATCAGACTATATGTTGTAAAATAGGCTTAATCCCTGGAAAGTTTTTTTTTGACATTCTAAAAACATGGCGTTGAACAACTCAAAATTGTTCAATCTGTTTAGGAACTCAACCAGCCCAACGGATTTCGTGGAAGCTGCTTCAGAAGAACTTGATAGCATATACGATAGTCTGCAGAGAATCGAAAGTATAAATATGCAAATATTAAGGCGAAATGGATTGCGAGACTGACATAATGAGGATAACTTCCTGGACATATTGGCACATCAACCGGACATGCAAGGGAAGGCCACAAAAAGGTATGGGGGATTGTTAAAATTTTACCAGAAAGAGAAAACTTGACGATGCCACCAACGATTTGACCAAGGACCATTTATCGGAAGCCCTGTCTATTAAATATACAAAGAACAACGACAAAGTTACGTTGCAGATTACAAAATCTGTTGCTGATGCAAACCCACTGCGACTAAAAAAGCTTAAAGAGTGCATTCCCACGCCCCCAAATGCACACCTTCAATGCGACACTGAGCTGACATTTTACCCAGATACATACGGAGTTTACGGAAGTTTTTGTGAAAGTGCAGGATCTTATGGACTATACTGTAACACGGCTGTTGGAGAGTCTCCCTTAAAATAAGTTGGATGGAAAATATTTCGGAGAAGCTGACATGAATCAGTAAATGGGGCTGCGATAGATCGTCCAGACAAAGCGGTTATAAGCAAAGGACATCTTCCAATGATGCTATAATATCAGCTGGAAATATGTTTATCGCAAATGTTGTACCTTTGTGGTTTAAATATGATGTTTCCGTTCACTGGAAAAATCTGCGGCCATCATCAATGCATTATTTCAGTCTTTAAGGGAATCGCTGGAACTCAAAGGAACCACGGTGAAGGACATTCAAGAACAAATTGACAAGACTAAGCCCACTGTGCTGACCAACCTGACCATGGTTGACGGACAAGTCGTAAAAGAACTGACAATAAAGATCTTCGGAAATTTGAATGATTCTGCAAACGAAGAGAGCAATTATGAATATGAATATCTCACCATGACCATTCCACAAAAGGAGGAAAACTTTGATGTAATAGATTAGATAAGGATAAGCAAAGGATCAGAAAGATTCGAATACGGGATACGTTTTTTATGAAGTTTGAGAAAAAGTAGACGGGATCTTTAGCGATGGAAACAATTCAATTTGATAATCCACAAGTTAACATCTAGAAAGCGTAGCACCTTATTCAAACACTTACTTCATAGGTTGGACAATTATGCCTTTTAAATTATTTGATTACCTCAATTGATTCAAAGGTTGTGATTTTGCGATGAAAAAAATCAAATGGCGCTATTAATTTCCGATATCTTTCCAGGGATATAGAGTTTCATGCCTTTGGGAATTCTCGCATAACAGAACTAGATTTGTAGCTTTAGTATGGTTAATTCGTATGTTTACGTTGCTCCACAGATTCTCGATCGGGTTTAGCTCCGGGGATTGAGCGGGCCATGTTACAAGATCGATTTTGTTGTCTCTGAGTCATTTTTGTACAGTCTTTTTTTTTATTCGATTTTTTTTTTTTTTTTTTTTTTCGGGCTAATTATGGTCAATTAAATATTAAGATGATAATAAAAAAATTCAAATTATTACATCCTTTTCACTCGACGTTTCGTTGACGGTATTTCAACTTCTTCTGGAGTGTGAACTTTATTTATTTCTAATGACAAAATATATAAACAACAACATAAATTTAATTTAATATTAAAATCTTAAATACTAGTATCACAGGTTAACTTGCGATTTTATTTTATTACATTGTCAAGTATTAAATTTGTATAAAAAACTGGACATCACGACACAAAATTTTAATAAATTTAATAAATAATTACAATTTTAAAAAATCACAGTTTAACCTAACAACTAGTATCACAGATTGTTTTTATTATTAGACTAATGCTATAGAATATTCCAGTTTAATATTATCCTGGTCTTCTTTGGTGTTTAATGTTTTTTGTATTTTTTTGTTGTGTACGTAAACTTTCTAGTGTATATCGCTTTTGTTCGTTTTTCTCCTTATCTAATATCCGTACATCGTTAAAATTTGGTTTGTGTTTACTCTATTTTATGTGTTGAGATAAAGCTGTGCTTTCTTTGTTTTTGTTTATGTCGGATTCATGCTCAGCTATTCTTACACCTAACATTCTTTTTGTCGTTCCTATATATACTTTATTGCACTGTTCATTTTCATTACCGTCACAAGTGATTTCATACACAACATTATCCGTTTTTAATTTGTCAATTTTCGATTTTTTGCTTGTAAAAAGATGTCTTAGTGTTTGATTTGATTTATAAGCTATTGTTATTTTTTTCATCATTGATCTCCCTTTTCAGTGTTTTACTCTCTGTTAGTTTTGGTATGTAAGGTACACTGTAAAAATTTTTCGCTTCACTGTGTTGTTTCTCCTTTTTGTTATGTTTATTGTTAAGTGTTATGTCTAATAAATTATTAATGACAAAATTGGGATAATTATTCATGGTAAGTATTTTCCTTATTATAATAATGTTGTCTTTTTTAAATCGTTCGTCGCTTAGTTTCATTATTTTTTGAATAAAATTCATTGCCGTATTCCTTTTCATTTTTTCTGGTTGCGTCGAGTGATTTTGTGGTAACACAAAATAACACAATACAATACAAAATCTAACCCAGTGATGCCAACTTTTGATTTTGAATTAAATTATGTTAATAACATATATATTTTCATTTATTGATTCGAAATACTACTACCTACGAATTATTATCGAACTTAAATTTTTGGGTTTTACGTTGCATAACATGAAGTCAAATTTTGAAGTCATCAAGAACACTGGTTCAAATTAGGGATGCCAAACGCAAAAAACCAAATGTCCCAAAAATTTTAAATAAAATAATTTGTTATCTTCATTTTCTGAATTCATTTCATCCAAAAAAAAATTCTGAAAAATGATATATAAATAACATTCTCATCAAATTGAGCTCTATTTATGTAACAATTTTTATGTTCACAATTCTTAAATAGCATTTGAGATTTTCTAAACTTCATTGAAATTAAATTAACGTTTTCTTATCCTAAAATGCTATTAATGTCTCCTGAGTGGCAATATCTTTTTAAAATATAAACATTTTTAAATGTAAACATATTTGGTGTTTTTTTAATTTAAATTTGTTTTTAAGGAATACAATTTATATTTTTTTAAAATTCAATTGATGTCTTCTAAATTTCAAGTTATTATTTCCGACGTTTTAAAATGATTTTCTGAAATTCAATTGATATTTTCTAATTCCAGTTTTTAGAGTTGATATTTTCTTAAATTTGAGTGGAAAATTTAAAAGGTGCAATTTTGTATTTATATGAATAATAATGCTTTAGTAATTATAAACAATTTTTAAAAATTATATGTAATCGTAATCAGATATTTTGTAGGTAAAGCAGAATAATAATTTTATATAACTATGTAGAAATGTGTTGACATTCATGTTAAAATAGAAATAACTATTGCAAAGCTAATTAGAACAAAACTTGTGGTGGCATCTACTGTCGCATAGTCACACTGAGCAAAATCAAGTGACACTCTGTTTGTTAATGCAAAAGAAATGTATTTTCCCTAAAACAAAATATTGCAGAATTTTATATAAATAAAATAATATACCGATTTATTTCTAACATGTGGCTCGTGGCGATGACAAATATGATCTAACAAACTTTTTAGTGATGCCAAAACAATGGAAACTTTTAAATTTTTATACCAAAGGGTTACTTTTTATTATATTATTACCACAACGACCACAAAAACAACAAGTACAGCTATGACAACAATACAATATTTAGAATAACAACAAGAACAATACAGAAATATATTTGTTTCTATTTTTTTTACTTCTCCAGTGATTTCTCGGGAACTATTAAATCGATTTTCATGATTTTTAAAAAAAAAAACCTTATCATGATGTTAGCCAATCACTGTCACTAAAAACGAGCTTCCAGTTATCCCATTGAGGCCGTGATCGTGACAAGAACAACATGACAAATCATATTTTTTCAAGACTTTTTTACTTCTTCATTTAATTCTCGGGACCTAATCAACCGATTTGGATAATTTTGAACGGCGAACTTCTCAGGAGGTCAGTGAATCACTTATTATAACAATCAGCACTCTAGCTACCCGAGTAAAGCCGTCATCGTGATTTCCACAGACGGACAGACGGACATCGCTATATCAACTCCGCTTGTTCTAAGGATCACAAATATATATATTTTATGGGTTCCAAAATTTTTTTTCTAATTATTACAGACCCCATCCCGTTGGACATTCGGATATGAAAAGTCTATATTGGATGCTATATTTATATGGAAACTTGGTCGAAAAATAGACCAATGGTCGGACCATATTTGGTAAGGTCACTTATTTTTTGGAAAAACATATACAAACCACATTTGAGAAATATCTGTGAAATATCTTTGTCTTTTGATAGATTTAAGTGAGATCGGCAATTAGCTTCATATGGGGGCTATGACCAAGAATTGTCCTATTGGATTTATTTTTGGACTACTGATAAACAGATGTAATAAACATACACAAACCCAATTTGACCAAGATCTATGTATATGATAATTTTGAGATTATGGCAATTTTAGTCGATCTCATAGGGGTCATTTGTATGGGGACTAGGTCTGAACATGAACCGATTTTGATCGATTTTAATTGTGTTTGTGCTATGACCGATAGAAGCTTACCTCTATCTTATCTCTCGCGAATCTCTAAATCTATTCAGAAGTCAATCGGTATAATAAAAGATGGGGCTACTCGTACGTTAAATATTTTTGGTAGTTACAAACATCAGCACTAAGTCATTATACCCTGACCACATAATGGTATAGGATATAACAACATAAGGAATTCTTGCATAATTTAATGTGTGTCAGTAAACGAGCTACGAGTATTTAAAATGTCGTCACTTTATATTAAGGAAAATAAAACTTATTGACCTCTTTTGAACTTGCAACATAGTGGGTCGTTACTTCGACTCTTTAAAAATTACTCTTTTTTAAGCCTTTTTCTTTGCTATTCTTTTGATAGTTTCAAACATCGTCAAAAACCCATAACCACCTATGGGGTATAACAAAAAAGAAAAAAAAAAAAGAGCACAATAAAAATTAATTGTATATTGATTTCAAATTCACAATTTATAAGCAAATTTCTGAACTACAATTAATCGCTTATAAAACATACAATCAGACATGTCAAATTGATGGTTACGTGCCATCTTTCAGCTTCTTCGTTTTTGCCGTTGTTGTCGTTTTACTTAGCTTTGAGCATCATCTAATGATTAACCATACATGATATCGCGTTAGCACCATGAAATACTAGTTGTCTGCATCCAATTGGCATAATAATATTGAAAAAAACATAAATTTTTCAAGCAATAATTACGTGATTAGTAACTGCCATTTTAAATGGAATTTAATTATGATTTTTTTTTTAATTTTGCTACCTTAATAAAAATATGATTTAGTGATATTTAAATTAATGATAAAATTTTCTTTCTGCTATTATTAGTCTCTTTTTTTTAATTCTGTAAGATGAAAAATCTAATCGTAATAAATTCATAACACTACTAACATACTTTTTTTGTATTTTAACTTAAATTAAACAATTGTTTGTGTTTAATCAAATTACAAGCCATTGGTACGTTACACTTTCAACAAACAAAAATTTAACTTATATGCAATTTTGCATTTACTCAGTCATACATTAAGATAGGCTAAACCATAATTTTTAGTATTGTGCAATAAACTGTTTTCGGTTTATTGTTAATCGCTGACTTACATACTAGCTAGACATTCTCATGAGGGGTTGTAACCTAAAAACACCAATTTTCTTGTTGCAGCTTATGAGGAATTGGTGTATTTTGGGTGTGCCATGATTTTCTCAAAAACTACTCATAAATTATTATTTACTATCACATTAAGTATTATATAAACACATCCTTTCACTTATTTAATGGTTAATGAAAATTTAAGAATATATTGGCGTCATCAATTATTCAAAAAGAGTTTAAATAAATATTTTACTTTAAATGTAATCGTACTCGCAGAATCGAGTTTATTTTTGCGTTAAATCACTTTCAAATGTCAATATAGCTATATTTTATTAACTAGAATTAATTAGTTAAGCTAAATGAAAGAAATAACAATTTGTTTTATAGTATAAATCATTAAATATTTTAAAAATTAGATAATAGCATTTTAAGTGGAACTGGTTTGTTCGGGTCATTTCATATATGCGACAAGTAAATGTATGTGCATAGAAAGTATTATATTCTGAGACTGAAATCCTGAAAATATACGAGGGCTTTTTGAGGACCACATGACTATATTTTTATTGATTTCTGTTAATCCTAATGATGACTACAAAAGTTGATCACATACTTTTCTAGTCAAATTTAATTAATATATTTATTTATGGATTTGGATATTTACTATAATTTAAAATTACAATAAATTTTATTTCTAAAGCAGTGTATGTTTTTATGTTTGAATAAAAACATGCCTATTTTTTTATGATGGGTACTTTTCACCATCTTTCTAAACAATAATATATTGGACGGCTGAATTTAAATCAGCCATACAAGTGATTTTTAATGAAGAAATCGTCGATAATTGATCGGTGATTGAAAATGCGTGAGACGAATTGGACTTATTATTTTTCAAAATCTTTTGACTATGAGAAAGCTGTTCGTAAAATATGTGCCGTGATATCTGCCAATTGACCATAAGTACACATTTGTAGTATTTTCAAAAAACTTATATGAGATGTTCAAACATAGTGGACTTTTCATGGCGTCAGAGAAAATGAAGGTGACTTTATGGCATAACATATCATTGCCATTGTGGGAATTTGAAATTGAACAATATCATTCAATTCAGTTTAGGAAGACGATTTTATAACTAACCAATTTTGCAATTTTCCTTAGTTTTCAGCATTTATAGGTCTCTTGCGTCTCTGAAAAATTTATTTTATCCCTCAAAAAGTACCTTTTATTAAAAAAATTTTATTTTTTACGAAAGTTGCTTTTAATTTTTTGAAAAAATACTCCTTTAATAAGAAAATACCTTTTTAGCTATCTCTTATTTAAAAAACTATAGTCTTTTATGAAAAGTACATTTACAATAAAAATGCAGTTGTTTCTCAATAAAGTATTTTTTTTATTAGATAGTCCATTTTATTTGAAACAGTAACTTTAACTTAAAAAAATATTTTCTATTTAAACAAACTGTTTATTTATGATGTTAAAAAATTCCTTTTTAAAATAAAGTACCTTTTATAAAAAAGTACCGTTTAAAACAAATACTTTTTATAAAAATACCTTTTTTAATAAAAAAGTACTATTTATAAAAAGGAACCTTTTTTAACAAAGTACATTCTATAAACAATTCATTTGATAAAACAAACAATTTTTTAAAAATAATTCCTTTTATAAAAAAGTACATTATAAAGAAATCAAATTTAAAAAAAACTTATAAAAATAGAACTCTCTAAAAAAAATTATCTTCTTTTAATTAGTGCCTTTCTTAAAAAGTAACTTTTATATAGAAAAGTACCTTTTGTATAAGATGCACCTTTTATAAAAAAATTCCTTGTATAAAAAAGTACCTTTTATATAAAATGCACCAGTTATAAAAAAGCACCTTTTATAAAAAATAACTTTTATAAAAAAGTATCTTTTCTAAAAAAGTACCTTTTATAAAAATCACTTTTTATGAAAAAGTACCTTTTATAAAGAGTACCTCTTATAAAAAAGTATCTTCTGTAAAAAAGTACACTTTACAAAAAACTACCTTTTCTAAAATAGTACCTTTTACAAGAAAGTACATTTTATAAAAAAGTACCTTTTACAAAAAAGTATAAAAAAGTAATTTCTATAAAAAAGTACCTTTTATAAAAAAGTACCTTTTATATAAGAGTACATTTTATTAAAGAAATACCTTTTATAAAAAACTACCACTTCAAGAAATGTTCTGTTTATAAAAAGTACCTATTATAAAAAAGTACCTTTTATAAAAAAATACCTTTACAAAAAACCACCATTTCTAGAAAATATCTTTTTTAAAATATGTACTGTTTATAAAAAAGGCATGTAAAAATAGTACATTTTATAAAAAGTACCTTTCATAAAAAAGTGCCTTTTATAAAAAGTACATTTTTATATAAGAAAGTGCCTTTTATAAAAAGTACATTTTTATTTAAAAAGTGAATATTATAAAAGTACCATTTATGATATATACCTTTTATAAAAAAATAATTTTCATGAAAAAATTCATTGTAAAATAATTACCTTTGACAAAAAATTAACTTTTATAAAGCGTATATTTTATAAAAAAATATTTTTTTTTATAAAAAAGTACCTTTAATAAAAATGTTCTTTTAATACTTAAAAATAAGTACCTTTTATTAAAAAGTACCTTTCATCAAAAAAATTAAATTTTATAAAAAGTACCTCTTGTTAAAAAGTACCTTTCATTAAAAAGTACCTTTTATAAAAAGTACCTTATATTAAAAAGTACCTTTTACTAAAAAATACATTTTTTAAAAACTACATTTTATTAAAGAAGTACCTTTTTAAAAAAAATACCTACTTATTAAAGTAGCACATATTAAAAAGCACTTTTTAAAAGTTTAAAGTTTTTTTATTTAAAAAGGTAGTCTAGCCCGACTATACGATACCCTATACCATGGTTAAGACACCCTATCTCTTCGGTCCAACTAATTGGATGTAGCAAATAAGCATAAACCAAATTTGAGTGGCATTTTTATTAATTTTTTTCTCTGCAGATATGAAAAAGTTCATATCGGGTGATATATCTATATGTGGACTAGGCCCAAAAATGGACCGATCCTGATCATATTTGGTAAAGTCACTTATACTTTGAAAAAATATATACAAACCAAATTTGAGAAAAAGCTGTGCAATATTTTTGTTTTTTGATAGATTTAAGTGAAGATCGGGAAGCAGCTCTATGTGGGGCTTATGACTAAGAATTTTGCTATAGGGAGTAATTTTGAACTACTGATTAATGGATGTAATAAACACATACAAACCCAATTTGACTGAGATCTATATGATAATTTGGAACTTATGGCAATTTATGTCGATTTCATAGCGGTCATTTGTATGGGGGCTAGGTCTGAACATAGACCGATTCTCACCAATTTCAACAGCGTTCATCCCATGGCCGATGAAAGCTTATATATCAAATTTCGTCAAAATATATTCATATTTGCGACCTGTAGTTTGATTAAAAGCTTTACATGGACACACAGACGGACGGACGGGCGGACATGGCTATTTCGACTTAAAAAGTGCTTCTGAGTCGATCGGTATTATTAAAGATGGGTCTAGGACGAATATTTTTGGTTGTTATAAACAGCAGCACAAAGTCATTATACCGAAACCACATAGTGGTAAAGGGTATAAAAAGAACCATTAAAAAAGTAACATTTCAAAATGTATCTGTTAAGATAGATTTTTTTTGTTTTTTATTAAATAGGTACCTTTTATAAAGTAGCTTTATATTAGAAAACGTACATTTTAATTATATGTTAATAACTAAAACATACTCTTAAGTAATATTTAGAAAAATGTCTTGTATTAGAAAAGAAAATTTATCTTTAAGAATAATCTTTAAGTAAAATAATAAACAAATTAAATTATAAACATATCATATATTTGTTTATATGTTATTAAAGATTTCTCTCGGGGCTAAGCTTTAATTTTTAATATTTCCTGTCGTCAGTGTTCTTAATTGATGCATATATACTGGGCTTTTCATTTTCACTTAGTTGATGCCGTTCTCTCACATTTTCGTTTTCAGTCATATTTCGTGCCTCGTCATTCATTGACCTCGTAGTCATTCTAAGTATGTCTTTATTTTCAATACATAATTCCTCTAATACACCTAGTGTGATACGTGATAGTGCATCTGATAAGATATTCAACTGTAAAATCATATTCCTCAAGATCCAGTCTTATTCGAGTCAGTTTGGAACTTGGATTTTTCATAGAAAACAAATAACAGAGTGGTCTGTGATCAGTTCGGACGAGAAAATGTTCTCCATATATATATGGTCTAAAATGCGTTATAGCCCAACGTATTGCAGTTAACTTTTGTTCAATAGTGAAACTCGTAGAGGCATATGCCATTGGAAGATGAGTTCCGTTGTATTCTTGAGTGAGCACGGCAACACAAGCGTGTTTGCTCACATCTGTGGTAATACAAAATTGTTCCCCGAAGTGTGGGTACTGTAGTAATGTTAGGTTAATTGGTGCCTTTTAAAGATGATTGAAAGCATCGTTGCATTCCTTTGTGCATTCGAATGGTATTCGTTTTTTTTTTAAATAAAAAACTAAGGTTCTTTTTTTTAATTTTTTTTTTTTTGCTAAAAGAGTACATTATCCTTCAAAAAATGAAAGTTAAAAAGTAAATTTTTATAATAAACTAGCTGTTTTTACCCGGTCTTGGCCGGGATCCAAAGGCCTTTGACATAAAAAATGGTTCACTATGCTTACCAGGCGCTGAGTACTTAGCGCCCGATGAACAAATTCCTCAAAAAACTTAACTTTCTCCCCAAAAATTTGTATGGGATTGGCGAATTTGTTCTTGATGAAAAAATTCCCCAATGTTTACGTTTTTTGGGGAGTAAATTCTTTTTTATTTCAATTTAAAATTTTTTGATTTTTTAATTTATAATTTTCTTAAGACGCTACTGCAAAAATACATCAAAAATAAGCTGCGAAACCGCTTGACGTTTTTTTTGAAGTTTATTTATTTTGTAAACATCAAATATAACGGAATCGTTTGCAAATTAAATGAATCAGAACTTTTAAAAATTTAATTACTTTATTCAATAAGTGATCATCATTGAGCAGAAACGTCAAAGAAAAACGGAAAATGAATGCGACGTTTAAAATTGTGCCAAAAGGTTGCTTTAAGCAACTGCTTATAGTATATGTATAGTAATTATTGCACATACGTAGATAACATTTATCATAAGACTTTTCACTGGGCTGTGTTCCGCGAGCGAGTCGCGTCCCCGTCCGCGCGCTTGGCAGCTACACCCATGCTGCCGCGCAGTTGTCGTCAACTTATTTGAATCCCAAAATATATTTTTCAGAACATTCTTATATTTTAGCTGAGCTGTGTTCCGAAAGCGAGTCGCGTCCGCGTCCGCGCGCCCTTTCCGCATCCGCGCGCCCCTTCCGCGCGTTTGGCAGCTACACCCGTGCTGCCGCGCAATTGTTGTCAACCTATTTGAATTGCCAAATTATATTTTTCAGATCATCCGATATTTGAGCGCAGCTGTGTTCCGCGAGCGTATCACGTCGCGTCCGCGCGCCGCTTTCGCACACCGAAATTATGCTATTGAAAAGAATACAGATTTTAAATACGTTTATTGAGAGCAGTATGGAGAATTTTTTTTTAAATTTGGGGAATTTGTTATTTTTTTTTTTTTGGGAATTTGTTCATTGGGGGCTAAGTGCTGAGCGCCTGCTTACCACTACAATTTAGCATGGATTATTTTGAGCGTTATGTCTAAAAGTTAAGAATTTTAGTTATTCTAGAACTTGGGGATATACAGCAATTCTGGTTTTTCCTTCTGGTGCATATACGAAAAGCTTATGCTGGCTCCCAACTCTGGAGCAGGCGACAAATAATTGTCTATGAGAAAAACAGGGAGATTCTAAGTTGATACCTGCTACCGTAAGAGATTGTCCTCTTATGTACGTTATGTTAGGAACAACTTTTTGTACCATCTCTTGCAATGAAAAACCAAGTTACAAAAGTCTTCTGGTAGGGATATTGAAGTCGTTTAGCTGGAGTTAGCTTATCTTATCCGTTGCGCCTGAAGGAATTGTTTAGTCGTTTCCGGAGTTTTACATTCCCTCTACCAAGCTTGTCTTAGCTGCTGAATTTCTAGACGCACGGGAGTAACTTCAGGCATTTTCCCTTCTCTTAAAAAAGCTTGTCTTGATCTTTGGGCTTCAAGACGTTATTGGGTTTGCTCAGGTGTTTCAGCATTTCTCGACTCAGATTGTCTAACTCGTTGAGACTCGATACGAATTTGGGTCTAATCAGGTTCTCTAGAGTTCTGTTTTGTTTATGCCTTTTTGCATTTGAGGTAGTACGGCAACGCACAATTGCAAATAGTTATTTTTCCAACCTTACAACTCATTTATATAGTGAAAAAGGTGAAACGGAAATATTTGTAATAGGTTGCTTTCCAATGTAGCCAAAAGGCAAGATGGAAATAAATGTAATGTTTTGTCTTCCATTGTAGTTAAAAAGGCGAGATGCAAATATTTTTAATCGGAGTAATCCCGCAGCTGTAGTCAACCTTTAGCTGTTCACCCATGAAATAAATCTGCACTAATTTTGGAGTGTTGCAACTCATATAGTAAAAGAGATAAGACGGAAAATTTTGTAATAGGTTGATTTAAAATCTTTGTTTCATAATGGTGTAAACTGAAGAGTAGTAAGTAAAATTTTTGGGAAGTCCATTGAAAAATTAAAATATGTTAACAAACACTAAAAGCGTATATACAAAATTAAAAAAAGTGGGCGTGGCCGATAAAAGTATATGACGACGACCCATAAAAAATTAAAAAAGTGGTCGCAAAAGTAGGCGTGGCCGATAAGAAGCATATGGTGACCTTCTCTGTGGTACAGAGATCATGTGTACCAAATTTCAGAGAAAACCGTTAACAAATAAAAATTTGTATAGCGAGCTAATACGCCAAAAAGCAGAAAATGAATTGAATATAAAAAGTGGGCTTAAAGGAAGGCGTGGCCGATAAGAAGCCTATGGTGACCTTAGCTAGAGTACAGGGATCGTGCGTACCAAATCTCAGAGAAATCTGTTAACAAATAGAAATATCTATAGCGAAAAAATATACCAAAAAACAGAAAATGAATTTTATATAAAAAGTAGGCGGAGAAGTAGCCGTGGCCTGTAAGAAGCATATGTCGACCTTACCTGGAGTACAGAGATCACGTGTACCAAATTTCGGAGAAAACCGTCATCAAATAAAAATTTTTATAGCGAACAAATATACCAAAAAGCAGAAAACGAATTGTATATAAAAAGTGGGCGTAAACGTAGGCCTGGTCGATAAAAAAGTATATGGTAACCTTAGCTGGAGTACAGGGATCGTGTGTACAAAATTTCAGAGAAATCCGTTAACAAATAAAAATTTGTGTAGTGAACAAATATGAATAAAACAGAAAATAAATATTATATAAAAAGTGGGCGTAAAAGTAGGCGTGTCCGGTAAAATGTATGTGGCCACCTTTTCTGGAAAAATAAAAATTTGTATAGCGGTCAAACAAACAAACAAACAGAAAATTAATATTATATATATAGAAAAATAAAAAATATTTAAAAATTATAGTTTATTTTTTATTGTGAGCGAGGTTCGTTTTTGATTCAGTGGTTACGTGAACGAACAAAACTGCTGGTGAGAAAAATCCACTTTTTAATATTTTTTTATAGACTGAAGGAACCATTGCTCCATACAGAAATGACGATACAACATGGAAAGCTGTAGATCTATGAATATTAACAATTTTGGCTTCCTATTGAATGCCAATAATGTGTAAGATGTGTGATACCAACAGGACAGTGTAATATGCCGCATTGCATGCGTAAAAATAAATAGAAGGAAACCTTTGGTTAGCTCAAAAATATTCTTGATCTAAAATTGAATCCTGGTATTTAACAATTTTATTCATAGCTATACCGTATAGTCCGCAAATCGAATTAATTTCACTCTACCTTCCTTAGTTTTTGAGAAGATTTAAATTTAACATTAGTTATTATTTTATTTATACTAATTTATTTATATTCATAATGAATTTAGTCTCAATTTTTATTATCAGCTTTCAAGATAAATGTGTATGCAGTTTCTTCTATATTAGCGATGGATCTACTTTAAGTTTTAATATGCGTGATTAAAACGGTTTTTTTAGTTTATCTTCGTTAGTTGTCAAAAACTTCATTTACTTATTGTCATGACCTTCGGTAACATTTCTTTAAATGCTTGAGCTTTTGTTAACAAATCTAATCATCTCTAAAAAGCCTTGAAAACAAACAAAACACCTTATTTTTTTTTTTTTTTTTTTGTTATTATTAAATCCCAACAAATCCAATAAACTTCATACTAAAAATTTTGTAGCTGAAATCTTTTGTAAAGCTTTTTAGGTAAAAAAGACATTAAGTTTAAATATAACTCGAACACAAAAACAAGGTTAGTATAGATGTAAAGCAAATGGCCTGACATACAAAATCAAAAACTGTAATTAAGAAAGTTATAGTTGGTTTAGGCCAACTGTACGATACCCTATACGAAGAAGATATATATAAATGAGAATATAATCTGAATCGAAGCGCATTTAAAGTCGATATCATAGGCAAATTTATATCGGGGCTACTTTGAATAAGCTCTGTTTTCTTTAATGTCATTACCAAGCGTCCTACAGCCGAGAAAGGCTTTTTTTTGCAACTTTCGTCACGTAGCTTGTAGTTTATGCACAAGTACATGGCCACTGAGACAGATGAACGGTTATCATTAAATTTACCCAGAAGTTATGATAAAATCTATAACAAAGATTCAACACAAAGTCATTAAACCCTGACCAGACAGTAGAAGCCATTATAAAAGAGAAAGTAAGAAAAACATCTTGAGACCACATGCATATAATTTAATTCATAACAATCAAATACTTCAAGTTCAAGTTCAAGTTCGCCTTCATCTTCACTTGAATCTACAAACATGGAAAATAAGTGATTGTTATAACATTTACACCTCTTTTGTGTTATATGTTTTCGAACGATATGAAATTAATGATGTTTATTGAAGCATTTTTAATGAACGATTGAATCAAGAAAACTTTATGGTGTTTAACAGATTTTTCTGAAGACTTTGAGCCATTAAATTTTGTTTTTGGTTTATGTTTACCTTTTTATTTTGGTGTTATTATAAGGTAACATGTTTTCTGTTTTGATTCTAGCTTTTTTCTTTTGTGCTTGTAATGATGATTGATCATTGATCATCGATATTGAGATTAATTATCATTTAGAAACATAATCTCGCTCAACATAAATGATGACCAGTCATAAAGTTTTGTTAAAGCCTAGAGGGGGGAAATACACTTTTCAAGTTGGTAGTGAATTATAATTTTTGAAAATTCATTTAATGAAGTTAAAGTATTAAGACTTTGTTTTTAAATATAGGAAACTAAATGCATAAATGTTAATTTTTTTAATTATTAAGTTATTGAATGGTAAATTTTTTTTCAAATAAATACAAAAGGAAATGATTGATGAAGGCTGTTAGCATAATTTAAATTTCATATTAAAGACATGGAAGTTTTTAAAAAGAGAATCAGTTACATTAAACCAACAGACAAAGGGATTCTTTCGAAGTTTGTGTCTACAGTCTTTTGCTAAGGAATTGAATAATTAAAACTAATGTTTGCATTTTTATATATTATTTAAAATTTAGATCATACAAAATATATCAAAGTAAAGTTATTGGATTTTTGTAATTTTGAATTTTCTTTTAAGCTAGCTGAAATAAAAATTCTTACAGATACAGCGAAATATACAATTAATTCTCAGCTTTAATTTAAATGCAAAAAAATATGGGGCTTTTCATGTCAAGTGATCCAACATTTGAAACCGATGTCTTCCGATCGGGATGAAATTTGCACCAAGTCATATTGGATAGTAGTTTAGACACAATTTCGGTACAGAACTCTCTGAGTTAGAGGGGGATCAACTTTTGACATTTCGACCAAACAGGTGTTTTTTTCTCATCCATGTAATTTTTACATATTGTTCTTTGCAAAATTTGTCCCAAATAGTTTAGATAGCTATTTCTTCAGTCTTTCGGAAAAAAAAATTAAAAAAAAAAAATTTTTTTTTGACTTTTTTTTGCAAAATCAAAAGTTTTTACTTTTTTTTTCAAAAAAGGAGTGTGTAAGTGCCTCTAAAACCTTCAAAATAAAGCATATACTGAGAAACTAGACCAATTAACCTTTCCAATGGTATGTCACGTAACTAACTATAATTTCATACCTTCGATACTGTAATAGCCGCAATATGTTAACCTCAGCAAAAAAAAAATCAATTTTTTTCTATAGAAATGTTGAAAATATTTTTTTTATTATTTATTTGTAATAATAATTTAATTAATAATTATATATAATTATATATAAGATGATATGAGTCGCCTGATGCCAGGGATGAAAGACTGGGTGTCTGTACGAATCGATGGCAAGAAAGTTTAAATGCAGAAGAGGATGGTTCTCTGCAACCTGAAAGATTTATTTGCAACATTTCAATTTGAGCACGAAGATGTAAAAATTGGCTTCACAAAATTTACCCAACTGAAGCCAAAACATTGCATGTTAGCAGGAAGCAGCGGAACTCACACAGTATGCGTTTGCATTTACCATGAAAATGTTAAACTGATATTGAAAGAAATCAACTTAAAGTACTTAACAGATAATTCGCCAGAAGATTTACACGATTACCGCGATTGCCTTAAATTGACTATGTCTTAATGCACCAACTATTTGCCACTTAGTTGAATGTTCCAATTGCCCGGAAACCACATTCATCAAAGAGAATTTAGAATTTATAGAGAATTTATATAACTATAAATGTGGATGATTTTGTGGATGAAATGTGTACAAGATTGCTAAACTTGAGAACCCATGACTTTTTAGTCAAAGAGCAATGATCATTCTTCAAGGATTTGAAGATAGATTTGAAGTCTGGTGAATTCGTTATTTCATATGATTTCGCAGAAAACTATAAATATGTTCTTCAGGATGCCAAACAAGCATTCCGCTTCAATAACGACCAAGCAACTATA
This sequence comes from Cordilura impudica, assembly GCA_963682025.1. Taxonomy (NCBI): domain Eukaryota; kingdom Metazoa; phylum Arthropoda; class Insecta; order Diptera; family Scathophagidae; genus Cordilura; species Cordilura impudica. Next base: position 284,716,857 of record OY821518.1, read on the forward strand.
TTCACAGTAGTTATTTACTACATGAAAGATGAAACAGTGGATTACAAAAGTATGGCAATCATACCCGACGATTTAAAACATGATACCGTTGCAGTCTATTAGTTCCAGAAGATAATACTACAATATCTAAAATCTAAATTTACATTAGAGAAGGTATACTACTTTTCGGACGGAGCTCGTCAATATTTTAAAAACAAAAGTAGCTTCACAAATCTTATGGCTCATAAATCCGATTTTGGAATGCCAGCTGATTGACATTTTTATCCTACTGCTCATGGTAAAGGAGCATGTGATGGTGTTAGAGCAAACCTTAAAAGAAATGCAGTGAATTATAGCCTCCAGTGCTCTCATCAAGATTGCATCTTAGATGCGACTGCTTTATTCCATTGGGCAAAGAGTTATTGTAAAGAAACTAAAATGGTTTTTAGTAGCAAAGAGGATCATTAGGAAACATTGAAAACACTGAAGAGCAGATTCGGTGCTGCGGTAACAATCGATGGCACCGCTCAATACCATGCTTTTATACCGCATGTCGATAGAAGACTCCAGATGAAAAAGCTTTCTGCCTCTACTCAATGCGATTTCTTTCCAAAACCAAAATAGAAACCAGCAGCGAAATCAACAGCTGAACCTTAAAAGTAGCAAATAAGTGCGACAAATAAGCTGGATGAAAAGTGACAAAACTTAAATACTTCATCAGCTACAATAAATTAAGTAAAAAAATAGTTATGATATAAATGGATCTAATTTGATTAAGATAAAATTTTATTAAATTATTTATCTATTTATTTTTATTTTTATTTTTATTATTATTATTAATTAATGTATAAAATTTAATTACTATTACAAATAAATGAAAAAAAAAATTCAACATTTCTATAGAAAAGTGATTCTTTTCCTGGGGTTAACATATTGTGGGTATTACAGTATTGAGGTTATGCAATTTTAGTTATGTATATTTCATACTTTCGGAAAGGTTAACTTGTCTAGTTTCTCAGTATATGCTTTATTTTTAAGGTTTTAGAAACACTTACACACTAATACGAAAAAACTCAAATTAGTGCATATGCTAAAAATTGAAATCCCGCTGTCTTGAGTAACAAAACATGTTTTTTTTTGATAGATAACCCACTAAGCGATATAAAGCTCCTAAGCTTTCTTTTGAGCAAAAAAATCCCTTTATTGAAAAAAGTCAAAAAATTTTTGATTTTGCAATAAAAAAGTCAAAAGAATTTTTTTTTTAATTTTTGTCCCGAAAGACTGAAGAAATAGCTATCTAAGCTATTTGGGACAAATTTTGCTAAGAACAATAGGTAAAAAGTTACATTGATGGGAAAAAAACACCTGTTTGGTCAAAATGTTTTAGATAGTTCTGGACTGATCTTGTTGAAAAGTTGTGTTTTAACTACTATCCAATAGGACTAATCTTGATGCAAATTTCATCCCGATATGAAGACATCGGTTTCAAAAGTTGGATCACTTGACATGAAACGTCAGATATATATATATTAGGGCGGGTCGATTTAAAAATCGCCCATTGCTCAGTGAAAATCGTATTCTAGGGATCAAAATAAGAAACTTTGCCGAAGGAACCCTACCTCTAAAACGAATTCTGATGTCCCAACTTTTGACCTGTCTGTCTGTCTGTCTCACTTTGACCCATTTAGAGTGCCCCAATCGAGTCCAAATGTATGATTGACCCCCTAACTTTGCAGGGCCGACTCACCCATGCCAGTGGCACACCCCCTGGAACTCCCCTGTGGGGTTCCCCATATAAACATTTAAAAAAATCACCATTTTTGGCACTTTACATGAAAAAATCAGCGAAATGTCTATGTTTTTTTCTTTATTTTTATTTATTTATTTATAATATTTATTATTTATTTATAATAATATCTATTTTTTCTCTTAAGAAATTTATTTAGTCAGAACATATGTAAATGAAAAAATTAATTAAAGTTAGTTATAAAAAAGAAACTAAAAAAAATATTGTTTGAAGTCTTTTTTACTTTCAAGTCTGGGCAATTTCGCACGGCTCTCAAATGTCGTCGCCATAACAGCCCCTACATTTTCCGGTATAACCTGTTTGGAAACGCTAGCTAGTAATTGAACATGTCGTTCCGTTCCTTGTATGTGTGATGGAATTTTCATTAAACGGTGGATCATCTTGATTTAAATATTCTTTCAATGTATCGTACGGAATGCTTCGCGTGAATGGTGGTTCAAATACGTTATTTATATCATTCATATTGATCATTTCGGTGTAACTTATGCAATTAAAGTTTATATCTGGTTTCTTATAAGCTCTAAGTTGCGTCGTCAACATCGGTTCGATAGCGCAGAATTTTCTAGATAGCACAGTCGCGCTTTTCTTTGCTATCATCAAACAACATTGATAACAAGATATTTTCCGAATGCGCTTAATATGAATTATATTTAATTACCTGATTGACAATTTTGCGTACACGAGGTTCTAGAAATCGTGATCAACCAATGAACTTGAAAAATAATGCACTGCCGTACACGACAGAGCTGTAATACTTGATATTGAAGTACATTGGCACATAACATTTAATTATGAATTCAACCAGAATTCTTAAATTTGCATCTGGATTTTCCGTTGTCACATATAATCGTAATAATCAAGCGGCCTTGGTGAGCCACCGAGAATGTACAATTTTCCCTGGTTTGATGTTAGCCAGATCCACCGAAACCACGCCGCTAGAAATTGCATGTGCCATGTCGTATAAGTACTTCGAATCGGTGGAAAATTCAATTTTTCTGGAGCAGGGGGCATATTTTGCAACTCAATTTTCTGGAAGCCGTCCACCATTTGAAAATATATAATAATAAAATAATTAATAATGGTTGACAATTATAATAAATGAGTGATAGCAATAACTTACCGGAGGAGTTTCACAAGTTTCGATTTGACGGCTCAGTTTTCCGGTTGCCGATCTCGGTCCAGTGCTGGTTGATTTATCCAAAGCTTCAAACGAATGCCAAAACGGAAGTTCGTTGAAGTGTAGAAGGCAAACGAACCAATGCTATGGTCTTTTTAAAGCAATTCGAATCGTCGTATAATTCCACCGTGTGGGCCAGTGTTTGTTGGCTCACCGTCAGTGCATATTCCAATTAATGCATCCAGTGATATATTTTTATCGTTGAAAAAATTATTTAATTTGGTTGTTTTGTATTCAGCGGTTTCATGTTCCAGTCTCACGTAACCATCAATTCAGAATTGGGTTCTCTCAAAATAACAAGATGAGATTCTTTTACCATCGTAGTATGATACTTCTCATCAATTTTATCTATCGTTAAAGTATCATCTTTTCTGAAAAAAATTGGTCTATTATTGAACAACGTTTTCTTTAAAAATATATATTCTTTTTGACTTTCGAATAATTTTATCATTTTTATAATAATGCCAAGAAGAGTTCATGGTAACAATGGCCGGCGTTCTCAGGATGCACCGCAGCATTGAAATGTCGCAACACGTCGAACGGAAGAGGAAGGTGCTATTGGAAGAGAATCAGTTCGATCAGAATGGATGGAAATCGTTAGCGACAGTCAGAAGAGATCAACGAAGTACACAATGAGCAATAATGATTGAGAAGAAGAGAAGTTCGTGCTCGGCAAAGTGATGAAGCCAGATCACAATGTGCAGTTTTTGAACGACAACGTAGGCTATAACAAATTATTCAGGTGAACATTGAGCATGCACCCTTTCGATATGAGCCCAACATTCAATACAGTTCACACACATCGGATGCCTGTCGTTTGTGAGCATTGCAATGTAGTTAAATTTGAGAAAGAACTGCCTGGATTGTGTTGCATGGGCGGAAAGGTGAAATTGCCAAATTGCTTCCACCACCAGAGCCCTTATGCACGCTGCCTTACTGTGAATCTCCTAATTCGAATTAAAGTTGGATCTGTCTTCCTTATGCTCCGAAACTGATTGTGACGAAATTAGTGGTAGTGGCAAGGATTTTGAAAGGGCGGTTCAAGGGGATGCTTAATTCCGCGAATTCCCTTGACCTCAAACGATGTAAGGTTCCAGTTCAAAGGTGTTCAGTTCCCAGTGAAACTTGCATTTGCGATGATAATAAACAAGTCACAAGGACAGTCCCTGGAAGCGTGTGGCATAAATCTGAAAATGTCATGCTTCTCACACGGCCGTGTTCCCGAGTTGGAAACCATCCTCACTATTCATTTACGCTCCACAGTAGAAAACAGAAAATGTTGTATATCGTGAAGCATTAAATTGATTACAGTCATTGTTCTATTCTTTTTTTAATTAATATTTGATTTTATTCAATTTTCGCCAAATGTTGGACAGGACGAAGACCGTCGGGTCAGCTATCCGTATAATTATAAGATATTGAATTCAACCGAATTCGAAAAGTGTTGTATTCAAATTATATTATTGCGTCATATATTAACGGTCGATTATTTTCGATAAAAAAAATTTCGAAATTATTTCAGTCGAGCTTTGCCGGGTCAGCTAGTATCTTCATAAAAAAGAACATTTCCTTCAAAAACACCGTTTTGTGTGTTACCTGTAATTGAAATTACTTTTTTTATTAAAAACGTAAATTTTCTTAGAAAAGTACTTTTCGTAACAAAATTACCTTGTCTTAGACGAGAAATTTTCTTAAAAAGAACATTTTTTAAAACGATACGTTTTCTTTAAAAGTAATTTTTTTTTTAGAAAAGATGCTGTAACTTCAAAATGTTTCTTTTACCTTGAAATGCACCTTTATATTAAAAAGTAACTGCATATTGCAAAGTACCTTTTTATAAAAAGTATATCTTTGAAGACATATCTTTGGTAGAAAAGAACATTTTTTTCAAATGGCACCTTTTCGTGTTCAGGTATATTTTATTAAAAAAGTATTTTTTTTTAAGAAAGGGCCCTTAATTTAAGAAGTAGCTTTCAATTAAAAAATTTTCTTTAATTTAAAAGTACTTTTCCATAAAAAAATAACTTTTTGAAAAAGTACTTTTAATTACAAAATTTCCTTTACATAGGTACCTTATTTCAAAAAAGTACCATTTATTGAAAAAGTACATTTGCAAAAATACATTTAGTTACAAAAATACGTTTTTTTAAAAAAATAAATTTTTTAAAAAGTACCTTTTTTAAAAAGTACCTTTTATTAAAAAAGGACGACTTATACAGAAGTACCTTAAAAAAGTACTGTTTATTAAAGAGTACCGTTTGTTAAAAAAGTACCTTTTATAAAAAAACACCTGATGTTAACAAAGTATATTTTATTAAAATGGCACCTCCTATTAAGTACCTTTTAAAAAAGTGCGTTTTATTAAGAAGGTAACTTGTATTAAAAATTAATTTTTATTGAAAAAGTACATTTCATAAAAAAGTACCTTTTATCAAAAAATTGCCTTTAATTAAAAAGTAAAATTTATTAAAAAGGTACCTTTAACAAAAGTGCCTTTTATTAAAAAAAAGCTTTTATTAAAAAAGTGGCTTTTATTTAAAAAAGTAAATTTTATTAAAAAATTACATTTCAATAAAAAAGTATATTTTATTAAAAAAGTACCGTTTATTAAAAAAGTACCTTTTGTTTAAAAAGTACCTTTTATTTAAAAAGTACCAGTATTTAAAAGTACCCTTTATTAAAAAAGTACCTTTTATTAAAAAAGGTGCCTTTCATTAAAAAAGTACCCTTTGTTCAAAAAGTTACATTTCATTAAAAAAGTACCTTTTATTAAAAAAGTGGTATTATTAAAAAAGTAACTTTTATTAAAAATTTACGTTTCAATAAAAAAATTTTTTTCAAAAAAGTATCTTTTATCAAAACATTACCTTTTAAGTTGCCTTATTAAAAAATAACTTTTTATAAAAAGTTACTTCGAATTAAAAAATACCTTTTATTACAAAAAACCGTTTAATAAAGAAGCAATTTTTGTGAGAAAACGTACTTTTTCATAAAAAGTAAATTCTCTTAAACAGTAAGTGTTCATGAAACGAAACCTTTTCTTAAAAAAAAGTTCCTCTATTAAAAGAATTTACATTTATGAAAATACTTTTTTATTTTTTTTAAAAAGGTATTTTCATTAAAGAAATACATAATACATATGTGCATAATACATATGTATTTCTTTAATGCTTCTGATACAAATTTAACTTTTGCAGCATAAGTCTATTGTTTTTCAGTATAACACCAACCATTTTTAAGTATTGTTATGGAAATGTTATATATATTTAATATCTAGAGACACCTTGAAATCCAAATTGTGTAAAACAAGAAAACCAAGCTTGACTCAGAAGAACATTAATTTAATGCAATACGGAACTTAACAAAAACAAAAACTTGAAGGCGTTTTTGCATTGACGCCTTTTCATTTATTATCTACCATGAAATAAACTTTTATGTTAAACTAATGTCTTAAATACAATGTGACAAACCCGAATTGGAAAAAGCCTTTACTTAATAGTTAGTATTACGTTTAGGCTGTTACAAAATCTGTTACTAAATCATTTAGGAAAAAGAAGTATCAATTTTTAGATATGAACAAAAATCTGAAATAAATCTAAATAATTTCAGTAATCGATTTATCTCTAAGGTATTCTTATATAAATTTTTTTCTTTAAATGTTTTTGAATCTGTAAATATATATAATTTATGAATATTTAAATAAGCCTAAAAGTGTGCTAATTAATTTTAGCAGCTCACAATTCAACACAGGGTGCGTGACTGGGTATAACGAATTATTATAAACACTATATTTTATTTAATTTAATATATTTTGAAAACATATTATACATAAATTTTATCAAACTCCGCCTCTCCTGCATACGAACTATAACCACGTCAAATTTCACACTCCCCCGTGCGCGCATTTTGCTTATAAAGGAAAAAAAAAATTTTCCTTCATTATTTTAAATTTTGGATAATTCTATAAATACAATATAAGAACAATTTAAACTAGTTTTTTTTAGAAATTTCTCCACTATGTCAGTTGTTTTAAGTTAGTTAAATATGTAGTCTAAACGCTTTATTATAACAAACATCTGTTGCAATATGTTTTCATAAGTCTTTACTTAATTCGCAAAATAAATCATTCTTGTTATTATTTAAAGCCGAAGCTACATTTTAGTTACTACCTCCACTACTGGCTCCACCACTAGCAACATTAACATCCAGTCTTTTTTAACAATTAAATTAACATCACAATTTGCAAAAAAAAAATATGTGTATAAAATAAAATACGAACAAAAAAAAAAAAAAAAAACTCTTGGGAATTATGTCGTGTAGTAAAGATTTTGTAATAAAAATCATAATATTGTGCAAGTTCTATTTTTTGCTTTATATTTTTTTCTTCTTGTTTTTTACACCCTCCAAGTCTTAAATTTAATGTTATTGTTTGAGAAAAAAAAATATTTCTCATATAAGCCGTATATTCAAAATGATAATTTGAAACAAATTAACGTGCGAATTTTATTATTTTCCTAGATATTGTTAATTTGTTTAGATATATTTATCATATGTGAAGTAACATATTTTTTTTTTTATTAAACGAAAGACTTAAGACAAATGCATTGCGATTTTTAAGCAGTTGAAAAACAAGTTTGGCTATGAAGTCATATTTTTAGTGTAATCGGATTATATTAAGAAAGGTTTTAAATATTGATAATCACAATTTGTATAAAATACAAAATTTCTTACAAGATGGACCAAGCAAATTGTATAGGACAGATATTACTAAAGTTCATTTAATAATTTGATCCATAGAAACCCTATAAAAAAATTATATACAAAAACTAGAGATACTTTTCGAAATTCAAAGCAAATCAAGCAAAACAATATATAAGGAAATTTCTTCTAATGTTTTATACAAAAGTTTTTAATATTAAATACAAATTATATTAAATAAGTTAAATTAATAAGTTAAAAGTCAATGTTTTATATACAAATTTGTTACAAAATGTATTCAATATATTCGCAAAAAAAAAAAAAAATTAATAAAAAATAATATAGCACTAAATTTAACAAAAATTTAATAAAAATTTGCAGTAAATAAGAAATTAAATATTTGAGCTCGAGGTCTGATTTTGACAAAAGTTATTTATTAAATCCAATATTTCGATATTCTTTGAATATCATCTTCAGGGATTGTTTTAAATCATAAACAACAAACTTAAATCTATTGTTCCACCTTCGTCGTCATATAATATTGCACTGGAAAGGTCGAATAAAAACATCTTTAAAAAAATTTGCAGTTTTAAATTGAGTTTAATTTTTTTAAAAATTTTTCATTTCTCTACAATTTATTTTCACTATTCTCATTCAAAACATATTTTTTTATAGAAAGTTGATCAACCATAAAAATTCGGTTATATCAGAAATAAAATTATTTCCTCTCAAGTATTTGTAGTCCATAATATTCGGAATGATATATACGTAGAAGAATGGTTTATTAGATTTATGGTCTTACTTGTTTAAGGGAACTAAGTTGGAAAATATATTGTCAACAAGATGATAGACATCTTTCTCAAGTTGCAAAAAAATTTTTTGCTGAAGAAAACTTTTACAGTGATTAATGCAGCCATATGGGCTTGGTATTCTGACGGGAACATCAATCTGCCCAAAGAAAATAAAAGACTTTTAACATACAATGGTGGGGAAAAAATTATTTCAAATTATTTACTTTTGAAACATGCAGCATTTTTGCTGCATACTGTTTTTTAAAAAAGTATTTCTTAAAAAGTAGTTTTTGATGGAAAAGGTTTTTACATTCTCAGAAAAAGATAGTTTTTAATGAAATGTTCTTTTTTGAAAAAAAACAGTACTATTTTTTTCAACTTTGTAACAAAAGGTACCCTTTCAGAAAAGGTAGTTCTTAAAAAGAAAATACTGTTTTTATGAAATTTTTACCAGAAATCGTATATCTCGAGAAATTTTTTTAACAAAGCCAATTTTCAAGAAAATTTACTTTTGTTAATGGCATGTATTGTTGAGCTTTATTGTAAAAATTAGTTTTTATTCACATGCCATTACCGTTCTATCTAGAGGAATATGGCAACTATTTTACAACACTTTTAGTTGATATAGCTTTGTTAGAGAAAGCTAAAATTGGTTCAGGTTCTTTCCTTTCAAATGTTTTAAATAGTTGGTTAAGCCTGTGCTGAAATAATTGACAGAAGTATGCTGAAGATGAACAAGTAGTGTTGTACGAAAGTAGCTACTCCATCTAGCGCTGTCTTCAATGTTTTCCATATTTCTCTTACATTACAAAATTATTATCTTTTCTATTATTAGAAAAATATATTATTATTAGGAAAATAATATCTAAACCAGAGGGAAACCCTGCAGCTTATAAGTGCTTCAGTTGTACCAAGAAAAATCTAAAAAACACAAATCATAGAGCAGATGTTCCTTGGTGTCCCAGCCGTAGATAATGCGTGTGTAATAATATGAACAAGAGAAAGTTGCCTACACGAAATCATCATTTCCACGAATTTTTTGAGCAAGCTCCAAACAACATGACTCAATTGGTTAATCCTTTTAATTCCATGCCGATTGAAAACAATCCAAATTTAGCCGCTAAGAGTTATGCCGATGCGGTAGGAACAGCTACTCGACCATTCAACATACGAGGTGACTTATTTAGTATCGATGTGTTCAACATATTTACGAATGCTGTGTCTGAGCTATAGAAATGCACTTCAAAAGTTGAGCAGCTTAACGTAATAATGTAATTGCTTATATATGGCATCGAACAACAGAAATAACTAACTGCCTTTGCGTAATGCACTGGAACTGCCAAGGTATTACAAACTTCAATCAATCAGTTAAAATTAATTTCTGCTTCTTAGTGAAACTTTTTTAAAAGCTAACTAGGAGTTCAAGGTACGTGGTTATTTTGTATACAGAAATAATAGAACCTCTTCTCATGGAGGTGGTGCAGCGAATGTCATAAGGTCGACATTAGCGCATAAGTGGAAAAATCATCGGATACTAAAATATTTAAAAACGTATGCAATTCTATGGAAATCTGCAATACAAAAGTAATGTTTATAGGTGCCTACTGTCCACATTATACTGATGACTTCGTCTTAGATATTAATCTTTTAACTTCTGCCAATTGTGATTTCTTTATTCTTGGAGACTTTAACTATCATCACACCAGTTGAAATTGACAAACATCTGACAGAGTAGGTAAACTTCTATATAACCATCAAAATTTTATATATGTTTTCCATACCACCCCACTCGTTTTCATCAGAATATAGTATGTAGACGTCCATCGATAATTTACCTTCTGCTTTCTAACTATACACTTCCGTTTTCAGAATTGCACTCTGACGAGGTGCCAATTAACTTTTACTTTAACGAACCTGTCCAGGAACGTGTAAAACTCTTAACTGATTATTTTAATGCCAATTTGGAAAAATTTAAGAATATAATCGATTCTAAAATTAATCGGTCGGTTATCCCGTCTCAATATTGACCAATCCATTCAAGAATTTAAATGGAAAAAAATAGGGGGAAATAGGCATTTTTGCGATTTTTAAGGCACTGGATGCAGTTTTTTCGGGTAGGTTTGTTCCGTTTTCTCCTATTCAATATCTACAACTTTGTTTCAGACACAAAAGAGATATTCAGTACGGCTACCGAGTTATAATCGTGTTAAAATATACAAAAAGTGATAAAAATCCACCTTGAGCAAAAATAATCAAATGGCCATTAAATTATAATGACAGCCAACTTGATAGAACTAATGATGCAGAAGCTCTTATTTTTGGGCTACATTCAATTACAATTCTCAGAATTTAGTCCCAAATCAATGAGCTGAAAAATGTTGTACTCTGTTTTATTATATATTAATAAATTATATTATTATTTGCTCTAATATCTTAACGATAGTAACTCAAAATTGTTTTAGAAATAAGAAACTCAATGAATTATGAGTAGTAAATAAATAAATAAAATAATACAATGTCTCAAACCAAACAACAAAAACTTACAAGTTACTTTTTTCAAAAAGTACTGTTTTTAAATATGGAGCTTTTCACTTTTTTCCATAAGAAAATAGGTGAAAATACATATTTTTTTTTTTAGAAAAAATACTTTTTTAACAAATGTTTCCTTACATAAACAAAAAGGAAGGGGATTTTTTTTATACCCTATAACACTATGTGGTCAGGCTCTAATGACATTGTGCTGATGTTTGTAGCACCCAAAAATATTTGACCTAGATCTTTTATTATACCGATCGATTCAGAATCATTTTCTGGGTAAATTTGATTTTTTTTCAAAAAATGGTACTTTTCAAAAAATTTACTTTTTCTTAAAAAATGTATTTTTTAAGAAAAGAACACCCAGATCCAGGGTTTCATTTACTTGTTCCAACTGGTAATCTCCAAATTTGTAACAACCAAAAACACTTAATTTTCTAGTAAAGAGCATGTGTTTGCATTTTTTTTTTAAATTTAATTTCATTAAATTTAAGTGACACCATCTATAAAAACTATTTAGATCGTGTTGTAGATGAATTTGTTCACAATAATTCTTATAGCTTAAGAAAATCTTTACGTCATCAGCATTCATAAGAACATTTGAGGAATTTATTATACTTGGTAGATCATTTATAAAACAAGTAGGAAAATTATAGTCGGTCTAGACCGACTATACGATACCCAATACCATGCGTTTAGAGACCCTATCTCTTAGGCCCAACAAACTGGATATAGAAAATAAGCATAAACCAAATTTGAGTGGGATTTTTATTAATGTTTTTGGCTGCAGATATGAAAATGTTCATATCGGATGCTATACCTATATGGGGACTACGCCCAAAAATGGACCGATCCTGACCATGTTTGGTAAAAACTCTTGTATACAAACAAAATTTGAGAAGAATCAGTGCAATATTTTTGTTTTTTGATAGATTTAAGTGAAGATCGGGAAGAAGCTCTATATGGAGTCATAGCCCCATAGGGATTGTTTTTGGACTACTTATTAATGGATGTAACAACCCCAATTTGAGTAAGATCTATATGACAATTTTGATGTTATGCCAATTTATGTCGATTTCATAGGGGTCATTTGTATGGGGGCTAGGTCTGAGCATGGACCGATTCTCACCAATTCCAATAGCGTTCATCCTATGGCAGACGAAAGCTTATATACCCAATTTCTTCAAAATATAAACATATTTGTGATCTGCAGTTTGATTACAAGGTTTACATGGACACACAGATGGACGGACGGACGGACGTCGTTAAATCGAATCAGATAGTGATTCTGATTCGATCGGTATAATAAAAGGTCAAATATTTTTGGTAGTTACAAACAGCAGCACAAAGTCATTGTACCCAAACCACATAGTTGTGTAGGGTATAAAGAGTAAATAAAATTGGTCCAAGATGACTTCCCTGAGGCACACCAGATCTAACTATAATATTCTTTGAAGTAGGATTATTAAAATAAAGACATTGATTTCTGTTGATCAAGTAAGATTTTATCCAGCTTATGCTGTTTGCTGTAAAGCCCATCAAATATAATTTTTTGAGTAAAAGATCATGATTTACTTTATCGAAAGCTTTACTGAAGTCAGTATAAATTATGTCGGTATATAGCTCATTGACGAAATCCTGATTTACCAAAGTTGTAAGTTGTAAAATATCAGTTGAAATAGAGCACCATGTTGTGAGTGTGAGATTATAGAAGAAACCTGATGACAGAGATAATCCGTTAAACATATTTCAAATAGTTTGGGAATAGCACAAAGCTTAGCTATTCCTCTATAGTTAGCTACATTCGATTTGTTTCCAGCTTTAAATAAAGGAACAATATATGAGTTTTTCCATAATGTAGGAAAATACCCATGTTTAATGGATGAATTAAATAAAATGAATAATGGATCAGCCAAAATTTGGGCGCAGTTGATTAAAATGCAGCTAGGAATACTGTCTGGTCCTCCGTTAGTTGAATTCTTAAATGTTTTTAAGTTATTTTTGATATCCGAAGTCTTTATAAAAGGAAATGAAATTGATTGATGTTCCATAACTGGAAATGGATATATCGCACCTGTACCACTAAAGTGAGTCAACTTAAAATTAACAAATTTTCAGTAGAGGTAAAAAACGGTTTTTTTAATATTTACTATAAAATTTAAAAATTGTTGTTTTATTGTAAAGAATTGCGAATAATGCGATTTTGCGATTTTGCGATTTTTTCAGTGACCATCAAAAATAACAAGTTTTTTGGTGTAACTCAAAATAAGTCTTTTTAGTGGATTCTAAAGAAGATACTCTTATAACACAAAGAGGGTTACAGCTGTATTTTTTTTTGCGAATGACTAGAAAAATCGATGTAAAATTTTTACAGTGGATAGATATGGCTACTGTGTATCGTTTTCTTGCAAAAAGTTAAAATTGAAAAATTTTGAGTTGACTCACTTTAGAGGTACTGGTGCGATATGTTTGAAATGTCGTATTGAACATCAGAGTAAGTTGTGCTAAAAAATTAGCAAACATATCGCTAATAACATCATCACGGGATTCACGATTAAGATACTTCATTTCAGTTTGATATACAGTATATTTCCTTTTAGAGTTTACAAATTTATAAAATGATTTTGGATCTGTCTTCAAATTTATTTTCATAGTTTCCATGTAATTCTTATAAAGTTTTCTATTGAGAACATTATACTCTGCACGTGTAACTGAATTTTTGGTATAATCAGATAAAAGACCAGACACTTTATACTTTTTGTGTCAGTTATTTTTTAAGTTTTTAAGACTCGGCAATTATTTTGTGCTCCAAGGAGGGCCAGAGTGGTTGAAAACAGTAAACTTCGGGATACATTCATTCATATAAAATAGAACAGTTTCCAGATGTAGTAGATAATAATTGGAGCCAATCAGTATTGCTGAAGTAATACTTTACATCGTTGTAATTTGCTCTTTTGAAAAAAAAAAACTTTTAAGTTATTTGATTTACACTTTGAACAAATGGCAAATTCAAATTTAATTCAATGGTGGGATGGTAACGATCTTCTGGTAAAGTAACGGGATCTGCGCGAGATAAAGAGTAGTTTATTGGCTCATTAACATAAATTAAATTAATAATCTGCCTTGACTATTCTATCATGGAGCCTAGGTTTATAAATATTTTCTTTTTTTTTAGTTTGAAATATATTTGCTCAATAACAACATTATTTGCATTTTTATAAAATTTTCCTAAATAACATATACTTAATCCAGTATTAAATGTTTACAACTTCGAAATGGCAATGCAATAGATTTAAGATAAATATTTGTGCCGTACCTGTTATCGAAGAAAATCTTTTACCATTAACTCAGTGACATACTGTCTTAATGACTTATAAATAAAATCCAAAAAACCTGCATTTAACAAGATGTCATCTTCGTATTACAGTAAAATTCACACATAATTTCAGACATTAACAAAGACCAATATTAGACAAACTATATGAAACGAGAACCGACAATGTAATGACAATAAAAAAACACATTATTATGCAACATTTAGCCATACATACATACATACATATAAAAGCAAAGAGAAATAACAGAAACTAAGTTAGTCTTCAAAAAAAAAAATAGTAAATAATTGCAGCGTTTAAAGACAACAAAATATATGGAGACATATTTTCATTACAAAAACAATTGTCATAGTTATGTTTTTGTTCGATGAAAAAAAAAATTTAATGTATCACATTCTTGTTTTTACTAAACAACCTTTTAAACCATAATTAATATTTCAATGCGTTTTTTCACGAATGGATTGCGGGTTTAGTTTATTTTTTTTTTTTTTCTAAGAAATCGTAACATGCTACCGTCTCAAAACCAATCATTAACATTTTCTATTGTATGGCAGAAGGTCTACTTGAACTAGTCAATTGAATTCTTTAGTTAAGTTAAGGTTTTTTCTTCTCAACTATTCAATTTCTAGACCGGAGACTCTCAAACTTTTTCAGCTTAAAAACTGTCAATAGCAATAGTGCATTTTAGATTAAGAAATCCCGTTCTGTGGAGCATACCAAACCATAATGCATGCACATTAATTACTGCTAGATGAGGCACTTGTTGCCAGCTATGTAACATTTAAACAGCACCAACATTTTCTGCCAACCAGCCAACATGACAATACCAAACCGAAAAGACCAAACGACCAAATACAAAGTCACAGTGAAATAGTCACAGTTGTGCAATATCCTCTATACAGCAACAACGACAACAATAACTAAACTTCTTATAACCAAATACAAAAAAAACCAAGTCACATCTACAAGAAAAATTTTTTTTATAGAAAACATATCAAAAAAAAAAAACTAACAGAGAATCTAAAAGTCCCCATTTAAACATATGAAAAAAAAAACTGCTCTAATGAAGGAAAAATCACTTTAAACAAGAAAGAACTTTAAGATGGCAAATTTATTACAATGTTTCTATTTTGTTAAAAAATTTCAATTTTGGAGGTCACTTAGCCAATATATAATACACGAACGAATCAAGCCATAAATAGCCATAGGAAAATCGTCTAAATTAAGCAATTGCAACACTTTGGAGTTTTAGCTTTATTTGAAAAATGTCTTTATGGCCATTGAAAGACTGAAAATAAGTTATTGTTGAGAGAAGTGTAACTAATCATGATTACAATTTTAAACAATATAATATAAATTATTTTAACAAATCGACATTTAGGAATTTGTGTAGCTGAAGGAATTCAGATAATATATTACCAATTTTTATAAATTAATCTAATTTTTTAAGGAAATATATTAAAAAATCATGTGAGTCCGATCACAGGGGAGATGTGCAAACATCTGGTAATAAATAAAATGCAGAAAACAGCGACAAAAAGGTTATTACATATCATAATATATTCACCAAACAATCATGTCACACCGATTTGTTTTAATGCTTACATGTTACGCGTAAGATCTTACTCTCACATATTACGCTGTTTTTGTGATTGAATTGTGAATTAGAAATTTACCCCCTGCAATTTACCCCCCTGCATGTTTACACATCAAAAATTTTAAGGAGACAGTAATGATTTTTTGATCATAAGGGGAAAACTGTCAGTGAAGGAGGTATTGCATATTGTAATTATATTGTAATTGTATACAATCAATTAGAAGCAGTAGATTTGGAACAGATAGTGGTGGTAGTGTTTATGGAGCAAAAATATAACTAAAAACCAGAAACATAAATTGTATTTTTATGATAGAAATATAAAGGGTGATCCATTTCGAGGTTCCCTACTTTTTTATAGAAAAAAACACAGAAAGTTCAAATTTAATGGGAATGTTTATTATCATTTGGAAGAACATTCTTTGGCATTTATTTTTTGAAGATTATGTCTATCAAATGTTGGTCGCGGTGACGTCTCAGATGATCCATTCATTGAGTCCAATTTTCGATGACTCGTTCGAGCATTTCGACTGGTAACTGGCGAATGACACGCGTGATGTTTTGCTCCAACGCCTGAATCGAAGCGGGATTGTCCGCATAAACTTTAGACTTTAATATCCCCACAGGAAAAGTCTAACGGTGTGATATCACACATTCTGGGTGGCCAATCGACCGGCCGAAAACGTGAAATTATCTGCTCACCGAAGTGTTCCCTCAATAAATTAATTGATTGATGCGCTGTGTGGGAAGTGGCACCGTCTTGTTGAAACCAAATGTCGCCGAGATCACGAGCTTCAATTTCAGGCATCAAATAGTCGGTTATCGTGGCACGATAATGGTCGCCATTGACGGTTACGTTCTCACCGGCATCATTTTTGAAGAAATATGGACCGATGATTCCACCGGCCCACAAACCACACAAAACCGTTGTTTTTTCTGGATGAAGTCGCAGCTCTTGAATCTCTTCAGGTTGCTCTTTGTCCCAAAAAAGATGGCTGATGGTGTTGCGAATAGTACGCTCAGTAGGCCGATTATGTTGGCCATAAGTTGAGCGAAGTGCACGAAACACATTCGTCACAGAAAGTGAATTTTCGTAATAAAGTTGAATGCTTTGTAAACGTTGTTCAGGCGTAAGTCTTTCCATGATGAAATGCCACACAATACTAAACAAAAATAACATGAGAGCATGACACGACTCACACGTGATCTGTCAAAGAAAGGCTATTGAAAAAAGTATCTCTACTTGAATCACCCGTTATAATACAGAGCTTAATGTTATACCATTTTATCTTAGAGTAGCCACATGGAATGGTGAATTTGAAAGATTGAGAGGATATTTTATAAGCGGACATATTATAAATCCAATTATAATGGGAGATCTCAATATTAGAATAGGCAAAACCCAACAAATTCTAAATGAATTTTTACGAACATTCAGTGCTGGTCTTCTAGTAAGAAATTCAAAGGATTCAGAAATTAATGCTAAAGGCAGATTGTTTACGCAAATGTTGATACCTCTTGCGAAAGTGTAGCTCAAAAAAACATTTTTGTCATTCAAGGACGGGACAGGCTACTATATATGTATATGGGTGCACCAAAGGAGACGAGATGGGTAATTTTACTTTCGTCAGTGGTGCAGGTGAATCAGTAAATGATGTATGTGCGGTTTTACACAAAATCCTAAAAAATATAGATAATTTTGTTGTTGATGATAATATTTGGTCCGACCATATGCCAATTATATTAACCCTCAGTATAATAGTAAATAAGAACAATGAAAATACCACAATGAATTTTTTAGCTAAACTTATATTGGATGAAAGAAAAATCAAAAGCTAAAAACAACAATTGAACCAACAAATTACTATTTTTAAACAACAGCAAGAATTGGCAGATTTAACAGATATTATATGCCGAGCAAATACCGCTAAATACAAAGTAGGAAATAAAATTCAAACGGAAAACCGGTGTTTTAGTGCCAGAAAAAAGTTCTTCAAATCCTTGAGAAAATACAGAAAAAGCTCAACAATGGAAAATAAACAAAAATATCTTCACGACAACCATAAATTTAAAGAATTGTGTGAAGAAAGCAAAACTTCATACTACAAAAGACTGGAAATTAAAATAAATTCAGTTGAAAATAGTAAATACTGGTGGAATGTCGTGAAAGAATTAAGGCAAATAGATAGAAAAAAAAAGTAATGCAATATCTGCGTCTGATTTCAAAAACTATTTTTCTACACTGCTAAACTCTTCTCAAACCTCAAACGATTTTAAATATGCGCCGATGTTCTACTATAACGTGGATTTCAACAGTCTAATTACATGATCAGAAATTAAATATTCCTTGGCAAAAGCAAAATATAATAAGGCACCAGGAGAGGTTCCAGAAATGCTACGGATATGTTTATAGAGGAACTGGCGAATTCATACATTATAATTTTTGAAAGCCCTAAATTAGATGAAACGTTCATCTCTAGCATAATTTTCCCAATTTTCAAAACAGACGATAGGAAATTAACAACCAATTTTCGTGGTATAACTTTTATGAATGCCATTGCTAAAGTAATGATGGGAATTCTGAATAACAGACTTAATAAGTGGCTGGAAAAATATAATGTAATCACAGAATTCCAAGCTGCATGTCGACATGGATACTCTATATCAGACAACATATACAATTTAGCTGCAATTGCAAATATTAAAATTAAAAAGAACTGTAAACTATATGCTTTCTTAATTGATTTTAAGGCTGCATTCGATAAGATTAGAGATTCGAGAAAATCTCTGATATATAAACTACACAACACAGGTATATCAACAAAAATTATCACTATGATTGAAAGAATTTATAGCAAAACAACATTTAATGTATGGACGCGAGAAGAATTATCGGAAAAATTTGATACGAAATCAGGTGTAAAACACTTTTTTCACTATACTTGAATGACCTACACAATTGTGTAAAAGGAGGAGTGTACATTAGAGTGGTCCTTAAAAATGAAAATTCTATTTTGGGGAGTGTCAGGGTCCAGTTTGTTTCCTTTCTATATAAAACTCAAAAATGTGAAGTTTGGAGACAATCGGATAAAGAAAAGTCGCGCCGGAAATCGATTGACAATTTTAAGTGTGTTTATTTGGGGAAAATATGACTTTTTTCAGATTCTACGAAAATTTTGTTCTATAGTTTAATTTTTTCGACAAGTTGTTATATGAATCAATACCAGTACCAAATTATCTTCTCAAAAAGCTATATAACTTCAAAATCGAATAAAAACTCGCTAAGAAATAGCAAATGCACCATACCGCTTTTGCCAAAAACACTAGGTCATGAAATTTGACGGAAATTTTTTCAACTTTAAGAAATTGAATAAAGCCATCATTTTTTTTGTCTCTATGCATATAGGTACTCAGATATGAAGTATCGTCTTATTACCACTTTGTTAACCCATTGCGCATTGAGATTGAAAATGGGAAATTTTTTTGACAAAATTTTGAAAACTCCATTTTCAAGCTTTAAAAAATTTTCTTTAACAAAATTTAAAAAAATGGATCTGACACTTTTTAGTTTTGTTAAGTATATGTTGGGAATTAACTGTGTGATTTTTTAGGTAAAAATTCCTATGTCGGAATTTTTTTGGTAAGGATTTTATTTTTGCGGATTTCGAGAAAAATATAATTTTTGTGAATACTGAATAGCAGTATATGTAATTTTTCTTAATTCTTTATATCAAAAATTAATCACTTCTCTGCTTTTAAACACCATATTTTATTTTAATTACCTAGAGTTTCGGAAAAAAATAATATGACCCCATTAACCCTTTTGGAATCCGGGTCACATGTGCCCCAAACTAATAAAAGACAATTTATTAAAAAAATTCAATATTTTGCAAATACTTTTCAATTTTTAAAAGAGTTACCTAAAATATTATAAACAAATGTGCATACCTCCGTTCCTAAAATTTGGGATAAATCCGATAACGTTAACCCATTATTTGCCAAGGCAAGTTGTGGTTTTTAAGATACTTTTAAATAAAGATTACCGAAAACGAGTTTTTCTATTAAGCTCGATGAAAACATTATCTAGAATTGAAGTAATATAATGGGGTTAATTTTTTTTTATTTAACACTTCAATACTCCTGGGATCAAAAATAGCTATTGTGATACCGGTCCAGTCTTTAGTAGTCGACTTATACCTACGTATCTAGTCGAAAGCTAGTATAGGATAATTGTTTTAAGATATGCTGGAGAAAATTGGCGTAGAAGTGGGCGTGGATAATTTTTCTATCCTTTAAAACTTTATTCAGACCAGCTGTACTCAGGCGATGCGCTTAGCAACGGACAACATTTCATTTTCATTAAGGTAGGATAGTACTGAAACCTTTCTCAAGTATACGATACCCTATACCATGTGTTTAGAGACCCTATATCTTATGTCAAACTAATTGGATATAGAAAATAAGCATGAACCAAATTTGGGTGGCATTGTTATTAATTTTTTTTTGCCTTCGGATATGAAAAAGTTCATATCGCACGCTATATTTATATGGGGACTATGTCGAAAAATGGACCGATCCTGACCGTATGTGGTAAGCTCCCTTATTTCTTGTAAAAACATATACAAACCAAATTTGGGAAAACTCTGTGCAATTTTTTTTTTTTTTACAAATTTAAGTGCTGGGTGCTATAACTAAGAATTATCCTAAAGGGTTTGTTTTTGGACAACTGATAAATGGATATAATAAACATACTCAAACACAATTAGGCGGAGATGTATCTGATAACTGGGATAATAAGGCAATTTAAGTTGATCTCATAGGGTTCATTTGTATGGGCTCTAGGTCTGAACATGCACTGACTTTCACCAATAGCGTTCAGCCCATGGAAGCTGATATACTAAATTTCATTAAAATATATTCTCACTTGCGCCCCGTAGTTTGATTACAAGGTTTACATGGACATACAGACGGACTGATTTTGATTTGGCGACTATTCTTTATGCGATTTCTGATTTTTGATTTTTGTTATTTGCGATTTTCGGTTTTGGCGATTTTTGATTTTGGCGTTTTTAGTTTTTTTAGATTTTTGCTATTCGCGATTTTCCGTTTTCGCAATTTTTCGTGATTTTTGTTTTCTGTGTCAATTTTTGGTTTTGGGGCTTTTAATTTTTTTGTTTGTATTTTTTGGTTTTTGGCGATTTTTGATTTTGATTTTGGCTTTGGCGATTTATGTTTTTTGTGATATTTGATTTATGCCGATTTTTGTTTTTTGCGGTATTTAATTTTGGTGATTTTTTATTTTGGCGATTTTGCTATACGTGATTTCTGGTTTTGGCGATTTGTGATTTTCCCGATTCTGCCCATATTACCCACGACTACTCACATTGGTAATTAATGTACTTGTTAAATGTTTCAAGATTGTCATTTTCATAGTACTTCACATTGTTTGTATAGGAGGTGCCATGCCCATTGGTCCGATCCCGCCCATTTTTTAGGAAACTACTCACACTAATAACTTATGAAGGCCAATTGGTCCGATTCCGCCCATTTTTTTCCAACTATTCAAAGTATTAACTTATGAACTCACACAATATCCCAAGGCTTTTGAAACTACAGTACTCCACATATGTAAGTGACATTAAATATATACTTTTAATGGGGTACTGCGCTCACTGTTCTGATGGGCCATTTCTTTTTCGAGTACTAACATTGATAACTTATGAACTCACAAAAACTTCCAAGGCTTTCTCTTTTACATATATGATATATTTACTTTGTATGGTTGGTGCCACGCCCATTGATCCTATCCCGCCCATTTCTTCCCGATTCTTCAAGTTAGTTAAATATGTTCATGTACATGGCTTCGGAGCTCTTGCTGTCGTAGTACTCCAGGTATTATATGTTATAAATTCAGATGTTAAAAATTCATTTTATATAGGAGGTGCCATGCCCACTTGAAAGGATCTCAAGAAAAATAGAGCCTATTTTTCCCTCCGCATAGGTAGATACCTACTGTATAAATTTCAAGACGATCGGTTCAAACAAACATATATTTTTGGTAATTTTGTATGAAAAAATTTAAAGCTCAGTTCAGATTAAACGCAATTTTCTTATATTTAATTAAAAAAGTCTAAAAATTCAGC
Organism: Cordilura impudica; assembly: GCA_963682025.1. Classification (NCBI taxonomy): domain Eukaryota; kingdom Metazoa; phylum Arthropoda; class Insecta; order Diptera; family Scathophagidae; genus Cordilura; species Cordilura impudica. The sequence goes on from OY821518.1 coordinate 284,738,916, forward strand.
GTATTGTGAGTTAAAAGAACTAAATTCTATGTTCTTGAATTTAGGTTCTAGTTTTCCCATTTTAAGTAAATCAACTAAGCTATCCATAATTTTGTTCTTTGTTGCAATACAAGTGTTAAAACATTGTATAATTTCAGTGTTTCTAATTCTAAATCACATTTCAATTTCAAACATCTGGTGCTTTAGATTTTGAATCAAAATATAAGTCAAATTTTAGTTGAAATAAAAAAAGCAACCAAAACTTCATACTTAGAAACACTGTTTAGACATGTCGTTTCAAATAAAGCCATAAAAATCGATAGCAAACACGCATCTCTTGTCAAGCAATGTTTGCTATGCTGTTGATGGTTGGCTGGCTGTTTGGTTAGTTGGTTGGAATTGCTGCCAGTTGAAAAAAAAAATGTTTCATGTTTATTTTTATGGTAACTGGCGACAACAAGCGCACATCGAGTCATCTTTTCAAAAACTAGAGCAACATGTTGATGCAATTGTAACAGTTACAGAAAGCTGATTGGTTATAATTTTACTTTTATAAGATTGTTAACGGTAAAAAAATAACAGAAATACCATTGATGAGGTAATAAATAGTTTTGTATATACGAAAATATTTTTATGTTAGTTCAATTAAAAAATTAATATTTTTTTTACCATTTTTTTTTTAAAGAAAATTGCAAAAAAAAAAAATTAAAATGATTTTCTTTTTTGGTTTGAAGAAAACTTAACATATTTCTAAAGTGAAGTAATTTTAGCTTAAAGTAGTTAAACGTGACTGCCCTATTTGATCTTTCTTCTCACGCAGACATTAACGCTTACAGCAAGTGTTTAGTTTGTCTTCTGTTGTTTTTTTCTTCTTCTGCTAAGTTAACAAACGCCTCCATTGTTAAGATTTTCTATTAACAAATGTTTTTTTTTTTTTGTAAGTTTTTATAAAAACAAAAAATAATGAAATATCTAATTAGTATTGATGACGTAAAAAATCATTATAATGTTTAAAATATTACGTCAATTTAAATATTAGTTACTGATAAAATTTTTATACAAACACTTCATAAATTAATTATGCATAATTTAATTTGTTTGTTCTCTCAAAAATTGTTGTTTTTTTTTTTGATGATATTTAAAAATTCTTAATTATGTTTACGGTTTGGTTTTTTTTTAATAGAGCAACAATCACTTTTGAGTTATTGATTTATTAAAAAAAAAATGGCTATGTTCTTTTATCGGAAAACCTGATCTTTTTAAGCTAATTTAAATTATTTGTTTAAATGACAACCATAATTTTCTTATATAATTTAAGAGTTTTTAAAACTGGTTCTAAGTCAATTTAAACAAAAAAAATAAAATATTATGCTTTAAATTTTATGATAATTAAAAATAATATAAATATTTTGTTGTTTCAATAAAACTAAAGATTTAAGGCATATACTTCTTATAAGCTAGCTGGCCTATATAGAATAGTAATATTTTAGGTAGAGATGCAAAACCCTTAGCCGGCCTAAAAAGCCGGTTTAATTTAAAAATTGTTTTAATAACATATAATTCATTCGAATAATTCATTCATTCGAATTAGTGTTATTAACACATTTGAATTATGTGTTATTCAATATTTCAAATTGCTCGAGTGAATATAGGTCTAAAGTTTCTCGAGTAATCGATTGTATAAAATTAATATATACTGCAAAATATGCCACTAACTACTTTGAAATATTTCAGCTGGGCATTTGGTTAAAGATACTTCCACAGACAAAATTTGTATCCTTCTTCTAAGCTGTTTAGTTAATATGAGAGTAAACAAAATGCAACACTTTTTACCTCTACAAACTTTTTTTTATAATTATTAAGAAATACCGGAGATGTTTGAGGCAATTTTATTTATTATTTTAATTTTTTAGCACAGCAAACGATTTTTATAATTTTTTATTTTGAAACTTGATTTTTTTTACGAGGAGTGTCTAATACGTACCTGGCCTTGCTAAGACGAAAAATATTTCAAGGACAGCTATAATTTTCGATTTCAAATTTGTTTTTCAAAGTGTTCATCTAATTTGAATCAAAGGACTTAAACATTCCTTCTTAAAATTTGTTTTATTTCAGAGATTGTTTTAAAAAAAGGTACATTTTTAATATAGGTACTCCTTTTAGAAAAGCTACTTTTTCAAAAAGATATACCATTTTATGGAAAGGTTCTTTTTAAGGACCTGAGACCCATCTTTTATTAACCTGATCGACTCAGAATCACTTTCTGAGCCGATTTAGCGATGTCTATCAGTCCGTCTGTCTGTGTGTCCATGTTAACTCTGTAGTCAAACTACAGGTCGTAAATATGAATATATATTGAATAATTTTGGTATATGAGCTTCTAGCATGAACACTATTGAAACTCCTGAAGATCGGTGCATGTTTAGACCTAGTCCCCATACAAATGAACCCTGTGAGATCAACCTAAATTGTCATAAAATCCAAATTATCTTATGGATCTCGGTCATATTTGGTTTGTGTATGGTTATTACTCCCACTAATCAATAGTCCAGAAATAAACTCTACAAGAAAATTCTTAGTCGTAGCCCTAAGAAAGCTGCTTCCCGATCTTCACTTAAATCTATCAAAAAACAAAAATATTGCACAGATTTTTCTCAAACTTGGTATTTATATATTTTTGCAAAAAATAAGTGACCTTACCAAAAGGCAACAAAATTAATAACAATACTACCTAAAAATGTCCTTTTGAAGTAGTGGTGAGATCCAAAGAGGGTGGAACCAAAAAAAAAGAATCAAGCTAAACGGCTACCAAAAATATAAAATAAAATGCCAAGGGTCTTTAAGGTTTTTCTACAAAAAGAAAATGCAGGATAAATTCAGTTACTTATCTTTTATTTTTTCTCAATTTGGCGGTGGTTTACAATAAATGTTTACAAAAAATTGAGCGGCACACAGAACTGCGATATTTATCCTCCAAACTTCTAAAGACGATAAAAAAAAACGAGTACAACTTCGCGGTTGGAAATTTATATCTTTACAACAATTTTAAAGGAAAATGTCATATAAAAAGAAAAGCTTAAATAGTAACAGCGCACTCTGTATGTGACCATCCATTCAAATTAGACCTCATTGAGATACAGTAGGACCTCTTTAGCGCTCACGCAAACACTACCCAAATTTGGTTTATGCTTACCCGTATTTTCTATATCCAATTAGGTGGCCCTGATAGGAGGGCCCCCAAACGCATGATATAAGGTATCGTATAATCAGACCGACTATAATTTTCTTACTTGCATTACACATAAAAGGTACTGTGTTAAGAATTTTTTTGCATTACATATAAAAGGTAATTTTTTAAAAATTTTTTTTTTTTTAAAAATTTTATATTTTAAGAAAATATACTTTTTTAAGAAAATCTACTTAAACGTACTTTTTTAAGGAAATGTACTTTTTTAAGAAGAGGTATTTTTCAACAAATAATACTTTTTTAAGAAAATAAAGCTTACATATTAAGAAACATATTGACAAAACAGTAAACATTAAAGAAGACAGTGATCATATTAGTAACACGTACAATTTAGTACTTAATAAATAAAATTAAAATGTAAAATTTAGATTAAGTGTGTAATAATACTATTAAGGTAACAATTATTTTTAAAAAAATTCTCATAAATTTGTTAAAGTGATAATAAATGTATATTCTTAATTATTATTAAATAAAATTAGACGCCTGATGAGGACACCAACCATAGTGTCGAAACGTCGCAGATAAAAAATAAAATTACAACATATTTGTTTTAATTATTCCTGCTTAGGACGACCATAGGAAGCTTAATATCACAATAAATAATTACAATCACTGGTCATTAGGAACATATCAAAAGAAAATGTTTTTTCTTAAGAAAAGGTACATTTTTCATTAGAATGTACTGCTTTAAGAAAGGTACTTTTTTTTTAGAAAATATACTTTTTTCAAAAAGGAGCTTTTTGGGAAAAGGTAATTTTTAAGATGGCAGACGTTGGCATACGTTTTCAAAAAAAGTTACTTCTAAAAAATGTTCATAATAAAAAAAAAAATGTTCTTAATAAAATGTTCTTTCTTAAGAATAGGTACTTTTTAAGAAAACAAATCTTTTTAGAAAAGGGTACTTTGTTAAGAAAAGATACTTTTTTAATAAATGTACTCATTTCAAGAAATTATACTATTTTAGGATGCTTTAAAAAAATTTACTTTTTCAAGAAAAGATTTATTTTAAGAGAAGGTAGTTTTTTAGGAGAAGATACTTTTTTAAGAAAATCGAATTTTTAAAGAAAATGTAATTTTTTTTAATAAAATTCACTTTTTTTAAAAAAGGGTACTTTTTTGAGAAAAGGTACTTTTTTAAGAAAAGGATTTTTTTTTTTCAAGAAAAGGTAATTGTATAGGAAAAGTATTTTTTCATGAATATACTTTATTTAAGCGAGAGCTGATTTCGTAAGAAAAAGTATTTTTTTTTTTTTTTTTTTTTGAGAAAAAGTCCCTTTTACGAAAGGGTAAATTTTAACGAAATGACACATTTTCTGACAAAGGGTACTTTTTTAAGAACGCTATGGCATGTAACACTTATGCGATGCTTGTTACTATATCAATACTTATACGCTCATATTTTTACATAATCAAATATAAATCATACAGCGTTACAGAGCCATTAAGCGTATGAATATTAAAATATTAAAAAAAAGTGTTTCCTATTAGCAACCGAATTTATACAAAATAAATAAATTGGCACCCACCTTGACTGTCAAAATCACTTAGATAAACATTAATAACTTGGTTAAAAAGTGATAGTTTATATCTAAACTAACAGATAATAAACATAATAAAGACGAATAAAAAGCTACCAGAATTAGTGTTAGACAAATAGATCAAGTAATCGTAAATCAAAAAAAATTAATTTTATTTATATTATATTTATATTTACATCTAAGTTAAGGTATATTTTTTGATTGATTTTGGTGCTTATTAAAAGTCGTGATTTTCACGTGATTGGTTCTAATTATTAAAATCTAATATTACCTCAATAATCACACAACAAATGGCTAAATCTTTAATGTTATCGACAGAAGGTCAAAATTAATTTAGCCACTTTGCAACTAAATTAATTCAGATCAATTCAATTCAAATCAATTTAAAGTTTTTCATTCAGGTAATCAGGGGTCGAATCGTCGCATTCGTTATCGAAATTTTTCAATCAAAATTATTTTTTTATTATCCAAAATAAAATACTAATAGTAATTTTACTCTATCACAGCTAACGAGTTATGGTCCATAGTTAATAGTAAAAGTGAAACGAGGTCAGACGATTATCCGTCTTCTTTAAATAATAAACCAAAATATGGAATCTCGATTGACTTTTCTCGATATCGTATGCGACGATTTGCCGCCTGATAATGCTAGCTAAATTAGTTTAGAAAATCATTTGTTTTTGGCAAATGTATTTTTGTATAAAATTGTGAAATAGGAATACATTCAGTGTTGTATATTTGCTAATTGACAGCCAATTGTCTTTCGAAAAATATTGTAAACCAAAAAAATATCTTCCATAAAAATTACGTTTTCTTAAAAATACCTTTTCTAAAAAAATTAGAATTTTTGTTGTGTAAACATCTATGCGCTCAGGGGGTAAAAATCTATTTCACAATACAATCACATATACAATCATGAGGTATATGTAAGTGTATTGGTGCAAAGATTATGATTTAAATTTATTTAGCTGATTCAACAACCAACAGAAAGCGCAAACAACTGCAACCTTCATTATTACTACCATAGCAGTTGCTTGCTTTACATAGATGGCGCTTACTGTTTGATTTTAACTGATGTGTAAATAGATGTTTACACATCTCCCCTGTGATCGGACTCACATAGTTTTTTTTTTAAATAAGTACCATTTTTTTGAAAAGTACTTAACAAAAGGAGAAAGGAGTTTTCTTAAAAAGCTAACTTATCTCTTAAAGTAACTTCCCTTAAAAAATAGTCTCTTCTTAAAATAGTAAAATTTCTAAAAAAAAGTTTTTTTTTCATAAAAAAGCTTTTTTGAAAAATAGCTTTTGTAATAAAACACCTTTTGTTCAAAAAGTACCTTTTCTAGAAAAGCATATTTTCTTAAAAAAAATAATCTTTTCTTAAAATAGGACATTTTCGAAAAAAAAAACTTTTTTTCCAAAAAGCGCATTTCCTTATAAAAATAAATTTTCTTAAAAAAGTACATTTTCTAGAAGAAGTAATTTTTTTTCAAAATTATATTTTCTCAATATATTTACTCTTCTTAAAACAGTAAATTTTCTGGAAAATGTACATTTTCTTGAAGTAACTTTTCTTACAAAATTATCTCTTCTTAAAATATTAATTTTTCTTAAGAAAATATATATTAAAAAAAGTGCTTTTTAAAAAATGTAAATTTTCTTTAAAAAGTACATTTTCTTAAAAAAGTAACTTAAAAAGTAACTTATCTTAAAAAGTACCTTTTCCTAAAAAGTAATTTTTCTTACAGAAGAATCTCATCTTAAAAAGTACATACTCTCAAAAAGAGTAACTTTTCTTAAAAAACAATATTTTCCTAAAAAAGTAAATGTTATTAAAAAAATACCTATTATTAAAAAAGGAAATTTTTTTAAAAAGTACTTTTTAATTAAAAAAAAGTGTATACTTTTTTATATATTAAATTTTTATATTAAATTTTTCTTAAAAAATTGCGTTTTCTTAAAAAAGTACCTTATCTATAAAAAGTATCTCTCCTTAAAAAAGTGAATTTTTTAAAAAGAAAACATTTTCGTAAAAAGTAACTTTTGTTAAAAAAGTACCTTTTCCTAAAAAGTACTTTTTCGGAAAAAAATTATCTCTCCTTGAAAAAGCACGTTTTCGAAGGTTCCTTTTTGTAAAAAATATTTTTTCTTAAAGAAGTGTATTTTCTTAGAATTGTAACTTTTCTTAAAAAATTACATTTTCTTAAAAAATTACCTTTTCTTAAAATAGCGAATTTTCTTTAAGCAGTTCCTTTTTAGAAAAAATAATTTTTTTCTTAAAAAGTTAAATTTCTTAAAAAAAATATTATTTTTTTAAAAAGATAACTTTACTTAAAAAGTAAGATTTCTTACAAAATTTACATTTTCTTAATAATATATATCTTCTTCAAAAAGTAAACTTACATTTTCTTTAACAAAATAATTCTTAAAAAAGTTGTTATAAGGTGTGAAAAAAAAGTTGCTAAATGAAGATTATGGTTGATAGGCTAAGCTTTTAAACGTGAAAGGTGCCACGTCCACTAATGCAATCCAATCTGAACAGGTTCCTTTGAATTTATTTTGAATATGTTTGTATTTAGCGGAATAAGTAATTTAAAATGATTGTTTATACTAGTAGAGGTAAAGCACATCCCACTGTCCTATGATTTGTGTAGCTAATTCTAAAACATAGTTTTAAATAATTAAGAAACAAAATATTATATTAGTGATAAATTATTTTAGCGGATTTTTTATGAAAGTAATGAGAACAAGATATTGGGGTTTTTGGTAGATTTTTGGGTTTTTATTTTAGAAAAATCAAGTTCCCAAATATTTTATTACTCAACTAAAGTCAATATTCTTTTTAGTCTCCTATTTTGGAGCACAGCAAATAAAATTTTGTTTTAATATATTTAAAACAGACACATCGGCTTTTTTCAATATCTTCTTCAAGGTTACTGACATATTAATATAAAACGTTTATAATTGATATTCTATTTTTTGTTCTTTTAAAAGTTTAAATTTTTCGTTTATGGTTTTAATATGTTTTGGTCTGGTCGTAAATTTCTTTATTCTTTTTAAATTCTTAAATAATGTGATTTGTTGCAATTATTACTATTTTCTTATATAATTGAACTTATTTATTGAATTTGACCAAACGCTAAAGTAGTTAAGTCAATGATATTGTAAACATATGTATGCTCAAGGTTGTTTACTGGTTACAACTCGTTGACCGACTGAACGAGTATGTAATTGTGTTTTAGTTTTTTTTTCTAAAGAAAATGTGGCAGAACAGGTGGAAAGAGTCTTGAAATACCCTATGGTGGAGGAGATTTTCACACAATTTATTTAAAAATAATTACTTTTGATAGGGAAAGGCACCGCTAAACGGAGAGAAAACAGAGGCATAATAAGACCATAGAAAATGGATAGAAAGAGACAGATGTAGGCACAAACAAGAAAAAACAAAGACATATATAGGCAGTATTTGATAAATAGTATCTGAAAGAGATAGTTACGCATCTATAGATGGATGTTGGTATAAACAACGCTCGCTTGTATTTACAGCTAGATAAATTGGAGGAAATAGCGAATGAGATTAAAGGCTAAAACAGCCTTCTAACGACATTATCATCGACAATATTTAAGCCAAAGAGGACGTAATGATGTTAATGCTACTACTGCAGAAGGTGCAGGGAATTCAAATGGTGTTTACTTTCTCATCATAGAACTAGTGCTAGTGATTTGAGTAATATATAACAAAAATCGTTGCTATTTATTGGACGTTACGTCAAAATTATCCTGCCAATTATATAACACAGGATTCAACACAGACAATACCAGAAGCTAATGTAGTATTAAATAGTGAAGACAATGAATGAAAATAAAAATTCATATCATTTAAATTAGCTTAAACTCAGGCGCCGAAAAGGATTAAAAGTTCAGTTATGGGATCAGAAAATGCAGGGAAGGATATGGAAGAAAGAAGTTTCACTATGAATGACAGTTGTAATACAAAATCGAGAATCGATTGTATAGGTAAAATTATTGTATCAGCTAATATAGGATTTATTACAACTTGAATAAAAACTACAAAAAATGGTTGCCAAAAATGTAAAGTTTCAGGAATAAAAGTACAGGAATATCGATTCTCAAGACTATCCTTTCACAAATAGGAAAAGGATAATAAAAATATTATTAATAAATATACATAATTTACTAAAATTTTGGCTCTTGGAAGTTACAGAATAACAGTTTCTGGAATAATAATGCAGAAAAACAGAAGAAATTTTTGCAGAATTTGTGTATTTCACAAATAGGAAAAAAGGATTAAAAAAATAAAAAATATATTCTTAATAAATAGATATAATATACTTAAGCTGTCCATTTACTAAAATTTGGACTCGAGAATATTGCAGAATAACAGAATTTAGGATTTAATTGTTCTAATGCTATTAATTTCAGCAATTTATAAATAAATTTTTAGATGTAATTAATATATCGGCTAAAATGGGTTTAGTTGTGCCATTTTTCCAATATTCGGGAATGAAAAACAAGTATAATCATAGGACGATTATGCTAGATAAGAGGTTGGTAAAAACTACAAACTGATTTTATAGATTTATTATTGTTGACCTGTGAGCGCAAAATCCAAGAGCGAGAAAACAATTTTTAAATGAAATTACTATATTAATTTAATGAGGATTTATGTCAATTTACTAAAACTCGGGCGCCAAAAAGTAAGGAAAATATACAAGAAAATTTCCCAAAAATAACAAGATATGTATTTTATTAGTTCTTCTACTGTTCTCGTATTCGTCTTTGGGAACTCAAGAAAGAAAATAAAAAGCCAAAAATTAGAAAAAGAATTATCTGTGTGCATCTACTTTATTTGTTTAAGAAAGACTTGAGTAAAATTCTCAAAATGTGGGCGCAAAAAAAACAAAGTGTTACAATTTTAGGAGAAACAGTAAAAAAACATAAGACGGCTGTGCAAAATACTCAAAAAGATGAGATAAATTATTACTTCTATTGTTTTTTTATAACTATGAAATCATATTGGCATTTCTCATGGAAAAAACTGCACACATTAAATAAGAATTTTTTAGAAGAACTTATTCATCAATTTTCTGAAAATGAGATGGCAGAAATAAACAACATATATAGATTCAGGATTATAAAGATGAAAAAAGACTAGGTAGTTTGTGCAAGATCGAAAATTTTTCAAAAAATGAAATAGAAATTAATAATTCCACTACAGTTGTAGCGAGATAATCGCCATACAAGAAATAATTACGAATCCTGAATAGAAAAATAGTTGTTCAGAAGTAATTTCATAAAAAAAACAGTTAAATATAACGGTTAATATATATCAATATCGGAGTTTTCTAATAAAAACGACATGATGTAATATATTTAATTATGTTCCTTTCAGAACTGCGACACCATCTTGTCGTTTTTCATGATGAACGGGACAAGGCAAAATAAATCAAAATTGCAGAAATAGTAGGATTTTGGAGAATTTTCTAAAACTCGGGCGCCAAAAAAGAAGAAAAATATAAAATTAGGAACAAAAGTCAAAATGGGGTTTTAGTACTTATTTTAGGAACGACTGGGTTTAAAAACTGAGGAAATCATTTAGAAGTTGTTCGCTTCTTCTCAGAATTATTCAAAATAGATAAACATTAAAACTCCAGTACCAGAGAGAATTAATACTGTTTCGACAACAAAACCAAAGAAAAAGAGATCACTATATAAGATTGTAGATTTCCAAAAAGGAGATAATTTGTTAAGTAGTTGTATTTCCGTATTTTCAAGACTTTAAATTAAACAATTATGAAAATTATAGTCGGTCTAGACCGATACGCTGTACGATGCGTTTAGAGACCCTATCTCTGAGGCCAAAAAATGAGATACAGAAAATAAGCATAAACTATGAATAACTTAACTGATTTCAGTACTGTAATTTATATGATATTGTGTCTTGTTGTATTGGACAATCAAATTTAATAAACAAATACTAGTAAATACTACTAAACTAAATGAGTGGCATTGCTATTATTTTTCTTACATTCGGAATTGAAAAAGTTCATATCGAATGCTAATTTATATGGGGCCTAGGTTGACAAATGGACCGATCATTACCATATTTGGTAAGGTCACTTATTTTTTGTACAAATAAATCTGTGCAATAGTTTTGTTTTTTTGATATATTTAAGTGAAGATCGGGAAGCAGCTTTGTTTGGGGTTTATGACTTAGAATTATCCTATAGGATTACTGATACATGGATGTAGTAAAAACAGAAACCCAATTTGACCGTGATCTATGTGATATGGGGATTATGACAATTTAAGTCGATCTATGTCTGATTAGGTCTGAACATGAACCGATTTTCACCAATCTCAATAGCTTCCATTGTGTGGATGATTTGCCAAATTTCAGCAAAATATATTTATATTTACGACTTGTAGTTTGATTACAGGGTTTACATGGACATACAGATGGATAGACGGACAGATGGACGGACATCGCTAAATAGGCTCAGAAAGTGATTCTGAGTCTATCGGTATAATAAAAAATGGGTCTAGGTCAAATATTTTTGGTAGTTACAAACATCAGCACAAAGTTATTTAACCTGACACACATAGTCGCATAGGGTATAAGATTAAATGAATTAGAAAATAAAAAGGAATTCTGCAAAAGTCAATGTTTTATCTGTTAAACAGAATTTTTGTAAACTTTCTGAAACTCGGGCGCCAAAAAGCAAAATATTTACAGCTTTCGGAAAAAAACGATTATCGATCACAAAAAACTTGTGGGAAATTAAATAAATACATTCTAGGATTCCTCTTTTATTAGTTTAATTATAGTGGAGATTATAAATATTTATAATTAATGTACAATATGTTTAAAATGTTAAATTATTCCATTGATTCATTAGAGATACAATAATTATTTTTAGATGGTAGTTTAACATTAATGTAACTAAATATGCTCACTTCATTGTAGGGAAACATATTAGTCATATTAATGGCAAAACAAAGAACTCGTTAATCACAATTTTACGGATATTATAAGTCTGATCGTATAAGTAGCTTGTTGATATGTTTCGCTGTGGCTTTCATAATATTATATAAAGCGGCCTTATTATAATTATAGGGTAATTATTAGAAATAATTAAATCGATACAAATTAAACATAGTATAACTTACAAAGTCGACAAACTTGCTAAAGTATTAAAGATATAAATAATTGGAAAACAATTTTTAATTTCATTAAACAAATCTGGAATTTTTCTTTATAGAATAGTTTTCAACTACGGATGTACATGTTTCAATTGTTATTTATATTAAACAAATGTTTGTTTTAAAATTCTAGGAATCAGTTTTTTTATTGTATATCATTGTTGTTTTCTTATTTACTTTTATATTATGTTATATAGTCTTTTTTTGTGCAAATTAAAACAAGTCTGTTGGTTAAGTCTTTTGTCTGTATTATTTTAAATAAACATTTTTGCGGTACTTCCTTACTTTTTAGCATAAATAACGAATTTATATGCAATATATTAAAAATATAACGATCTGAGTTTAATAAATTTTCATAAAACTACATATTATCATTAAAGTCCACACCACTCTCGGCCATAGATAATAGCCCTCTAATATTATAATTGATAAATGCATTTTAATATCAACTTTTAAACATTTCGTGGGTCAAGAGACCTTAAACTTTAGCCAAACAAAACATATAGCAAAAGACATATTTAGGTTATGTCCTTATCAATCATTAAAAACGTTTAAAATACAACTTTTTAACTGCATTAACCTAAATTTATAAATGGTCTACGTAATGCAATTCGGACATTCATCAAATTTATATGACTTAACTTAAATTTAAAGCTTAAATTTATATCATATAATTAACAAACAAATTAAAAGCAAAAACAGCACACTAATCGAAATATATATGAAGATCAAACAATCATAAATGGTACTAATGAAAAAACGCAAATATATGAAAATGCATGAATAAAATCTGTCTAAGAAGTCAAGGCATATGATGTCCAAGGTTATGCTAAACCAGTTAAATTCCTACTGACTACAAAGTTAAGGAATGCATAAGAAAGTTGTTAAAGAAGCTGCAAATAATGTTTTACAATTTGGTTATGTATTATCAAATTCAAGGTTAAGTTTAAAAAAGAAAGATAAATTTTAGCATGTAGCATAAATTATGATAATTTGTAAGACCCTTTTTAGTTTATATAAATTTGGTTCAATCAGGGTCATAATAATCTTTTTTTTAATTCGTTAATTTTCTTGCTGCAAATGCAAAACAATTTTGACCCAATTTTTTTTTTTAATTTTTATTTATTTACTTTTTCGAATAACGTTTTTCGTGCTTCGTTGTTTTTTTTTTTCTTTTTAATTTTTGAAATAAACAATTTTTATTTGTGTTTTTCGTTTTTGTTTCTGGCGAATTCTTTTAAAGAAACTCTTTTGGACAATAAGCGACATCAACATAAAAAAATAAATAAATAAATAAATAAAAAAATAAAAAAAAAAAAACAATAGACAAAACCCCCAGATAAAAAACCTTCAAGTACTTTTGTGAGTTATAGATTAATGATAAATTTACTTTTTATTATATTTAATTTGTTTTAATTTTAAAAATCTTGTTGTAATTTGTTGGAGTTGTCTGTTTTGTGGTCGCGTTTGTTTAAATTTTCAAAAGGTCATTTTTAATCTAAGTAATTACCCAAAAATTATATTATAAGGCCAAATAATTGGCGCCTAAATCAACGCTTTAAACTTACCACTAAACAAATTATTCAAAAGCAATTAAGCCCATGAAGAGCTTTGCTCTTTATTTTTTTTATTTTATACAATCGGTTATACATATACAGGAATAGGCCCAATTTGTTCATATATATTTTTTTAAATTTAAAGTGGCTCATTTTACAAAAATCGAAAAAATATATTTTAGCTGTCAAAAAATTTTTGTAAAGTCATTTAATGCTACAACGTTTCGATTGATTAGTAATTTTCTTGCTGCTAATTTTACATATAATTTATGTATATACATATATTTTGAATTATCTGACATGTTCATAAAATTGACACAAATGGGAACTTGTTCACATAAACCTGTCTTAATAATTTTTGATGAAGCTGACCCTCATAAATAACAAAAATGCAATCGGAAGACGTTGGAGTGTAAATTTAAGTTTTGCCTAATTTTTCATGTCAACACCAATCTTCTGAATACTTATATTTCATATAATTAGTAGGTGAGACAATTAGAGTGCTTGCAAGTTACTCATATTACAGTACTTTTCGTTTATAGTCACTAACGCTTATAGTGACATTGGCGATATAATCAAAGTCATATGTAAACATAAAGATCTAGTCAATTCACTTTACAACCACACTATAACTCAAAAGCATGAGAAAACACAACATGATTGTATTTTTCATGTTACCTTTTTAACGTCAGTTAATCATAAGGGCTTCGAGAAATGTGTGAACTGAATAAAAAAATAAAAATATATCGAAAAGATGAGTAAATTTATCAATAAAGACAAATATTATAAATGATCAATCAATTTAACTGCAAGTATAAAGTAGATGTTTCAACAATATCTAAAATTATATAAACTGTATTGAAAGTTCGGGAACTGGCTCACTCGTCTAATTTGAAAACAAAAAAGCAAGGAAAGGGATATCACCCAAGTGTGGGTAGGACTAAGGGCTACTTGCTTTAATGAAATGAGATGTGGAAACGCTGTCATAGCTACTTTAATGCTTTTAAACAAACCATTAGAATTTGAGCTAGATTAAGTTGCTGATGGATAAAGCGAAAAATATAAGTTTTGGTAAGATTCACGGAGAATCTAAATGCAACAATGAATCAGCCGCTGAAGTTTTTAAAAACAATACAATTTGCTGAATTTACTCGATAAATATTCTACTGAATGTGTTTTTAATGCCGATGAAAGCTGCCTGTATTTTAAAACATTAGAGAATACAAAATATTCTTTGAAAGGTCATCAACTCAAACTCGACTTACACTTTTATACATTTGTAACGCGAGTCGCTTGGAAATCAAAAAAGCCAAGGTGTTTTAACAAAAAAAAAAAAAAAAAAAAACTATAACACTGACTTATTTGTCTAACAAAAACAGCTGGATTACAAATATAATATGGAATATAATAAACCCTTGGATTAATATATAACACACTCCTTTAAATATCAATATTAGCAGATTATAGTAAAAACAAAAGTGTGTCATAGAAGATTGCAAATCTGTGTCACAGTATCTTTAATCATATAATGCTATCTTTAGTTTATCTTTCAATAAAAAATTATTTAAGTAATAAAATGCATAATTTTTGATATTTCTAGGCCGGCTTTGATAATGCCCAATGATATCTGCGATAGTGATGAAAATTAGGATTTTTTGCCGAAGTTGTAATTCATACATCAGAATATTTACGATGTGCTTTTTTTTAGATAAAAACGAGAAGGAGCTTTTCATATCGGAAATTGGGCCTCCCTCCACAAAGGAATTTTTATATTCAGTGATATCATTTAAAAGAGCTTGGTTCAGAAAATGAATTAGAAACAAATTTTTTTTTTTAAATCTAGGACAATGAGGGTATTTTGTATTTGTATTTATTTATTAAATTTGATTTTCCATTACAACAAGACACAGTACCCTTTAAATTACAGTAATGATATCAGATAAGTTATTCATAATATTTAACATCAGTAGCTCTTAATCTAAATTTAAAATATTATAAATTACAGTTGAAAAACATCAAAAAATCAAATATAATCAATTAAAGTATTGATATAGTAATTATCTAAACCCTATTGAGTTGCTTGTATTTTGCATGACATTAGGAAGCTGATTCCAGAGACGAATAGTTAGAATAAAAAATTGACATTCAGAGGCATGGTCCCGGTATTTTTTGAATTATTCGATTTCCTCTGGAAGACCTTGCGAAACTTAATATAAAAATATTATAATATAATGTTTTTAAATTTAATATAATTGTCAAAAGACATGTGTAAGAATGACACGAGTATTGGGATACATGATAAAATTTTCTTAATCCAAAGATATAGCGCATAATGTTATTGAAAGTTACAGTTAGTTTCCTGTTATCTCTAGGGTTCCAACCTGTGAAAACCTCGTATGCATATAGTAATGTTGATAAAAGATAAACACAACACCGAGAAGACATTTATCTCCCAAGGAAGACATTTATCTCATTCTCCAAATGCATGACGTTCTTCATTATTATAATACACTTAGATTTATTTGGATTAAGTCGTTTGAAATCATAATTAAGTTCTTGAGTTTTGGAAATAATTGAATCTTTGGTACTACTTAAATATAGCTGAATGTCATCAGCATACATCTGAATCTTAGAGAATTTAATTTGTTTTGGAAGATCATTGGTATATATTGAATAAAGTAGTGGTCCAAGGATCGATCCCTGTGGTACCCCTCCTAAAACTTGCAGTGAGTTTGAGGTGAAGCTAATATTAGCAACAGATTGTGATCTGTTTATGAGATATGACGACATGAGTCTAACTGCTAGAAAGCTTCTTCAGTTTGAGGCATAAAATTGAGTGGTGCACCGCGTCAAATGCCTTGAGTGGTCCAATAAAACCAAAAAAGATATTTTACCATCATCCATGTTGCTTCTTATCTCCTCAACAACATCAGATAAAGCTGTTATACAGCTATGTTGGGGTCAGAAGCCGGATTGACGTTGTCGTTTAAATACCTAAAGATCTGTCTGTGTAAAAGGTACTCGAAAACTTTTGAGAGATATGGAAGAATTGCAATCGGGCGGTATTTTTTACCCATTTTTGGTACTGGTATAATTTTGGCATGTTTCCACTCCATTGGAAAGATGCTAATAGTGATTATGGAGTTTAACAAGTACATTATGAAACGGACAATCCATGGTAAAATCATTTATATAAATCTGGGTTGTATATTATTAAGTCTTACTGCATTCGATTTAACAGCATTGAAACTCTCAACTACCTCTGTTAGTGTTACATATTGCAAGTTAAATTTTGGAACGTTTGGATTGTTAGGTCGACATTCATCATAGAATTCATTATTTGCGGCTGGTAGAGGAATATTTACAAAAGCTTCATTTAGCGCATTAATGTCAACATTCATTGATTGATTAATTGTCTTATTTATTCCAAATTCGTGTATTTGCTTCCAGTTTGTTTTACTTCCAATAGCTGTATTAAATTTTTTAAAATAATAAGAAGACTTATCATGCCTTATTTCGGAAACAACCGCTTTCCTAGCCATCTTATATTCGTCGTGATATTCTGATGTTCTGTAACGTTTCCACTTCTGATACAGATTATCACGGTGTTCTATTAGCATCTTGGTTTCCATTGTAAACCAAGGTATATCTCCATTTTTAACAGTTTTCGTTTTAATGAGGACATGTTTGTTGTAAATTCCTAAAATTTTACCATTAAGAAATGACAGTTGTTCTCCAACAGTCGGTAAATAGAAAATTTGACCCCATGGATTAGAGTAAAGGTCATATCATATCATATATCGAAATCACGATAAGTAAATGTTTGGGGCCGGGTTTCTGTTGCAAAATCGTATGATAAAAAGAGTAGATAGTGCTTAAAGAATGCTGGTGCTGCTAACTGATCATAATTAAGGACTTTACTTCCATTGCTGGTAAAGAAAAGATCAAGCAAATTGGTAATTGTCGACGTGAAGTGTGAAGTTTTCGTTGTGTTAACAGCTGACAAGATTGTTATTGAAATCACCTGATATAATGACTTCGGAGTATGACATTAATGAAAACACCAGCTTCGTGATAAGACTATCAAACTTTATCCGTTTATGTTGGCTGTATACACATCCAAGAAGAAGCTTATCATCACGACAATTTACGTCTATAAAAACATATTCCACGTCATTAGCTACGTTATATGTACAATTTAATTTACATGAAATATTATTTTTTATATAAATTGCGACACCACTTTTATCAGAACGAAAGACACAGTTCCCCTTCAGTTCATAATTATATTGTCGCAAATATTATTACAGAACCATGTCTCAGAAACACATATAGCGTCAACACCCGACTTTTCAAATAAAAGTCGAAACTACTCAAGTTTATTGCATAAACTTTGTGCATTTTAATGACAAATACTGAAACCCTGTCTATAATTAGCCAATATACGTACCATGTTATAATTACCATCTCTGGAGATAACTTGTTCATATGATATACTTGTCATAATGACATTCTAAAGCATCGCAATAAAATTTACATTCATAAAGTAAATTTAATAATAAAAAATAAATGTTGGTGACTCTTCCCGAAACAGCTGTATAACCTGTCATGCAGAACATAGATTAATTTTTTTAAAAAAGTGCCAACGTTTTTGCTTTATTTAAAGCAAAAACATTTGATCTTTCTATAGAAAATAATAAAATTAAAAATAAAATTATTTATTGAAAATATAATTCCTCTCTTCTTTCGTAGATAAAAAAACAAACATTACCATATTTACACGAAGTGCATCATTTAGTCAGTGGTTAATTTCCTTATTCTTTATTTTGGTATAAAGAAATTTTATATATATTAAATTTTATATATGTATGTACTACCTGACCCGGCAAACGCTGTTTGCCATTTAATTTATTTCTGATAGATATTGTTGTTGATAATTATGATTTATTTATTTAATTTGTATGGGTGCAACGCCCACTAGATTGAATCCACCCATTTTTCACATAACTTTTCACACTCATCGTCCGTGAACTCACACCTAGTTCCAATACTCTCGGATTCATAGTACTCCTGGTAATATTTTTTTTTTGTATGGGAAGTACGACCACTTACATTAACAACCAATTGACGTGCAGAAAGTTTCAAGACTCTGGCCATCATACTACTCTAGATATATGATAATATGTATTTGCCATATATGGGAGGTGCCACGCCCACTTCTTTGATCCTACCCATTATTAGGCCGGGTTCTCACATTACAAAGATTCAGGACTCTTGCTATCAGAGAGCTCCAGATATATGATATTAAAAATTTTTTATATATGGGAGTTGCCACGCCCACTTCATATGTTAAAAAATAGCATATTTTACTTTTCCGATACAAAGTTACACACTGTGAAAAGTTCAAGAAGATCGGTCCTATGGTTTAGCTACCTATTAATGCCAAAACCACAAACAAATTTTCAATTTTATATATACAGATGAATTATAGTGGTTGAAATTCAATTGTTCTCCACCACATATAAGGATATATTTTGATAATGAATGTGACTTTTCTGATCAAACACTCTGACGTAATAATTAAAAAAATTAAAACAAAAAATTTTATGTTGCCAAAATCTAAAGTAAGAAATTTGTAACGTTGCTAAATACAACGTACATAACCAATATAATTAGAAACACTAACACTAATAATAATACAAACACCGACTTTACCTACATCAACCACAGTACATTAAATACCATTGCTATGCATGATTATTATTGATTCTCACTTAGTTAGTAAATTAATTGGGATAAGTGCAGAAGATTGGTAGAGGTAAAATGAGTCAAGTCGGGTTAATGCCGAGACTCTAAGCTGAATCGAGTTACTGACTAGTCTCCGTATAAGGACAAGTTACTATCAAGTAAAATAGATCCTAACGCATTAGTTTAAGGTCATAAGGATAATTTACTATTTAGCCTAACGCATTAGTTTAAGGGCGATCGACTTCGTTCATCCCCATTATATTTACTTACACAGCGACTTCTGTCGACTGTTTGTATTTACACAGCGGCCTCTGCTGACTGTTCGTATTAAGTTACACAGCGACTTCTTATGACTGTTCGTATTTACACAGCGGCCTCTGCTGACTGTTCGTATTTTCATAGTGGCCTCTACTGACTGTTCGTATTTAGTTACACGGCGACTTCTGTTCACTGTTCGTATTTACACAGCGGCCTCTGCTGACTGTTCGTATTTAGTTATACAGCCACTTCGGTTGACTGTTCTCTTTCGACCTTATTCTCTTATCTTGCATATCCAGCAGCCGACTGCCACCGTTGCAAGCTGCCGAACACCGACACAGCCGACTGCACCGATACAAGCAGCCGACCACCGATACAGCCGACTGCAACCGATAAAAGCCGCCGAACACCGATATACCCGACGACTACTAATATTGCCGAGTTACATCAAGGGGAAGTCAAGAAGATCCGAGTAAGACAAAGAAGTATTTCCAAGTGTGTCGATATTTGAAATATATACTTATATATATATATATATATATTTATGTAATTATAAAGAGAATATTAAAATTCAGATTAGTATACAGCCCCGCCAAAGGGAAAAATGACTGTATTTTTATTTACCTTGAGTAGACCCAGGACACGACGAGCTATCCCACCCTACGACAAAAACTTCATTACAAATGATTGAAAAGAAAGAATTAACGGCAAAATACTAGCAAGATGAAAATATTCTTCTGTTGGAAGTTCTGTGCAAGAAATGTACTTCGCCAATGTACTATAAAATGACAACATGCTTGCGATGTAATAGATTTTGCAACAAAGAACAAAGTCTTTTTGAAGGAACAGTTCTTTTCGATATAAAAAATAACGATGTGCTTTATACAGCATATTTGGATCTGAGCATTTAATGCGTGTATCACTGCTCGTTTCGGATTTGGGTCGGAGGCAGTTACACGACATTTAACCCTTTTCCGAAATTTAATCGCCGAAAATTTAAGACCAAAGAATATTATAATTGCGGATGCTGGAATAGTGGTCAAATTTGACGAGTCCAAGTTCAATAAAAGAAAGTATTAATGAGTGGCAAGCGTTTGGGTATTTAATGGTATCGGAAGAACATCTGAATGGAAAATTCTTATGATGGTAGTCATTACGAGCGACATCCAACCATGTTTTTGTATTTGTTTTTATTTATTAAATGCGATTTTCCATTACAACAAGACACAGTATCTTATAAATTACAGTAATGGAATCAGATAAGTTATTCACTATATATTTAATATCAGTAACTCTTAATCTAAATTTAAAATATTATAAATTACAATTAAAAAAACATTTAAAAAAATCAAATGAAATCAATTAAAGTATTGGTATAGTAATTTTCTAAACCCTATTGCGTTGCTTGTATTTTGCATGACATTATGAAGCTGATTCCAGAGACGAATAGTTAGAATAAAAAATTGACATTCAGAGGCATGGTCACGGTATTTAAATTGAATTATTCGATTTCCTCTGGAAGATCTTGCGAACTTTAATCGTTCAAAAAGATATTTTGGAGCCTTTGTTATAATAATTTTATGTCAGTCATCGACTAACACTTGCGACGTGCGGTTGACTTTTTTCTTTTGCCCTCATTGAGTGTCTTTTTCTTTACATTACAGTGATCACAAGAACTTTTCGTATTGGTAGTATTTTTCAATAAAATCGCGTATATAGTTTGTTGTGAAAATGTCGGTTTCGCCCTACTTGGGGGATAACCGCTATTCGGCTTTAGCGGAAATCCCTCCACGCGCAAAAAAGAAACGCACACACCAAAACAATTTCGAAATATTTCCAGAGTTGCCCACCATACAAAAACCGGATCCTAAATACGTCATTCTCTCTGCAATTGGCGATAAAAATATACAAGAATATTCGTGCTTTTCTGTTCACCGATCGTTGAAATTAATTTGCACAGACATTTTGTCAGTTTCGGAGCTAAGAGACGGAAACCTCTTACTGCTTATTGGTAATAAAAATAGTGCCAACAAATTAATAACAACTAAAACGTTACCCGGTGTGTGTTCCATTAAATGTGAGTATCATTCCAAACTTAACTACTCCAAAGGTACCATTTATGCCCCTTACCTAAATAATGTTCCGGAAAATGAAATTATTAATGAACTAAGTTCACAAGGAGTAGTTGATATATACAAATATCAAAAGAAAAATTCCGAAGAGAAACTAGCCCCATGTGGTGTTTTGCTTCTAACTTTTGATCGATTCTCAACCCCAGAAAAATTAGATGTTTCATGGCATAAAGTAAAAGTGAGACCATATTTCCCCAACCCCATGCGTTGCAAATCTTGCCAACGTCTTGGTCATACCAATAAATGGTGCAAAAACAGTCCACTCTGTGAAAAATGCGCATTGCCTCCTCATACACCAAATGACTGTACACGAACATTTTGCATTAACTGTTCCGAGGAACACCCCTCCACCTACAAAGAATGTAAAGTCTTTAAGCAGCATAAAGAAATTCTAAAAATTAAAACTATTGAAAAATGCACCTTAAAAGCTGCCAAAGAAAAATATGAAGCACAAACAACAACACCACCTTTAGTACAATCATACTCTGATGTGACAACCAACAACAAACCTGTTCCTCAATCGACAGCACGATCATCCTCTGATGATACAACCAGCAAAAACATTAACAACACAACTAACAACAATAAAACTATTAAAAATAACACAGAACTTACAGAAAACAATTACACAAGTACTCCTACAACAACATCTTTACCAAATAAAACAGAAATTACGAAAAACACAAACAATATTACTTGTACACCTAAAACAAGTGCACAAGAAAAAAAAACTTTAAAACTAACATCTAACAACAATAACTCTAAAACAGCATCACGATATGAAACACGATCAACAACAAAAGCTTTAGCAAACAATCCAACTACAACAACCAACTTATTTAAAAAAAAAGAAGCACTCAATTTAACACAAGACAAAAGTCTTGATATACATAAAATATTACAAAATACTGCATACAATGATAACGAGGAAATAATGTTCTTAGACGAAGAATAATTTGTACACTATCTTTCGATATGGATTTGAAAATTATACAGTGGAACATTAACGGCCTTATAAATAATTACCACGAATTACAACTTATTATCAAAGATCTAAACCCCGACATTATCTCCATTCAAGAGACTCATATCCCAGCTAACCATACAAATATTGTTTATCCGAAACAGTACAACGGCATCTTCCATAATTTATCCTGCAACACATCAGCCAAACAAGGAATTGGCATTCTCGTCAAAAAAACAATACCACACAAGCTTAAGTACACCAACTATGAAATAGCTGCTATTGCTATTGAAATTGATATTGGTATGAAACTTACTGTAGCGTGCACATATATTCCCCCTCATCAACACTTCACTGAAAAAAAAATAAGTACAATAATAAACAACTTAAGTACTCCACTCATCATTACTGGCGACGTTAACGCTTGGAGTACCCTTTGGGGCTCAATTAACACTAATCGTCGCGGCAAAATATTTGAAAACATTATCTTGAATGAAGATCTGATAGTCTTAAACAATGGCTCCCCTACACATTTTACCACCCATAACACTTTCACAAACGTTGATATTTCATTATCCAATTCCCAACTTCCGCCACTGTGCACATGGAAAACACTTCCCAACCTTCACGGTAGTGATCACTACCCAATATTAATAACGATTCAAAAAAGTGCTTGTGCTACAAAAACGAAACTCAAACCTAAATATAAAACCGATTTTTCAAACTGGACTTTGTATCGAAATAAATGCGATGAATATATATCCAATATTAAAAGCAATACAAACGTCAACCAACAGGCTGCGTCCATAGTTAAATGCATCAGGTCAGCAGCAAACATCAGTATTCCCGAAACTAAAGGAAACGTTGTTAGATCCCATGTAATATGGTGGAACTCTACATTAGACGCATTACGCAAACAAAAACAACGTCTTTGGCATAATTTCAAGCGTTTTAGAAGCGATTCAAACTTGATACTCTATAAAAAACATAATGCAATCTTCAGGAGATCTGTCAAAGAAAGCAAAGCTGCCTCCCTACAGAAATTTACTGCAAATATCAAACCTAGCTCAACATCTCAACGTATGTGGAATGATATAAAGCGCATTACAGGAGCAAAATCTTCAAACATTATAAACATTTTAGAGTCAGGACCAACTACGCTCACTTCATCAATTGATATCGCTAACTGCTTTGTAAAACATTGGTCAGAAGAATCTGATGACAAAAATTTTTCTCAGTGCTACCGACAATACAAATCCAATTCCATACACCAAACATTTAATCCTCAATATTACAATAAAAATGCTACGAAAATTGAAACACCAATCAATATAACAGAGTTGGAAGACGCTTTACATTCTGCCAAAGGTAAAACACCTGGTGATGATCGCATTCCATACCCAATGTTAAAAAATTTAAGTTTTGCAGCAAAAAACCACATTCTCTCACTTTTCAACAACATATTTATATCCAGTGTTTATCCTCAAGCTTGGAAAACTGCAGTTATTATCCCTATTCCAAAGCCAAATAAAGACCATCATACAGTAACTGGATTTAGACCAATATCTCTTTTACCTTGTATAGGTAAAACGCTAGAAAAAATAATCGCCAGACGGCTTATGTGGTTCATAAAAACGAACAACTTTATCACTCCCAACCAAGTCGCGTTTATGAAAAAACAAGGTACCGACGATATACTGCTCTACCTTCAACATTATATATCAAAAGCTTTATCTACCAGAAATCACGTCAGCATTTTATCCACCGATTTTGAAAAGGCCTTTGACCGCATTGGTATCCACGTCATCTTGCAACAGCTAGCCAGTTGGAACATAGGGCGAAATATGTATTATATTATTAAGAGCTTCTTGAGTAACCGGAAAATAAAAGTTTCAGTTAACGGCCAGCTTTCTAAAACATTACCTCTAGATAATGGCATACCCCAAGGATCGCCATTATCTGTCGTATTATTCGTAATTGCTTTTAACCAATTCAGTAAAATTATCTCCACACAAAAACACATCGAACATGCAATTTATGCTGATGATGCGATTATTTTTACAAAACTTCAAGATAACAACAAAGTCAGGGAGATTTTTTCTAACACCTTGAAAAGCATTAATAAATGGTGCTCATCTTCTGGAGCTAAGCTTTCTATTGAAAAGTGCAGTCTTTTACATATCTGCAAAAAACGCAACTGCTCTATTTCCGACTTAGAATACAACAATATTAAAATCAAACGAGTAGATCATCTTCGCATACTGGGAGTTATTTTTGACAAAAGTTTTACCTTCAAACAACATTGTCAACAACTTAGGAAAAACTTAAATACAAGACTAAATATTGTAAAATACCTAACATCCAAAAACGTTATGATTCACATTTCAACTATGATTAATATTACACGATCTATTTTACTCTCAAAAATCGACTATGCTCTCCCCATTTATGGTTGGTGTGCACCATCTCATATAAAACTAATACAGGGTCCTTACCATGCAGCAATCCGTCGTAGCATTACAGCATTCCCTACCAGTCCCACCGCAAACATTTTAGCTGAAGCTGGAATGCCATCTATCAAGGAGCGAACTATATATCTAACGTACAAACTTATACCCAAAATTTTTATCAGCCGAAACAAAATTTTGTATCAAGAGGTCATCAAAACTATAAGCAGTAGACGTATACCTAAACTTGAATCTACAATTGTTCGATGTATAAATTTTTCTCGTAATATCAACTTAGATATTCGCCCTATATATATAAAACCACAATCAGAACCATCATGGATGATTGAAAACTCATCTTTTTTATTATCAATGGTTGATTTTCCGAAGTCCACTACTCCATCTGATGTTTATAAGCAAACATTCTTAAACATTTCCGACCACTTAATCGGACAAAATTGGAACTTATTGTACACTGATGGATCTAAGTCCAATGGTTCCACCACCTTTGCTGCAGTAAAGCAAGATGGCGATCTCATTAATATTGGTTTCATCAATGATTACTGCTCCAATTTTACAGCAGAAGCCTTAGCCATCCTCGTAGCCGTAGAATTTGCCTCAGAAAACGATCAGAAATATATAATATGCACTGACAGCCTCTCTTCTATTCTTGCCACAAAAAATTCCCTGCACGATTCACCATTAATAAATAAAATCAGAAACAAATGTATTCAACAAAAAAGTAAAATTAAAATAATGTGGGTGCCTTCACATGTAGGTATAGTCGGAAACGAATATGCTGACTCAGCGGCAGAAGAGGCCAAACGTCGACCACTTCTTAAATATTCAACCTGGGAACCTCGGGATATACTAAATACCATCTCTACTTATTTGAATAATTCAAAATCACAAAAATGGTTAAGCTATCAACATTATTATAAGACTTTTAATCCACTGGGAATCAAAGCAATCTACCCGGAAAACTGTACTAGAAAAGAAACTAGCACTATTGTACGCCTTAGAATAGGCCACTGCAAATTTTCACACAAATATATTTATGAAAAATCAACTCCACCTATGTGTACCTCATGCAATACACAACTTAACGCTAAACATATTCTAGACGAATGCACCCACTTTAATTCATCCAGAACCAGTATTTTCGGGTCTAAAAAACCCACTGATATGCTAAAAAATATATGTGAAATTAATATTAAATTAATTTGTAAATTCATACTCGAAAATAGTTTACAAAACCTCATTTAAAATGAAAATGCTCAGAGTCGAAAGCCATTGCAGCTAGTACTCCTTATCCCAAATTAATTATTGTAATTGTATTATTGTAATTAATAAATAAATAAATAAATAAATTTTATGTAGGAATATAATGTTTTTGAATTTAATATAGGTGTCAAAAGACATGTGTAAGAATGACGCGGGTATTGGGATACATGATCAAATTTTCTTAATCCAAAGATATAGCGAATAATGTTGTTGAAAGTTACAGTAAGTTTTCTGTTATCCCTAGAGTTGCAACCTGTGAAAACCTCAGATGCATATAGTAATGTTGGTAAAAGATATGTTTTAGCAAGTAGCAATCTTATTGTCAGTGGAGTAAAGTGCTCCACAATTGTAACCGGGCAATAATTGAGGCAACAATAACGTAAACTTGTATAATTATGAAGTGGTATATCACTCTGTCAGATTTGCCCGAGACGATGGCGAAAACACAAATACAATTTAAGGTAGTTGATCAAGAATTAAAAGGAAAGTTTGCATTACGTATAGAATCCTGAAAATATGTCGCCAGTTCTTTTTGAGTTTATTAAGTATTGAATCAATAGAGCTAACTTGTGGGGTGCATTTGCGTATCTACATTGTTTGATCATAAGAGTCGTATTTATTGATCAAAACATTACCTTATAAAGGGGGAGGACAACATTAAAATTTTACTAGCAGATTCCAGCCCTCGAAATTCGAGTGCAAATTCTAGAAAATTTTATTGTTCAATTAATAAAGACTTTAAGGTATGCTAATCAATTTTAGCTAATTCACGATTCAACACTATTTAAATATTATTATTTATTGGTTTATGTCCAAGATTATTTTTCAATTCAACACCATTATTACTGTGAATGAAGAAAACAAACTAATTTTTTTTTACAAACACAATAACAGATTTAATAAAAATGCACATAGAATTGTATAATTTTATGCAGGTGTTAGTAGGAAATTTAAATTTTACTCCAACAAAAATTAAAAATTTAAAAATCTGTAAATCTGATGGACAGCTAAAAAGAAAAACCTTTCAAATAATATATGGTTTGGTAAAATAATCGCATTACCTATTAATATTATAGGTATATTAAAATAAAAGCGAAATTGGCAGTTAAAAAATAATTTTGTAATAACTCATAATTTTGGTTAAACAAAATAAAGTTCTTAGTTATTCATTTATTGCCTAGGGCGCCTCAAATGCTTGGGCCGGCGCTGGATAAGTGTTGTAATAGGTTTGTGCTAGCGCATCTTACTATGTTTCGAGTCCACAAACTTAATTTTGATTCAGTCACAAGGTTGAAGTTTTTTTTTTTTCAAAATAAAAGCTAAAAAATAAATTGTCAATCGATGCAAAAGAACATACTTCCCGTTTGTAAAACAAAGTTGAAAACAATATTAAAATGATACTCAGAAATATTTGTATTAAGATATAAAATATAGTTTGTATTTTGCTTAAAATTAATGTTTTATGTTTTAAGCACTTATAAGGGACTCTAGTATATATAGTCAATACTGAGCAGATTTTGGGCCTTTAATAAACTTGCAATCAACAAAAAATTAGATCTGACCCAATAGCGAAGTAAACAACACTACGCCACCTTTTTATTAATATTTTTATAAACGTTTTATATATTTCACCAAAAATTTTTTGTGATTGATATAAAATATTGTTACGAATTCCTTTTTTTTTGATTCTAAGAAAACTGACTAAATTTTGTACGGTTCAAAAAAACACTGGACTCTATTTATTACTAACTGCTCAAATTTCAATGAAATTTTACTAAACTAATTTTATTTCTAAGAAAAATTTGTTGAACAGATCATGCGTGACCTCTTTATTAACATTCCAATGGCTCATTCCTCTACAGAATTTCATAAAACAGTCAAATTTTCAATCATAGCAAATACTTACTTTCTTTGCAAGTATTTTTTCTCCAAATCTTCAACATATTAATTAAATTTATTTAAATGTTTTTGAACTCTATACCAACTGACCGTATTAAAAATATATTTGTTACCTAAACAAGTTTTTTTTTTAATAAAAATTTTAAGGCGTTTCGGTGTCTGTTTTTTGTATTTTTTGTTTTGTGGCTTTATTACTTGAGGTCAAGTTCAAACTAAAACTATCCCAAATTTTACAACACATCTTTACTGCTTTATGGCAATAATTATGTTACAATTGTAAAAACAAAACCAAGACAGGCAAAAAAAACAGTGGCTTCTTATTAAAAACAAAATCATATGGTTTAATGAATTGTTTACTATGGTTAGTGTTGTTTCGAGTCATAAAGTTTAGTAGCGTAAGGTCATAAAACAAATGAAATTTTACAATAAAAATGATCACAAATTTTGCAGACGTATTTAATAAGAATTACGAACCAATATTTAAATTTTTTTTTTTAAATATAACTAAATAAAATATATTTGAATAAAATGCAATTTTTGTAATTTTATAGAAAACTATGTACAAGAAACAAAATATAAAAATAATTAAATTTTTAGGATTCTTTGGCCAGAATATAATTTTGTAAAGCTATTTTGATGAGATAGAATCTGACATTAGAATTCATGGAACAATGGTGAAAATCATAACCTAAAAATATTGCGATATTTGGTACTTACAGTGAGCGTGACTTAAAATCGTACACATCTTAAATAACGATTATGTGCTGCATCGGAGTGTTTTTTTTAGTTAGGAATAATTAATCAAAATCAGTATAGTCTCTTTAATATTTCAACTTATTATCTCAAAGAGGAAATTTAAAAGTTCACTGAAAAAAAAGATATTTCATATTCACAACTCAAAAATAGTAAAACAACAACTAAGAAAATTATAGTCGGTCTAGACCGACTATATGATACCCTATACCATGCGTTTAGAAACCCTATCTCTTAGGCCCAACTAACTGGACATAGAAAATAAGCAAAAACCAAATTTGAGCGGGATTTTTATTAATGAAAAAGTTCATATCGGATGCTATATCTATATGGGGACTAGGTCCAAAAATGGACCAATCCTGATCATGTTTGGTAAAGTCTATTGTATTTTGCAAAAATATATACAAACAAATGTTGAGAAGAATCAGTGCAATATTTTTGTTTTTAATAGATTTAAGTGAAGATCGGGAAGCAGTCTATATGGAGCCAAAGGGATCATTTTTAGACTTCTCATTAATGGATGTAATAAACGCATACAAATCCAATT
The DNA here is from genome assembly GCA_963682025.1 of Cordilura impudica. Classification (NCBI taxonomy): domain Eukaryota; kingdom Metazoa; phylum Arthropoda; class Insecta; order Diptera; family Scathophagidae; genus Cordilura; species Cordilura impudica. The sequence goes on from OY821518.1 coordinate 284,768,492, forward strand.
TGAGTAAGATCTATTTGGATCTTATGGCAATTTATGTCGATTTCATATGGGTCATTTGTATGGGGGCTAGGTCTGAACATGGACCGATTCTCACCAATTTCAATAGCGTTCATCCCATGGCCAATAAAAGCTTATGGTACCAAATTTCATCAAAATATATTCATATTTGCGACCTGCAGTTTGATTACAAGGACACACAGACGGACGGACGGACGAGCGGACGGACGGACCTTGTTAAATCAACTCAAAAAGTGATTCTGATTCGATCGGTATAATTAAAGATGGGTCTAGGTCAAATATTTTTGGTTGTTACAAACAGCAGCACAAAGTCATTATACCCAAACCACATAGTGGTATAGGGTATAAAAATAACAAGGGATAAACTCGGCTGCGTCGAATCATTGACGCCTTCCACCTGCGCCATTAAATCAATATTACAACCAATTTTGGGTACGGCTACCACTTTAAAACTGTTGCTGATAATAAAACTTTAAGTTCGAATACGAATTAAGTTACAAAAATTGCATAATTTTTCTTTTAATAGAGTAAAAAACCTATAAGTTCCCTATGTTCTTCATAGACCACAATTCAATTCATTATTTAACGCAGCCGGCTTTATAATATTTATATTTATGTTTATTTAATTAATTACATTATTAGAACAATATAATATAATTCTTTAATAGTTCAAAAGTTATTACGTAATGAAAGTCATAATTAGTACATTTTTAAATAAGTAAGAAAATTATAGTCGGTCTAGACCGACTATACGATACCCTATACCATGCGTTTAGAAACCCTATCTCTTAGGCCCAACTAACTGGACATAGAAAATAAGCAAAAACCAAATTTGAGTGGAATTTTTATTCATTTTTTTGGTTGCAGATATGAAAAAGTTCATATCGGATGCTATATCTATATAGGGACTAGGTCCAAAAATGGACCGATCCTGATCATGTTTAGTAAAGTCTCTTGTATTTTGCAAAAATATGTACAAAGAAAATTTGAGAAGAATCAGTGCAATATTTTTGTTTTTTAATAGATTTAAGTGAAGATCGGGAAGCAGCTCTATATGGGGTCAAAGGGATCATTTTTGGACTACTCATTAGTGGATGTAATGAACGCATACAAACCCAATTTGAGTAAGATCTATATGACAATTTGGATCTTATGGCAATTTATGTCGATTTCATATGGGTAATTTGTATGGGGGCTAAGTCTAAACATGGACCGATTCTCACCAATTTCTATAGCGTTCATCCCATGGCCGATGAAAGCTCATATACCAAATTTCATCAAAATATATTCATATTTGCGACCTGCAGTTTGATTACAAGCTTTACATGGACACACAGACGGACGGACGGACATTGTTAAATCAACTCAGAAAGTGATTCTGATTCGATCGGTATAATTAAAGATGGGTCTAGGTCAAATATTTTTGGTTGTTACAAACAGCAGCACAAAGTCATTATACCCAAACCACATAGTGGTATAGGGTATAAAAATAGAAAAAAAATCTGTAATATTAATAGGCCAAGCGATTTCTTGTGACCGATGTTTTGCTCTACCGTTTTATCCCGCTTTTGACCAAACGTATATTATTTGAAAGTCTTTTTTTTAGCCGATTTGCAGATTTACAGATTTTTTAATTTTTTCCTTTATTTTGAGTAAATTGCATTTAAATTTGCTACTAACCGATACATAAAATTATACAATGCAATGTGTGTGTTGTGTTTATTAAATTTGTTAATGTGTTTGTAATAAATATGAGTTTGTTTTTTGTGTTGATTTGTGATTTGGATATAACTGATTAGCATACTTTTAGGGTCTATATTTAATGAAAAAAAAAATTTCGTAGAATTTGAGGGCTGGAATCTGCTAGTAAAAATTAAAACATTAATACAAAGTTAGCAATATAAATTTATTATTAAAAATTTAACAATACAAATATGGAATTGACTGTCAAGGTCAAGAGAGTAATTTAGAATATATGTAGTTAGAAAAGGAAATATTTAATTGTTTAAAGCTGATTTTCCTTGCAATTAGTTTTAACTTTGTAGGTAAGGTGTTCCACAGTTAATGACATTAACGAAAAAGAATCTGTGTTTAGGTGGCTGTATCGTTGAATAATCAATGTCATACATCTTCTAGACCTACCGAAATCAATTTTTCATACAGATATGCGGGTGTTTTTTGGTGAAGTAATTTCTGTAGGAATAACAAGTTTCTCATTCGAAGAAAGTCCACTAAGTATCATTTTTCTCCACCCTGATATGCTACTGAACCGCTGCAGACCATAGGCATATCGTGTAGCATTATTAAAAGAGACCTGCAGCTTATGTAAAGAGTTGGAGTCAAGTTTGCTATAAACTTCTGCGGAATTTGAAATTAAGGAGACTTTCATCTGAGTTATTAGTTTTCTCTTAATTTCGGTGTAAAGTTGGAGAACAAGCTAAGGTTACGAAGGGTAAGATACACATTACGTACTATATTATTAATACGATCACCACATGACAGGGTGGAGTTAATATAAAAGCCCAAGTATTTTACCTTTTCTACTTACTTGAGAGTAGAACTTCCCAGGAAAATTCCTGGCAGTAAATAACATTTAAGTTTGTATCTACTAATTGGTAAAATAGTTGAATTATTTGGATTAAGCAATAGATTATTCACATCTGCCCACTTCCCTATTGCCTCTAAGTCTTTGTGACTTATTCGAGATTCGAGATGTAAAGCTGTAAATTATCAGCAGATGCATGGACTCTGACACATTTGCAAACATTAAAACATCATTTACAAAAATACTGAATAAAAGCGGTCCAAGAACAGATCCCTGTGGGAGCCCAGATATAACCATCTTCATACAAGATTCCCTATCGCCCACTATAACCTTCTGAGCTCGCCTGGACAAGCGATTTTTCAAAAGAGTAATGGCTGAATCGGTAAAACCAAAGAGATGTGTTAATTTACGACAAAGTATCATATGATTTACGCTATCAAAAGCCTTCGAAAAGTCCAACAAGCATATAAATGAGAAATTCCACAGAATCATTTTCTGATCTAATGTCATCAATAACTTTCAGAGCTACTGTAGTACAGCTATGGAAAAAAAGAAATCCCGATTGAGCTAAAGGGGGAAGTTCATTAGTATTAAGTTATTCGATAATTTGCTTTGACATAAGAGACTCAAATATTTTCAACAGAACGGAAAGAATGCAAATTAGGCGATTGTCACTAGGACAGGTGGCAGAAATAAACTTTGCCACAGGAATTACCCTACCAATTTTCCACAATTTTAGGAAAATCGATGTAGTTCGACAATGCATAGAATTTTCTGGACAAAATACCTTTGCTGTTTGTCGACTTCATCAAAATGTGAATGATCCGAAACCTGTGCTCCATAGTTTGGACCACACTGCAAACTGCTTGAAAGGGTTGCCATTTAGCACTGACTGTAATGTTCTTCTTAATTAGAAAACTCTTCCAAGTCGCTTTTATACTGTTCTTGGCAGAGTTATTTCTATTCTCAATATGTTGTCTGAAACCCATCCTCAGAGTAAGTGTCATTCTCAAAATATCAGAAACTAGGTACAATCTTTATCTCATTGCCATCAAAAGTTCTTTTCTCTTCGCTAGCTCTTCTCCCCCCATTTCTAAACACCATTATTTCTGATTTGCTTAGGTTGACTTCCAAGCTCCATTCCTGACAATATTTTTCCAGGTTTTTTTTTTATCATTTTCTGCAACGTACTTAGTTTGTCTGCCATGATAACAATATCATCTGCATATAGTAACAGTCTGATGTTAATATCATCTATATATGGACCTCCACCCAATGATTCATGTATGTAAGTCATTAATGTAGAGAGCACATAATAAAGGTGATAACAAACATCCCTGCTTCACCCTAAATTTTGTTTCGAATTCTTACGACATCTCCATTCCAGTCCATACCACTGATTTTGTGATTCTGTAAACAGCTTCTAAAAAGTTCACAATCTTTGTTGAAATACCCATTTGATGAAATTTATAAAATAGTAATTTTTTAGACACTTTGTCGAACGCAGCTTTGAGATCAACAAAAAACGCGTACACCTTCTTCTTCTCATGAAACTTTAAATGCAAAATCGCCGCAAGGTTATACAGATTATCTACTGTCGAATACTGCTTTCTAAATTCAGCTTGATATTCTGTTAATACGTTGTGTTTTTCAGCCCATTCATACAATCTTTCATTTATCACGCCCATAATAATTTTCGCAACATACTTTATAAATGATATGCCTCGATAATTAGTTGGTATGTTGGATTCAGTTACTATAACATGATTATATGCTTCTGTTAAGTCTTTTAGCAGTTCTCTTGGTGCGTTTTCAAAAAATTCGTTGGCACTCTGTCGATACCTGGCGCTTTATTATATTTTGCCTTAGCCAAAAATCTTATGATTTCTTCTACTGTTAAATTTGCATCTAAATCTGGGTCACATTACCAAAATGCTGCATATGAGATATCATTTTCGATTTGTGGAGGATTTAGATTTTCGAAATAAATTCTAAAGCTCGCGGCTGATACTTCTGGGCTCACGTGCAGTTTATCTTGTCTAATCTTTCTGACTATACTCCACCATTCCTTGTTGTTTTTGATAGAACATATTTTTATCTCTAAATTCTCAAAATATTGCAGTTTTTTCGCGCATACCTCTTTGTATTTTCTGTTTGCAATAATATAAACTTTTCTCTGTTCTTCTTCGGGCGTTATCCTATATAGTCTAAGGATTTGAAATGACTCATCTCTTGCCTCAAAGTATTGTTTATCAAACCATTTATCTTTAAAATTTTGAGTTCTGGGTTGCTTAAAAATGGCCTGAAGGTGTTTTTATTATGTTTCTTATGTCTTTCAGCTTAATAATATGATTCCTCGGTTTTATCAGCTCCAGATTATATTTCGCTTTTCGCTGAAAATCATTTTATTTTTTTTCCACCCATGCCAGCTTTGGTAACAAATTAAAGGGTTCTGTTTCCTGATTTTCCATATCAATTTTCATAGTTAGATGAATTGGAAAAATGATCCGACCATATACATTCTTCCACTGAAATTCAGTTAACATTCTCAAGAATATCTTGTGATACGGATATCTTGTGATACCTCTCGTAATACCATTCAGCACCATCATTCCATTATCAGTACAGCACTTCATAAAACGTCTACCTTTGCTATTTATAATTTTGTCCATAGATGATCTGATACTATTACCGACTTTAAATGAGTTCCAAATGATCTTCTCATATCCCTGTTACATTTCACCTATTCTAATATTTAAATCTCCAATTACTATGGGGTTATTAATATTTTCATAAATAAATAGCTGCTGGACTTTTTCAAAATCTTTTTCCCAGTCAGCGCTTATTAAATACAATGGTACTATTGTGATTGTTTTCTGTTTAATTTGTAATTTTATCATATCTACACTTCGTATTTTGCAATATTCTTGTCCTATTCCTTCTTCAACCAAACTATTTTAACTGCCTACATACAACCATCTATGTTTCATCCAAAGTTACTAGTTCTTTTTACCGGTTTCCAATATGTTTTGAAGTTACCAAGATACTTTATAAAGTTTTCAATTTTCCTTTTCGTTAAATGAGTTTCCAACTGTATTTCAATATCATAGCTACTAATATATTTAAAAAAAAATCACTAAATAATATTTTATTTTCCAGCCCATGTATGTTGTATGATAAGATTTGTTTTCTTTTTGTGGGGTTACTATATTATCAATCCTTTTTGTACTTACAATACTTTGAATTATTTGTTTTCTTTGAACGGCTTTTAACAGTTTTTTTTTTAAATTAAGTTTAATACTTTCATAATCTAAATTAATATTTAAGATACTTCCACTATAATATTTCTCAATTCATCATCACCAGTTTTTGAGCCGCACATGAGTTTATTTTCTCTGATCCAGAATAAACATTTTCCGCCGATCATCAGTCTATCTCCTCTAACTCCAATATGCTTGCTTTGGTTGACAGCCAGTATATCTATACGAAGCTTCGTCATTACCTTTTGTTTCTGTTGCCGGTCTCCACTTAACTTTGTTTACTGACTCTAAATATTGTCAAGGCCTCAATGCTGTTAAATTTTTTTTAGCGTTATAAGTTATTGAACTGTTTAGTGTTCATTCTGTAGACCATAAGTCGGCCGGCCAAGCATTTTTCGTCTACTCTTGTTTACACTTTTTATTGGTCTTCAATTTTATTTATAAATCTTAAAGAAAGTACCTTTATTTGTGTACCCAACAGAGGTACAGAGCTAGGGGGAAGGATATATGCACAGATTTGTATAATCAGACCTGGGTCAAGAATTTGTGATAGTTTCAATCTTGGAAGAAAAATGCAATAGTGTTTTTGCAATGAATTTTTATAACTATTTTGTCTTTTCTTTGTGCTTAAAAACATTTTTTTTTTATTAAAATTTTCCCGCATTAATAAATAAGAAACGCAAACATTTTTTTTAAATATTTTATTTAATATATTTTCTTTTTGTCATCATTTAAAAAACATTTTGTTCTTAATACACTTATTTACAATTTTAATAATATAAAAAAAAATTATTTATTTATAATAACATAAGAAGAAAATTAATATACACACAAAAAATATACAAACAATTAAAAAGAATTTTCTGTTCCAAAGCGCAAATAAATGCCATAAAGTAAAGAAAAGAAAAATGTACAAAATAATTTTATAACAAAAACATAAAAAATAGTTTAAAATATGATATAAATAATAACAATTGTTAAAATATACTACATAAATTTTAAACATTTATATACAATTTTTTGAATTTATCTTTAGAATTTTATATAAATTTTTTAAAATATTTTTATTTTTCATTGTTGTTTATAACACTAGCTTTTCCTATACTGAAATCAGCAAATCATAACGAGTTTATCACAATTTTTGCCAGGAAAGTTCTAGAAAAAGCTGAGTATTTGATGGTGATTGAAACTAAGAAATTGATATAATTTTTATTATTATAAAAATTTAGTTTGGCTGTGTGTTTTGGGTATTAAAATTCTTAGATGGTATTTTCTTTTAAGTTCTTAAAATCTAAGTGGCAGTGTTGAAATTAAGTTCTTAAACAATTTTCTTTCCTTTGCTTTGAAGCAAATTTCGCTCTTAACAGAAAAAGTTCAGCATACCTAGTGGCAAAGTTTCTTTTTGAATAAAGAATTTTCGTAATAGAAAAAAGTTAGAAGAATTAAAACTAGTTTTGTTTATTTGCTGTTATCGAACAAACAAAAAGAAATCATTTACACTTTGTTTTTGGGTTTGTAGATGAATTAGTTAAGTCAGAAAGAGATTTACTTCTTTTTAAGGTAACCATGACCACTGGAACCACCGTGGCCACTGGAAGAGAAACCATAACCGCCGGATGAGAGTCCATGACCACCTGAAGAGATACCATGACTAATAGAGGAGATGCCATAACCACCACCATAACCGCCGGATGAGAGTCCATGACCACCCGAAGAGATACCGTGACTAATAGAGGAGATGCCATGACCACCACCATAACCACCACCATAACCACCGGATGAGAGTCCATGACCACCCGAAGAGATACCGTGACTAATAGAGGAGATGCCATGACCACCACCGCCAGATGATAAAATTATACCACCACCATGACCACCACCAGATGAGAAACCATGACCACCACCAGATGAGAACCCACTACCGCCACCATAGGACTGACCATATGAAACAGCTGCTGGACCATGTTGTACTACAGAGTGAGAAACAACTGGTACTGCTACAGGTACGGCTACAGGTCTTTCAACGGTAACAGGAACATGCTTGGTAACATGAACAGCATAGGGACGATCAACGGGTACTTGAACTGGATAGGGTACGGGACGATCAACTGTATAAGGAACACGTTTTTCCACAGTGTAGGGTTGGGGTACAGGTACGGGTACTTTAACTGGATAAGGACGATCGACTGGCACTGGATAGGGACGATCTACCTTTACAGGTACTTCAACTCTAACCTGTTTCTCGACAACAACGGGGTATGGTTTTTCGACGGTAACGGGGTATGGTTTAGGCACAGTAACTTGATAAGGACGATCTACTGGTACATGGACGGGTACTTGAACATGTTTAACAACTTCGTAGGGTTGTGGCACTGGTACGGGTACTTTGACAGGCACTTGAACATGTTTAACAACTTCATAGGGCTGGGGTACTGGTACCTTAACTGGAACTTGAACATGCTTAACAACTTCATAGGGTTGTGGTACGGGTACTTTAACGGGATAAGGACGATCGACAGGTACTTGAACAGGTACTTGGACTTTCTTGATAACTTCGTAGGGTTGGGGTACATGGACGGGCACTTTAACATATTCCTTAGTATGAATTGGTACCTTTTTGATAACTTCGTAGGGTTGAGGCACGGGTACCTTAACTTCGACGGGAACATGTCTGATATGTTCAACTGGATAGGGACGATCGACAACATGTGGTACTGGAATGCCCTTCGTTATGGTAATAGTCTTGTGAACATCAGCTTGTTTGCTAATTAAAAATGGATGATGAGCATGGCCGTCCGAAACGATACCTCCACCAGAATGACCATAATAACCTGGTCCTGAGAGTCCGCTATGACCGTAACCTTGACCGTGGCTAACGGAACCTTGACCGATATAACCAACATCTAAACCAGAATGACCATAGCCGTAACCCAAGTTGAGCAGACCACGTTTGTCTAGTTTCTTTTCTAAGGGTACCTTCTCTTCAACGACAGCACTTTCGACTGACTTCTTGGCAGCAGTTTCAGCATAAGCTGAAGCCACAAGTAATGTGGCAAGACAGATCTAGAGAGAAGAAAAATATAAAAGGAAATTTGTTGAAAATATATGCAAAAATAAGCAACAGCGAATAATAAGCTATTTGAACTTGACTTTTTATATTATTCAAAAGATAATAAATCAGCTTTTAGCTTAATTAATGTGTTTCTTCATCAAATGTAATTAAAACTGTTTTCATTTAAAAACTTTTGTTATTTCGTTTTTTTTGTGTTAAATTATTTTAAAAAGTTCATGTCTTAAGTCTTTTGATCACTATTATCTATACACAACGCCCACTTTTCAAGTGCTAATTTCCTTAGTTTAGTTGTGGTGTCGACAAATACCATCAACAAGCAACCTTGCCAAAGACATATTACACTAAAAACCTAAAAAAAAATCAAACATAATAATCAAAACACAAATTATGCAAATTTCCCAACTAAACTAAATGAATGAATAAAGCAAAAAACCACAAAACACAAAACACTTGAAGCAAAACATCAAAACTGTATAAACAATTTGAAAATGATTAAAAATATATTTAAAACAAAATGTAAGAATATACAAAATGCTATTGTAAACTGAAGCAGATTATACGATAAGTTATGTTTATTTTTGTTTTGTTTTGCACAGTTTAGTCAGACACCGGCTTTTTAGATCGAAAAACATCAAGCTATCGTTTAACGGGTTAGTGAAGGAAAACAAAATTTTGAAAAAAGTTGTCATAAGTGAGTTTTTTTAAGTTTTTTAATTTTTAAACAAGAATTTAGAAGAACAAATTTGGGTCTTTAATAAATTTTGAGGGAAAATAAGCCGTCAAATAAATTTTATGTATAAAAATATCTTGAAGAAAAAAAATTATATTATAAAAACAATTCAAAAACAAATTTCAATAACAAATAAATATCATTTGAAATTAAGTTTATACATATTAAAAAGTTATATCTATTATAATATTAATAGGCTAGGCGATTTGTTGTCACTGATGTTTTGTTCTACCGTTTTATCCCGATTTTGACCAAACGTATTTTATTTCAAATGTATTTCTTTTTAGCTATTCACCAGATTTACAGATTTTTAAATTTTTTCCTTTTTTTTTGACTAAATTGCATTTAAAGTTGCTACTAGCACATACATACAATTTTGCAATGCTATGTGTGTGTTTATTAAATTTGTTAATGTGTTTATAATAAAAATTAGTTTGTTTTTTCTGTTGATTTGTGAATTGGCTATAATTGATTAGCATACTTTTAGGGTCTTTATTTAATTTAAAAATAAAATTTCCTAGAGTTTGCGCTCGAATTTCGAGGGCTGGAATCTGCTAGTATATCAAAATTGCTAAAAAAGAAAAAGTTTCTTACATAATTTTTTTTTCTAAAAACCCGTATTTTTATAGTTAATAAATTTTAATCGAAAATTTATATTAGTAAACTTTTTTTAAGAAAAAATTTTTTAGGAAAAAATTTTACTCAAAAATTTTTTTACATTAAAAAAAAATTCTTACAATTAAAACAAATTTAGTAACCAGCACAAGAATCATATTAAAAAACTTTAAAAAATAATAAATTAAAAAGAAAAAATATGAAAAAAATTTTTCTCAAAAATATTGTTTTTGAAATATAAAAAATTTAATTAACGAAATAAATTGGATATTTTTGAAATAGTTTTGGTGTGAAAAAATTTTAAAATAATTCTTTCAATTTTGCTTCTCTTCCTTTTTAAAGATTTATTTAAAAAAAATTTACACAAAAATTTTTTCATTATTAAAAAACAACGTTAATAAGCGTTCTTTGAAAAAAAAAAAAATAAAACATATTCTACTCAAAAATATAAAATATAATTTAAAAATACACAAAATTTAATTTAAAAAAAAATAAAAATGGGTATTTTAAATTTTTGCTTGGTGTAAAATTAATTCTTATAATTTTCCACTACAGATTTGTTTAACGATTTATTAAAAATTGTTTAAGGAAAAAAAATTTATTAAGCAATATTGTTCTTGTAGTTAACGAATTTAAAAAAAATATATAAAATTTAATAAAACAACTAAAAAATTTAATAACCAGGACTAAAGTTGTATTAAAAAAAATTGAAAATATGTAAAATTTAAAATTGCAGTGGTTTAAGTGAATTTGCTTTATGTTAATATTATATTAATATTATATTTTTATTTCTTTGCTGTGATTTGATTTGTTATTACGAAACCCTTGAAAAGTCGACGAAAAATTTATGAAACGTTGGGCAAATGTAGTAAAACATTGTTTATATTTACATCGAAAACACTAGTCCATATTAGCTTAGATATAATAAATAAACTGGAAAACGGATATTTTTGAAAAAGTTTTTTTTTGTTTGTAGAAAAAATTTTAAAATAATTCTTTAATCTTTTTTTCGTATTTTTTTTTAAAACACTTATTTTACTCAGGAATTTTTTTATAATAAAAAAATTTAAAAAAAAAATAATAAAATAATTTTTTAGGAAAAAAAGGCAAAAAATAAAACATATTCCATTTAAAAATATAGTTTTTAGAGTTGACAAATTTTAATGAAAAATTATGTTAAATTTAATTAAAAGAATAAAAATAGATATTTCAAAAATATTTCTTGGCGAAAAAAAAATCAAAAAATAGTTCTTGAAATTTGTTATTGCAGTTTTTAGTGATTTAATGCAAATTTTTTAAGAAAAAAAAAATACGTAATAATATATTGTTCTTATAGATTCTAGAAACCGAAAGAAAAAATTATTATTAAATTTTTTTTGTGTAATAAATATTTAAATTAAAACGTTTGTTTTGTTCTCAAATATTATTTTAGTATTTATTTAAAATTTTAAAACCATATTTTTTAACTTTATCGTATAAAACTTAGCTCACTCAAAATTGGTCTTCTTATTAAATATATTCACAGAATCTTTATCAGTTTTCTGCTCTACAATTTTGAGAACAGGAAAGAGTTGATATAGAAAAATTTTCACCAAAAATTTATTATTTTATTTTTATATTAAGTTTCTTTTTCTTTAAAATAATATTGGACTGAAACATTTTAGGCCGTATGCAAAAAAAAAATTAAAGTGTTCTTTAAGTAATGTATATTTTTCATACAAAATTGTTGATAAGGTCTACTTGAATTACACTTTTATTTTTTTTTTGCATACGGCCCTTAGACTTTATAAATTTTTTTTGTGTATTTTTGAATTGGTAACATAATGTTTATATAAAAAAGTGAATGCGTAAAAAATTTCCGTTCTAAAAAAATTCAAAAAAGTTACAAATTTTATTGATATAAAATCAGTAAATTAAACTTTTTATATTTTTAAAATTTTGTAATATTTGTTGTTTTTTCAGCTTGTTATACATTTTTAATGAAATAAACAAAAATTTCTTTTAATGTTTAATTTGTATTAATAATTTTTATTTTTTTTTTATTAGACCCAATATTTCGACCGAATTCTTCGATCCGGTGTTAAATAAACAAAAAAAAAAAAAAAAATAAATAAATAAAAAAAATTTTTTTTTCGTGATAACAAATCTTTTATATAAATATTTAAGTGGAAAATTATTTTTAACGAATTTTTCAGTATTAAAATATTTCTTTCTATTTTTTTCATTCAAAATTCATCTTGATACTAAAAAGAAACTTTAAAATTTTATTGGATTTATATACATTTTGATGGAAAATTTTATATTTTGATTTTTATTTCTATGTTTTTATATATTAAAATCAATTTGCGGTACGAAAGATATTTAATTTGCAAGTTTATTTAGTGAAATATTTAAGCGAAAATACAATTTCCTTGGGAATAAATTAAAAATAATTTCTTCCTATACATAAATATGCTACTACCTCTCATCCCATCTATCATTCATGTTTCAGAAAGAAGCCCTAGTTGTTTTAATATTAATTATAATTTTCAAGTAAATTATATTTGAATCGTTTCCAAGTAAAAAATGTTGATCAAAAACCATAAATATGAATACACTTCGAGTCTTAGGTGTATTTCAAATTGTTTGTTTATTTTTATCGTTTCTTTTATGCTTATATTCTTTGGGTGGTAGTAAACACTGTCTTGCTTTGTTGACGGAAACGTCATGGTTGTAAAAATTAAAAAAAAATATTACAAATATTAATATTAAAATTTATGCGTGCAAAGGCTAAAATATTTAATTAAATGCGTAAAGAAGCTCTCAAGCATGTCAAATTTGTTAGAAATTGATGATTGGAATTATTGAATTAAATGAAGTTAATAAATTAGAATTTTATGGTTTTTATTTAATAATAAAAATCAGTCAAATTAAAAAAAATATATATAAATTTACATAAATGTTTTAAATATGATATTTATTTTCTTTATATATATATATATATATATATATACATATATATATATGTCATTCATATGACACAAATAACTCTTCGATTAGCTCTTTTCATTTAATTTTCATTAATATTATTTCAATTCCAGTCAGGTTTTCTGATTATGGTTTTTTAAATTTAATTTTCACTTGTTTCTTATGTTGTTCAATTTGTTTGTATTATTTTGGCCATGTTTTAAATTGAAGCCATATGAATGCGTATTGTAAGTGTTGTGTAGTCATACTTTCGCCTAATGATTACCTAATCCATTTTGATATTAAAGTCAACGCGATTAGATAATAGTTAGACTAATAAGTGTAGTGTAGTTTGAAATTAGTACAGGTGTCTCCCATTAAGAGATAATACTGTCAATGGAAAGAAGGTAATCGGGAAATGGTTTAGAGGTTCGTAGCTTAAGTCTTTTGTTTTGACGAATGTGCGTAAGTTTGCATAACTTATTAAGAATTTGCAGTAAACGTTTATAGGTATTTTGAATGGTTGTTTTTATTGTATAATATAGTGGATTTTTAGTTTGTTTTATATAAAAATTTTATTTAGATTTTGTTTATTAAAAAAATAACTCTTTAAAGAAATCTTTGTATTGAAATGAAACATATAAGATTTTATTCAATTATGTCTTGTCTACTGGTAATATTATTTTTTGCTGTTATATTAGGAAAATTCTATCTAATTAAAATTTGAATAAATTTTGTTTGGGTTATTTCTTTTTAAATTGTTAAGTTTTTAATAAACTTTTGTCTATATTTTTGTTAATTAAGAACTATGGGTTCTGAACTATAACTGATTGCAAAATCTTTAGATTTTTTTTAAAAAACTTTTTAAAGCGATGTGTAATATTTCTGTCTTGAATTTTCTCTCGCATAGAGGAAGTTACATATAATTTTTTTAACTTGAAAAATACTTTAATAGTTAAATCTTTATGGAAAATAGGTCGTAGTAAAATTAATTTCTTTTAACTTTTTTTAAATTTTGAGTGATACGAAGGAGGAAGAACTCACTAAGCACATACAAATTATTGAGGATATCCTGATTAGAGTAATATGTTTAAATTTTTTCAAAGTTTTTGTGTCCTAAGAAAGAAGAAGAATCCATCAGACCCATAAAACTCATTTAGATTTAACTAGTTATAATAGGTGACCAGAATAGTTACTGATTTTTTTGATATTAAAACTAGTCCCCTTAATTATGTCAAATTTCTAGGACAAGTAAATCTGTGGCATATGATAGAAGTATTTGTCCCATAAACCGAATCAGAAAAATTAAAAAAACCTTTTTTGGATATTCATAAAATTCTTTGGATCCTTGTGGATTTTTGAAATTTATTTCTTTCATTGCGACAATTTGAAATTGTTGTTCATAATTTGCAATAATAATTTGTTTAGAGCAATTTCCCATACGTCATTATTTTTAAGAATTTGGAAAACGTGTAGTTAAGAAATTTAATGTACAAAGATATGAGATCGTTTGATCATAAGAAAATTATTGTTTAAGTTTCAAAAGAAAATGTTACGGGATGAATCTTAAGAAAAGTTTTATAGACTTAATTTATTTGAGATAGAAATTAAAATCTGTTAGAATAAAAATATTTTACAAAGCAAGCAATTTTTTAAAATTTTTATTTCAGTATATCAAAAAAAAAAATTTTCGCTAAAAAACTAAAAAAAAAATTATTTATCCACGAAAAATTTTTTTTAATAATCAATAATGTATCTTAATTATTTCCTATAGAAAATATTTAAAAAAAATATTTTACAAAACAAGCCTTTTTTTAATTTTTTTTTTCAATATATCAAATTAGAAAAAAAATTTTATTTTTCGAAAATATCAATTGATATTATTATCTGAATTATTTAATCGAATATATCAGAAAAAAAAATTTTTTTTCCAAAAAGAAAAGAAAAAAATTATTTTTTTTTTCACAGTTTGCAAAAAACAAAATTTTTTTTAATTTAAATAAGATTTTGATCAAAATTATTTTTATCAAAAATATCACCGTAATATGAATTATTTTAATCGAATATATCAGAAAAAAATTTTTTTTCCAAAAAGAAAAGAAAAAATTAATTTTTTTTCACAGTTTGCGAAAAACAAAATTTTTTTTTTTAATTTAAATAAGATTTTGATCAAAATTATTTTTATCAAAAATATCGCCGTAAAAATATTTAAAAAAAATTTATTATTTTTCCATAAATTTCAATTCGTTTCATAAAATATCAATAAAATTTGAAAATATCATCCAAAAATTATATAATTCTGGAGTTTTTTTTTTTTATAATATGAATAAAATGTAATTATTCCTTATTAAAAATATGTTCTACTGTTGTGTTTAGAAGGCTCGGGAATAATTAATTATATATAAAGCTCGTGTCTAAAGTCTTTCGTTTTCTCAACTAAATACACAAATTTAGTATAAAATGGATACTCAAGACTTTTCTTGAATGATTATTTCATTTAAAAGGATCTCTTTTGTTGAAAATATAAAGTTTGTGCCTTAAGTCTTTTGTCTCTAAATCAATAAAAAATAGTTGAACAACTGAAAATCCCAACTAGAATATTATAGTTCCTTAAGTTTTATATCGAGGGCCTCTAAATAATTTAAACCATATTATCTTTTGTTTGTTGAAACACAATTCTCAAACTATTAACTTCTTAATAACTGGCAACATTACACAGTTTAGTATTTACTTTCTTCAACCATTTGAAAACACTTTTTCCGAAAATTTATATACAAAAAATAATTTATGAATCAATTAAGAAAATTAAATTTTTTCACTTTTTTACTTTTTTTACACTATTTAAAAAATCATTTTATACTTACAAAGATTTTCATGATGATTATTTTATAGATTACACACACCCACTTTTTAGAGCAAAGTTAGCGGCTCACTAAAATAAACAATAAATATAATTAAAAATAAAACGAATTAAAAAAATATATTTAAAACACTTTTATTAACAAAACAATAAATAGTTTTAAAATTATTTGAAGATTTTACAAAAAATATATAAAATTTAAAACTCTTTAAGCACCTTGTTATATTGAAACTATTAAAAAAACTTTATGAAGTACTACAATAAAGGATTGTAGAATCCGCTACGATTCCAAACCTTTAACTGGATGCTGTCTTTGGTCAGTTGGTGGCTTATATACGCCGCACATTTATTACGATTAAAACACAAAATATTGAGTTAAATTTGTTTAATGCAAAGACCAATTAAAACCAAAATTCAACACAAGAAACCATCAGCAGTGAGAGAGAGTGAGCGAGAAAGAGAGCTCAATAAAATAATTTGTTTTTGCAAAATTATATCATATTATTTGAAAAATATTTAAAACAACAGCTTTTGCGGTAAATGGTATGGTAAATTTTGAATAAAAATTCAAGAGTGGTTTAACTGTTTTCAAAGAGTAGTTAAATGCATTCAAAAAAGTGAGAGTAGCTTTAATCAAAGACAACAAAAGCTTTTTTTCAACAAATTGAAAATGAGAGTGTTGTGAAAAAGTAAAAAACGACGCATACTAACAAACACTAAAAGCAAAACAAATATTTAAACATTTTTTAAGTAGTTTACAAAATATTTTTGAGATTTTTTTTTTTTTTTAATTTAAGAAAATTAAAAACAAAATAACAAAAATTTCTAACCAAAAATTTTCCACAAGTTTTTAAAACTAAAGATCAAAAATCAAAATATTTAAGAATTTTATATGCATCAATACCAATACATATTAGGTAACCACCACATCCAAAAAAATCGCTTCAAAAATGTCACTGTGTCTGTGGTACTTCACACAAACTTTAATAAAATTCTTATTTTTTAAATAAAATTTAAATACATTTGCAAACCCAGCTACTCATACAGTGATATCGAATTTTCTTAGCATTAGTAGAATTCCTTTAGAAATAGCTTTTTTCATACTAAACTAAATCAGTTCGAAAGTCAACAAATATGTGGTTATAATGTTAGTAGAAATGCAATTTAAATCATGATTTTACTTAAATGAATTTTCCAACTAAATAAAAAAACAATATAATCAAAAAATAACAACAAATGTTTTAAAATTATTTTTAGTTTTCTCGTTCATTATTTGCTGCTGCATAAAGTAGGTTAACATAATGACAACATCAAAGTGAACATGTAATTTTAGCAAAATTATAAAATTATTGAAAAGAAAAATTAATGTATTACATAAATTGTAATTAATCACATAAAATATAAAATTATAGCAAAAATGTGATCTAAATAAACCCAAGCAGTTTGAAAGCAAAATAGTAATATTTCTTTAGCAACGAAGTCAGTAAATAATTAAATAAAAGTGTTCATTTTGTCAGTGCTAAAGCATTAGTCGACATATAATGCTAATAAGTATATTAATAAAATTTTAAATAAATACATTTTTCAAATGGAAATTTTGTAAAGGTAAACAATTTTTGTTATAATATAATTTTTATGTAAACAAATACTGTGTATATACATATATGTCTTCTCGGTAAAATTATTTGTTAGTCAAATATTTTCTGGAGACATGTTATGCATGAGATCGAAGCAAAATTCTGTTAAAATAACTTTCAAATCCAACAAGTAGATTAGCCTCCTTTTCAGTCACAGTAGCATGAGCTTATTAATAATTTCCTGACAGGTCAATCAGTAATTGCTAGATCGATCACTGTCTTTTAAGGATATAAAATATATACTGAATGAACTACTATATATGCACTAGTTTGTGGTAACGACCGTTGAAAAAATAGGAAAACAAAAAACTCTAATATATTATTTATTAATGGTGCATGGTAAAGAAAAAAAAGAAAGCATATATTTAAAAAATTCATAACTACACTGTATTCTTAAACGGACCGGTTTCTGGCATTTCAGCCTTCATCAGCGATTTTTGAACATTGTGATAATTGTTATGTTATAATTGAATAGATTGTTTCTATATGAAAATTTTCTACTTAGGGCGGCCGTGAGGTTTGAACTCTGAACCTTCACATACACTCGTACTTGCACTTTTTGGTCAGCGCTTTAACACACTCACCTTAAGTCTGGCCTACGAGCAGTGTGGTTAGAATCAGTTTTCGTACCATACAGCTTTTACTTCGTATTAATTTCAGAATATACAACTCTGTCCAAACAAACAATCGTTATTTTTAAATTTTTTAAAATATTTTTTGCATTTATACTTCTGATAACTTCTAGTTTATTTATTAAATTATTAATTTTTCTCAATTATTATTTAAATCAAATTTCTTTAGATATTTTTAAATTTTCGTTTTCTCAATGTTTCGATATTTTTTCTAACCACTCTAATACGTCAAATTATTCAAATGATTTTTTGAAATTTGTAATTATTAGCTAATGTAAATGGTGGATAGAGTGAATTTTAATCTCTAATACAAAATTGGTTTATTGTAAAATTTTTATTTATTAGCTTAAGAAGCTTCTACTTCTCTAAAACGCAAAATTAAAATCTCCTAAATAATGTTTATACTTAATAAGGTACGGATTTTCTGTTTGTGTTTTTATAGCACTTAAAGGGCCTTTGTGTGTAATTATTTGTAAGAAACTATGGATGTTTAGTCAAATTTCCGTAGATTTAAAAACATTGTTTTTCAATATTTACGTGTTAAACATTACACATTAATCGAAACAGAGAAACAGTTTGGCTATGATGAGCTTAACTTTATACCAATATAAAGCTTTATAGAATTTTGATTGGATATGTTGTTATTTTCCGGACAGTAGGTCATAATAAATAACTATTTCACGACGGTGAGGAGGAAAGAACCAAATTTTTTTAGTAAACTAACCTAAAATTTTGAAAAATATAATCTTTTTTTTTCTCCAAAATTCAACGACATTTGAAGGTTGATTAAATTCGATAAAAGAAAACACGGCGATAAGGTGAAAATCATGAGTGCAAATAAAAAACAATTTAAAATGTTATGTATGATCACTTGAGAAAATAAGTAATGTGCACTTAAAATCTATAATACAAATACATCGCTATCTTATATATTAAAAGAATTTATGAATAAACTTTGCATTCAAGGTTTTTTCAATATTTTTCCCATCTCAAACCTCTATAACTAGAGTTCTAATTAATGTAGGCTGTTGACATAGGTCTAAGAACACTCAGTGGATCAAGCTCCTTCTTTTGAGCTATTAACTGCTTAAATTCGTTGGGTTCGAGGAAAGTTATGCGTGGAGAATCAACTTTACTTTTACTGTACGTTAACTTATCTTGGCATATTTTGGCATTACTGTACGTTAACTTCTCTTGGCATATTTTGGCATTACTGTACGTTAACATCTCTTGGCAAATTCGTTGGGTTTGAGGAAAGTTATGCGTGGACAATCAACTTTACTTTTACTGTACGTTAACTTCTCTTGGCATATTTTGCATTACTGTACGTTAACTTCTCTTGGCAAATTTTGGTATTATATTATAAAAATTAATATAATATAATATAATGCTGCAGAGCAGCAGGGGTCCTCTAGTAACATTTAAAATAATTAATCGATTCGAACAAAAATTAATGTCAATTAATGGGGATTCTATTTGAATAATCATTTTATATAAAATTATTATAATATCAATATAATTTCAATTATAATTAAATTAATTATAATAAATTTATAATTATAATTTTATGTTCAGAAATGTCACTGAAATTGAAGTATTTAATGCTATGTTAAGACCTAAATCGAATGCTGTGGGTCAGTGTTGCCATTTTAGCATCTTAGTTGCTAGATTTAGCAACTTTTTTTGTCGCTTAGCATCCAAAATTTATGAAAAGATGTTAGATGCTAACTTAGCATCCTTTATTAATAAAAGTTTGCTTTTAGCATACAATTTAAATTTTAATTGTGTTGATATGTTTTAATTTCTCAAAATGTACTACGAGAATTTTGTGTACTACTCTTTTTACCACTCTGCTCATTTCTTTCAACATATATAACAATACATTTTGATATAGAAAAATGTAAACACCAACAACAGTTTTTAATGAATTAAAAAGTCGATTGCCAAAAAATATTATTGTAATAAAAAATGGCAAAATTTTCAATACAAAACACATTAAACCGGGTAAAAGAGCCGATAGCCAATATATTAGAAGAGTTTAAATTTAGATCATGTGAAACAGAAAAAATTTAAATCCAATGGAGTTATATCACAGAACAATATTGGGATACAACCTTAATATGGATTGAAGTTAACAAAAACTCTATTGGCGAAAATCCATTTAAAGAGTTATCAATATTTGTATTGTCTTTATTAGTTTTGGCTTTCTCAGAAGCCGCAGTTGAACGTTTGGTTAGTTTAATGGCTTTAGTTAAAAGCAAACTTTGAACAGAATCAAATCCGAGTTGTTGAGTATGTTCTGTAATACGTATGTATAAAAGAAGATTTGAAATTGAAGAATGGGTGCTGTTACACTTACAATATACCGAGCGATGTCGTTGATAAAAGTCGGTCGTCAGAAAAATATCAGAGCCAAGAAGAACGTGAAGATGAAGACATCACAGAAATATTAGATGCCATAAACCAATTATTGTAATATAATCGTATCTTTTGATAATGTAAATTCTGTTATATTTGAAATTAAAAACAAATACCTCTAAAATTAAAAATATTTAATTTAAAACTATAAAAAATTCAATTTGATGTAAAAAAAAATTATAGATGAAATCCAAAATAATTTTAATTAAAATTTAAAAAATATAAATCGAAACTTATGTTTTATATTAATTTTTCGATTTAAAAACCAAAGAATTTATTAATAAGTATTTAATTTTTCAATATAAAGGTAATGAAATTTGAAAAAAAAAATTTAGCACCTTTTTTTGATTCCAGTATGTTTTAACATCTTTTTTTTGCAATTTAGCATCTTTACCAATTCAAATTATGGCAACACTGCTGTGGGTGCTGATGGAATTCCATTGAAATTTATTAAATTAATATTTCCTGAAATCGTTTCACAACTCACATATATAATAAATTCATGTATTACAAGATCGTTTTTTCTTCGGAATAGAAAGTAGGCAGAGTTGTACCTATTCCTAAAGTCAAATGTCCTATTTCTGTAGAAGACTATCGTCCCTTTACCATTCTACCATGTTTTTCGAAAATTTTTGGGATGTTATTAAAAGATCAAATTCAGTTATATTTAGATGAGTTGGGAATAATCAGCAGATTTCAGTCTGGTTCCCGAAAAGGATATAGCACATCTATCTTAATGTTAGATATTGTTGAATCTATTCGTTCATAACTAGAGAAACATCTGGCAAATGTATTAATATTTTTGGAAAGGAAACTCATTGAACAATATAATTTTAATCCGCTGTAGAGCAAATATTAGGACCACTGCTTTTTTTGTTGTACATTAACGACATATTTCATAATTTTTCTTTTTTGAAGTGTTACACTTACGCAGATGATATTCAGTTATTAGGAAGTTCAGAATATTGTAACCTAGAAATATTCGAGAGGCAAATTTACTTAGCGTTGGGCAGAGTCTTTGCCTGATCTAAGGAAAATTTCTTGGATCTTAATACCACTAAATGTAAAATGATGTTGTTTTCTGGTAATTCAGACTGTCATCTAGATATTTTCTTAAATGGAGAAAGAATTGAATTGGTTAATACGTACAAGTCACTTGGCTTCTAAATTGATAACAAGTTGAATTTTGATAGTCATATTAACTCAGTTGTGTCCAAGGTATCTTGGTTAAAAAACGAGTTGGAGTCGCATTATGCATTCCATTATTTTTATATGGTATAGAGGTGTATACGTGCACTTCACGGGATAACTTAAATACGCTTAAATTATGTTTTAATAGGTTAATAAAGTAAATTTTTTGCTTAAAAATAAGATCGCATGTATCTGGATTTCGCTTGCAGTTGCTGGTGTATGATTTTGAAGATTATATTAGCTTCCGTTTGTTTTATAAAATCATTAAATTTTATTGCCCTGCATATCTGGCGATAAATTTATTTTTGCCAATTCTGGCGGATCTAATTCTTTAGCTAACCCAAGGATTTCAACACTTATTATGGACATGTCATTGGTGGTTAAGGTGGCGATGTTATAGAGTTCAGTGATACCGTATGCAGAAAGGATATTAAGTGGAACCGTGGCACATTTTGAAAATATATTTCGGACATACCTTTAAATTATTATTATTGCTGCAGATCAAATTATCTTTATCGCGTTGTTGTTGTTGTGCATGTATAGAGAGTACTTAGAGGGGAACTTATTCTTTAAGTGAATATTTTTATACCCTATATCACTATGTGGTTTGGGTATAATGACTTTGTGCTGCTGTTTGTAACTACCAAAAATATTTGACCTAGACCTATATTTAATTATACCGATCGAATCAGAATCACTAACTGATTCGATTTAACGATGTCCGTCCGTGTGTCCGTCCGTCCGTCCGTCTGTGTGTCCATGTAAAGATTGTAATCAAACTACAGGTCGCAAATATGAATATATTCTGATGAAATTTGGTATTTAATCTTTTATCGACCCTGGGATGAACTCTGTTGAAATTGGTGAGAATCGGTCCATGTTCAGACCTAGCCCTCATACAAATGACCCCTATGAAATCGACATATATTGCCATAATATCCAAATTATCATACAAATCTTAGTCAAATTGGGTTTGTATGTATATATTGCATTCATTAATCAGTAGTCCAAAAATGATATCTATTGGATAACTCTTAGTCATAGGCCCCATATAGAGCTGCTTCCCGATCTTCACTTAAATCTATCAAAAAACAAAAATATCGCACTGATTCTTCTCAAATTTTGTTTGTATATATTTTTGCAAAATACAAGAGACTTTACCAAACATGGTCAGGATCGGTCAATTTTTCGGCCTAGCCCGCATATAGGTATAGCATCCGATATGAACTTTTTCATATCTGCATCCGAAAAAATTAATAAAAATCCCACTCAAATTTGGTTTATGCTTACTTTCTATATCCAGTTAGTTGGGCCTAAGAGATAGGGTCTCTAAACGCATGGTATAGGGTATCGTATAGTCGGTCTAGACCGGCTATAATTTTCTTGCTTGTTTTTTTTGTTTTTAATATTTTTTTAATATTTTTATTTTTATTATCGAATAGCATCCTCAGCGATTTATATTAAAGATTCACAAAAAATTCTTGTCAATAGTGAAAATACAAAAATAAAGAAACAATTTTTCAAAATGTGACCTTGAGCTCGACGAAATATTTGTTGAATTTACAAATGACAGGTCGAATAAAGTATTATATTTAAAATACTTCTGTCGCGGTGTTTGTGGTAAAATTCCGCCGAAACGGCTCGTCCGATTCTCATGAAATTTTGTGCGCATATTGGGTAGGTCTGAGAATCGGACAACGTCTATTTTTTTTTAATAGGGCCACTGGGAGGGGTACCCCCCATACAAACTGAACTTTTAAAATCAGATATCTGGAGTACTATGATAGCCATAAGTGCCACGCCCACTTGAGATATCAAAAAAAAATACCTGTTGTCCGTTTCTGAGACCTACCCAATATCCACACAAAATTTCATGAGAATCGGTCCAGCCGTTTCGGAGGAGTTCAATTACAGAGACCGCGACACGAGAATTTTATATATAAGTTAAACTCCTCCTTTTTTTTGTTTTTTTTTATTTTATTTTTAATTTTTTTCTCTTTAAATATTTTCTTTTTTAAAATTTTTTTTTTGAAATTTTGTTTCAGATGTAAGAGTATGAATTTAAATAGTCTTGCCAAAAATGGGCGGGATCAGGCCACTGCAAAGTGAGTTTTTGAAGTTAAACTCCTCCGAAACGGCTCGACCGATTCTCATGAAATTTTGTGTGCATATTGGGTAGGTCTGAGAATCGGACAACAGCTATATTTTTTTTGTATCTCAAGTGGGTGTAGCACCTCCCATACAAATTGAATTTTTAATATCATATATCTGGAGTTCTATGATAACCAGAGCCCTGAAATTTTGTTGTATATGACATTAACATTACAAACGAAATCACGTTTAAACGTCATTTTGACGTCATTTTAGACAGATAGTTTAAAAAAGAATACGGTAGTTAAGGGGTTTACCCATAATATAAATTGAAATTTAAGAAATTTTCCTTTTACACAGGTGCTTCTAAAAGGGTATAGTATGTATATAAAAATGTTGGTGCATTTGTTTGTAACGAATGAACTCTGGAACCATAAGAGCTGTCGAGCTAAGATTTGCACCATAGGTTCGGTTCCAGTTCTTCTGTGTTTTTTTTTTTTTTTAGTTTTAACGCTCTAGCTGGCGTTGGGGTCAAGTTATAAACAAAATTGCTATTTTCAGTGCGATCTGACTGCAATTCAGAACGTATATATGTTTCGTCATAAGAAATTTTTGTATGTATAAATGGATCCGATAGGTAGCGCTGGGGTAAAGTTATTTCGAATATTCTTATTTACGGTGCGATTTTACTGAAACTAAGAATGTACATATATGTATGTTAGATGGTGTCAAAAATTTTTTGTTGGACCCGGTAGATGGCGCTGGCGTTCGAAAAATAATGAGTTCTCAAATTTATTTAAATTTTATAAGTTACAAAATTCACAAACGTTTTTATATATAAATATTCTAACCAAAAAGGAAGGAAAAATTGCATTGGCTATTGCTTTGTCCGAAATAGCCGCAACATTATTGCAACTCATTCAGCACTCAAATCCCCGTTAAACGTACAAACAAATGAGAATGCCGTATGTAATATCAAAAAACATGGCAAAAGTTATGCAAAAATGCAATATTATTATTTGGGATGAATCTAACATGGCTCTCAAACATTCCTTACAAGTATTACATAGAACTTTAAAAGATTTGAAAGGCAGTGAAAGACTTTTTGGTGAAGCTCTCATTTTATTATCTGGAGATTTTCGTCAAACATTGCCAGTCATACCAAAATCAACCTATGCTGACGAAATAAATACCTGCTGAAAATCATCAACATTATGGAGTAGCGTTCAAACTATAAAATTAGCAACAAACATGCGAGTACGATTACAAAATGGTCCAACGGCTGACCAGTTTTCAAAACAACTACTTGATCTTGGTAATGGTAAAATCAACATTAACCCAACCAGTCAAACTATTAAAATATCCACAATATTTTTGTCAATTTATATCGTCACGCGATGAATTAATTGAAAATGTGTTCCCCGACATTTAAAATCAATATCGTAACCATGATTGGTTAAGTGAAAGAGCTATTTTAGCCACAAAAAATGTCGATGTCGATAATATTAATGTTTTTATTAAGGACATGACTGATTCCGAAACGTTTTCTCTAAAATCTATGGATAGTGTTGTTGAAGAAAATGAAGCAGTCAATTATCCAACCGAATTTTTGAATTCACTTGATGTGCCCGGTCTTCCACCACTTTTATTAAAATTAAAAGTGGGTTCTCCAATAATTTTGCTACGTAACCTCAATGCTCCGAGACTATGTAAAGGAACGAGGAAAATTGTTGAGAGAATAATGCCCAATGTTATTGGGGCCACAATTCTCAAAGGAAAATTTAAAGGAGAACATGTTTTGCTGCCAAGAATTCCTACCGATACACCGATAACATCCAAAAGATTGTAATTTTCGAACAGATTGGACTTTGCCATGACCATTAATAAATCTCAAGGACAATTATTGCAAATATGTGGTTTGGACCTCGAAAACATGTTCCCGTGTCGGACAGCAAATTTATTCATTTACTGCGAGAAGAATGGAACTAAAAATATTTTTCAATCTTTTTAGCATTACAATAATAGAAATATATTGGTTATTCTTATATGTTACAATAAATATTTATTTTCATTTTCATAAATAAAACATGGCTTTTCTTTAACAGTTTTCAATTAATGTTAACAAATGCATACACGTTTTTTTATATAGGTATATATACAGATTCTAACTAAAATAAAAAAATCATTGAGGGCAAAACAACGTTTGCCGGGTCCAGCTAGTTATAATATAATATTATAATACGTAAATTTATTTTTCAAGATAGAGAATTTTTTGTTAAAGAATAATTAAAAATTTTTTTTTCAAATAAATGGTAAAAGATAATCCTTTGAAGCAAATAAAAACTATTAATTAAAATAATTTGAAAAAAATAAACACTTTGTCTTAAAAGGCAGCTTTACTTAAAAAATCAGACTGTCTTTAAAAGCAACTTGTTTTAAAAATGGAAATGTTCCTAAAAACGTACCTTTTCTTTAAAAAGTACCATTTCCTCCAAAAGTAAATTTAAAAAAAAAAAATGGCCTTTGTAAAAAAGTACATTTTCCTATAAAAGTAAATTTTCTTAAAAAAAAGTACCATTTCTTTACGAAGTAAAAAGTTATTTTTTCTTAAAAAGCTAATTTTCTTAAAAAATAAATTTTCTTAAAATTTGACTTTTTTTTAAGAAACTTTCCATAAAAAGTGAATTTTGTTAAACATGTGCATATTTTTAAATATATGAGAACTTAAAAATTTTCCTTTTCTTAACAACATAGATTTTCTTAATAAGTACTTTTTCTTAAATGTACCTTTAATTCAAGAAGTAAATTTTCTTAAAAAGATTTTCTTAAAAAAGTAAGTTTTCTTAAAAAATTGACTTTCTTTTAAATAAGTCTTGCTTCAAAAATACCTTTCTTTATAATGTACATTTTCATATAAGAACCTTTCCTTAAATATGTACTTTTACTTCAAAAATAAATTTTTATACAAATGTAATTTTTTTGAAAAAGTACCTCTGATGCGTCAATTACCACTTCTTCAAAACGCACATTTACTTAAAAAAGTATCGCTTCTTGGAAAGGTACTTTTCCTAAATGGAGATGCATTTTGAAAAAGTGCCATTGATTAAAAATTCATCATTTCTCAAAATAAGTTAAATTTCATAGAAAAATTCCATATCTTAAGAAAGTGTCTTTCCTTTAATAATTGCCTTTTCTTAAAAAGATACATTTTCCTTAAAAAGTGACCATCCTTTAAAAAAGTGCATTTTCTTAAAGAGGTACCTTTTTTGAAAAGGTTAATTAAAAACACAAATAAAATTTTCTAAAAATGTGTCTTTTCTTAAAAGTAAATTTTCTTTAAAGTACCTTTTCTTAAAAAATCACCTTGCCTTAAATCATAACTTTTCTAAGAAATTTACTTCTTCATAAAAAATTGCCTTTAAGTCAAAAAGTACAGCTTCTTAATAAGGTAAATTTTCGTAAAAAAGTGACTTCCCTTTAACTAAGTGTTCCTTAAAGAGGTACATTTTCTTAAAAACGCATATTTTCATACAAGGAACTTGAAAAAGATAATTTTCTTAAAAATGTATCTTCTCTTCAAAAAGTAACAATTCTTAAAAATGTATTTTTTCTTAAAGAGGACGCTTTTTTGAAAAGCGTCATTTATTACAAAATTGACTTTTCTCAAAATAAGTGCATTTTATTAGAAAAGTACCTTTTTCTAAAAATGTCTTCCCTTAAAACTTACATTTTCTTAAAAATATACATTTTCTTAAAAAAGTACCTTTAATTATAAATATGCATTTCTTAATAAAGTAAATTTTATTAAAATAGTGACTTTCCTTCAAATAAATGTTCCTAAAAACCTATATTTTCTAATAAGGACCTTTCCCTAAAAATTTTCATTTTCTTCAGAAAGTATATTTCTCTTCAAAAAGTAAATTTCTTTATAGAAATTTGTAAATTTTTCCCAAAAAGTACCTTTCATACAAAAATAACATTTCTTCAAAAATGTTATAAAAAAGTGCCCTTTCTTAGAACAGTAGTTTTGCTTAAAGAAGGTGCTTTATTAAAATGTGTCGTTTATTAAAAAAATTGCCTTTTCTTAAATAATTGAATTTCCTTTATTAAGTGTCTTTCATTTAATACGTGCCTTTTCTTAAAAAGATAAATTTTCTTAAAAAAGTGACTTAAAAATATTAATTCCCTTAAAAAATAAATTTTCTTAAAAACGTATCCTTCCTCAAAAGACACCTTTCCATCAAAAAGCATATTTTCTTAAAAAGTTACCTGGCCTTTAAAAAGTTTCTTTTCCAGAAAATGCCTTTCCGTAAAAAATAAATTTTCTTAAAACTTAAGTGTTCTTCAAAAAGTAAGTTTTGTTAAAAAGTGTATATTTTCAAATGGTAAATTTTCTGTAAAAAGCACTTGTTTTTCAAAAACTATTCTTTCTTCAAAGTATTTTCACTAAATGATGTTGTTTATTAAAAAAGTATATTTTCTTAAAAAAAAACAAATTTTCTTAAATTACCTTTTCTTAGAAAAGTGCCGTTTATTTAAAGAGCGCTTTTTGTTAAAATAGTACCTTTTCTTAAAGAAGTATTTTCCATAAAGTGGCACATTTTCTTAAGAAGCACATTCTCTAAAAAATTATTTATTTTAATGGTATCGGTTTTTAAAAAAGTATTTTTTTTAAACATAACTTTTCTTAAACTAGTAACTTATATTAAAAAAGTAGCTTTTTCTGAAAAAGTCCCTATTTAAGGAAAGTGCATTTTCTTAAGGAAAGTGCATTTTCTTAAGGAAAAACATTTTCTTGAAAAGTTAGTTTTTCTTAATAAAAACTTTTGAAATCCTTTTAATTCGATTTTTAATATAATTTATGTTTTTTATTTAATTTTTTTTTCATTTTCCATTCCAAAAAATTCCAAAAACTGATTTAATAAGTTGCTCAAAACTATAAACGTTTGAATTTTTAACACTACATTTCGTCATATTAGGATTACCTCATCTAAATAAACAAAAAGAAAAACTTTATATATTAAAATAATTCATACAATACTTATGTATGTAGGCAAATTTCTATAATTATATATAATAATTCGGTCGTATATTTAAATGCACTATTCGAAGGCAAACACTGTAGTTTTGAACACTATGTATTCTGGCCATAGAATAGATTCTCAAATAAGTCAAACTTAATATAAAAAAAAAAAAAAAAATAAAATGACTGAAACAAGTTATCGACAAACAAAAATTTATTGTAATTCGTCGGTTTTTTAGCTCTTATATAATTGTAAAAATTTTCTTTTGTGGTCCTTACAATATTAAACTCATAATAAATAGTTTATAACATCCAATTAATATTTTGCTGAACTTAACTGCAGTTTGTTGGCATATTTCCGACACGTTCAAAAATTTTACCTTTTACTGTGTTCTAAATCCAATTCCAGTTTGGGATCGTGGAGCAAACTGGCTTCATTATCCGTGCACTCAGATTTCAAGAAAACATGGATCAAATTTTATACAGATTTGTGAATGCAATTTGCTGCAGATTTAATATAATTAAATCTAATTAAATTATAAATTTAATTATTATTTTTATTTATTAATTTAAATATAAAATGTATTAAAAAAAAAAAACAAAAAGTAAATTATGTATAAAATAATAAGAAAAAAAAATGCTATGTAATTAAAAAAAATAATAATAAAAAACAAGTAAGAAAATTTTATTCGGTCTGGCCCGACTAAACGATACCCTATACCATGGCTTCGAGGCCCTATCTCTTCGGTCCAACTAATTGGATATAGCGAATAAGAATAAACCAAATTTGAGTGGCATTTTTATTGATTTTTTTCGCTGAAAAAGTTCATATCGGATACTATATTTATATGGGGACTAGGTCGAAAAATGGACCGATCCTGATCATATTTGGCAAAGTCACTTATACTTTAAAAAAATATATACAAACCAAATTTGAGAAAAATCTGTGCAATATTTTTGTTTTTTGATAGATTTAAGTGAAGATCGGAAAGCAGCTCTATATGGGGCCTATGACTAAGAATTGTCCCATAGGGATCATTTTTGGAGTACTGTTTAATGGATGTAACAAACACATACAAACCCAATTTGACTAAGATTTATATGATAATTTGGATTTTATGGCAATTTATGTTGATTTCATAGGGGTCATTTGTATGGGGGCTAGGTCTGAACATGGAGCAATTCTCACCAATTTCAATAGCGTTCATCCTGTGGCCGATAAAATATACCAAATTTCGTCAAAATATATTCATATTTGCGACCTGCAGTTTGATTACAAACTTTACATGATCACACAGTCGGACGGACGGACGGACGGACATTGCTATTTCGACTCAAAAGTGATTCTGAGTCGATCGGTATAATTAAAGATGGGTCTACGACGAATATTTTTGGTTGTTACAAACAGCAGCACAAAGTCATTATACCCAAACCACATAGTGGTATATGGTATAAAAATACAAAACGAACATAGGTTAGGTTAGCTTAGAAGTGGCTGCTAATCCAAAAGATAAGCACACTTAGACTCTATGGTCCATTGTGATACCAAGGGATGAAAAGTTGTTCCCATCAGTCTCCACCGTAGAACCAGTTTGAGCTTCTGATGAAGGCCCTGATATGTGAAATTTCCACATTTGAGAGATCATAGAGATCGTGAAGAAACAGCGATCCCAATGTTCGAAGCCTCGTTCTGGAGAGCATCGGGCAATAGCAAAGGAAGTGTTCTATGCTCTCCACCTCCTCCACATCCATGCAGTTACGACAGAAGTCATTTGACAAGACCCTAAGGCATTCAACGTGTCTCCCTATGAGGCAGTGCCCGATGATAACAGCAACTACCGTTTTAATGTCCCCACGTGGGAGTGATAGTAGCGCACTAGTGCGCTTATGATTCAGAGCCGGCCATATTTATCTCGTGATCCTACACGTTGTTCCATTATCCCATCTATTATCCGTTGTGCCAGCGGTGTGAAGCCGGAGTTCCAGCTTTCACGATTCCAGGGGTGTACCAACACATTCCAAATTCGCTGGAACCCGTAAGGTAGTGCCCTGTCTTACCGGCTCACCAGCTTTACAGTATCCCGGTATATTCCTTCATAGGACCCATATGAGTCTGATATCGAACTGCTTGGCCATCTCATTTTAAGACGTGCGGCATTAAGGATGGTTCCTTTTTTCATGAACATTGATCCCAAGGACTTTACCGCGGACTGACTATCAGAGTAGATGTTGACTGTAGCTGTAGACAGACTATTACGACCCCAATAGTCAGCAACTTCCTTTATTTCCAGTACCTCCGCCTGACATACACTGCAGTGGTCCTTTGAATAGACTCCGAAACCAACTTGGCCAAACAATTTCGATCCGTCTGTGTAGAAATACATGGAACGTTTGCTACCTGGAATCCTCCCAGACCAAGATTCTCTGGTATTAGAGTGTTGTAGTGTCGTTTGAATACACTCCTCGGACTGGTGTAATCCACCTTCAATGGTAAGTTGCTGTCAGTCAGGATCACTCCATGGACACAATTATAACCACGCCATTGTAGTGTGCTTCTTAGTCGAATGGCCGATGAGGTCGCCGACTGCTTTCCTAATATGTCCAACGGTATTAGGTGTAAGAGGATGTTCAAGGCATCCGAAGGTGTAATACGAAGAGCAGCAGTGATGCACATGGGAGCCATTCTCTGTACCCTTTCAAGAAGGTTGGTATTGGAGGCCTTCTCTAGAGTAGGCCACCAAACGATGACCCCGTACTGCAGTATTCGGTGAACCACCGCTGTGTAGATCCAGTGAGCAATTTTCGGGCTGAAGCCCTATCGCTTACCAATGGCCTTTTTGCAGGAGACAAAACGAATATAAAACTAATATAAAAAAATAAAAAATAAAAAAATGGCCGTTACTCGAAAACTGCTCGAAAGAATTGTTTTCTTTCACTTTATTGAGTACTTCCGAGTAAAAAGTTTTTTTTGATCTTCAAAAAAAATTTCACAAAAAAATAAAAAATACGCAAAAAATAAAAAAAAAAAATTAATAAAAAATTATTTTTGTACTCTTGGGATTTTCAAACTCAAACTTTTTTGCTCTCCAAAAAAATATCGCAAACAAAAATAAAAATACGCAAAAAAAAGCAAAAAACAAAATTAAAGAAGAAAAATTAAAAAAAAAAAATTAACAAAAAATAATCCCCAAAAAATTATTTTCGTACTTTTGGGATTTTCTTATATGATAACGAATAATATGTAATGAAATTTCTGATTTTGGAATTCAGTAACGAGTGATTATTCGAATGCAACCTTGTGAAATTTTACTCTTTAGCAAAATAGTATGCGATAAGGCATTTTGCTCAAATAAAGAGAAATAAAAACAAAATTTTAGTTAAAAATATATAAAATATATTTGGGAAAAATATTAACTTTAGTAACTTTAGGTAAAAACACAACATTTTGTAAATTTTTTAATGGTAAAATTTAAAATTTTGTTGCACGATTACACTGTGCGACAAATGGTAGGGGTCAGTGATCGGGATGGAATCAAAACACCGGGGAAGTTATATTGGTCAAAAAAAGTTATACGTGTCTCAGCGTTTCGCTGGGTCACGTCTAGGAATCGAGATATATCGATTTGTACTAAGTAAGTATCGTATAGGGGAATTTGTCACGTTTTGAGCTCTTTTGTGTGACATAACTCGAGAACCACTAGTCCGATTTTGCTGGAACATATTTAGAAAAATTCGGAATTACAATTCCTTTAATCTGTTCATATAACATTTTGCTACATAGGCAAAAGTCTCGCAGTTTTAAATAAATGTATAAGAAAAAAATATTTTTTGCCTAAAAAATTAAAATTTTTTTTTTTAATTCATAAAAAATCCAAAACGGAAAAAAGTGTCAAGTCCTATTTCTTCGCGTAAAGTCACATAACCTATGAACAAAATGAGACATAGATCATGAAAATCGATGTACGCGTTTCGCTTTTATTCTCAATTAAGTAAAGGTATTTCATTTAGACAAGAATATTGATTTTATGTTTCAATGAATTTGGATAATATTTATTATATATTATTTATTATTAACACGTAAAATTAAAAATATCAGGTTATTACATAGATACATAGATCATAAAAATCGATGAACGCATAAATTTGTTTTCGTTTGTTTGCTCCCTTTACTTTCTTGCGTGGTGGTTCGCCTACTTGTTCAGAGTCTGTATTGGATGAAGATCTCTCTTCATCTGGGAAAAAAATCAATTGTTTTTAATCAGTCAGATAACTTTAATTTTGTGACTTGCCCTCGGAGGAAACTTCCATATTCATCTTCTCTATCTTCATTGTCGAGATGGTACATCTTTTGCGACCACCAACAAATTTCAGCCACCTGCGAGTCGAGCCTTTGCCTCTATGTCGCGTTTCCATGGGCATGGCCACTTGATAGAAGCGCTCGCCATGGACTTCCGACTCTGAGGCTAGGTGCTTGCTGAAGTCATCGAGATGGTGAAGAACTGAATTTTGAGAGACATGTTCACTCCAATTTTCTCGATGTATTCCAACATCTTAGTAACAAGAGCGCGGTAATTGTATGCTTGCTTACTTCTCAAAAAAAAAAAAAAAAATCGTTTGACTTTCTTCACTGCCCTCCACGCAAGGAAATTATTACTGACTAAAGCGTTTCTAAATTGTTTTGATTTCATGAGCTTCCGTGTATCGGAAAATATTATTCAAACAATCAACAATTTTCAATTGCTTCACAATGGCCTCTCCAGTTTGACATAGAGAGGGGGCATGAGGACGTTCTCCATTGGCACGAGTGGATTAGTTACGCAGTTGTGTCCTTTCTTCGTTGGATTTCGAGTAAGCCAGTCATGCATTTCGTATTAGTTTCCTTTAAAGCGGATATCCCACAGACACAAGAAACACATGTTCTTCGTATAGCCTCCTTAGAGACCTCTTAGCATCGCCACGACTTTCAGATCACAACTGATCCGCCACATGTGATCAGTGTAGCAACCTTTATCCAAAATTATTTTCATTGAATAGTATGTTTCACTCATATCTGTGCTGCACCCAATGGGAATGCTTGGTTTTTTATTATAATTATGTAGTAAGATGACTTTCACCTGCGACGTAATTAATGGCCATCACCTCCATCAGTCCCTTTATATCGTGGCAGTAAACAAATACGTTCCCTTCGTTGAGTGTGAAGTTCCGTTGGAATGGAAAATGTCGTCTTCGATATCCGGTGACTTTGACATTAGGCTCCAAATTGTTGCCTTCTTTCAAAAGCAGGGCAAGTGTTTATGCTTCACGTTGAGACAAGTTTAATTCTGCAACAATCTTGTCCATTCTTGTGATATTGGAATTGATTTGTTCGATTGGCCGGCTTCTGGTATTGGTTCATAGGTAGAATCCGATAGGCGGATTGATTGATCCGAAAAATAAGTTTCTCTGTCAGGACTTGAAAGCGGTGGAATTGGTATGTCATCCGAATGCGGAAGAGGTGTTTGTGCACTTTTAACCAAGGTTCAGAATATACACACATGAAACACACAATGTTCTGTTCAAAAGTAGCCAACACATATCTTTATTTTCATATCAATTATGTGCGTTTCTAAATTTTCTACGGTGCCCAACACAACCATGACTGTGTTCGTTTTAATATTTCGTTATTTACACGAACATTTTTGTATCACGTACTTTTTGTTTCAATCACACATAAAGCACACATTTTTGAGTGTTGCTTTATTTGAAGTTCATGTTCTGGTACGACTTAAAATATAACTGAACTCGAACCTGTTTATTGTACATGTTCTGTTTTTTCTTACTACACGAGCCACAACACGACTTAAAATATAACTGAACGCGAACCTGTTTATTGTACATGTTCTGTTTTTTTTTTTTTTCAGTACACGTACCAGAACATGAACTTCAAATAAAGCAACACTCAAAAATGTGTGCTTTATGTGTGATTGAAACAAAAAGTACGTGATACAAAAATGTTCGTGTAAATAACGAAATATTAAAACGAACACAGTCATGGTTGTGTTGGGCACCGAAGAAAATTTAAAAACAAACATAATTGATATGAAAATAAAAATATGTGTGTGTTGGTCTAAGTTATGTTTGTTTACATATATGTACGAGTTTTTTATTCAGTGTGTGTTTTTTTCTGAACTCTGCTTTTAACAGAGATGTAAACTCTTTGTTTAAGGCCTTTGCTAAATATATTTTGTTTGCACCAGCATAACAGTTGTCGGAATTGTGCTCTCCTGGATCAGTCCAAATCATTGGTACACCAAAAGAAAGTGAACTGCGTTTCCCTTGGATCCACATGTTTAGAGCATTGTGGCACGTTTGACAAATTTTGTTTGAGGCCCACGTAACGCCGCGAATTATTTCGGAATCAAAAAAAGTTTAAAACGTAACAAAATAAATTGAGATTTTCTCGACAATTTGCAGCGAAACGCCGTTACACGTATAACTTTTTTTGACCGATATAACTTTCCCCGGTGGTTTTATACCATCCCGATTTTGACTATCGCACAGTGTTATGAATGTGTTCTAACGAAAACATGTTTTACAAAGTGAGAGCTGCGAAGGTTTTTTCAGCAAACGTTTTAGCCACGTTTTCTAAATATTTTTTTCCAATGAAATTAATCCCCAAAAAACATTGATCATGCGGCTTTAACCATTGCTTATTGCTTATGAACACAAAATAAGACACCATAAGTATCAACCATTAAATAACATATTTGTGCTTGTCGTTTCGTTGTTTAGCTTCGCGATGTGCTTGTATGTATTTGGAGCTGTATACAAGTTGCCATTGCCATCCGAGTTAGGAATCTCTCCTTTACGACTGAATGTTAAATCCCTGGGTTTTATATTCAATGATCGTGCAATATATCTAACTTCTCAACTGACGAGAGTGGTACTTTTGTTCCAAATTATTATACGCCAGTAAATGGGGATCATCGACTAATATGAAATAAATTAATTTTTCATTACTACAGATCTTAATGCGGGGTCCCAATTCGATGTCTAGCAATTGTGAATCATTTGGTTGTATGTATTTGCCGCAATCATAATTCGTGGATAATTTGTTTTAGACAAAAAAAATTTTGAGAAGAATGGTTAAAATTTAAAAGTTTTAAATAAATTTCAAAAATATAAAATTTTTTATACAAATTTCCACACGTTTTATAAAATTTGACCATTCATTTAAAATTTTGCCGTCTTTACAATACTGAAACTATAAATCGTTAGAAATATTTACACTATGGAAATAAATTTCGATATGGAATTATTTCGATCACGACTGCTAAAATTAGGCCCCAGTATTAATTACCCATATAGTATATTTAGCTGCTTTAATGCTTTACGTGAAGAAATGTAAATGCTTTTCACTTTTGTTTCTAATATCGATTATTGATAGTTTGGATGTTCTGGCACCAGTAGTGCAGATCTGCCATAATAGAAACATATTACTAGCTTTCCCATCACTTGTTTTTTTTTTAAATTCTAAAGTTAATAATTTTTAAATTTTTTCATTTTACATTTTGATTTTAAATTATCGTGATATTTTTGGTTTCGTTTGTTTGGTATTTGAAACTTGGAAATATCGCCCTAATCGACAATATTCTAATCGGATCAATGCAAAAATTATATAAAGTAAAATTTTTGTATGATAACGATTGAAAAAAGTAAATAAAATTCAGCAATTATATTATTATCTAATACGGAACAAAAAACGAAAAACTTAAGCTACGAACTTATGTCTACTTAATTGACTACTTTTGTATTCTATTTTATGCCTTAATTTTCTAAAAAGAAACAATCATATGAAGTCACAAAGCTTTATTGAATTCAAATCTTTTTCTGTTAAATCTAACAATTAGATAGAAATCAATGGCCAAACCAAATTTATGCGCATATTAAAATAATAATTTAATATGTATCTGGGAGCTGCCGGAAAATAAAGAAAATCTATTTAGAGTTATACGTGCTTTGTTTTAAATCTATGTTTATGTTTATGTTGTGTTCAAAAAAAAAAAAGAAAAAATTTCAAACCAAAATGTCTACATTAAATAAAACCGCCTATTTCAATAAATGAAGTGAATGGCCAAAGGCTTTAAGATTTAAAGCAATTGTTAGCATAACAACCAAAAAAAAGATCCAAAGGCTTAGCAAGTGTTATGCATTTAAAACAGACACAACAGCAGACAATTGAGACACTTTAAAATTAATAGATGAAAGAAAAAAAAAACATTACAGCTGAATATGATGTTTATGATGTCATACAGATTTGCTGGCCAGCTTGCGGGGCAACAGACTAAGTAAAAGTTAAAGTCCACAGATGTACAAATACATCGGAATGCAAAATGGATATACAGATAAAAGAGTTAAGAAGGAATTTGAATTTAATTAAGGCTTATTAAAGACCAAGTAAGAAAATTCTCTCATATGATAATAGATGTTAAAATGCAATGAATGGATTAGAGCTTAGATTGATTAGAGCCTGATTGATAATTTGATTTTAAACAAGATTAACAAATCTTATATTTCTTAATTTTCTTTATTATAATTTTTTTTCTTCAATTGGATAATTACAATATCTTCTTACTAATTTGTTATGGTTGATTTCGTATTTTTAACTTTTTTGTCTCTTAACTAAAACCACCGCAATATAAAATACTATACTTTTATTTCTGTACATATCAGATGGCATATCTAAACATATGCTATTGTTTTTTTTTTATTTTTGCAATTGCATTTTTTTTTTTTATTGCAACATACAAAACCAGCAGCAACAACAACCAATACAAAAGTAACATGAAGTATTCCCCAACATTAGAAAAACTATACATGCCAGCCACAATTTACTAGACTGGTAGTTGACAGAATCGTAACAATTAATATTATTTACAACATCGAAAGAGAGTTGGTAACAGGCCCCAGTTGTAAGTTAGTTAAAATAGATGCTTGGTTGGTTTAGTTATTGTTTCACATTTTTGGTTTTTTAGTGCTAAGATTGCTAAAAACAGAAATGAAATATATGTTATATATTCGTATGATTTTTTTTTTATAGCCTTTGTCATTTGGAAATAGATACGAAAAATATAAATAAAAATATTTTTATGCGCTAAGATATTAAATTTTTCTGCAGCGTGGGTTGCAAGATTTGGTTATGGCTTTTAAAATTAACACTTAATCTATTAATTCCTAATATAGTTTAATGATTTTTTGTCTTATAAAATTAACAAATGAAAAAGATATTTCGTTTCTTAAGTCTTTTGTTTAAAAATACTTTATATTCTAGCTTTTTGCATAAATATTTTGCTATAATCTTGGCTAGCTCGTTTCTAAGAATATCATTTTTTTTGCAACTTATGTTCTGATATTATGTTCTGAGCTAATTGCAAAGTCAAAAGTCAACCACCCTTTTAAAAATATTAATAAATATTAAAAGTTGTACCTACGAATATTCGCTAAACTCTTAGTTTATTGAATTTTTGTTAGTAAGCAAATACATAATAATTAATTAATTAATTTCTTTTGGCAACTGAATAAATTAATTTATAATATTTTTGAAACAAAACTTCATATTAAAGAAAACCAGATTTTTAACAAAACTGTAAATTATACAAAACAAATGTTTGCATTCAAAATTGAAAGTTCTGCCTAACCGCGCATTCACACTTAATTAAGTCAATTAATAACAATGATATAGCTTAGAATTAAACTAGAATGATTAAAAATTAACAAAACAAAAATGGTGTTTCTCACAAATGGCCTTCGTTTGAGAATATATTTTATTTATGGCTACTAACTATTGGCAAAGAATATATTAAATTTTAGAAACAAAAGATCAAAAAGAAAATATTTTTTTTTTAAGAAAGTTTCGGACAAATATTTTAATTTAGAAGACATTATGGTTTTTATATTATTTCTAAAAGCTATTGCTCTTTTTTTCTTGCAATAACTAGAGCCTATTTTTAAACATAAAATTCAAAAGTAAATTATTGTAATAAATACCAAAAATATAATATATCTAAAATATGGTATACTAGATATAACCCGGTGTGCTTCGATACCCCTCCCCCCCCCCTACCCAACCGCATCGTAATGAAAGGGTACATGCAAAGTACCAAGGCTCTCACTATTACAGTACTCCAGATATATGACATATATTTTATACCTTGTATGGGGGTGCTACGCCCCTTTGTCCGATCCTCGCCATTTTTTGTGTGACTACTCACGTTAATAATAGATGAATTCAGGGAAATTTGTAAAGCTGTCTCTCTCATAGTACCCGAGACATAGGATATTGAGTAATTACTTTGTATGGGAGGTACGACGTCCGCTTATCTGATCCCGCCCATTTCAGGCATAGCTACTAACATTAATAATAGGTGACCTCACACAAAATTGCAAGGATCTCACTATCATAGGACTCAATATATATAATAATAATTTACTTTGTATGGGAGGTACCACGCCCACCTAAATATTTAAAAAAGTTATAGCCTTGCTATATCTGCAATAATTCTTTGAAAATTTGAGGAAGATCAGATCAGCAGTTACCGAGATTATCTCCTACAAACAAGCACACATACATCTATAATATTAATAGGCTCGGCGATTTCTTGTGACCGATGTTTTGTTCTACGATTTTATCCCGATTTTGATCAAACGTATATTATTTGAAAGGTACTTCTTTTTAGTCGTTTTGCAGATTTACAGATTTTTTAAATTTGTCCTTTGTTTTGAGTAAATTGCATTTAAATTTGCTAATAACACATACATAAAATTATACAGTGCTATG
Organism: Cordilura impudica; assembly: GCA_963682025.1. Taxonomy (NCBI): domain Eukaryota; kingdom Metazoa; phylum Arthropoda; class Insecta; order Diptera; family Scathophagidae; genus Cordilura; species Cordilura impudica. The sequence continues at coordinate 284,808,347 of OY821518.1, forward strand.
TGTGTGTATATTAAATTTGTTAATGTAAATATTTTTTGTGTTGATTTGTGAATTGGCTATAATTGATTAGCATACCTTTAGGGTCTTTATTTAATGAAAAATTAAAATTTCCTAGAATTTGCACTCGAATTTCGAGGGCTGGAATCTGCTAGTAAACATATATACATACATTTGTTGCATTCTTATACAAAGTATATAAAAACTATATTTCCTTCAGATATTCTTTATTTAATATGAAATGTAAAAACCAAATTCAGAAAAAAAAAATCAAATTTTCAATAAAAAATTTAATTTTCTTTAATAAGAAATGTATTTTTTCAATCAAATTCCTTATCTAGTATAGAACTGTGTAATAGAACTGATGTAATATCGACCGGCTTACAGTGGGGCCTTTTGAATATTTTCGTTGAAAAATCATAACTTTTAAACTTATTAAGATTAAGTTAGAAAGGATTTTGAAAGAGGACTTCTGTGCTTTTAAAATGAGTGCTGGCGGGGGGTGCTAGGTCCACAGGGGCTTCAATATCTCCTATCAAATTACAATATTATTTTTGTGCTATTATTACATGTTGTAAATATAAAGATAATGTGGAACTTAAATTGTTTTTGATCCAAAGGCGAACCCTACTTAAATTCATTGGAATCGGCCTATGTTTGGACCTAGCACCCATACAAATTTTCCTTAAAAATTGGTTTTACATCCCCTATTGCGATGTAATTTGAATCATAAGGGTTTATTAGGCCAAAAACGAGATCTATAAGAAATTATTGAAATCGGTCCACGTTTGGACCTACTCCCCGTTTCTTTAAAATTTGGCAAAAATGCCACAAATGATGCCAAATTTGCTAATTTCCGTATTATATTTAAAAAATTTACAAAAATGGTCCGAAAAAAATTTAATGAAATCGGACCACTCTGGACTCATTTTCCCGATTTTTTTTTTATAAAGAAAAACACCCATAGTTTTCAAAATTCCAATTTTTGCAATGAAGTTTTATTAACTAACCACTCAAAGCACTTATAATTTCACAATACATATTGTTTAGATCCGAAAGTCTAGAAAAAAAAATACCACTCTAATATAACATGTTAAACTAATATTAAATTTTTTTTATTAATATTACAGATACACATTCTTGAAATATTTTTAATATTAATATATTAATGACATAGAAATTATGTTATTTAATATATTTTTTATACCCTATACCACTATGTGGTTTGGGTATAATGACTTTGTGCTGCAGTTTGTAACAACCAAAAATATTTGACCTAGACCCATCTTTAATTATACCGATCGAATCAGAATCACTTTCTGAGTTGATTTAACAATGTCCGTCCGTCCGTCCGTCCGTCCGTCCGTCTGTGTGTCCATGTAAAGCTTGTAATCAAACTGCAGGTCGCAAATATGAATATGTTTTGATGAAATTTGGTATATAAGCTTTTATCGGCCATGGGATGAACGCTATTGAAATTGGTGAGAATCGGTCCATGTTCAGACCTAGCCCTCATACAAATTACCCATATGAAATCGACATAAATTGCCATAAGATCCAAATTGTCATATAGATCTTACTCAAATTGGGTTTGTATGCGTTCATTACATCCACTAATGAGTAGTCCAAAAATGATCCCTTTGACCCCATATAGAGCTGCTTCCCGATCTTCACTTAAATCTATTAAAAAACAAAAATATTGCACTGATTCTTCTCAAATTTTGTTTGTACATATTTTTGCAAAATACAAGAGACTTCACCAAACATGATCAGGATCGGTCCATTTTTGGACCTAGTCCCTTTATAGATATAGCATCCGATATGAACTTTTTCATATCTGCAGCCAAAAAAATTAATAAAAATCCCACTCAAATTTGGTTTTTGCTTATTTTCAATGTCCAGTTAGTTGGGCCTAAGAGATAGGGTTTCTAAACGCATGGTATAGGGTATCGTATAGTCGGTCGAGACCGACTATAATTTTCTTACTTGTTTTCTGTTGTTGTAGCCGAAATCTATTATTCTAGTTACTAATATGATTTTACTATAGTTACTGTCAATTTGCCACAATATCTGTAGACACATATTCGGTTTAAAATTTATAGTTTTAATAGAATTAGATATTCTAACTATTAATATTTAAGAATTAATCATATTATAGGTGGTTTAAATTAGTTCCCAATTATTCAATTGGAATAATAATTTGTATAAAAACTTTGATCGGTAAACATAACTTATTTTTCTATTGAAAGTACTAAAATTCCATGAGAATTATATTTTTATATCCTAAACCACTATGTGATCAGGATTGGATATAATGACTTTGTGCTGCTGTTTGTACCTACCAAAAATATTTGACCTATACCCATCTTTTATTATACCGACCGACTCAGAACCCCTTCCTGAGTCGATTTAGCGATGTCTATTCTTCCGCCTGTCCGTATGTGTGTCCATTAGGGTGGCCCTTAATAAAAAAGAGTTCAAACTCTCGGTCTCACCCACTTGAAATATGCGAATAGCAAAAAAACTGAGAAATACGAAGTTTTGTGCCAATCAAAAAACATTTATTCGTGCCTCAACGCGATTGAAAATTGCAAGCGTGTTTATATGGGGAAAATATGACTTATTTTCAGATTTTACGAATATTTCGTTCTATAGATTAATTTTTCGGACAAGTTGTTATATAATTCGAGATCAGTATGAATTTATCCTTTGAAAAAGCTATAAAACTTCAAAATCGAATAAAACCTCGCCAAGAAATAGCAAATGCCCCAGACCACGAAATTTGAAATTTGATGACATTTTTTCCAACTTTGAGAAATTAATTAAAGCCAACCATTTGTTTTAGTCTCTATATCTTTAAGTATTCACATATGAAGTATTGTTTTATTACCACCATGTTAACCTATTAAGCATTGAGACTAAAAATGGAAAAATATTTTGATATAATTTTGAAAACTCCTTTTTCAAGTTTTGTAAAATTTTCTTAAACAAAATTTAGAGGAATTGATCTAGCTTTTTAAGGTCTTGTTAAATGCATGTCAGAGATTAACCGTGTGAATTTTTAGGTAAATCCCTATCCCAGAATTTTTTTGACAAGGTTTTAATTTTTGCGGATTTGGAGAAAAATTTGATTTTTGTAAAATATTGTATTTTAAATGTTATGTTTTATTCTAGTAGCCTAGGATTTAGGAAAAAGAAATTATGACCCCATTAACCCTTTTGGAATTGGGGTCGCATGTGACCCAAAGCTAATAAAAAACAATTTATTCGAAAAATTCAAATATTTGGAAGTGCTATTGAATTTTTAGATGCGACGCCTAAAATATAATAACTAAATGTGTAGAACTTCCGTTCCTAAAATTTGATATAAATCCGAGAACTTTAACCCATTATTTGCCAAGGCTAGCTTTGGATTTTAAGACATTTTTAAATAAAAATTACCGAAATCGAGTTTTTCTCTTAAACTCGCTGAAAACACTATTTAGAATTTAAGAAAAATAATTCGGTTAATTTTTATTTATTTAACCCTTCGGTGCTCCTGGGATCAAAATAATCCATAGTGATATATCTTTGGTTGAGTTATCTGCTTATTGCTCGCGAGTATAAATTAAAACATCTTTTGCCAATTTTATTATAAAATTATTTTATGTTTTTATGTATAAAAACTATCTATATTTTTCTAAATAAAATAAGATGCAAATAATATGAAATATATAATTAATAGTATAATAATATATAATTAGAGAAAATCAATAATAATTGGAAGTCGTAAGTGATTACAGAAAACAATTTGAATCGCACACTAAATCAGTTTTAAATACACCAAAATAGAATTAATTTTATATTTCATATTCTTTTGAACAAATTGTCTTTTATTAGCTTTGAGTCATTTGTGGGTCTTATTATTTTATTTAGAAAAATATACATAGTTTTTATGCATAAAATAATTTTATAACAAAATTGGCTAAAAGTTGTTTTAATTTATATTCGCGGGCAATAAGCAGATAATTGCACCAAAGATATATCACAATGGATTATTTCGATCCCAAGAGCACTGAAGGGATATATAAGTAAAAATTAACCGAATAATTTTTCTAAAATTTTAAATAAAGGTTTCATCGAATTTAACAGAAAAAATCGTTTTCGGTAATCTTATATATTAAAAGAATTTATGAATAAACTTTGCATTCAAGATTTTTTTCAATATTTTTCTTCTCTCAAACCTCTATAACTAGAGTTCTAATTAACGTAGGCTGTTGACATAGGTTTAAGAACACTCAGTGGATCAAGCTCCTTCTTTTGAGCTATTAACTGCTTAAATTCGTTGGGTTTAAGGAAAGTTATGCGTGGACAATCAACTTTACTTTTACTGCACGCTAACATCTCTTGGCATATTTTGGCATTACTGTACGTTAACTTCTCTTGGCAAATTTTGGTATTATATTATAAAAATTAATATAATATAATATAATGCTGCGGAGCAGCAGGGGTCCTCTAGTTTTTATTTAAAATTATCTTAAAATCCAAAGCTTTCCTTGGCAAATAATGGGTTAACATTCTCGGATGTATCCCAAATTTTAGGAGCGGAAGTTCTACGCAGTTGGTTATTATATTTCAAGCATCGCATCTAAAAATTCAACAACGCTTACAAAATATTTAAATTTTTATAATAAATTGTCTCTTATTAGTTTGGGGTCATATGTAACCCCAATTACAAAAAGGGTTAATGGGGCCATATTATTTTTTTTTTGAAATCCTAGGCTGTAAAGATAAAACATAACATTTGAAAGTAGAAAAAAGATGAATTTTTGATACAAAGTATTTAGAAAGAGTACATTTACAGAATATTTTACTAAAATCCCATTTTTCTCGAAATCCGCAAAAATAAAATCCTTATCAAAAAAATTCTGGCATAGGGATTTACTTAAAAATCCTCACAATTAATCTGCAATATGTACTTAATAGAATCCTAAAGTGCTAGATCCTGTTTTTTAAATTTTGTTTAAGAAAATTTTTTAAAATTTGAAAAGGGGTTTTCAAAATTTTATCAAAAAAATTTCCTATTTTCGGTCTCAATGCTTAATAGGTTAAAAACGTGGTAATAAAACAATACTTCATATCTGAGTACCTTTACGTAGATAGACCAAAACAAGATGTGGCTTTAATCAATTTCTCAAAGTTGAAAAAAAATGACATCAAATTGCCTGTGCTAGTTTTTTTTAGCACAAAAGTGGTCTGGGGCATTTGCTATTTCTTGGCGAGGTATTATTCGATTTTAAAGTTTTATAGCTTTTTGAAAGTATAATTTAATACTGATGCCGATCGGAAGATTTAACCTATAGAACGAAATTTTCGCAAAATCTGAAAAAAAAGTCATATTTTCCCCATATAAACACACTTGAATTTTCAATCGCGCTGAGGCACGACTAAAAGTTTTTTGATTGGCCCAAAACTTTGTATTTCTCAGTTTTTTTGGTATTCGCATATTTCTAGGGGGTGAGACCGAGAGTTTGAACACTTTGTTTTCCCTCCATTTTATGAAGGGCCACCCAAGGGTCCATGTAATCAAAATGCAGGTCGAAAATATAAATATATTTTTATGAAATATATTATATAAGCTTCTACTTGGCACAGGACGATATTCATTGAAATTGTTGCATATTGATGTATGTTCAGATCTAAGTGACCCTTATGAGATCGACTTAAATAGCCATAAGATTCAAATTATTATATAGATCTTAGCCAAATTTGTTTTATATGTGATTATTACATCACTAATGAGTAGTCCAAAATTATACACTGTAGGACAATCCTTAGTCATAACCCCCATATAAAGCTAAAGCTACTACCCGATCTTCCCTTAAATCTATCAAAACACAAAATTATTGCACAGATTTTTCACAAATTTGGTTTGTATATGTTTATGCAAAAAGTATATGACTCTTCCAAGTACGGTCAGTATTGGTCCATTTTTCGACCAGTCCTCTTATAATTATATCATCCGACATGAACTTCAGAACTGCAGGCAAATTTTCTTATTTGCTTATTTTCTACATATACCCAATTAGATGGACCTAAGACTAATTCTCTAAACGCATTGTGTAGGATAACGCATAGTCAATCTAGACCGATTATAATTTTCTAACTTGTTTTGAATTAAAATTGTTCTTAATATGATTTTATGGTGTGCTACTACATATTTTAGTTCGTGACATAAGTTTTGAAAAAACAATATAAAATTTGCCAATATTCTCCTTTTTCATCTGACACTAATAGCTAAATTGTTATTCCTTCATAATTCGATATCCTTTAATTCAGACGTATTCCATTCGGATTGTTTGTAAAATTTACAGTCAGACTGTGTAACAATTAAAATTACTTGAATGAGTTTAAAAATAAAATGAAATAAAATTATTTCTTTTGGCTTGTAATTTTAAACCAGATTTTATGCTTAATTGTAAATGATTTATAATTACAGAAATTCTTTACAATCGCGGATCTAAATTAAAATTATTGGTTTAGTTAATAAGTCAAGATAATGAGTGGTTTATAACAGCAACAAAAAAATAAATAAAATATCAAACAATACAAAACAAAGAATTATTAACTTTATTTAACCACACATGCTCACACATACACTTACAAAACAACAAATAGACAATAATTATTTTTGCGAAAAAACAAATAAAATAAAAATGCACACCAATGTACATGTTTGCTAAGGAAATTGTTAAATTAAATAATTTTTATTGCGGATTGTGCTACGTTTCTGTTTTTTTATTTTGTTTATTTATCAGTTTACTAAATTCCATCACCCCTAGTGACGGTGAAGTTATACACAAGTACATTTTGTATATTTAGCCTGTTTATCCTCTTTTTTTTATCGTGCATTGTTATAAACTGATTATAAATTGTTTCCTAAACTTTCTAATTTAAAACAATCTGAATAACTGAACAGGTTTCATAAAAAATGCAAATTTGATGTGTGTTATAGATTTAAAATTTTAAAGTTCATTGCTTATGTCTTTTGTATTCTCGCATTATAAAAATTTAATTAGCCAAGCATTTTGTTTAATTATATAGACTAGTAACCCCGTCGTGCGTTGCTGCGATATCAATGAGTTATGGTTTCATAAGGCTTCATTGCTACCGCTATCATAGATATGGTATTCTATCTATAGTTTGAATGAGAGGTGCTGGCCCTATACCGCCCTCTTCTACTCGAGTACTCACATTTAAAACTTTAAGTTTTATACAAAGTTTAAAGGCTCTTGTTATCAGAAAACTACAGGATCAAATACTAACTTTATATGGGAGATGCCACGCTTTGTAGTCTGATCTTACCCTCGATGTTATATCACTCAAAATAATTTACGCTGTGGATGAGTTAAAATGGTCATAATTGATTACGCACATTTTTGGCTCTACTACTTAGAAAAAAATAACAAGTAAGAAAGTTATAGTCGGTCGAGACCGACTATATGATACCCTTTACCATGCGTTTAGAGACCCTATCTCTTAGACCCAACTAACTGGATATAGAAAATAAGCATAAACCAAATTTGAGTGGGATTATTATTAATTTTTTTGGCTGCAGATATGAAAAAGTTCATATCGGATGCTATATCTCTATGGGGACTAGGCCCAAAAATGGAACGATCCTGACTATGTTTGGTAAAGTCTCTTGTGTTTTGCAAAAATATATACAAACAAAACTTGAGAAGAATTAGTGCAATATATTGGTTTTTTGATAGATTTAAGTGAAGATAGGGAAGCAGCTCTATATGGGGCCTATGACCAAGAGTTGTCCCAGGCATCATTTTTAGACTACTCATTAATGGATGTAATAAACGCATATATACCCAATTTGAGTAAGATCTATACGACAATTTGGATCTTATGGCAATTTATGTCGATTTCATAGGGGTCATTTGTTTGGGGGCTAGGTCTGCACATGGACCGATTCTCACCAATTTCAATAGCGTTTATCATATGGCCAATGAAAGCTTACATACCAAATTTCATTAAAATATATTCATATTTGCGACCTGCAGTTTGATTACAAGGTTTCCATGGACACACAGACGGACGGACGGACTCACGGACGGACATCGTTAAATCGAATCAGTTAGTGATTCTGATTCGATCGGTATAATTAAAGATCGGTCTAGGACAAATATTTTTGGTAGTTACAAACAGCAGCACAAAGTCATTATACCAAAGCCACATAGTGGTATAATTATAGTCGGTCTAGACCGACTGTACGATACCCTATACCATGCGTTTAGAGGCCCTATCTCTCAGGCCCAACTAACTGGATATAGAAAATAAGCATACACCAAATTTGAGTGGGATTTTTATAAATTTTTTCGGCTGCAGATATGAAAAAGTTCATATCGGATGCTATATCTATATGGGACTAGGCCCAAAAATGGACCGATCCTGACCCTGTTTGGTAAAGTCTCTTGTATTTTGCAAAAATATATACAAACAAAATTTGAGAAGAATCAGTGCAATATTTTTGTTTTTTGATAGATTTAAGTGAAGATCGGGAAGCAGCTCTATATGGGGCCTATGACTAAGAGTTATCCAATAGGGATCATTTTTGGACTACTGATTAATGGGTGTAATATATACATACAAACCCAATTTGACTAAGATCTGTATGATAATTTGGATCTTATGGCAATATATGTTGATTTCATAGGGGTCACTTGTATGGGGGCTAGGTCTGAACATGGACCGATTCTCACCAATTTCAATAGCGTTCATCCCATGGCCGATAAAAGATCAAATACCAAATTTCATCAAAATATATTCATAGTTGCCACCTGCAGTTTGATTACAAGCTTTACATGGACACACAGACGGACGGACGGACGGACGGACAGACGGATATCGTTAAATCGAATCGAATAGTGATTCTGATTCGATCGGTATAATTAAAGATGGGTGTAGTTCAAATATTTTTGGTTGTTACAAACAGCAGCACAGTCATTATACCCAAACCACATAGTGGTATAGGGTATAATTAAATCCTATACCACTATATGGTCAGTAAGGTGACCCTTATTATATGGAGGATAAAAAAAAGTGTTCGAATTTAAAGTCTCACCCCCTAGAAATATGCGATTATCAAAAAAAAAACTCAGAAATTTAGATGTGCCTCATCGCGACTGAAAATTTGAAGTGTGTTTCTATGGGGAAAATATAAATTTTTTTTAGATTTTACGAAAATTCCATTCTATAGTTTAATTTTTTCGACAAGTTGATATATGAATCGATATCAATACTAAATTATCTCTTCAAAGAGCTACATAACTTCAAAATAAAAAAAAACTCGCCACGGAATAGCAAATGCCCCAGACCACTTTTGTGTCACAAAAAACTAGGTCAACAAATGTGACAGCGTTTTTTTTAACTTTAAGAAATTAATTAAAGCAGAATTTTTTGACAAGGATTTTTTTTTTGCGGATTTCGAGAAAAATGGAATTTTTGTGAAATATTCAGTATATGTAATCCTTCTAAATTCTTTATATCAAAAATTAATCAGTTCCCAAATTTTTAATACTAATCACATATGGCCCCAATCTAATAAAAGATTATTTAAAAAATTCAAATATTTTGTAAGTACTGTTGAATTTTTAAAATCGTTACTTAAAATATTATAACCAAATGTGTATATCTTCCTATCTCAAAATTTCGGATGAATCCGAGAACGTTATCGCATTATTTACCAAGGCCAGCTTTGGTTGTTAAGATATTTTTAAATAAAGATTACCGAAAACGAGTTTTTCTATTGATCTCCATGAAACCACTGTTTAGAATTTAAGAAACATAATTTGCTTCATTTTTTGTTTAACCCTTCAGTAATCCACATCAATCAGTTTCCGTCATACAATTTCTACTCTAATTTTAGAATTTTTTACACTCAAATGTGAACATTTTTGTGTTTTCGCCAATTTATTGGATGAGCAAAAAACCTTATCGTTTAGGTGGAAGACCCGAACCGTCAATTATATGCTTATTGCTCGCGAAAATAAATTAAAACAACTTTTAACCAATTTTATTATAATATTATTTTATTTTTAAAAACTATACATATTTTTCTGAAAAAAATAAAAACATTGTTGGACTGTAATTCAACATTGTTTTTTGTATGATTCTACTATCTGGAATAAAAACTGCTGTTCCTCTTCATTATTTGTTAAGACTTTATAAAAATTTTTTATGAATTTAACGCTTCTTTCGGCAGTATCGTTCACTGCAGCTTTTTTTAAAAACTACATAACATTTCCATAATAAATAATAAAAATTCTGCAGAAATACTAAAACAGCTGAAACAATTTTTAGTTTTCTGGGACCCAAAATTACTTACAGCAATATTTATCAAATTTTCTGAGTGAATGAATTTTCTAGGAGCACATAAAGGTAAGTTTCGGCAAAATATAGCAGAATTTTATTTCCTAACCAATAATAAGGGTTTCAACTAGTTTACTAGAACAATACATTATTTTAAGTTATTTACTTTTCTTTAAATATGCCAAAATTCAAAGTTTGGCTTCGGCAAGGAATGGGTTAACGTTGCTCGATTTATTCCAAATTTCTAGCATGGAGACTTGCACATTTGGTTATTATATTTTAAGCGTCACATCTACAAATTCAATAGCACTTACAAAATATTTGATTTTTTTTTTTAAATTGTCTTTTATTAGCTTGGGGTCATATGTAACCCCAATTCCAAAAGGGTTAATGGGATCATATTATTTTTTGCCGAAACCTTAGGCTATTACGATAAAATTAGTATTTAAAAGTAGAAACCTGATTAATTTTTGACATAAAGAATTTACAAAGATTACACATGCTGAATATTTCACAAAAATCCCATTTTTCTCAAAATCTGCAAAAATAAAATCCTTATCAAAAAAATTCTGGTAGAGGAATTTACTTAAAAATTCACACAGTTAATCTCCGACATATATGCAACAAGACCTTAAAATGCCAGATCCATGTTTTGAAATTTCGTTTAACAAAATTTTTTAAAACTTAAAAAAGGAGTTTTCAAAATTTTATCAAAAAAATTTTCCATTTTTGGTCTCATTTCGCAATAGGTTAAAAACGTGGTAATAAAACAATACTTCATGTCAGAATGCTCCTATGTATAGTGACCAGAAAAAATATGGTGGCTTTAACTAATTTCTTAAAGTTGAAAAAAATGCTGTCACATTTGTTGACCTAATTTTTTTTTTTTGACACAAATGTGGTCTGGGGCATTTGCTATTTCTTGGCGAGTTTTTTTTCGATTCTGAATTGATATAGCTCCTTAAAGAGGAAATTTAGGACCGATATCGATTCGTATATCAACTTGTTGAAAAAAGTCATATTTTCCCCATATAAACACACTTGAAATTTTCAGTCGCGTTGAGGCGCCTCTCAATTTTTTTTTTTGATTGACCCAAAACTATATATTTCTCAGGTTTTTTGCTATTCGCATATTTCAAGGTGGTGAGCCCGAGAGTTTTTTTACATTAAGGGCCACCCTAATGGTCAGGGTATAATTACTTTGTGCTGATATTTACAACTATCAAAAATATTTGACCTAGAGCCATCTTTTGTTATACCGATCGACTTAGAATCACTTATTGATTTATCGATGTCCATCTGTCCGTCTGCCTGTGTGTCCACTTTTAATCAAACTACAGGTCGCATATATGAATATATTTATGGGAAGAATGCTATTGAAATTGGTAAAAATTGTGACATGTTCAGAGCTAGTCTCCATACAAATTATCCCTATGAGATAGACAACCATAAGACCCAAATTAACATATAGATTTCAGTCAAACTTTGGTCTGCTTGTGTTTATTACATCCATTAATCAACAGTTCAAATACAAATCCTGTAGAAGATTTCTTATTCAGAGCCCCCATATATAAGTGCTTCCCGATTTTCACTTAAATCTATCAACGAAACAAAATTATTGCACAGATTTTTCTCATATTAGGTTTTTATATGATTTGCAAAAAAAAGTGACTTTATCAAATATGCTCAGGATCGGTCCATTTTTTATCCTAGTCCCCATGTAAATCCAATATGAACTTTTTTGATATCTGCACGTAAAATGCCACTCACATTTGGTACATGTTTATTTCCTATATCCAATTAGTTGGAACGGAAACCCTCTTTCTAAACGCACTGGTCATGGTCCAGACTGACTATTATTTTCTTGTTTTTAATAAAGTATTAAGACGCTCAATGTCACAGTACGCTATCATGTTCTCACTCTCACAAAGTTTCATCTATTTAGCTTTATTTGATAATATACATTATTGTACGACCATTTTTGCCTCGACTTTACACATCAATAAGTTTTGGATTCACATGAAGTATCACAGCTTTCAGTCTCATGGCAGTGAATATAATTTACTTTAAATAAGAAATTCCACGTTCAATAAATTCAATAAATTTCAATAAATTTTGAACTTACAAAAAGTATCAAGCGGTGAATATCATAGCAGCCAATATAATTAACTTTGTCTCATTTCTTTTAATCCCATAGTACGCATAAAATTTGCTTTATATGGAAGTCGCGATGCTCTTAACTCATGTATGGGAGGTCCCACTGGTGTATTCCAAGATTTCCGGTTTTCTATTATTATTTCAGATATTTAAAATTATAATTTCACCTTGTATGGTAGGTGTCATGTCCACCTGTTAAATGAGGGGAAAAAATAATTTATTTCTTCTTTCAGATAGTTGCTTAGACCAATAAAACACATACTCAAACCCACGAACAAACAAACAAATTTTCATTTCTATATATAGAAATGATATGCAGATTATAGATTGATTAGAATGTATCGATATCAAGTTTTTCTTCTGTTAAGCCAAATTTTATATCCAAACTTATATATATATAATAAAATGCTGCTCATTATTTATTTACATATTTTAATATTCATTCTGTTCTGCTACGAATTATATAATAAAAAAAAACTGTCAGGTTATGGATTTGATTTACGCTGAAGATGTGATACGGTATACTATATATCGAATGATAAATCTTTAACTAAAAGTGAAGGTGTCAAGACACTAAAAGTGAAGGTGTATTGAGGTTATATATATATTTTTTTTTAGAAAAGCTAAATAATTACCATAACTCCTTAAAATGTTTGTTATAAGGCGGAAGTTGTCTTTAAACGATTTGGTTAGGTACATTTTATCTAATTCTATGTATGTCACAATTAATCACACCTTTGCAGTTTTTGAGGCCACAGTCATTTGAAAGATCGTTATCCACTTATAGCCATCGACGGTAGCTGAAATTTAGCGCACAGATTTATTCCGCTTGAAAGTATTATCTATCAAAAGGTGAGTGAAAAAATCTAAAAAGCGGGAAAAATCATCTTTAATTTTTTCACCACCTTTGATTAGTGCTAAATTCGTTTCATTTAAAATCCGGAATTTTTATTTTTTTTAAATATGGCAAACTATACGCAATTAAATTCTATAGAAACTGGCCATAGAAACTGTCATATTATAAGGAAATAATTTGAAAATGGAATAAAGAACATTTAACGCGCAAAAGGCGGAAAACAAAATTTTCGAAAAAAAAATGAGGCAAAATCGGCGCTGACACTGTGCCTTTAATATTTTTAATCCTCCTACAAAAGCAGTTAGAATGAAAAAATTTTAACATACATTTTTCCTCTTAATATTTTTCGCAAACATTATTCGAATTTCTTTTTTTTGATCAAGTTATTGTTGAAAAATATATCGGTTATTATTGTTGATGGCAACCCTATTCATTCATTGTAAGTTTGATTGAAATGAGCGATGAAATAAAATTAGTTGCTAAACTTATTAAATACTTTCAACAAAATCCAATATTTCCAATATTATTAGAAGGTATCAGAAGACTTTAGACCACAGGAGAGCTCGGTATTCGGATTATTTGATGCGAGAAGTTAAAGCCAATCTATGTTTGAAATCATACAAAGTACAAAATCTTCCGGACAGAAACTCTGTAAATAATTTACAGACCAAAAACAGAGCACGGAACGCAGAAACATAGGTACTGAAAGATTTTTCGCAGCTTCCGCGGAGGACATGTGGAAGACAAGTTTTGGTTCAAAAAGAAAATTCAACAAAAAACAAATTACGATCACAGGGGAGATATGTAAATATCTATTAATTAAAGATTTTTTTATGGCAGTTTTTAAAATCAAACAGAAAATGTAATCTATGTACCACTTATAGCAATTAACTGCAGGGGCTCTGCTAATATAAAAATATTTATTATTATTTATTATTGCAAACCGTTAAGTTTTAAGTTTTTGTTTTTTATACCCTATACCACTATGTGGTTTGGGTATAATGACTTTGTGCTGCTGCTTGTAACTACCAAAAATATTTGACCTATACCGATCGACTCAGAATCACTTTCTGAGTCGATTTAGCAATGTCCGTCCGTCCGTCTGTGTGTCCATTTAAAGCTTGTAATCAAACTACAGGTCGCAAATATGAATATATTTTGGCGAAATTTGATATATATGCTTCTGTCGGCTAGGATGAACGCTATTGAAATTGGTGAAATTCGGTTCATGTTCAGACCTAGCCCCGATACAAATGACCCTTATGAAACCGACATGAAGTGCCATTAGATCCAAATTATAACGTTGATCTCAGTCAAATTGGGTTTGTATGTGCTTATTATATCCATTAATCAGTAGTCCAAAAATAATCCCTATAGAACAATTCTTAATCATAGGTCCCATATAAGCTGCTTCCCGATCTTCACTTAAATCTATCAAAAAACAAAAATATGGCACAGATTTTTCTCAAATTTGGTTTGTATATATTTTTTCAAAATGTAAGTGACTTTGCCAAATATGGTCAAGATCGGTCCATTTTTCGACCTAGTCCCCATATAAATATAGCACCCGATATGGACATTTTCATATTTGCAGCAAAAAGATTAATAACAATGCAACTCAAATTTGGTTTATGCTTATTTTCTATATCGAATTAGTTGGACCGAAAGATAGGGTCTCTAAACCATGGTATCATATGGTCGTTCTAGACCGACTATAATTTTCTTACTTGTTTATTTTTAATTTTTTCATTTTTCGATTTTCATTTTTATTAATCATAGGTCCCATATAAGCTGCTTCCCGATCTTCACTTAAATCTATCAAAAACCAAAAATATTGCACTGATTCTTCTCAAATTTTGTTTGTATATATTTTTACAAAATACAAGAGACTTTACCAAACATGGTCAGGATCGGTCCATTTTTGGGCCTAGTCCCCATATAGATATAGCTCCCGATATGAACTTTTTCATATCTGCAGCCGAAAAAATTAATAAAAATCCCACTCAAATTTGGTTTATGCTTATTTTCTATATCCAGTTAGTTGGGCCTGAGAGAGAGGGTCTCTAAACGAATGGTATAGGGTATCGTATAGTCGGTCTAGACCGACTATAATTTTCTTACTTGTTTATTTTTATTTTTTATTTTTGTTTTTAATTTTTTATTTTTCATTTTTTATTTCCCATTTTTCATTTTTATTTTTCATTTTTCATTGTTTATTTTTCATTTTTTATTTTTCACTTTAATTTTAAATTTTTTTACTTTTCATATTTCACTTTAAATTTTTTGTTTTTCATTTTTCATTTTTAATTTTTCGTTTTTCATTTTTAATTTTTTTTTTTCATTTTAATTTTTGGTTTTTTATTTTTCATTTCTCATATTTTATTTTTTATTTTTAATTTTTATTTTTCATTTTTCATTTTTCATTTTTATTTTTCATTTTTTATTTTTTAATTTTCAGTTTTTATTTTTCAATTTTCATTTTTTATTTCTTATTTTTCATTTTTTATTTTAAATTTTTTATTTTTCATTTTTAATTTTTTATTTTTAATTTTTCATCTATCATCTATCATTTTTATTTTTCATTTTTTATTTTTCATTTTTAATTTTTCATTTTTTTGTTTTTTAATGCAACAAAAAGGTATATTGCATATCATATTTTTTTCACCAATACATTTATAAGTCACACCGATTTTGTCTTACGGATCTCATGTTACGCTGTTTTTGTGATTGTATTGTGAAATAGAAATTTTCCCACCTGCGCTTATATATGTTTACACATCAACATTTCTGGTATGGGAAACAATATGCAATTGCGGCAAAAGACGCAAGACATTTGTTGTTGAAAAATATATTAGGGAGTCGTTGCAAAAGAAAAACTACTTCCCTTCATAAGCCAACACAATGTGTCTATATATTTTTGGACCGACTTGTCATCCTGTCATATGGAATAATTACTTAAATCTAATTACCACAAAGGCCAATAGCCAAAAGCTACAAAGTAGAACATGGGGTTTAAAACTTCACATGATCAATTGATCGTTTACGACTATAGTTAAGCCAATGGTTACTTACGCTGCTCCTTTGTGATTGCCAAAGGTTGAGCAGGCGAATCCTGAAAAATCCTACCCGTATTGGCATCACGGGGACGAACAGAACGTGCCTTACCGATACTATCGTCATCAAGCTTAACATTACACCACTGCACATTTCGGTCATTGAAGATGCGTGCCGTACGATTTCGGGCTTTCGGTATGAAGGACATAGGGGTCACATAAGAGTCACAAAATTTTTCATCAATGAGCCGGTAGCGAGAGTCATGGATAAAATTCTACCAGAAGGGTATTTATGAGGGAATTTGTAACCATGATATTGGAATGGAGCTTATGGACTAGTAGGACTTGGAAATCGGAGCAGGGTTCTCATGTGTGTTTCTCAGACGGCTCATAACAATCTAATGGGGACACGTCGCACAGTGTCGTGTTTTTATATAACGACCGGCCAAAAATAGAAGGAGTTGTCTTAGAGTTACGAAATTTAGCACACTTTTTTGACTTAGTGAAAGATAGTCAAATCTCAAATATGGAAAATTTCGGAGCAAGGATTCAGGTCCTTCCCATATATCCTGAAAATTTTAAATGTCATAACAGAAGAAAATAAGGCTCTACCGTTATGAAATTTTGTACACTGATTGCCTTGAACAACTTTAACGTTTCGGCCAAATCTGGTCCTATTCATAGTATAGACAAGCACAGTTCAAAAATGTCCTTTTTCGAAAATTTAAGAGAAATTGTAAACAAAATAAAATTAATTCGTATTTTTTGGTATATGAAACACTTAGATCATTCTGAATTTATAAAAAATTTTTTTTTCAATTTTGAGCAAGGACACACCCATCTCTCATATATCCTGAAAAAATTAAATCGAAAAATTTAAGTTCTAACTAACACTATGTTTATTATTTTGTAAACGTAATTAATACTGTTAAATTTTATAGAAATCGGATGAATAAAACCATATATATACGAAATCTATTAACTTGCATATTCAAAAAAGATAAAAGGGTTTGTTAAAAAAATTTCATCCAAAATTCATCAAATATACATTTATCAAGTCTACTTTGATTTTTTTTGTATACCTTAGTACATTTGTATATTTCTGTTGCCAGATCGTAATGTTTTTTGAGTAAAATTTTATTTAAAAGCCATTTATTAATATGATTAATTTATTTTTAATATTAAAAAAAAACAACAATTCTATGTACTTTATACATTAAAAAATAAGCATGTATTAGATGTTTATTCGCTTAAGCTATCATATTCAGTTTCATTTGCTTCATATTGATCTAAAATATCCTCTACTTGTTTTCTTCATTTTCACAAGCTTGTTCGACAATTAAGTCCATTATTTCATTGTAATGTGGCTTCTTTTTATTATCTGCTTATCTGAAGATAGATATATGTGGCACAGACTACAAAATCATTCTTTCAATGAGATCTTTATTTGTAGATAGACGACTGTTTCTTCTTCTGAGATTTAGTCGAGTTTTCCTAAATATTTTATGAGTTGCTTCTGCAGCTTCCTCAGATAACATTCCAATTGTTATCTTTGAATGTTTTATAAATTCTGCACCGTGAACAAGTGTACTGTTGCAGGCATATAATACCACCGATATTTCTCTGTATACAAATTTCAAGTTTCTTTTAGAAAGTGCGCGCAGTATAATTTCGTATTAGAGAGGGATCGATTTCTGTTATTTGAGAAGATATTTCAATAGTGTTGAAAAATCGTCTCGCGGTATTTCCATCATTAGTGGTACTATAACCCGTTTTTACTTTGTCTACAATAATTCCAATTTCTTCTCTAAATTTCTCTTGAATTTTTAATTTTCTTTCCATTATAACTAGAGGACCCCTGCTGCTCTGCAGCATTATATTATTTTATATTAATTTTTATAATATAATACCAAAATTTGCCAAGAGAATTTAACCTACAGTAATGCCAAAATATGCCAAGAGAAGTTAACGTACAGTAAAAGTAAAGTTGATTGTCCACGCATAACTTTCCTCAAACCCAACGAATTTGCCAAGAGAATTTAACCTACAGTAATGCCAAAATATGCCAAGATAAGTTAACGTACAGTAAAAGTAAGGTTCGTTCTCCACGCATAACTTTCCTCAAACCCAACGAATTTAAGCAGTTAATAGCTAATTGATCCACTGAGTGTTCTTAGACCTATGTCAACAGCCTACGTTAATTAGAACTCTAGTTATAGAGGTTTGAGAGAAGAAAAATATTGAAAAAAATCTTGAATGCAAAGTTTATTCATAAATTCTTTTAATATATAAGATTTTTTTGTCAGCCGGCTTAAAAACTTTCCAACTTCGTAGAGGTAATCAATAAGAAATGTGCTGCACGCATTCGAATAATGTTATCCATGCATGTAATGTTGACAACCAATACCTATAGAAATCTTCTTTTTTCACACTTCTTTCAAAAGCCTTAACTGAGTTCATATGTGAGGGTTTTGCCCCACAAGCAAAACAGGAAGAACTGCTTTTATTTTCTGCTAAAACATTCAGCACTGCTCCGTCTATCATTGTTAGATTCATATTGAAATGAACATTAAAGATTCTCTTGTCACTTACATAGCAAAAGGGTTCTAAATTATATATTTCTGCTTAAACATGATACTGCGTAGATTTTATTAAATTTGGATTTTCTTTTTGTAAATAAAAACGAATGGGCCTACAGCGTTTTGTCGAAGAGTGTTTAGAATTATTCCATAATACTTCTCCAGTCGTTCTGTCCAAGAATCTTAAAGAACGAATGAGACAAAAAGAAATTCATCATTTGAATTAGGATCGTTAAATTTTTGTTTATAAGTACTGTGTCCCGAACTGCCATCAAACCACAGATAACAACATTTTCTGATTCAAACTGATGCAGATCTAAGAAACTATTCACAGCCATATTGAGAAAAGTTTGTAATGGAACTTAAGTAGACGTTTGTGAAACAACAATTGGTTCTGGAATGTATTTATACCCTATACCACTATGTGGTTTGGGTATAATGACTTTGTGCTGCTGTTTGTAACAACCAAAAATATTTGACCTACACCCATCTTTAATTATACCGATCGAATCAGAATCACTATCTGATTCGATTTAACGATGTCCGTCCGTCTGTGTGTCCATGTAAAGCTTGTAATTAAACTGCAGGTCGCAAATATGAATATATTTTGATGAAATTTGGCATTTTATCTTTTGTTGGCCATGGGATGAACACTATTGAAATTGGTGAGAATCTGTCCATGTTCGGACCTAGCCCCCATACAAATGACCCCTATGAAATCAACATATATTGCCATAAGATCCAAATTATCATACAAATCTTAGTCAAATTGGGTTTGTATGTATATATTACATCCATTAATCAATAGTCCAAAAATGATCCCTATTGGACAACTCTTAGTCATAGGCCCCATATAGAGCTGCTTCCCGATCTTCACTTAAATCTATCAAAAAACAAATATATTGCACTGATTATTCTCAAATTTTGTTTGTATATATTTTTGCAAAATACAAGAGACTTTACCCATATAGATATAGCATCCGATATAAACTTTTTCATATCTGCACCCGAAAAAATTAATAAAAATCCCACTGAAATTTGGTTTATGCATATTTTCTATATCCAGTTAGTTGGGCCTGAGAGATAGGGTCTGTAAACGCATGGTATAGGGTATCTTTAGTCGGTCTAGACCGACTATAATTTTCTTACTTGTTTTGTTTCGCATTTTGCAAGGCATAATAGGATGGAAAGCAGTCTTTATGAACTTCATTAACAACTGTTCTCATCATATTATACTCTCTGCAAGATAAATCCATGTCCATAAAAAGTGCCAATGCTTTTTCTACAGAAATAGTGGATGAAATTATTGGATTTGAAACTCTTTTTACAGCTTTTTGTAAAAGTGTTGAACTTTCGAAGTTTACTGCAGGTCTTTGACTCGTGCTTAATTCCTTTAAAAGGAATTACCTTAGTACAAAGAAATTTAACTTATGTTAAATACTTACAAAATTCAAGTTTTTATCAGTAACAACAAATGGTGTATCTAGCCACGAACAAAATTTTTTCTCAAATCGTTCATTGACATAATAACACTTTCTCCAGTCCTTTTGAAGTTTTAATAATATAAATTGTACTTCATTAATTTTCTTTCTGTCCAGTTTTATTTTGTAGAATTTTTCTAAATAATATACTACTTCACACTCTGCTGCTCTTTGCGTACTATGCTTTAGCTAAATGTTAAAAAATTGACGAATTTGAACCTGATTAGCGAATAAAAATAGAGGTGAACGAAAGTGGAAGTAAAACCAAGTTTTTTGAAATAAACTTACTTCTAGAAATGTTATATTAAAGTATAAAAAATACCTTTTTTTATCTTTTTTTTATTGTCCACTGAAGTCAAAAATTCCTAATACTATCACTTATTTCTCTTTGTTTATATTCAGAATAACAGTACATCGCATGTGACAATCACATTGTAGTAAAAAGCAGTGTTGCCATATCATAAGATCACTGTTATTATATTTTAGTTAAAATTACTCTGCTTTATCGATACTTTGATTACCAATTAACCCTTATAACATATAGCATTTTTTCAGATTTTTTTCAATAATTGTGTATTTACTTATAACTTTCAACTTTGAATGCTCAGAACTTCCTTAAAAATTAAATTTTTTTTTAATTCTTTCAGATTTGTTTTAATTGGAATGTACTTAATAAAACCGTATTAACATTTTTTTTTTAAATTCGATAGCTGACTTTTTTTATTTTTGGCCGCCCTCACGACACTGTGCGTCGCGGACATATTCGGTCCCAATTTTCAACGAGCCATACCCATGGGCAAATATCCATCCATTTTTCAGGCAGAGGTCTTCGCAATTTATGATGCGTGACTGAATGTCTTCGAAGAGGGACAAAAAGGGCACTCATTTATATAATATCATTTATATAATGACATCTAGAGTCATTTTGGATTACATCGAAGTGCTCAACTAACCAGGCAGATGCAACAAACCTACTTTAGGTTATATTCAAGGATACTAGGGACACGAGGATAACGAAAACGCTAATTGTCAAGCCAATCTAGGCGCCCGCCATCATTTCATCGGTCCGGAACCATTTAGTGGAGTTCCAGCGGGCTGCATCAGAAGAAAAGTAAAGGAGTGGAGGGAATCACAATTTGCCTAGCACTGGGACAAAAGTCACTCTTGACGGCAAGCTAAGAGAGTTATAACTCTATCCCGTATTCAATCGGGACGATTACTTTCGCTTGGCAAGAAATACTTAAGGACCTTGACGGGATTCTTTACGATTAAAAGGTCTGTCGGTTCTGCGAATAGGGTGCTGAAATAGCAGAATACATTCTTTATGAATCTTCAGGATTAGGTAGAAAAGCAACCCTTGCCCTTATAGGATACACTGTATCGCCCCGGGTGATATGGTAGATAAAGCTAAATATGGTAACTGGTTTTGTGAGGAACCTTAGTCTTTAGTACAATCATGTGCTGCACAAAAAATTAAATTGGTCGCAAACATACTTAGTTAGTAATCTGGCTCCTCAAAAGCTCTTCTTTCTCCTAATGTCTCAAACAAATTTTTTGTAACATTAATGACTTCTATATTGGGCTCACTACCTCAGCAACAGTAGCATATAATGGCAAACTCATTAACACTGGCTAAATCGACAATTGCTGTTACATCTTCACAGCTGCCTATATGGTGCTCTTGAATTCGCCTTTACCAACGACTCGTTGTATAAATCTCGGTTAATATATCATATCAGAAATATTTTCATGAAGCATCCTATGTTGGCATTGCTAGTAAGGAACTTGCAGATATAGAAGCCGCAGAAGCAAAATTTAGACCTATAGTAAAATTTCCGCCCACTCTAATTTGAAACCGAAGAACTCACTAAAATGATGTATATATCAGCATAACTAAAACATTAATAATCCAAAAAGAATAAAACCATCACAACCTAATAAATACTCCAAAGGTTTATCCAACATAATATTAAGCAAATTTCCCCACAAATATGTTCAGACCTATTCTTCATACAAGTGAGCCTCATTATGAGTGATTTTAATTGTCATAAGGTCAAAAAATATCTTGGTCAAATTTGGTTTATATGTGTTTATCTTATCTTTTAATAAGATAAGCTTTTTAGTCATAGCCCTCTTAAAAATTTGATTCCCGATTTTCACTTAAGTCTACCAAAAAAATGTAATATTATACAGATTTTCTGAAATTTTGCAAGTATTAAATGACGTTAGCAAATGTAAAACGGCCACACATTTATATATTAAATTTATATTTTATGTCCACGTAATTGAAATTAAGAGCACTTTTCTAATCTTGTGGTGTAGGGTATCGTATAGTTGGTCTAGTCTTCTAGTCTAACTATAATTTTCTTATTTGTTTATGATTAGTTTCTTTTCACGCCACCATATTTCGTTATCTATGAAAGCCTAAGCACCTAAGCTAAGCTATTAATTACGAATTAGCTCTCTTGAGTAAATGCTATAAAATCATATTGTGATAGATGATGCGAAACTATTAATTTAGCGGCCCAATCTCATATATAGGGTAAACAAGTAATGTTTTTCTCTTTTTTCGTTCTCCCACTTTATTGCACATTTGCTCCGAAGTACCATATCTATAATATTAATAGGCTATGCGATTTCTTGTGATCGATGTTTCCTTCTACAGTTTTATCCCGATTTTGATCTAACATATATTATTTCAAAGGTATTTCTTTTTAGCCGATTTTCAGGTTTACAGATTTTTAAATTTTTTCCTTTATTTAGAGTAAATTGCATTTAAAGTTGCTGATAACACATAAATTATGTATGCTATGCTATGTGTTTTATCAAATTTGTTAATGTGTTCATTCACAATAATAATAAACCATGAAAGTGTTAGTTTCTGATTTGGCTAAGTTGAAAAATAAAGCTGCCTAGAAACTGCACTCGCATTGAGAGCGTTTTATTTATTAAATAAAACCTAAGCATTTGCTACATACTTTGCTATGTTTTGAAATTTTTTTTTTTTACATTTACTTTTAAATAAAACCGAAATTAATAAAATAAAACGGTTTTAAGATCCTATATATGACATCATATAAATTTTATGAATATTTGAGGTCCAAATCAGCATCCAATAAATTAATAAACAGTTTTATTTTTGAATTTTATTACATCTATTATGTTTTATATAGTCATCCGTTCGAAATATTTTTAACTGTTGTTAAATAAAAAAAGAAATATTGGACAAATATAATAAAAATTGTAAATCAAATTGTTTTCAGTTTTTAATGATTTGGACCGCAAGCACCACCAAACATATAACATATAAAAGTCAACTAAAACAATTAATTTAATTATTTATATCTATAATCTTGTGACCGATGTTTTGTTCTACCGTTTTATCCCGATTTTGACCAAACGTATATTATTTGAAAGGTATTTCTTTTTACCCGATTCGCAGATGTACAGATTTTTTAATTTTTTCCATTATTTTGAATAAATTGCAGTAAAGTTGCTACTAACCATTCATAAAATTGTACAATGCTATGTGTGTGTCCATTATTTTTGTTAATGTGTTTGTAATAAAAATGAGTTTGTTTTTTTGTGTTGATTTGTGAATTGGCTCTAATTTATAAGCATACTTTTAGGGTCTATATTTAATGAAAAAATAAAATTTCCTAGAATTTGCACTCGAATTTCGAGGGCTGGAATCTGCTAGTATTTAGAAATATTTCTATTAATTCAAAAGTTAACAAGTAATAAATATATGGTCGATCTAGATTATACGATACCCTACACCATACATTCCGGAAAAGGCTTTTGGATTCAACTTTGCTGAGCTAATAACTGTATATAGAAATCAAGCATAAACTAGATTTTTGTTGCATGGTTATTTATTTGATACGTGCAGATATGATGTTATTTTATACAGCAACTAGGTCAAAAAATGGTCCGATCGTTAACATATTTATAAACCAAATTTTAAAGAGCCTACGAATTATGTGTATTTATTATATTATTGGTCCTGAAATAAACCCTGTAGAACCATTTTTACACATAGTCCCCATATAAAGCTGATTCTCGATTATGATTTAATTTATCAAAAAACCAAAACATTGCACAGATATTTCTCATATTTGGTTTGTACATATTCTTGCAAAAAATAAGCAAGGTTATGCTCATGCTCGGTACATTTTTCGATTTAGTCTTCATATGAAAAAATCATCCGATGTTAACTTTTTCATATTTGCATGCCACAAATTAATAACAATACCACCAAAGTTTGGTTAATGTTTATATTCCATGACCTCAGCAAAGTTGGTTCCAAACCCATGCTCGAAACTCATGGTATAAGTATCGTATATTCGATCTAGACCCATTTGAATTAATAAATATAATCTTTTTATTTTTTTAAATATTAACTAAGAAAAAGTAATTCCTTTTAAACTCCTTCTTTAAACTCCTACTCTCTGTCTGTCTGTTGTCGTGGTTCAACCCCATTCCCCCTTAGCCTATTGAACTGAAACTTGGCCCATAGTCTTGTTGTGACTACAGATTAATTTTGGGGTAGTCACGCACAGTCACGCATAGTCGCGCACAGTCACGTAGTGATCTAAACGTCACTTACCCTCATTCAATCGATCTGAAACTTGGTACATACACTTGCTGTGAAAAAATATTAATTTTGACTTAGCCACGCACAGTCACGCATGGTCGTGCGCAGCCGCGGAGAGATTTAAAATGGATTTCCCCTCATCCAATCAATCTGAAACTTGGTCGATACTTGCTGTAAAGAAGGACTAACTTATACATAGGCACGCACAGCCACGTATAGTGACGCACAGTCACGGAGAGATTAAAACCTCACTTCCCCTCATCCCATTGATCTGAAACTTGGCCCATAGACTTGTAACCAAAGTTAATTTTGAATAGTCATGCAAAGTTACGCACAGTCACGGAGAGATTCAAAACTGATATGTATAGGGAAATAAAGAGTTTTAATAAAAACTTTATTTTTATGGCTTAGATTATTTTTCTGAATATCACCAATTATTTATTATATATAAATAATAAATCAAGTAAACAGACTCGTATGTTTCACAAAAAAAAAAAATAAAATTCATTACGCAATAATTGTTATTTTGCAATTTTTACTTTCAAAACCAACAAAAAGAATTCGCAAAAAAACCATAAATTTTTCATTTTAATTATTACAACATTATAAACAATTCGAAACGGATTTTTCATATTAAATGGTCAGTCGTTTGAAAAAGATCCAATAATAATCTATAACAATCATAGACGGATGCTAGATGTTTGACTTTTAAGATCAGCAGCAATCACACATGCTACTCGTAAGTACTAACAATAACAATTCAGCATTTTGCGTTTAGATTTTGTTTTTAATAACCAAACAAACATTGATGTATGACTGACTCGAAAAGTATGGTTACAGGCTAAGTATGAAACATAAAACACAAACAAAAAAACAAATAAAAACTTTGTACGACAGTGGCCAACCAGTCGTTGTGTTTCCACATTTGCGAAAAAATACTAAAATATTAACATGTTCACAACGTCTTGCCAACATTTTAGAAAAGCTTCTGAACAAATGTGGTGCTCTACTTTTTTGGCTAAGTCTACATTTAAACGGATGGCTATGATGTTAACGTATTAAATGTATTTTGCTCTAAAATTGATACCAGTATATAAGTAATAATGTTAACAAAGTAGATTCGGAATTTTTTATTTTGCAAAACATGATTCTTTTTTTCATTTTTAAAAATCAATATTAAAGACCACAGGGGAGTATAGAAGCAAAACTGATACGCCAACCACATAAAGTGTATTTTAACATATAACAAGTGAATGCTAGATGTTTGGCAAATGATTTTTGCAATATATAAGTGGTTTGAAATATTAAAATTTCTGTTTTGCGTAAACAAAAGTAATTAAAATTAGACAACAAATTGTTGGAAAACAAATAAAAGTGTTAGACTTCTATGGCCAGTTATTTGGATTCCTTAAAGGCTCTGTTTATTTATTTATTATTTATAAAAAAAAGAAAAAAAGAAAAGTATTGTGTTCGTTTTCTATACCGAACAAACAAAACAGTTTTTCTTAACAGCCTCATCCTTAACACTTTTCTAGAAGTTAATTTTGGCTTAATTTAATTTTAAAATATGTAAGACTATTATAGTCAGTCTAGAATGGCTATACTATAGCATATACCATGTGGTCAGAGAATTGGTATTAGGACGTATGGACGGAGGAGCAACGCTAAATCGACTTAGAAAGTGTTTCTGAGTCGATCGGAATAATAAATTCGGTTGTTAAAAACATCAGTACAAACTCATTATACCCTAATCTCATAGTGGTGTAGGGCATAAAAAGTATATATGTATATGGGGCGTTTCATGTCAAGTGATCCAACTTTTAAAACCGATGTCTTCCAAATGGAATGAAATTTGCATCAAGGTTAGTCGTATTGGATAGTAGCTTAGACACAATTTTTCAACAAGATTGGTTCAGAACTCTCTGAGACATTTTGACCAAACAGGTGTTTTTTTTCTCATCCATGTAATTTTTACCAATTTTTCTTAGCAAAATTTGTCCCAAATAGTTTAGATAACTATTTCTTCAGTCTTTCGGAAAAAAATTTAAAAAAAAAATAAAAAAATTTTTGACTTTTTTTCAAAATCAAAAATTTTTTTGACTTATTTTCAAAAAAGGAAATTTTTTTTTTGGGCTCAAAAGAAAGCTTAGGTTTTTTCCTTTAAGAGCTTTTTGATCGCTTAGTGGGATGCGAGGGGGATATCTATCAAAAAAAAAATATTTTGTAACTCAAGACAAAGGTTTTTCAATTTTTAGCATATGCACTAATTTGAATTTTTTCCAAATAGTGTGTAAGTGTTTCCCAAACCTTAAAAAGAAGCATACACTGACAAACTACACAAATTAGCCTTTCCGAAGGTATGTAACATACTTAACTAAAATTTCATACCTGCGATACTGTAATACCCGCAATATGCTAACCTCAGGAAAAAAAATCACTTTTTTCTATAGAAATGTTGAAAAATTATTTTTTTTATAATAATAATAAAAATAAAAAAATAAGAATTTAATAAAATTTTATCGAAATCACATTAGGTCCATTTATAACATAACTATTTTTTTTAAATTAATTTATTTTAGCTGATGAAGTATTTAAGTTTTGTACATTTTTAAATACCCAGTCTTTCATCCAGCTTATTAATCGCCTTTATTTGCTGCTTTTTTTTGCCAATCTTTTTTTTAGCGTTACTAGGTTCAGCTGTTGATTTTGCTGCTGGTTTCTTTTTTGGTTTTAGAAAGAACTCGCATTGAGTGGAGGCAGAAAACTTGGGTGTTCCATTGACAAGCAGTATAAAAGCGTGGTATTGAGCGGTGCCATCGTTTGTTATCGCAGCATCGAATCTGTTCTTCAGTGTTTTCAATGTTTTCTCATGATCCCCTTTGCTACTAAAAACTGTTTTAGTTTCTTTACAATAATTCATTGCCCAATGGAATAAAGCAGTCGCATTTAAGATACGATCTTGAGAGCACTGGAGGCTATAATTCACGACCCACTTCCGAAATGTAGTATACCTTCTCTACTGTAAATTTAGATTTTAGATATTTTAGTATTATCTTCTGGTACTCGTAAACTGTAATGGTATCATGTCTTCAATTTGAATACCCACCGGGTTAATTTCAGAAAATAATATTAGGATACATTTCTTAGAATAATTAAAATATTACTAACAACTTTCATCGAAATCCTTCCACAAATATTTATTATTTCGATATTTTGTTTAAAAAAAAATTTAAATATTCTTAAATTTGACTTTTGACCTTAAAGGGGGACATTTTATAGTATTTTAATTTAATCTTATTTAACAAGGTTGAGAACTTATATCAAGTAGTATAATATTTTGAGAAAAGATATTTGAAATAAGAAAACACCAAAAAGATGTAGGATAACAGTTGAAAAAGTATGAAAAATCAAATTTTTCTTCAAATCCTCTGAAATAAAAACGCTGCCCTCTCAAAATTAAGAAAAGGATACCTACAATATTTGGCACAGTTAATCACATGTATCCTGTTAATAAGACCTTAAAGTCCAATCGTTGATTTCGGAAAATTTCTTCAACAAAGTTTTTGAAAAAGTAAAATTAGAGATTTTGAAATAGTGCTAAAAAAAACGTACCGTTTTGGCCTTAATTTAGAACGACATAACAATAGACGAGATGCAAAATACTTTACAAAACATCATTTTGGGATCAGGGGAATGCAAAAGTTTTGTTGTTGTAAATTATTTGAATGCCTTTAAAAATGTGAGCTCGATTTTCTTAATCAAGTGGTCTGCGGCGCATTTATTGCCTGGGAAACTTGATATAATTTGGCAGTTTTTCAACCGATAATAAGTTTTGTTAATTTATTAGAAAGACAACTATTCTAGATTATGGCCTATTAATTAATTTAATTGAAACGCAATTATTAGTATCAAAACTTTTGTGAAAAATGATTTTGTTTTATGACTTTTACATATAAATTCATAATTGAACTTTGAACTCAATGCGCGTCCAGAAACCATTGTCCGATTTGGGTCCAATTTTTCACACTAAAGTTTTAGATCCAGATCTCGCATCCATATAACAGAATGGATTTTATGTTTGAGTTAAATAATTTGATTTTGGTTTGTTTCGAAATATTTGAAGATTTTGAAACCGGGTTTAACTGGGCAAATTAACTCCGCCCCTTAATCATGCGACTGATATATAGGGGATTTCATGTCAAGTCCACCAACCTTTGAAACCGATGTCTTCCGATCGGGATGAAATTTGCACGAAGGTTAGTCCTATTGGATAGTAGTTTAGACACAATTTTTCAACAAGATCGGTCCAGATCTCCCTGAGTTAGAGGGGATCAAAATTTTACATTTTGGCCAAACAGGTGTTTTTTCTCAAACATGTAACTTATTACCTATTGTTCTTAGAAAATTTTCTCCCAAATAGATTAGATAGCTATTTCTTCAATATTTCGGGAAAAAATACTTAAAAAAAAAAAAAAAATTGTAGACTTTTTTTCTGCAAAATTAAAGCTTTTTTTGCCTTTTTTTTCAAAAGGGCATTTTTTTTTTTTTTTTTTCATAAGAAAGCTTAGGATTTTTCCTTTAAGAGCTTTTTGGTCGCTTAGTGGGATGGGAGTGGGATATCTATCAAAATAAATGTTTTGTAACTCAAGACAACGGTTTTTCAATATTTCACAAATGTACTATTTTGAATTTTTTCCTATTTTCGTGAAAAACCTTACAAATAAAACTTATACTGAGAAACTAGACAAATTAACCTTTCCGAAGGTATATAACATACCTTCATAACACAACAGAAGAGAATGGTTATCTGTAACCTGAAAGAGTTATTTGCAACATTTCAATCTGAACACGAGGCTGTTAGAATTGGCTTCACGAAATTAACCCAAATGAGGCCAAAACATTGCGTTTTGGCAGAAAGCAGCGGAACTCACACAGTATGCGTTTGCATTTACCATGAAAATGTTAAACTGATGTTGAAGGAAATCAACTTAAAGTATTTAACAGATGATTCGGCAGAGGATTTACACGATTACCGCGACTTCTTGCCACTTAGGTGAATGTACCAATAGCCCGAAAACCACATTCATCAAAGAAAATTTAATCAACTCTTTAGATCGAGAATATATAGAGGAGGTCAAATTTGATTCTTGGATTCAGACTGCAGATGCACATTGAAAACTTTCATTTTAAATGTGGATGATTTTGTGGAAGAAATGTGTACAGGATTGCTAAACTTGAGAAACCATGACTTTTTAGGTAAAGAGCAATGGTCATTCTTCAAGGATTTGAAGATACATTTGAAGTCTGGTGAATATGATTTCGCAGAAAACTATAAATATGTTCTTCACGATGCCATACAAGCATTCCACTTCAATAACGACCAATCAACTATATTCACAGTAGTTATTTACTACATGAAAGATGAAAAACTGGAACACAAAAGTATGGCAATCATATCCGACGATTTAAAACATGATACCGTTGCAGTTTATGAGTACCAAAAGAGAATACTAAAATTTCTAAAATCTAAATTTACAGTAAAGAAGGTATACTAGGTTTCGGACGGAGCTCGTCAACATTTTAAAAACAAAAGTAGCTTGGCAAATCTTATGGCCCATGAAAAAGATTTTGGAATGCCAGCTGAGTGGTATTTTCATCCTACTGCTCATGGTAAAGGAGCATGTGATGGTATTGGAGCAAACCTTAAAAGAAATGCAGCGAAGTATAGCCTCCAGTGCTCTCATCAGGATCGCATCTTAGATGCGACTGCTTTATTCCATTGGGCAAAGAATTATTGTAAAGAAACTAAAATAGTTTTTAGTAGCAAAGAGGATCATCAGGAAACATTGAAAACACTTAAGAGCAGATTCGACGCTGCGGTAACAATCGATGGTACCGCCCAATATCATGCTATTATACCGCTTGTCGATGGAAGACTCAAGTTGAAAAAGTTTTCTGCCTCTATTCAATGCGATTTCTTTCCAAAGCCAACAAATAAACCATCAGCGAAATCAACAGCAGTAACGCCAAGAAAGGATTGACAAAAAAACGCAGTAAATAAAGGCGACAAAAAAGCTGGATGAAAGACTGGGTATTTAAAAATTTACAAGACTTAAATACTTCATCAGCTACAATAAATTAAGTATAAAACAAGTAAGAAAATTATAGTCGGTCTAGACCGACTATACGATACCCTATACCATGCGTTTAGAAACCCTATCTCTTAGGCCCAACTAACTGGACATTGAAAATAAGCAAAAACCAAATTTGAGTGGGATTTTTATTAATTTTTTTGGCTGCAGATATGAAAAAGTTTATATCGGATGCTATATCTATAAAGGGACTAGGTCCAAAAATGGACCGATCCTGATCATGTTTGGTAAAGTCTCTTGTATTTTGCAAAAATATGTACAAACAAAATTTGAGAAGAATCGGTGCAATATTTTTGTTTTTTAATAGTTTTAGGTGAAGATCGGGAAGCAGCTCTATATGGGGTCAAAGGGATCATTTTTGGACTACTCATTAGTGGATGTAATGAACGCATACAAACCCAATTTGAGTAAGATCTATATGACAATTTGGATCTTATGGCAATTTATGTCGATTTCATATGGGTAATTTGTATGGGGGCTAGGTCTGAACATGGACCGATTCTCACCAATTTCAATAGCGTTCATCCCATGGCCGATGAAGGCTTATATACCAAATTTCATCAAAATATATTCATATTTGCGACCTGCAGTTTGATTACAAGCTTTACATGGACACACAGACGGACGGACGGACGGACGGACGGACATTGTTAAAGCAACTCAGAAAGTGATTCTGATTCGATCGGTATAATTAAAGATGGGTCTAGGTCAAATATTTTTGGTTGTTACAAACAGCAGCACAAAGTCATTATACCCAAACCACATAGTGGTATAGGGTATAAATAGTTATCATATAAATGGATCTAATGCAATTAACATTAAATTTTAATAAATTATTTATCTTTTTATTTTTAATATTATTATTACTATACATTAATTTAATTATTTTTAAAAATAAATAAAAAATAATAATTTTTCAACATTTCTATAGAAAAAAAGCGATTTTTTTCCTGAGGTTAACATATTCTGGGTACTAAAGTATCGAGGGTATGTTATATACGTTCGAAAAGTTTAGTTTGTCTAGTTTCTCAGTATAAGTTTTATTTGTAAGGTTTTACACACAAATAGGAAAAAATTCAAAATAGTGCATTTGTGCAAAATTGAAAAACCGTTGTCTTGACAAAACATTTATTTTGATAGATATCCCACTCCCATCCCACTAAGCGACCAAAAAGCTCTTAAGAGAAAAATCCTAAGCTTTCTTATTAAAAAAAAAAGCCCTTTTTGAAAAAAAAAAAGCAAAAATGCTTTAATTTAGCAAAAAAAAAAAGTCTACAATTTTTTTTTTAAGTACTTTTTCCGAAATATTGAAGAAATAGCTATCTAAACTCTTTGGGAGAAAATTTTCTAAGAACAATAGGTAATAAGTTACATGGATGAGAAAAAACACCTTTTTGGCCAAAATGTCAAATTTTGATCCCCTCTAACTCAGAGAGATCTGGACCGATCTTGTTGAAAAATTGTGTCTAAACTACTATCCGATAGGACTAACCTTGGTGCCAATTTCATCCCAATCG
Source organism: Cordilura impudica (assembly GCA_963682025.1). NCBI lineage: Eukaryota > Metazoa > Arthropoda > Insecta > Diptera > Scathophagidae > Cordilura > Cordilura impudica. The sequence continues at coordinate 284,841,098 of OY821518.1, forward strand.
AAAGACATCGGTTTCAAAAGTTGGTGCACTTGACATGAAACGCCCCATATATACATCCTTATAATCAAATTTTAAATCTAGAATATAATTTCCATTTAGTCCTATGTCTATTTTCTTTCAATTTTTCTATCGAAGAGTTTTGCTATATTTGAAAGCAAAATAGGTCGCAAATGGTTTATATCAGTTAAGTTTGGTTTATTTTTTAATGGTACAGTTTTCAAAATTTTCCAAGCATCAGGAAAATATGAATTTAAGAAATCATAATTTATGGCACATCCCAATTTCATTGCAATCTTTTAATATTTATATGAATAATAAAGGAAATTTCTAAAAGTGTTTTATTATTTATTTTCTCAAAATCTTTTAGTCGCTCAAAAAAAAATGTTTTTTCAAGCAGTCCATTCTTTTCAAATAATATCTAAAATTTTGCAAAATCCAAAAATTTTCAAGGTTTTTAAAATGATAAAATTTTTTTTTATAGATTTCACAAATTTTGAGACGTTTTTGGCTTTTAGTTAGGCAATTTGATTTTCTTCTGCTTCTAATTATATAAAAAATTAATTAAAGCTTTACCTTGTATACCCTACAGCATAGAATGTTAGGCATTTTATAGCGTCAGTCTTCAAACAACATCCCTATTTTGGAAGCATTTTATTAAACAGTTTCTCTAAAAATTTTGGTGCTTTCAAATATCAAGAAGAAAAATATTACACATTAAATTAAAAATTTTCAATGAAAAAATTTTATTCTACAGAAAAGTTTTAATAATATATTTTGTTTATACAAAAAACTAACAAATTTATAGCTCGTTTCAAAAACTTTATTGCATGGTGTATAAAATTCGTTTTTGCCGTAGATGTCAATCTTTAAACTTAATGTTTCACTTCACTGCTTTTAAAGCTAAAACTATAACATACGAGCATACATAAACTAAAATCAAAAAATCCCAAGCTCATAATATTGGGCAATATTTGCAATAGTTAATTGAAATTAAGCTCGTGTGTAAATTATCACAAAACATGCTATAAAATCTAATACTACTCTATAAAAAAAAGCCACAAAAATAACATTATAAACAAGATATTTAAAAAAAATCCATAAACAATGCACTTATTTTAAATGTCCTCCAAGAGTTTGTTGCTGTTTTTTATATATATTTTGTCTTGTATTTGCAATTTTCTGCTAATAACATAAAGGTCATTTAATTGATTTCATTATAACTCAAATGGGTTTTCCTATTGTAGTTCTTTGGGTGTTTTAAGATATATATGGGGGATTTCATGTCAAGTGCACCAACTTTTGAAACCGATGTCTTCCGATCGGGATGAAATTTCCACCAATGTTAGTCCTATTGGATAGTAGTTTAGACACAATTTTTCAATAAGAACGGTCCAGATCTCTCTGAGTTAGAGGGGATCAAAATTTGACATTTTGGCCAAACTGGTGTTTCTTCTCATCCATGTAACTTATTACCTATTGTTCTTAGACAATTTTCTCCCAAATAGTTTAGATAGCTATTTCTTCAATATTTCGGAAAAAAATACTTAAAAAAAAAAAAAAATTTAGACTTTTTTTTTTGCTAAATTAAAGCATTTTTTGCCTTTTTTTTCAAAAAGGGCATTTTTTTTTTCATAAGAAAGCTTAGGATTTTTCCTTTAAGAGCTTTTTGGTCGCTTAGTAGGATAGGAGTGGGATATCTATCAAAATAAATGTTTTGTAACTCAAGACAACGGTTTTTTAATTTTTCACAACTGTACTATTTTGAATTTTTTCCTATTTGTGTCTTAAACCTTACAAATAAAACTTATACTGAGAAACTAGACAAACTAGACTTTCCGAAGGTATATAACATACCTAACTAAAATGTTACACCCTCGATACTGTAATACCCAGAATATGTTAACCTCAGGAAAAAAATCGCTTTTTTTCTATAGAAATGTTGAAAAATTATTATTTTTTTTATTTATTTTTAATAATAATTAAATTAATGTATAATAATAATAATATTAAAAATAAAAAGATAAATAATTTATTAAAATTTAATCTTAATTGCATTAGATACATTTGTATCATAACTATTTTTATACTTAATTTATTGTAGCTGATGGAGTATTTAAGTCTTGTAAGTTTTTAAATACCCAGTCTTTCATCCAGCTTTTTTGTCGCCTTTATTTACTGCGTTTTTTTGTCAATCCTTTCTTGGCGTTACTAGGTTCAGCTGTTGATTTGGCTGATGGTTTATTTGTTGGCTTTGGAAAGAAATCGCATTGAAAGAGGCAGAAAACTTTTTCAACTTGAGTCTTCCATCGACAAGCGGCATAAGAGCATGGTATTGAGCGATGCCATCGATTGTTACCACATCATCGAATCTGCTCTTCAGTGTTCTCAATGTTTCCTGATGATCCTCTTTGCTACTAAAAACTATTTTAGTTTCTTTACAATAACTCTTTGCCCAATGGAATAAAGCAGTCGCATCTATGTCGCACTGGATGCTATACTTCCCTGCATTTCTTTTAAGGTTTGCTCCAATACCATAACATGCTCCTTTACCATGAGCATAAAATTTGCCAAGCTACTTTTGTTTTTAAAATGTTGACGAGCTCCGTCCGAAACGTAGATACCTTCTTTACTGTAAATTTAGATTTTAGAAATTTTAGTATTCTCTTCTGGTACTCATAAACTGCAAGTATCATGTTATAAATCGTTGGATATGATTGCCATACTTTTGTGTTCCAGTTTTTCATCTTTCATGTAGTAAATAACTACTGTGAATATAGTTGATTGGTCGTTATTGAAGTGGAATGCTTGTATGGCATCCTGAAGAACATATTTATAGTTTTCTGCGAAATCATATGAAATAACGAATTCACCAGACTTCAAATGTATCTTCAAATCCTTGACGAGTGACCAATGCTCTTTGATTAAAAAGTAATGGGTTCTCAAGTTTAGCAATCCTGTACACATTTCTTCCACAAAATCATCTACATTTAAAATGATTGTTTTCAATGTGAATCTGTCAGTCTGAATCCAAGAATCAAATTTGACCTCCTCTATATATTCTCGATCTAAAGAGTTGATTAAATTCTCTTTGATGAATGTGGATTCCGGGCAATTGAAACATTCACCTAAGTGGCAAATAGTTGTTGCATTTGGACATAGTCAATTTAAGGCAATCGCGGTAATCGTGCTAGTCCTCTGGCGAATCATCTGTTAAGTACTTTAAATTGATTTCCTTCAATATCAATTTAACATTTTCATGGTAAATGCAAACGCATACTGTGTGAGTTCCGCTGCTTTCTGCCAAAACGCAATGTTTTGTCCTCATTTGGGTAAATTTCGTGAAGCCAATTTTAACATCCTCGTGTTCAGATTGAAATGTTGCAAATAACTCTTTCAGGTTACAGATAACCATTCTCTTCTGTTATGTTATGAAGGTATGTTACATACCTTCGGATAGGTTAATTTGTCTAGTTTCTCAGTATAAGTTTTATTTGTAAGGTTTTACACACAAATAAGAAAAAATTCAAAATAGTGCATTTGTGAAAAATTGAAAAACCGTTGTCTTGAGTTACAAAACATTTATTTTGATAGATATCCCATCCCACTAAGCGACCAAAAAGCTCTTGAAGGAAAAATCCTAAGCTTTCTTATGAAAAAAAATGCCCTTTTTGGAAAAAGGCAAAAATGCTTTAATTTAGCAAAAAAAAGTCAAAAAAATATTTTTTTTAAGGTATTTTTTCCGAAATATTGAGGAAATAGCTATCTAAACTATTTGGGAGAAAATTGTCTAAGAACAATAGGTAATAAGTTACATGGATGAGAAGAAACACCTGTTTGGCCAAATTTTGATCCCCTCTAACTGAGAGAGATCTGGACCGATCTTATTGAAAAATTGTGTCTAAACTACTATCCAATAGGACTAACCTTGGTGAAAATTTCATCCCGATCGGAAGACATCGGTTTCAAAAGTTGGTGCACTTGACATGAAATACCCCACATTTATGTCTTTTGTATTTGTTCTTCAATTAAATTTATGTGGATTTATTAATACATATGTAACAGTAAAAAATGTATAATTGCTGTAATATCCTCTTATAGTTAAATGTTAGATTGCGTCAAACCTGTAAATAACCATAGAATCAGAAAGCGTGATATTGTTTCTTAGATAGGCACGTATTATAATAAGAATAATATAAATAAGAATTTTTTATTGAAAGATTAAAATATAAAATTATAAAAATTAAAAAAAGTTTATGTACAATGTTTTATAAGCTTTTCAATCCATTTGAAACTCATCGAAATAAATAAACGATATATATTCTCTGTTTGTCTTTCTGTCTCTTGAAAACATTCTCCTGCCCGCATTAGAATAAATGAGTCACGCTATTTAAACTTAAAATGTTCGTCGTAATCTTCAGCAGTTTGTTATTGAATTTGAATACTGTAGACCAAACAGACGTACGAAAGTGTGAGCATACTCGGCTTAAATTTCATATACCTAAATATAGATATGTATGTATCAGCGATACACACACACCTTTATTTGCTATTTGTTTTTGATTTTTTTGTACAAATCAAAGAATCTTTATCGATAAGAGGGAACTAATAAACCAGATTCTTATAATCTTACTCTGTTTTAACAGTTAATAATTGCTTTGAATTAAAAAATCACGAAAATATCACCAATAATATTAATATGCAAGGCGATTTCTTGTGACTTATTTTACACCTTCAATTACAAACCGATTTTGGCAAAAAATATACCATTTGAAAGGTATTTCCTTGCAGATGTGCACCATATTTATAGATATTTCAAATTGCTACTACCATGTACATATAACACATATCTAAGTTTCAAATAAAAAGTGATACAATGCTGTATGTGTGTATATTAAATTTGAGTAAAATTGTGAACTAGTTAACATTGATTAGCATACTTTAGGCTCTTATAAAATTATTTATTAACAATACCAATTATATTTTTTCTATGTGTTCAATAAATATTTGTAATGAAATTTAATGATTTTTTTTCACAATTTAATGAATTTTATTAAATATTCATAACTTTTTTACATACATAGATTATGAAAACGTTTCAAGAAAATAATTAAATGAAAAAATTAAAGTTTCTAGAATTTGTTTACGTAGAATTTTTTATAAGTTTTTCAATCCATTTGTAATTCATCGTAATATATAAACTATATATATTCTTGGTCCTTATAAACAGAGACATCGATCTGGCGGTGTCCGTCTGTCTGTCTGTCTGTCTCTTGAAAACATTCTCCTGTCCGCAATAAGAAGAATGAGTCACAGGGTTTAAGCTTAAAATGTTCGTCGTAATCTTTAGCAGTTTGGTGTTGAATTTGGAGTCTTTAAACCAAACAGGTGAGGAATGACGTACGAAAGCGTGAAGATACTCGGCTTAAATTGCATATACGTAACAGACTAGGTACATGCAGATGTGTGTCAACAAAGCACACACACCTTTGTTTGCTAGATGTTTTTGATTTTTTTGTACATATCAAAGAATCTTTATCGATAAGAGGGAAATAATAAAATAGATTGTTATAATCTTACTCTATTTTAACAGTTAATAATTGCTTTGAATTAAAAAATGACGAAAATATCATCTATAATATTAGTAGGCGGGGCGATTTCTTGTGACTTATTCTACACCTTCAATTACAAACCGATTTTGACCAAAAATATACCATCTGAAAGGTATTTCCTTGCAGATGTGCACCATATTTATAGATATGCATAGATGGATATTTATAGATCTGGTACTTTTTTTATTGGTGTAAAATTCATTTCAAGTTGCTACTACCACGTACATAAAACACATATTTACCTTCAAATAAAAGGTGATACACTGCTGTATGTGTGTTTATTAAATTTGAGTACAATTGTGGACTTATTCTGAAAACCATAAATACTGGTCCATGTTATATCAAAATTTTAATATTTTTGGTTCAATAACGTCCGAATTAATGACATCCAAATATGAATAAAAAATAACATAATTTTCAGACCTTGGGGTCACCGTCTTAGGTCTTGAGAATACACGTGCCAACTTTTTTGATACAATCTGAAAGCTAAAACTATCCTCTGTCGACTCGAGTTAACTTAAAAAATGTGGTAAATATAAGAAAAAAAAATAAAAATGGGACATATATTCCAATGGTCGTGAAAGGGTTATATCAGTTGGCATCAATTGTTAATGCTGTGCCGGCGACTCAAGTAACCGTTGGAAAAGCGTTTTCAGCTTTGCGTCAATTTTTAGATGACCAGAGATTTAATTAAGCTGACGACAAATTAGCAACAATAATGTTTGTTAAATTAATCAAAAATCTTTGAATTTCTAATTTTACATTTTCTTTGAATTTTGACTTTTCTCTTTTGAGTATAAATTTTCTTATTATTGTTAACTAAAAAAAAATTAAATAAAAACTTTTTTATTTACATAAATATGTGTATAAATATTACTATATGGAGTTTCTTTCAAAAGAGGTAGGTTAAATTCATTTAAACAAACTCAAAACACAGTTAAATGCACCGAAAATGAATAAGAATTTTTATACAATTTTTAAAAATAATTATTACAACGTTATTATTACTAGCAGATCCTAGCGCTCGAAATTTGGGTGCAATTTCTAGGCAACTTTATTTTTCAACTTAGCCAATTCACAAACCAACACTTATTTGGTTTATTATTATTGTGAATGAAGATAACAAACCCATTAACAAATTTAATAAACACACACATAGCATATGTATAATTTTATGTATGTGTTTGTAGCATTTTTAAATGCAATTTACTCAAAAGAAAGGACAAAATTTTAAAATCTGTAAATCTGGAAAACAACTAAAAAGAAATACCTTTAAAATAATATACGTTTGGTCAAAATCGGGATAAAATTTTAGAACAAAACATCGGTCACAAGAAATCGCCTAGCCTATTAATATTATAGATGAGCAATTTTTAAATTTATTTCTTAAGCGTAACTATTAAAAAACAGTTCTTAAATATTTATCAAAAAATAATAGTTATCGGTAAGAAATATATTTTTTCTTATCCATAATTATTATCATTTCAGAAAAATAATATTACTTATACAGTAATAGTTATGAATTAAGAAAAAACATAAAAATTTGCTTGCAATAATTTTGCCTTAAAGATATTAAAATTAAAAATAATAATAATACAAATATAAAACAAAGCATTGGTAATGTAGAATGTTTCACTGAAGATAAATATTTACAAATTCTTCCTATAACATTCACGGTTTGGAAAACAAACTATTATTTAATAACGTGTGTCAGAGACTTGGTTCGTAAAAGATACGCCTGACAGTCTGTGTAATGTAAATTAATGGTTATGTTGTATTCAGAGCTGATCGTAAAACACATGCTGGTGGTGTTGCAATATATGTTAGGGAAGGAATTAAATGTAATTTTAAATGCAGATCTAATGAAGGTGGGTAATTGATGAAATCGAATATTTGTTTGTAGAGGTTATTTCTGAAAACAACAAAATGCTTATAGGATGTATATACAGGCCACACCGTGATACTGTGATCACTTCTATTAGAGAGGTTACGGTTACCTACATGGATTTGTTAATTGCAGGTGATTTTAATTGTAATCTTCTGTGTGACACTTATGTCTCAGAAAACATGGAAACCATTGGTCTCACATCATTAAACTACACGATGCCTACACACTATACATCAACAGCAAGTACTTTACTTGACCTTTTTTTTGTTAACGATTTAACCAAAGTATTGTTGTACTACCAACTATCGGCCTCATGTTTCTCGAAACACGACTTAATTTTCACGACATATGACTTTATTTTAAATAATGAAACACTATCAGTTACATATCGTGACTTTAATAATATCTAATATCAATTACAATGTTTTGGCAGAACATATTTCTTTAGGAAATTGGGCGTCCATTTATCATATGACTTCTGTTGACCATCACTTGTCCTTCTTGGAGAATAATATCTCATACTTATTTGATCTTACTGTACCTAAGATAACGAAGAACATTAGGACCTATACAAGATCGTGGTTTACAGCACATATTAAACAATTGATTGGTCAAAGAGATAATGCGTTTTCGCGTTGGAAAATATTTAAGTTACCTCAACTTAAAGAAGAATATCGAAATCTTAGAAGAGAAGTTACTCGTGAAATTCGTAGATCAAAGTCTGAATATTATGGCCACCGTTTTGAAAATGCAATTAACACCAAACGGAAATGGAAAACTATTCGGGAAATTGGAATTGGCCGAACTAGTAATAGGAAAACTTGCGAACTCACTCCTGATGAACTTAATTCAGCTTTTACTAATTTACCCACTGTTCAATGTCAAATTCCTGCACACAATACAATCAATAACCTAGTGATTTCTGATAATGATAGTCCATTTGATTTTCAATGTGTTAGCAATGATGAGGCCCTTACCTGTCTTTTAGCCATAAAATAAAATGCAATTGGATATGATAACATGCACCCTAAATTTATCAAAATTATCCTTCCTATCCTCTTACCATACATAACTTATATGTATAATACGATCCTTACCACCAGCGTGTTTCCAACACCATGGAAGCATGCAAAGTTTATTCCTGTGCCTAAGACAAACTCTGAGTTTAGGCCTATATCAATACTACCATTCTTTTCTAAGGCTCTTGAGAAGATAATGCATAAATAGATAAACGAATACCTAAAACGATTTGGGCTATTATCGCAAAAGCAATCAGGCTTTAGGCAAAAACATAGTTGTACAACTACTTTAATAGATGTTGCAAATTATATTCATCATGCCATTGATGGTGGAAATATTTGCTTTTTAGTCCTTCTTGATCATTCTAAAGCCTTCGACATAGTTGATCACTCAATACTTTCAACAAAACTTAGCCGGCTTTTTAATTTCTCTGAGTGTTCAAAGAAACTTATTGAATCCTACCTGGTAAACCGTGTTCAGTCAGTCTTCCTTAATAACCAATTTTCATGTACATGTACCTAAAGGTGTTCCGCAAGGTTCAATTCTAGGCCCTCTTTTATTTTCAATGTACGCCAATGACTTGCCAGATCATGTAAAGTATTGTAAGGTACACATGTACGCCGATGACGTCCAAGTATATCTTTGCAGTCCACTAATATCTTCCAGAGAAAATGCTGCAAAACTTAATGATGATTTAAATAATATTTATAACTGGGAAACTGCTAATGGACTTTGCCTGAATCCCCTCAAGTCCAAATGTCTCATCATGCACAAGAAAACTCTACGTCATAATCTAGATTTTGATATTGTTCTCAACAATCAGAGAATTGAAATTGTGTCCTCATCAAAAAATCTGGGTATTGTTTTTAATGACACACTTAGTTGGAACAATCATGTAAACGTTGTGGTAGGGAGAACGTATGGTATGCTTCGGACGCTTTGGGCGACTCAATCTTGCACTCCATTAAATATAAGAATAATACTTGCAAAATCTTACCTAATGCCGGTTTTATTATACGGGTGTGAAATTTTTGCTGTATGTGACTCAACTAGTAAGAGAAAACTAAATGTGGCCTTCAATAGTATTATAAGGTATGTTTATGGATTAAACAGACTTGATCGTATTTCCTCGTTTTCAACAAGACTATATGGTATGTCGTTTGATAATATTTTAAAATTAAAGGTGCTAGTCCTATTACACAAAATTATATATCAGAAGGAACCATCATACCTTTTCAACCGCTTAACCTTTGCAAGATCCAATAGAGGGAGAAAGCTTGTACCGATAAGATATCGTAGTAAAATTTCTGAATGGCAGTTCTATTTTAATGCCGTTTATCTCTGGAACTTACTACCAAATCAAACACAGAAAATCAACAATGCAATACAGTTCCAAAGCAAAATAACTGCTAGTTTTTCAATGCAAATTTAAATTGTTTGTCACTTATTGTTTTTAATATACCTACGTTATTTAACCATTTTTCTCTTTTTTTTTTAATCAAAATTTTTACCATTTGATTCTTTTATATTAAATTATGTCAAACTCATTCATTTATTTAGTTCTTTATTTTATTTATTTTTTTATTTACTTTATATAATTATACAATTTATTTAAATATTTTTGTATACCGTTACTTGTTTTTCTTTAAAAATTCCCATACTATAATATAAAAGATGTAAATCTTGTTGTATGGGAAGAACAAATAAAAATAAACTAAACTAAACACTTTTGACAATGTTATTTTATTCGGAACTCACATAAGCGAAGATAAAATAATGCAGTTCGAAAAATATTATAAAAATTTAACTATTTACTTTTTGGAAACATCAGATAGAAAATCTATATTTGGTAGAGCAATTGGAGGATGCATGTATTGTATTAATAATATCCTTAATACATCATAGGTTAAATGCTCCTTTACACATCAAAACGGAATGGATATAATAAAGGTTATAATAAATAGGGCGGAGATTCAAATATTTCCATTATATATTAGAGGGTCAGAGTGGGATTCTGATTTTGAAGTGGTAGAGAAACTTTTTATTGATGAAAGTCATACAAATGCTGTAATTATTGGATATTTAAATGCTCTAATTGGGAAGCTTCAAGAAGAAATATATGAGAGGCTTAAGTTCGTTCCATGCATATTCGGGAGTCAGAAAATCTAAAGATTCTGTGGTAAATGCCAAAGGTAAGAAGTTGTTAGACTTCTGTGGAGACTATGGGTTAGCAGTTCTAAATGGACTATCCAGAGGGGATGAGGTCGGAAATTTCACTTTTATAAGTGGAGTTCATGAGTCGGTTAACGGCATATGTGCAGTCTCACAAGAACTTATTGGAAATGTCGACTACTTCAAAGTGAATGCTCAAATTTGATCTGACCACATGCCAGTATGCCTACATCTAAAAGTTAATGTACACAAGTGCCCCAATAGAAATATACTTTTACCAAAACTACAGTAGAAGGAGCATCAAAAAGAAAATTATACCCAAAATGTGCTGACCATCTTAAGAAAAACTAAGGAGCAAAAAGACTTGCTTGAGCTTGAAGATATATTAAATGTGATTCGCAAATCTACAAGTCAGAGTGATAAGTATCAAGTTTGAACAGCCCAAGATAAGTGGTTCGACTGGAAATTCTATAACGCTAAAAAAATATCTTTTGATTTATTGAAAAATTACAAACAAAATATGAAACCTGAAGCCAAAAGCAAGTACTTAAAGGCAAATGAAGAGTATAAAACAGAATGCAAAATAAGAAAAGATGAATATTATAAAGAGGTAGAGGTAAAACTAAACCAAGTAAATGATAATAAATCTTGGTGGACACTAGCAAACGAGATTAGAAACCAAAATTTTCAAGAGATATCAAATATACCATCATCACAGTTTATGTCATACTTTAGAACACTACCGAACCCACAGCAAATCTCGAGTGATATACATTATGCCGCCCTATATCAAACAGATATATATTTAGATCGTAATATAACTACCGCGGAAATCTACCGGGCTCTTACAAAGGCCAAGACAGATAAAGCTTCAGGCGAAGATAGAATTCTTTACGAGTTTTTCAAAAATGCGCCGAAGGAGCTAATTATTGGACTTGCAAAGGCTTACAATATGATACACAATAATATGCAATCGGATGTATAATTCGTGACCAGCGTAATATTTCCAATCTTTAAAAAAGGTGATATAAATGAACCGAGTAATTACACAGGCATATCCGTTATGAATTGTATAGCCAAAATATTGGTGGGTGTCATATCTGAAAGACTATATAACTTGTTAGATCAATACCAAAATTATTCCACAGTAGACAATGTACACCTAACAACAATTGTACACCTAAAATTTAACAACAACAATTGTACACCTAAACAATTGTACACCTAAAATTTAAAGAAAAGAGAAAAGTCTAAGCAATTTTTGTGGATTTCAAAGCAGTGTTTGATAAGGTCGATAGAAAATTTTTAATGTTTAAACTGCATGCAATAGGGGTGTCTACTAAATTGGTAAAATTCCTGCAAAATTTATATAAAAACACATACTCTACAGTCTGGAACGGAACAGAGTTGTCAGAAAAATTTGAAGCCATATCAGGGGTGAAGCATGGCTGCTTGCTATTACCATTGTTGTTCTGATTATATATAAATGACCTACACGAAGAACTAGGAGGCGGATTACTTTTTGGTAATATGAATATAAGATTGTTGTTATACGCTGACGATATGGTTCTTATAACAGATGATGTTAAGGTTTTCCAGGATATGATTAACAATTTAAATACTATAGCTATTGGAACCGTGAAGTAAATCTATTAAAATCTAAGATTATGGTTTTCAAAAATGGCAGAAGGATAGTCAAAGAAGAAAAATGGACTTACAGAGGAACAAAAATAGAAAATGTCACAGAATATTGCTACCTCGGCATGCTACTAACTCCAAAATGTGTATTTACAAAACATGTAGAAAAAAAGTAAGAAAATTATAGTCGGTCTAGACCGATTATACGATACCCTATACCATGGTTTAGAGAACCTTTCTCTTCGGTCCAACTAATTCGGTATAGAAAATAAGCATGAACCAAATTTGAGTGGCATTGTTATTAATTTTTTTGGCTGCAGATATGAAAAAGTTCATATCGGACTAGGTCGAAAAATAGACCGATCCTGACCATATTTGTTAAAGTCACTTATTTTTTGAAAAAATATATACGAACCAAATTTGAGAAAAATCTGTGCAATATTTTTGTTTTTTGATACATTTAAGTGAAGATCAGGTAGCAGCTCTATATGGGGCATATAACTAAGAATTGTCCTATAGTTATTTTATTTCGGCTTTTAATTAATGGATATAATAAACACATACAAACCCAATTTGAATGAGATCTATACGATAATTTGGATCTTATGGCAATTTATGTCGATTAATAAAAGCTTATTACAAAGTTTACATGGACACACAGACGGCTCACAGTGTTTGAGTTTTTTCGTTGCAAAAATCATATCTTTTGAACCGAATAATATAATTGAACAGTTTAAACAGCATATGATAGATAACTGTTCATCCTATAAAATGAGCGTTTGGTGCTACGCTTTGTAGGGGCCTACTTATGGGTTATCAAAGTTAAAATTTGTAGAAAAATCAATTTTATGGTAAATAAAAAAAATTATTTTTACATTTTTAGATTGTTTTTATTTTTTTTCTTTAGGGTTTTATGTTTTGAATTATTACCCAACAAATTAAAAAAAAAATTACTTCTTTTTTAAATTTATTTTTTCAATTGTCTGTAAAATATTCATTCGTAAGAGAAGGTATATCAGGAAAGAAATAAGTGGATCGGAAGATGCTGCCAACATGTTGAAGAGGTCCTCATTTTGCCTTACCCTTGATGCTTTGAATGTGTTCTGCAATCTATATTTTTTATAAAATTTGTTAAGAGACTCCTGTGCTTCTTCAGAAAGCTCTCCAATTGGCAAAGACTGGAATCATATCTTTGCCATGCGCCAATATTTTATGGACGGTCGGGGTCAACTTCTTCTGTGGATACATTTCTGCTAAAAGAGATGCAGTTTTCGATGCATATTCTCCATATTTTGTAGGATTGACATTTTCTTTGCAGTATAAAACATTCAAGATCGTTCCCAATCTTTTCACGATTTGATTGTCAATTCCAGTGATTCTAGTTACTGCCTCATAATTTTCAAAAAAATCTCCTAGAAGTGTTTCCATCGTTTGAGTTACCGTATCCGTGCTTGGGACAGTCTACTTTTAGTCCAACTTGTTTAAAAAAAGCATCCTGTATTTGCTTCTTTCTGATCTTTTCCTTATCCTTTATTGATGTATTTTCATCGAAGTTTTCCTCCTCTTGTGGTAGGGTATACGCCAGTTTTAGCAAGAACTCGATACACCTTAGCCTTGCGTGCAATGGTGACATTCCATAATCGTAATTCTCCTCGTTTGTAGAATCGTTTAAATTACCAAAGTTCTTCTGACTCTTTTTGCAAATCGGGCATGACAATGTTGAGGTTGTTCCTGTCAGTTCGTTTATGACTTTTTCGTCAACCATGGTCAGGTGGAACTCGTAATTGCATTCAATATATTTTCCTTCTCCAATTTGCAGCTTTGTAGGCTTAATCTTGCTTATTTGTTCTTCAATGTCCTTCACCGTGGTCCTTATGAGTTCTGCCGATTCCCTTGCAAATTGAAACATTATTGGTCGGCAATAATGCACTGATGACGGACGTGGATTTTTCCAGTGTAGGGAAACATCAGATTTTAGCCGCAAAGGAACAACAGATGCCATAAACATATTTTAGTCCGATATTGTAGCGTCATCGGAAGATATCCTTTGCTTATAAACGCTTTGTCCGGATGATCCATCGCAGCCCCATTTCCTGATCAATGTCAGTTTCTCAGGAAGAATTTTCACCTCATTTTCAGGAAGACTCTCCAACAGCCGTTTTGCTGTATGGCCCATGAGATCCTGCAGATTGGCTTTCACAGAGACTTCCGTAAACTCCGTATGCAGTGGTCGTGAATTTATTTTGGCTTGCGTAATATGCTTGTATCCTGGTAAAACGTCAGCCCCGTGTCACATCAAGGATGCCCGTAGTATCTCATATTTTTCTTTGGAAATTTGTAAGTCCATAAACAAGGCCAAGGCTTCTTCGGAACCATAATTTTTAATGTGTGCGTTTGTGGGCGTAGGAATGCTTTCCTTAATCCTTTTTAGTCGCAGTGGGCTTGCATCAGCAACAGATTTTGTAATTTGCGACCTAACTCTTTCACTATCCTTTGTATATTTAATAGACAGCGCGTCCGATAAATGCTCCGTGGTCAAGTCATTGGTGGCATCAGCAAGTTTCCTCTTTCTTGTGAAAATTGAACACTCCTCAATGCTTTTTTTGGCCTTCCTTTTGCTCCTCTGGTTGATGTGGTGGGTTTATCTACTGCCAATATATCCAGGATGGTGTCTTTATTAAGCCAGTCCTCGTATTTGGAGTTGAAGTTCTGAATGGTTCGATTAGATTTCACCCATTTTGCCTTAATATTTGCATATATCAGATAAATATTATTTTTTATAATTTCGCTTCTCTCAATATTTCCGTATAAGCTATCAAGTTCTTCTAAAGCAGCTTCCGTGAAAAACTTTGGTGTGGTTGACCTTCTAAACAGTTCCAATAATTTTAAATTGTTCAACGCCATGTTTTCAGTACTTAAATTGCTTAACGCCATGGTTTCAGTACTTGTTGCGCCAACCTTCAGTCGTAGACTAATTCAGGCATTGTGCTTATTTTGCAATATATAGGCTTATGCTACCATGCCTAAAAATTTACCTGTTTCCTTCATACATATGAATTTAGGCTGAATTATGCAAGTTTGATGTTATGCTCGTGTCTAAATAAGATTTAAGCCTACCTGGAGGGACAATAAGTCAATATTGTTCTTGACCATTTGTACTCCAAAGTAATTTTTAAGTGAGGTGCGTACCTGCGAATTTCAATGAGTACTTTTCTGTGCATCCTGTGTCTGTAACAGGATATTGGGATTAGACTTTGGCAGAGGCTGACAGGTAGACAACCGACTTAAATGCAATTTTCAAACTATTAGATCAAACTACTCTCAGTCAAAACATGTAAGGGATGCACGCCATACAATTTCTGCAACCATGTCTTTTTAACCTTTTTTACCTCTAGAAGCCAAACGGGCACGTACGGGCAGATAAAACCTTTTGAATTATGTAAAGAAATAATCAAATAACATGTTTTGCAAATATGTCAAATATAGAAAAATACAAATTTTTTTTATTTTCCGTCAAAGTTAAAAAATAGTGAAAAAACGGATAGTTTTTAAATAGTGATTTACCGGGAGAAACACAAAGCAAACAGTTAATTTTTTTTTTATCATTATACATCTAATAAATACATCAACCAACGCAAATAACAAATAAGGTGATTCGTTACCTATTTTTCGTGATATTACACCTGAAATCGCAACAAATTGACTAAAAATTGTGTGTTTTTTTGAAAACCGAAAGTCGGTCAACTTTGAACGGTTATATCTTCTAAACTAAATTTGATATTATTAAGAGTAGCATATTTGAAATCGTTGAAAATTTTCCTATAACATGGGTTTATTCAAAACTTCGTCGGCGCATATGAAAATTTTGATTTTTGCAACCTCGTTTGGTCTACGGGCACCACTGCGCGGCTGGACGGACGGACGGACATTGCTAAATCGGCTCAGAATTGTTTCTAAGTCGACCAGTATAATAAAAGATGGGTCATTATAACCAAACCACATAGTGGTATAGGGTAAAAAAGAAATAATTAGGCAAAAAATTGTGTAAACTCAACATGGATTAGCTTCCTCATCAAAAATGATATTTCTTTTCGATCAAAAACACATCTTTTTAATACCGTATGTCGGTCCATACAGTAGTATGATGGGCAAATATGGGGTTATTCTTACTTTGAAGAAGTCGATAGCCTACAAAGATACTTTATTAAACGTATTCTTAAGTTTCTCAAATTTACACCAAATTATGCTCTTATGCTTGAGTCTGGAATGGATGATGCGCATCTCTACTCATTAAGCCTCCATTTGTGTTATATTAAACGTGCACTTTTTGAATTCACTAATTCTAGACTACCTCATAAGCTCAGTTTACTATCTTTGGCCAACAATATTTCATGGGTGAAACGTTTGAATGATTTGAGTGAAAAACGTAATATACAATGGACACGAAATATAACAGTCGAAGAATGGAACATAAAATATAGTAAATTGCACCCTTCAATCGAACTAAATGGATCTCGCTATTCAAGGAGAATCGAAAAACGCTGCTCACTGCGTCATATGAAAGAAATTGAAAATATACAACACTTCATTGTTAAATGTCCCGTTTTAAACAACTTTCGACAGTATTGGTTTCGAAAAATAACAATATCAGAGGAAGAATTAGTTAGAAAATTTAATGGTGAAAACAACTGGCGGTGTGTACTTCAGTATATAATCAATGCTTTATCTTATCGTAAAACCCTAATATTTGAACACAATAATTAATTTTACAATATATGTAAACCAAATTTCCTTTTACCGGCTAATGACGCACAGTGGACCATTTGACGAGAAGGCGGTCAAAAATCTATAACTTTTGATTGATCTAATGTGCACAAGGGCCAAAGGTTGTTTTTTTTTGAAAGATCCCGGGTTAAAATATAATTTATGAAGCAGCGAACGTAATAGTTACCTTATATTGGTTCAAGATAGAGAAGTTTCAATGAGAAACTCGTATGTTTTTGCTTTAAATTTTTTTTTATTGTCTTTTTAAATATTTCTATATCAATTTTTATGGTAAATTTATGAAATATAACAATTTTTATTGTATATTTACAAAATATATAAATTTTTAAATCAAGAAAATTTTTTAACTATATAAAAAAAAGTGTAAATTATTGTTAGTGTAATGAAAAAGTACTTTAAATCAACCAAATTTAGTAAAAATTTCTTCTAAATAGCCTTGATTTTCATCTTCTAGAAGTTGTTTAGCTTTTTCGTCTAATTCAATAGAGGTAGTTTTCAATTTTTGACGAATGTTGGACATATATGGATCTGAAGTGCACAACAAAATAGTGATAAGGTACAACGTCTGGACATTTTCCTTGTGTTGTGCTCGCGAAAAAATCTGTAGTCTTTGTTCCTTTTTTCTTGCGCTTCTTCAGATGGATCTCCTATTGGTAGCATATTGTTTTGAATTATTTGTTCCCCATGGTACAAAATTTTATGAACTGTGGATGACATATATCTCCAAGAGTATTTTTCTTTATAAAGTATAACTGTTTTATTGGCGTACTCTCCAATTTTTTTTGCATTTATCTTTCTTCTGCATGCTAGAACTTGTAATATGATTTTGAATCGTCTTATTAATTCATGATCTACACCTGTGATAGATGCTGCAGTTTTCGGATCGGAAAAAATCTCCTTGCAGTATTTCCATCATTTGTGTTTCCTTCCCCTTGTTTTGGTTGGTCGATTACGAGGCCTTGCTGTAGATATTTTTGTTGAATTTGTTTTTTTTTTAGCATCTTTTTTCTTCATTTTCTTTGTTTTTTCTCACTGTTTCGCCTAACGAACCAAATTCCAAATCATAACCCAATTTAAGAATTTGCTCCATGAAACGTATTCTAGCATGAAGAGGGGACATTCCAAATTCGTAGGCTTCCTTAAAACTATCGTCTTCTGGTGGGGGTTGGCTTAATTGACTTGATGTCTTTTGGCATATAATGCAGCTTGACGTTGACTTTGTTCCAGTTAAAGCTTGTGCAACTTTTCCATCAATCATTGTGAGACACATTTTAAAATGTACTTCAATGTATTGGTCATCGAATTTAAATATTACTGGTTGAAGTTCCTTAATTTGATCTTTTATTTTTTGAACTTCTTCAGTTATGACATCTTTGGATTCCTTTTTGAATGCAAATTTTATTGGTCTACAATACTTTGTTGAAGAAGGAATTTCATTTTTCCATATATCAATTTATGTTGCTCTACTAGTTGACGGCTCTAAGATGCTATACCTTTTTGTTAAGCGCAATGGAACGAAAGATACCATAAATAAATTAGCATCTGATGAATTTTCGGCATTAAATTGCTTGTATTGTTTCTGACCAGAGGATCCATCATATCCCCATTTAGAAATTAAAGTAATGCTGCCATTACCATTTTTTTTTTAAATGATCAGTATCAAGCGTATTTAGCAATCGTTCTGCAGTATGTTCAAGGAGATCTTGCAATTTTATTTCTGCTGCTGTTGAAATGACACTAATAGCAGATTGTGAAGGTAAGCATTCTTGTTTGGCAGAAACTAAATCTCGATACTCTGGAAAAATCTCACAATTCTTTTCATTGGTTCGCTTCCGCAATTCTTTATATTGATTTTTGGTCAATTTCAAATCCAAAAATAGGGCGAACGCTTCTTCCGGCGTAAATTTCTTATATTCAATTGGTGTAGGAATGCTTTTCAAAATCCTCTTTGTGTGCCTTGAGCTCGCTTCTACTATTTTTCCAATTATTTCAATTTTATTTTTTTTTTATTTTGGGTTGGTTGAATTTGGTGCAAAAATGAATCCTTCATTGATATTCTCCAGCTTGCGCCTTCGAGATCTTTCACTACATCCGTCAATTGGTTTTGCTGGTCGACCCTTTTTTCCACTTTCGTTGGCAGTTGTAGATGCACTCTCAAAAATAAGTTCCTTTATTAACCAGTCTTGGTAACGTTTGTATATCTTTGCCTTGTTATGAGAGCATTCAATGTACCGTCTTTTCAAATTCGATGCAAAATTAGTAATTTTTCCTTTGTGCATTTCAATGTCTTCTAGGTTACAATTCTTAAAGAAGTCGTTGCTCACTATGGGCAAAATTACATCGTCTACATCATTTCGTTGAAAATAAATATCTGCCAGATCTCTGTAACAGTACTTAGCCATTGCACAAATTGTAATAAATAATAATTGTGGAAACATTATTATAAATACTCTTTCTTGCAATTATGTAAAATAAAAATTTTTATCTTTTATTACCACTTTTAGAAGCATAAAAAACCCACACCCTAACCCCTTTTAAAATGTGAAGCATACCTGCTCATATCTTAAAGGGCTATATCGCAATAGTTTTTTTTTTACCATATACCTGTTATTTAAATTGTTTCCCATTTTGTCAGGTATTTAAACTATATAACTCTAATTCAGACTATTAATGTTTTTGAGAGATACCTATGTAATGTACCTGTAACAATTAAGCCATTATATCTCAACCCTTTTTTATAAGTATATAACAACTCCTGACAACTCTACCGACATGCAAAAAAATACACCTCGGTGCACCGGTACGACCAATATTTGTATTCATAACACTCAGGCGGAGAAAGTGTTTTTGAGTCGATCCGTATAATAGAAGATGGATAAAGATCCAATATTTTTGGCAGTTACAAACATCACCTCAAACTTAATATATCCTAACCACATAGTGGACAAATTTTGTATTCATAAATTTTGCAGAAAATATCTAACCTTGGGTCAGAAAAATTGTTCTGGTACACACGGGCGGAAACTGGCTGGTATATAATGGGGTATAGTATAGGGGAGGGTTCGGACTATAGAAGAGTGCAAGATTTTTTCTGACTGCTTTTGACTGGCAGGAGTTTTGCTCTATTAAGTAGGAGATTTTCGGAAAATTTGGACCTTTTTAAAAAATTTTTTTTTTAATTTTTTTTTTTTTAATTTCGGAATGACACAGTGATTTTAAATTTTGAACATTAATAGTACGGAAGCCACAAAATTATAAAAAATTTATTTCACTTCAAAATCTTTTAAATCAAAAAAGTTACAGTCATTCAAAAATAAAAATTTACAATGAAATTTTTAATTTTAGCAAAATACTGAGAAAGCCCATTTTCGAAGACCCTGTTCGCTGTGATACAGTTGAGACAGAGTCGCAATTTTTTGGCTCCCGAGGTTTACTAGTATTTACTTTTAAATGAGTAACATAACTTTAAAATCGGTAACAAAAAAAAATGATTTTTGGCCGCCTTCTCAAAATATGGTCCACTGTGCGACGTAGTCCCACCCGTATATACTCTAAAATATTTTCGTAATATTCTTTAGAAAAAGCAAAACAAAAACATTTTTAATAAAGAATTACTACTACTACTACTACTACTAATTAATGCCTTAAGGAATTCGTCATAAAACTTAAAATAATTAAGTCCTTGCTTTCAAGTTATTTTTTTTTTTAAATTCTATTGTTATCATGGCTATTATTTGAACTTAGGTCTTAAGTCTTTCCACTTAGTCATTATTTACATTAATAAACAACTGCCAACTGTTTCATTAATACATTTATTAAAATGTTTTAATTGGTAACTTGGTTAACATAAAATTAAAAAAAAAAAATTAAAAACCCATAAGAAATGAAAACCCATTATATTAAACAGAGTGTAAAATTGAAACCATTTCTTATGTCTAACGTAATGCAAGCACTTTATAAAATTATAAAATAAAAGCTAAACCATATTTAAATAATAGCAACTATGACTAAGTGCATAGAAAATGCCACAAAGTCAGGCTGATATTTGGCCATAAAAGCAATGACGTATATTCGTATATCGTAAGTATATTTGTAACCAAAGGGGACTTTTGAAAAAAAAAAAAAAAAATTAAAAAAGGTAAATAAAGAGTGCTATGAACCAACAACAATCAAACAAATAAATCTGGCACGAAATGCATGTATAACCTACCAACATAGTGGCCTGCTTTGGTGTTCTTGTTGTTGTTGTTGTTGGTGTTTAGTGCAACTATTGCAAGTGAGTTTAAGTGGCTATTTGAATGGACAGCCACAAAAAAACGAAAGGCAAACAACCTTTTTTTTTTCTTTTGCAAAGTTGTATGTATTGCGCTCATTTGTCTGTCTCTATGGGTCTTTGAAGCCTAAGCATATTCTTCTAAATCCTTTTACATAACAATAGAGTTACATTAGAAGTCTTATTTAAGAGTAGTCTGAATGTAAATCGTGATTTACTACCATTCATGCCTTAGATTGTAAACTATTTATAGACATGCTAAGTTTGTTATTTTTTTTTCTCTAAACCCGGTTGTTTCTATTCAGATTTTTTGCTGTTGTTATAACTTAGGAGGGGGTCTTTTCTGCGACTGCTTTTATTAAAACAAGCAGGCGTAAATGTGAGAATTTTTATGGTGACAATTTTACAACAATGGTTAATTTTTATTCAACAGATATATTGTAAATTATAATAAATCATATTTAAAAAAAAAATAAGAAATAAATTGATCTTTATTTTTAACAAGGTGATGTGAAAATAACTTGGAATATTATTTTTTTTTTACAAATAATTTTTGTTTTTAATATTCTTTTTAATATACTCCAGTTTAAATGACTGAATTTGTTTAATTGGCCTACAAAACGAGGTTAATTTAATTTGAGTTTGTTTAACTCTAATATATCTCTTAAATTTTGCTTGTGTTCTTATAATTATTATATAAATTTGAAATTGTTTTATTAAATTTTTTTAGTTTGTTTTAGTTCTGTCTAGTGTGTTTCATATAAGCTTGTTTTTTATTTTGAAAATTTATTAAAGCCGGTTTCAAAATATTTATAAAAAAAGTATGTATTATTAAATAAAAAGTGTTAGAAAAACAAGTTATTAATTGCATTTATAAATAACCATAAAATTAGTTTAACTGCAGCACTACACACATTTGTTTAAATGCAAAAACAAAGGAAGTTGTGCAAAACATCTACGATTACATATTGAACTAGAAATCTAGTTTTTTCTTAAGCCAAATATGTAAATAAACATAAATTATTAGTGAATAACTGGTTTGTATATTTTTCTTATTTTTTGTTTAAATAAGTTTCAATATAGCTTTAAAAATTTTTAAGAATATTGGAATGAAATCATAACAAGCAGGAATGCAACATTCGAAATTGTCTAATATTTGCATAAAATCCGCATTAGAACGAAATAATTTCATTTTAAATTAATAGAACAAAATTGTTTTTAAATTAAAAACTTGAAAACCTTAATTAGTTAAAAAAAAAAAGTCAAGTTGGTCAGGACCGACTATTTTCTGCCCTATATATCAATAGTATTGAGAAAGGGTTTTAGGGTTTTAATTGTATATATAAAATAAGTAAAAAAATTTAAGACGGTCTAGACTAACTATATGTTGCCCTACATCATGCGCTTAGAGAAAGGTTGTTAGGTCCAACTAATTGGATTAAGAAGATAAGCTGAACCAAATTTTAGTAGCCTTATTATTCATTTTTTTGCCTTCGGATAGAGAAAAGTTCATATCGGATGCTATATCTACATGGGAACTAGGCCCAAAAATGAATTGATCTGGAACATGTTTGTTAAAGTCACTTATTTGAAGAAAATTTATATAAACGAAATATAAGAAAAATCTGTGGAACACATTTGTTTTTTGATAAATTTAAGTGAAGACCGGGAAATAGATTTATATGGGGGACTATGACTAATAAATTGTCTAAAGGGTTTATTAGTGGACAACTGATTATTGATGAAATAAACACAAACCAAATTTGACCAAATTTGAAAATTTGGGTCTTATGGCAATTTAAATCGATCTTTCAATGGTAGTTTTTATGGGCTTTGGCCTGAATATACACTGGCTTTTACCAGTTTCAACAGCAGTCGTGCCATGGCTGATAAAATGTTATATACCAAATTTTAACAAAACATATTAATATTTGCGACCTGTAGTTTGATTACAAAGTTTACATCGACACTAGGGTGGCCCTTGGTTATATGGAGGAAAAAAAAAGTGTTCAAACTGTCGGTCTCACCCCCTAGAAATATGCGAATAGCAAAAAAACTGAGATATACAAAGTTTTGGGCCAATCAAAAAACGTTTAGTCGTGGCGCGAAGCGATTGAAAATTTCAAGTTTGTTTGTATGGGGAAAATATGACTTTTTTTTTCAGATTTTACGAAAATTTCGTTTTATAATTTAATTTTTCTGACAAGCTGTTACATAATTCGGGATCAGTATTCAATTAGCATTCCAAAAGGCTATAAAACTTCAAAATCGTATGAAACCTCGCCAAGAAATAGCAACTGCCCCAGACCACTTTTGTGCCAAAAAAAACTAGGTCATGAAATTTGATGGCATTTTTTTCCACTTTAAGAAATTGATTAAAGCCATTATTCTTTTTTGGTCTCTATACTTATAAGTACTCAGATATGAAGTACTGTTTTATTAACACGTTGTTAACCTATTGTGCTTTGAGACCGAAAATTGGAAATTTTTTGATAAAATTTTTAAAACTCCTTTTTCAAGTTTGAAAAAATTTTCTTAAACAAAATTTAAAAAAATGAATCTATCACTTTAAGGTTTTATTAAATGCATATTGCAGATTAACTGTGCAAATTTTTAAGTAAATCCCTCTGCCAGAATTTTTTGGACAAGGATTTTAATTTCGCGGATTTCGAGAAAAATTGGATTTTTGTGAAAAATTCTGTAAATGTACTCTTTCTAAATATTTTGTATCAAAAATTCATCATTTTTCTACTTTTCGGAAAAAAAATAATATGACTCCGTTAACCCTTTTGGAATTGGGGTCACATATGACCCCAACCTAATAAAAGACAATTTATGCAAAAAATTCAAATATTTTGTAAGTGCTGTCCAATTTTTAGATGCGACACTTAAAATATAATAACCAAATATGTAGAAGTTTCGTTCCAAAAATTTGGGATAAATCTGAGAACGTTAATCCATTATTTGCCAAGGCCAGCTTTGGATTTTAAGATATTTTAAAATAAAAATGACCTAAAACGAGTTTTTCTATTAAACTCGTTGATACCACTATTTAGAATTTAAGAAAAATAATTCGGTTAACTTTTATTTATTAAACCATTCAGTGCTCCTGGGATCAAAATAATCCATTGTGATATATCTTTGGTGCAATTATCGGCTTATTGCTCGCGAATATAATTTAAAACAACTTAAGTCATATGTCTCAAAAATAGGACGTTTTTCGAAATTCATTTTGATTTAATTTTGTAATTTATTCCACTAAGAGTAGTATTAATTTAACATTACATTTTATATATATTATTATATTTGAAATTTACTTTTATTTAATAAACTATTTAAAACTGGGAAATAAAATGGTAGGTTCAAAAGATGTATGTGACATTGAAGATAATATAAAGCGACCGCTTACAAAAAATCAAAAAATGTCAACCATTATAAGTAATGGCATCTTCACCGATTGACCTGAAATTTTTTTTTTGGCGTTTTTTTTTTATCAATATCCACTAAATTGGTGGGTGAGACAGCAAGAAATTCAACTATTACTTTATTACATATTATAACAAAATTGGTTAAAAGTTGTTTTAATTTATATTCTCGAGCAATAAGCCGATAATTGCACCAAAGATATATCACAATGGATTATTTTGATCCCAGGAGCACTGAATGGTTGAATAAATAAAAGTTAACCGAATTATTTTTCTTAAATTCTAAATAGTGGTATCAACGAGTTTAATAGAAAAACTCGTTTTAGGTCATTTTTATTTTAAAATATCTTAAAATCCAAAGCTGGCCTTGGCAAATAATGGGTTAACGTTCTCAGATTTATCCCAAATTTTTGGAACGAAACTTCTACATATTTGGTTATTATATTTTAAGTGTCGCATCTAAAAATTGGACAGCACTTACAAAATATTTGAATTTTTTGCATAAATTGTCTCGAAATCCGCGATATTAAAATCCTTGTCAAAAAAATTCTGGCAGAGGGATTTACTTAAAAATTTACACAGTTAATCTGCAATATGTATTTAATAAAACCTTAAGGTGATAGATTTATTTTTTTAAATTTTGTTTAAGAAAATTTTTTCACACTTGAAAAAGGAGTTTTAAAAATTTTATCAAAAAATTTCCAATTTTCGGTCTCAAAGCGCAATAGGTTAACAACGTGGTAATAAAACAGTACTTCATATCTGAGTATTTATAAGTATAGAGATCAAAAAAGAATTTCTTAAAGTTGAAAAAAATGCCATCAAATTTCATGACCTAGTTTTTTTTTTTTGGCACAAAAGTGGTCTGGTGCATTTGCTATTTCTTGGCGAGGTTTCATACGATTTTGAAGGCTTACAGCCTTTTGAAAGGCTAATTTAATACTGATTCCGAATTATGTAACAGCTTGTCGGAAAAATTAAATTATAGAACGAAATTTTCGTAAAATCTGAAAAAAAGTCATATTTTCCCCATATAAACACACTTGAAATTTTCAATCGCTTTGCGCCACGACTAAATGTTTTTTGATTGGCCCAAAACTTTGTATTTATCAGCTTTTTTGCTATTCGCATATTTCTAGGGGGTGAGACCGACAGTTTGAACACTTTTTTTATTAAGGGCCACCCTAATGGACACACACTGGACGGACAGAAGGACGGACGGACATCACTAAATCGACTCAGAAAGTGACTATAAACTGAACTCAAATGGCATTGATTTGAATTAGTGACCAGAAAAATTAAAAAAAAATTGTTTTTATTGAGGACAAGCTCAAATTGAGAAAAAAAAACTATGTGAGTCCGATCACAGGGGAGATGCGTAAACATCTATTTGCGCATCAATTAAAATCAAACAGTAAGCGCCATCTATGTATAACAAGCAACTGCTATGGTTGTTATACTTGATGGTTGCAGTTAGTTGCTATACATTCATGGTGCTTACTGTTGGTTGTTGAATCAGACAAAAAAATTTAATTCATAATCTTTGCACCAATACACTAACATATACCTCACACTGATTTTCCCTTACGCTGTTTTAGTGATTGTAATGTGAAATAGATTTTTATCCCCCTGAGCGCATATATGTTTCAAAATAAAAAATGTAAGCCGTAATTTATATTTTTGATATATTTACAGTGAACACTGGCGATGTCAACCCCGGGATATCTTAAAACCCAAAATTCCTAATATTCGAGACCGATATATCCCGAGTTCCAGAAATTTCAAATAATATATATATATATATATATATACATATTTTTAATTTTGAAAGATTACTTACATAATAAATCTAATTAAAGGGTGTTCCAAAATTCGTGCAAGATTTGAATTAAACAGATAACACAAATGTTTTTCTTAACATTGTAATTTTTTTATTGAATTTTAAAATAACACAGGATAAGGAACATTATATAGAACAAATGCCTTCCACAGCTTTCGCTCTTTTAAAGAAAATTTCCGTGATAGTTTTTTCATTAATGAAACAAAGTTTCGTTGATGCAACGTTGAATTTCCTCCTCAAATGCATGGCCTCAGATAACCATATTAGTATAAAGCCAACGGTATTAAATTACACCATCTGGTGGGCCCATTCTTATCCCAAAAAAAAAACGGGAGAATAAACGACCAGGAAATATCTCATACAGTAATATAATCGTTTCACTTTCTGTATGGCATTCGTCATCGTCTTGTTGAAACCACATAACTTTTATGTCAATATCTTGCAATGTAGGCAGAAATAACTCTGTTACCAAAAAGCAATATCGATCATCAGTAACAGTCATTGCTTGACCAGCCTTATTTCCCAATAAGTATGGTCTAATGATGGCACCAGCCCAAAATCCGTACTAAAAAGTGACATGTAGTAGATGCATTTATTTGTCGATTAGCACGTTTGAGTTCTCTGAACACGTTATGGAACAATTTAAACGACTAATGAAGCCATAGAAGTGAAAATATGCTTTATGGTTTAAGATGATTTCATTCGAAAAATCAGAATCCACTTGTTGATGTTCATTAATCCAGCCAATGAACTCTCCTCGCTGTGCTTGGTCATTAGGTTTCAGTTCTTATATCGATTATATTTTATAAATATGGAGATTTAGATCCTCAGTGAATGTACGCTTTAGAGAGTTTCTTTAGATTTTAAATTCCTGTTCAGGACACCGAATTGATATGCCTGGATGTTCAATAACACTCTTAGGCGCTGCTTCGAATTTGACATTTGAACGGCTTGTTTTGGGATGACCAGTGTGTTTAGCATCACTTGAATTTTTCAATAACTCTCTGTACAGTTGACTAAGGTAGATCGCTATGCCGACTATATTTTGTATGAAATTGTATGAAATTTTTACTGTAGCCGCCAAACTTTCATTATTTTTTAAATATTGTTAAACAATGAAAACACAGTGTTCTATCATGTAATGCTCATCTCTGCTAACCCAAAACTCTCCGCTATTCCACTGTCTTTTACTTTTGTTTGCCTACACTTAAGCACACAAATGACGCTAAATTCAAATCTTGCTTGAATTTTGGGACACCCTTTATATCAGACTTTGACGATAATTTGATTGTATGATTCTAATAAGTACGGAACTAAAAATATTTATCACACGCTTAAAAACTGAATTTAATCTAAAATATAATTATTTTTTTTTTATTTGTAATTCATCTTTATTTATTGAATCTTCGCATAGGTTTGTGAACTAACAATAAGTTGTTCAAATCTTAAAACTAAAACTTAAATATTAAATCCAGCCAGTGCCAGAAAAAATTTCATTTATTCCATATACATATGTAATCTAATGATAAAAAAAAAAGAAAAAATTGTATCAAACCAATTTTCATCCAATGAGATCAGCAGTCTGCCTCCTACTTAAACGTTGGTGGATACGATTGTTGATTAAGTTACGTGCTAGAGAATTCGGGTGAGACTCTAGCTTTTCCAATTATTTTGCACTATATCTAGTGATTTCGTACTTTACTAGAGAAAAGTTTAAGTCTCTGTGCAAATGTGAGTTTCTTACGTACCATGGTGCGCCTGTAATCATTCTCAAAATCTTGTTTTGGCATCTTTGTATTCTCTCTGTGTTTGAAGCTGAGGCTGTGCCCCTTAACCAAATGGGTTTGAAAATCGAGTTATAAATCAAGAGCTAAAAATCGAGACTTAACTTTGAGTTCCTGCCAATTAGCCATGTGAATTGGACTAATTTCAATTTTATTTGTGTCAATTTGGTGTCTCATATGGCTTCTCCAGGTAAGTCGGCGATCAAAATGTAGTCCGAGAATATTTAACAGAGGAATGTTGAGGTACAGGCTGGTTCCTAATTCGAATTTGAGGGCAAGTCCCCCTTCTTAGGGTAAAAGTTATGTTGATACACTTTTCTTCATTTACTTTAATGTTCCACATATCTAGCCAATCTTCCAGCTGTTCAATATGGCTCTGTAAAAGAAGTGATGCTATTGAGGGGTTTTCGTGCACGCTTAAAATTGCAGTATCATCCGCAAAAGTCATGTGTTTTCATTTGTTGGCATTTTTGATGTGTAAAGTATATATAGTAGCGGGCCCAAGATACTACCTTGTGGTAAACTTGCCTGTTGAGGGCTCACAAAGTTTTTCTATTTTATAGAGAATTTTCTATTAATTATTTAGATCTCCATTGGCTTATGTGTGTTCGGGGGCAACAACTGTTTAACTTTATAGAGGAGTCCCTCGTGCCAAAGCTTGCGAGGCGTCTATAAAGAGTGCAGAGCAGTACTTTTTCTCTTCAAAAGCTCTTCTTATGGCACTTCCAATTCTGTGAAATTACTCAGTGGTGCTACATTTTCGTCTGAAACCAAATTGATGTGCTGGAATGACATTATTTTGATCTACGGATATTGTAAGTTTGATATTGTAATTTTGACAACTGCGTGTTATAGCATTAAAATAAACACAATTATTCTTAATGCTATTAAGGTAACTTCAAAAGCATTTTATTACCGATCCTATCGATCTCCGATGCTTTTTTTTTGGAGTTTAAGTCAACATTAGTCTTTTCGGCCTCTCGAATCTCAAAACGAAGGGACACTACTCTATGCTGTGAAGTAACAGGTGGCAACTCATCAATAGAATATTTGGAGTAAACCTTTTTTTTAGATGTTCCACATACAGATCTCCCTTCTGTATGTCATTCCTAGCCCATCCTCCACTTTCCTTTCTTAGAGGAGGCTTACATACAACATGTCTATTAAGATTTCTTGTAGCACGCCACAAGGAGTAATCAGTTTTCTGTTGGATCCAGTTTTTCAAGATAACTATTCAATTTAGCGTTTCTTTGTGTTTCAATCAGTTTCCGTAGGTTTTCCGTGCATTCTTTCAATTGTGGCTTAAGTTGAGGAGATCTGTGCAGTTGCCACTCTCTTCGAATTCTTCTTTTTTCACCTAACAGCCTTTCAACACCTACAGAAGTAGTTCTATATGGCCTGGTGTGACGAGGAGGTTTAGCAGGAAGTTGAGCAGCTAGTTTGAGATTTTGTTCGAAGTTAACAATCGAGAGGTCAATATCATCTGGTGTTCTTAGCGGAAAGCTTTCTCTGCAATCAATATAACTTAAAAGCGTTAAATCACCAGATGGGGACACAATTTTTTGGGGTTTCTAAATAATAACAATAACTGGTGTGTGATCAGACGAGAGTTCCAATGAAGATTCTACATGCACAAGTTCTTTTGCGATGTTCTTCGTTAATCCGAAATCGATCAAATCGGGTACTTCTTGCCCGTCTGTTGGTCAGTACATTGGTTCTCCGTTTGATACCACATCCATACCCATGTTATAAATTGTGTTGAATAAAACGCGACCCTTCGGGGAAATAAGCCGTGACCCTCAGAATGTATGCCTGGCATTAAAATCGCCAGCAACTATGAAACGAGGGCCTAGTGATATAGAAAACCTTGGAGGAGAATATATTAATGAAATCACGAGGCTGTTTCCAAGTTAGCATCAGGCGCGGATTCAGCTCAAGCTTTTGGGGGGGGGGAACTTTTTTGATTTTATTTTTTTTTTAATTTGAAAATCATATTTTTTGTTTAGGTGTTTTACATAAGTTCATTATTTTTTAATGAGGTTGTGCTTTATAGACAAAATTTTAAATGAAACAAAAAAATTTTAAAATTTGCTTTAACAGTTTATTATAAAAAATAACATAAAAAAACAAAACTAAAAAGAAATAAAAATGAATTCTGTGCAACAATTAAAATTAATTAGTCTTTACAAAAAAATTTGAAAACGCAAATAATTAGTCTTCTCATAAAAACTAAAAATTTATATATTGCAATAAAAATTATTAATAATTTGATTTAAATTATTTTAATATAATTCAAATTGGTCAATAAAAAAAATATAAAAAACACAACAGTTTAAATAAATTATTTTTTACGTTAAGAAATTGCATAAAAATATTGAAAAAATATTCCAAATTAGTGTTAAGTAAAAGTTTTAAAATAAAACTAAAAGAGAAATTAATTGTCATAATTTAGTAAGATTATAAGATACATCGTTTTTTAAATAATTTTGGTTTCGATTTTTAAAATAAATTGCTTATCGGTCAAGCGAATTTTAGATAAGGCATTACGATTTTTATTTCTTTCGTTACAGAATCTTTTTAAAAGTCTCCAAATCCTTTTTTTAACACGTAAATGTTGTACATTATCCATTGTAGGTCCTTGAACATTAGTTCAGGTCAGTTAACATTTATACGGTATTTTATTCACTCTAGTTGATATTATATTTTCATATATGTAAGATATTTGCAGTCAAATATTTGGATAACAACAACAAATTATTTATTGAAATGTTAAGGAATTTTTTTTAGTAGTTGCAAAACGTAAATCACTTAGATTGTTTTTTTTTTTAACCGAGTTGGGGGGGGGGAATATCCCGTTTACCCCCCCCCTGGATCCGCGCCTGAGTAGCATGAAGGTAGTTTTCACAATAATCACACATTAAATAATGTTTTAATCTGGGTTAAATTAGGATAGCCACCGCATGCTCCACCTCTTGGATCCTTAGTATCATACAAGGTGTATCCGCGTAGTGAAAAGATACTCTTACGAGTCAAGTGAGTTTCAGAGACAAGCAAAATATCAATTTGATTGTCTCTAAGAAAATGATCAAATTCGTCTTTATGTTGGCTTAAGCCGTTTGCGTTCCAGAAACATATTTTCAAACAGTTCATGTTTTGCTTAGCATAGCTTGTAATATCATGGACTGCATTTTCATCATCTCTTGCATCATGTTGTTCATAGCGTTCGTGAATGTATTTATCGTTTGAACAAGAGTATCGAGGGTCGACTCAAGTTTACTTTGATTTTTATTCGGGGGATATCGCATTCTAAATTTGTTACAGCAGTGTGTGAACGTACAACATTAGCATATGATTGAATATTTTGCGGATAGTCCCTATTAATTGGATAATTTCTAGGAGCAACTGTGTTAATATTTGATGATTGCGGGTAAATTGTTTTCGATATGGGTGAAGCATGTTTCTATGTTTTCATATTTTTATATATCACAGAGTAAACTGGGCAGCCCCTGTAATTTCCAGTGTGGATGAAGTCAGATTTGGATTTTAAAGAAAATCTTCTTCTTTCCATTGTACAAAATTAAATGATGCTTTTGAGAAGTGTCAAAGGCAAATAATAAGATCAACTCACAAAAGAAATTGACCTGTTCACTGCGAAAAGTACACTTTCCAGAAAAAGTAAACGTACACTTAAAAATGAAAATGTTAAATATTTATAAAAACGTTAATAAAATACTAATGAGAAATGGTTTGAAGCTGCGCTGTTAAAAATTTGATTTCAAATACTATATTTGTATAACGTAATCGGTTCATTTGTATCAGAAGTACAAAAGATAATCTGGCATTCGAAGACCAAAATGTGGATAACACAAAACTTATTGATAGCTTATATGGGGAATTGAACCGTTTATCAAATGGAATAATTGCACCTACTCTTGAATTTGATTATTTGGAGAATGAGATCGATCCTATACTTAATGATATCTACTCTTTACATTAGAAGTAGGTGGAAAAAGCTCTGTTTTTGGAATAATAGTTGAGAATCGGACAAAAAATGAAATGAAATATAAGTTAATTGAGTTTATAAAATCTTTTATTTATGAACTAAGAGCTGAATTATCATCTAATTTTAAAACTCCAAAAAAATTTATTTACTCAGCGTGGACAACATTAAATAAAATAAATCTGAAGATGTTATAAATTTTATCAAATATTTTATAAAAGAAGAGTACTAACATTTTCTCGACAATCTAAAACAACGTAAATTGAAAAATATAAATGAAATTGATTTATATTGGATGGACGTACATAAATTCCCGTTTTTTCATAAATTATCAAATTACGTTGCAGATATTATAAGCTTTTGGGTACTCAAACGCTGATGTCGAAAGAGTGACATTGAATAAAAAAAAAATAATAAATAATTATAAAACTTCATCAAATGTTTCTATTAAAATAAATCATCTTCCAACGTATAAAAAAAATCAAGTTTCATATAAAAATGATACTATGGCCTGGAGATAAGTAAGAAAGTAAGACTTTAATTTTTGCAAATGAACAGGTACATATATAAGAAAAGTTTTTAAATTGTTTTACTATTTTTATTATCGATATACACTTCCATTATATACTAAATGATCTCAAGTGCGCTTTCAGTTACACTCTGATAGCCAAAACGCTCTTTGGAGGATTGGAGTAGAGAACTTTTTTTTTTAATTTGGGGTTTTTTAATTAACGTAAAGAGAAACATATTATTTAGTCCAGCTGGGGTTTGAACTTGCGGCCATCTGTAGTAGAAGCCGACACGCTAACATCCTAGGCTGCAAAGATTAGGAAGAAATGCATTCTTATTTTAAGTTTACAGACTTGTTGAATAATACACAAGTATTAATGCTGTCCTTAAATAACAGTCATTTCGAATTAACTATTTATGATTCAATAATTTCCGAAATGACTAAAGTTTCACAACATACGTAACTGAATGCAGTTATTGTATTCAATCATTAAACAGTTTGTTGTTGTGTACAAGATTGTATTAACCAGTTTAAACAATTTATTTACAATATTATTGGTTTTTTCAATATATGCACACAAAAAACAGATTCATTATTGCTACTGAGTTTACTGCCAACCGAATTGCGATGAAGCTAATAACTGAATTTCGAGTTAATTACGAATTAAATTCTGTTCTCGGAACAGTAAATGTTTTATCACAGTAGAAAATATGTGACTCCTCATAAATTTCTGTTGATATAATACAAAATACAGTTATTGAACATTTGAACAATTCGGTTGGTGTAGGTAAATTTTTGAAATAGTTCGTAAAAGAAATATTCTTATTAGAGAATTTTTTCTTTAAAATAAAGATGTAAATGCAAACATATAACTTCTGATTTTTATGCATACAAAGAAGAATTAGAGCAAAAACGAACAGAATACATGAAAAAAGAACTGTAGTGAAGGAAGAAAAGAGAAATTTATGATGGAGATGTT
The DNA here is from genome assembly GCA_963682025.1 of Cordilura impudica. Lineage (NCBI taxonomy): Eukaryota > Metazoa > Arthropoda > Insecta > Diptera > Scathophagidae > Cordilura > Cordilura impudica. The sequence continues at coordinate 284,875,022 of OY821518.1, forward strand.
TGAAAAAGACATTAAAGATCCTTCTTTGGAATTCGTCACAGTTCAAACACAACCCTTATCCTTTCTTTTTCGATTCAAGTGGATTTAAAGTGTTAACAAACCCAATTTTCGATGGTTCATGAACGGATCGAATAACATATGAAAAGGTATACGAATTAGTGGAAAAAAATATATAAAAACAAGTAAGAAAATTATAGTCGGTCTAGACCGACTATACGATACCCTATACCATGCGTTTAGAGACCCTATCTCTCACGCCCAACTAACTGGATATAGAAAATAAGCATAAACCAAATGTGAGTGGGATTTTTATTAATTTTTTCGGCTGCAGATATGAAAAAGTTCATATCGAATGAAATATCTATATGGGGCTAGGCCCAAAAATGGACCGATCCTGACCATGGTTGACAAAGTCTCTTGTATTTTGCATAAATATATACAAACAAAATTTGAGAAGAATCAGTGCAATATTTTTGTTTTTTGATAGATTTAAATTAAGATCAGTAAACAGCTCTATATGGGGCCTATGACTAAGAGTTGTACAATAGGGCTCATTTTTGGACTACTGATTAATGAATGTAATAAATACATACAAACTCAATTTGACTTAGATTCGTATGATAATTTGGATCTTATGGCAATATATGTTGATTTCATAGGGGTATTTGTATGGGGGCTAGTTCTGAACATGGACCGATTCTCACCAATTTCAACAGCATTCATTCCATGACCAATAAAAGATCAAATGCCGAATTTCACGAAAATATATTCATATGTGCGACCTGCAGTTTGATTACAAGCTTTACATGGACACACAGACGGACGGACGGACGGACATCGTTAGATCGAATCAAATAGTGATTCTGATTCGATCGGTATAATTAAAGATGGGTGTAGGTCAAATATTTTTGGTTGTTACAAACAGCAGCACAAAGTCATTATACCCAAACCACATAGTGGTATAGGGTATAATGAAGAATCATATAGTGAATGTGACCAAAGGTCAAATGTTTTAAATACAAATGGCTGCAGTTATGCGTCATGATCATTCCATGATAGGCATTAATTTACAAATGGTCGAAAAGAACAGGTTAATAAGTATTCATTTATTGGAAAGCCGCAATAGATGAAGGGGTAGAGCTGTTGTGAATGATATATAATGTCTTTATTTAATATGACAGTTTTTGTTTACAAAAAATCAATTGTATAGCTGTTTCTTACAAAACTAACAAAACCCAAAACCTAAAAATAGCTTGTCACATTAAAAGTTGGTCAAAAATAACTCTTTTTGTCTGAGAGTGTTATTTTCATCCATCATCATTCGTATTCTAAGCTACCAAATATTACACGTCTCTTTGAAATAAAGAGTAGAGCTCTCGATTTCCTGGGTTCGAATCAGAGTTCAGAAAAAAACACACACTGAATAAAAAAACTCGTACACATATGTATGTAAACTAACACTGCTCAGAGCAACAAACACATATTTTTATTTTCATATCAATTATGTATTTTTCTAAATTTTGTACTTTGCCGAACACAATCATGAATGTGTGTTCGTTTTAATACTTGATTGTGAATACGAACATGTTTCTATCACGTATTGTTTTAATCGAGCACACGTAAACCACACACTTTCGAGTGAAGCTATATTTTAAGTTCGTGTTCTCAAAAGAAAGAAAAAAAAAAAAAACAGAACATAAACAATACACAAGTCCGAGTGTAGCATTATTTTCAGTTCGTGTTCCTGAACGCGTACAGCTAAAAATTAAAGCATTATCCACTCGCAATCGAAAAAATTCGATACACCCCAATAAAAACGACGACATTTGTTTCAACCAAATTTATTTAAAAAATCTAAAAAAATTCATTAGTAGGTAAAAAAATAAAAAGATAATAAAAAAAATAAAAAAATAATAAAAATAAAAAACTAATAAAAAAAAAAAACGAAAATAATTCATAAACAAAATATAAAAATTTCTCTGCGTGGTTAAAATTAAACTGTTGTTATTCACTGAACTCGAACCAGTTTATTTTCCATGTTCGGTTTTTCCGCAGTACACTAGCCAGAACATGAACTTAAAATAAAGCTACACTCGAAAATGTGTGGTTTATTTGTGTTCGAATAAGACAGTACGTAATAAAAACATGTTCGTGTTCACAATCAAGTATTAAAACGAAACAGATTCTTGATTGTGTTCGGCAAAGTACAAAATTTAGAAACACACATTATTGACATGAAATTAAAAATATATGTTAGTTGTTTTAGAACAGAACATTGTGCGTTTGATGTATGTATTTTCTGAACCCTGGTTCGAATCATTTTTTTTTTTTATAATATTTGAAAACTCCTTATTTATACCTTCTAAGGACCGATTTTAAGTATGTTTTTCAATTCCCTAGCACTAGAAACTTTGCATTTAATAGACTAGTTGTATATAAGCTTTCTGTTAAGGAGATTCGAGAAATTCAGACAGCAGAAAACTTATAAGAAGAATTAAACAAAGTTCTTGGTGATTTCGAGATATCCCCTAATCAAGTGTACACAATAACCACTGACAATGGCAGGAATATGCTGAAAGCTCTAAATTTTATATCCTCTAATGTGGAAGACGATAATTACATTAGTGATCTGGATTAAGATAGTGAGGAAATTTGAAACCCAGACACGATTTAAACCACAATTATTATATATATAAAGCGCGCAGCTCACACACTGAAAATGGCCGTTAAAGTTTCTTTTGGGAAGGGCCAGTAAAAGGTTCTAATTGATCGTCCTCGTCTCCCCTCTTACACTTAAAATGTTAAGTTTAACCAAACCCAAAATCCATGTGCCAACTAGATGGAACTCCACATAGAATATGCTTCAATCGTTGTCAAAATGTAAAGAAATTTTTTTACAACATTTGGAAAAGAAATTGAATATCCATAGAGGGTGGTTTTTATGAAAGTTGGCTTACTTTATAAGCTTTGCTTAATACTAACAACTCAGAATCATCTAAACGGCTGCTAATTTATATCGAAAAGAGAGAATTTCAATTGATTAACAATGATGTTATAAATTCAGAATGTTTTTTGTATCCTTGCTTTCGACGAACTTTGAGTTCGGAGGAAAAACTGAGTACAAGGCAACATATTGAAGAATTGGTGTGCAAAATAATAGCAATTATTGTAATTAAAATCAGCACTTTATTTAATCTTATTTAGCGTAAAAAATGTTCAATATAACCCCATCTTCACCCATTGAAGTCATCCAATCAAAGTAGTTCATCCCTTTTAAGACAAAACTTTTACCAAGCAAAGAAAAAATATTAATTGGAATAAATAGTGATGGCTAAAAAAAAAAAAAAAAAATAACGGAATCACGAACTGAATAGTTCATTTTATACCATTTGAAATTATTAAAGATTCAGTGGCTCTGGGGATCCGGAAGATGAACTGCGTTCAATAGAAATTCCTAACTAGTTTGCAGGTAAATTAGAGTATGACGTCGGGAAAACTTTTGTTGTAATACAACTGAAACAATGCGTATTGATGTAGAGATCTTCAGGTCTATTTTGTGGTCAGACTGCGGCAAGAAATATTAGGGGTTTTAAAATATATAATTTTTTTTAAATATACTATTTCAAAATTTCAAAAACCTCAACTTGCAATTATGTTTCCCCCATTTTTTCTCCAAAATATATACCTACAATTTACAACTTAAGGCACTACAAACTTCAGTTCAAACTGTGGGTGGCCAACTAATTTAATGTAGCAATCGATCTCGGCATTTTAGAACTCTTAGCCAACGCATTAGAATTTAAGTATCATATATGCACGTTTAAAATTAAATAATCCGTTTACGGCAAAAACTTGAAATCGCTTTCATCGAATTCAAATTTTTTGGGTAAATTGCTATGCTAATGCTAAATGCTAATTAAAAAAATATTTCTATATTCATATACAGAAGTTAAAACAAGTTAACACAAAGAGAAAGAAATTAAATAAAATTATAATTAATTTAGTTCGAAACTTGTGCACTTATAAACCTCTATCAATTTTTCAATTTTCTGAGTATGATTTATTAAAGCCAATCTTAAGGAATCTATAGCAAGGCAATGATGATTTGTTTCCGTATGCTTTATATACGAAACGACGGCTTCATGTCAATAAGGGGATGCACATACAAAAATTATACAAAATAATAAATAAACAAATAAATAGGAAAAATACTATAAAACTTGTTTCAAAAATTGATATATGTTTTGCACTTAAAGTTATACCGCTGTTGCGGATAGAGTAACCAACGTCAACATCAGTAGTTAGATTGGTAATATGTGTATTCATATACTCTTGTTGAAACTAATCTAAATATAACAATGTACGACACATGTTTATTGGGCGAATAATTCCTAGGACAGATGAATTAACTAGGATGGACACAGTTTAATTTTCTCGCCATTTTACATTTTCATATTTTCGCCAACACTGTATTGAATAAGACTCAAAATATAGTGTAATAGTTCTTTTAAACTGAATCCTGAGAGGAATACTGAGAGGAATTTTTTTCATAGACTATTTTAATCCTATATCCGCAATTTTATAGGTCATTTAGTCAATTTTTCAAAATATGAAAAAAATACCCTAAAACGTGCATTCAAAGAACTAAAATGTTCTGAGAATATCTTCTACAGGAAATTTAATTTGAGATAAGATCATAAAACGTAAGATCCAAAGTTTCGAAAAATGAAAATATGAAATTTATAAACGGCCATAAAATATCACTGTGGTCACACAGGACCAAATACTTTGGTGGTGTTACTATAACTATAAGAGCCCAGCACTCGAAATTTGAGTGCAAATTCTAGGAAATTTTAATTTTTCATTCAATATTTTTCTTTCAATATTTTTTTAATCTATATATGGGGCGTTTCATGTCAAGTGACCCAACTTTTGAAACCGATGTCTTCAGATCGGGATAAAATTTGCACCAATGTTAGTCCTATTGGATAGTAGTTTAGACACAATTTTTCAACAAGATCGGTCCAGATCTCTCTGAGTTGAGGGGGTCAAAATTTGACATTTTGACCAAACAGGAGTTTTTTCTCATTCATGTAAATTTTACCTATTGTTCTTAGCAAAATTTGTCCCAAATAGTTTAGATAGCTATTTCTTCAGTCTTTCGAAAAAAAAATTTTAAAAAATAAAAAAATTTTGTTGACTTTTTTTGCAAAATCAAAAAATTTTTGACTTTTTTTCAAAAAAGGAAATTTTTTATAAATTGTTATTAATTTATTGAGCTTGAGGCCAATTTTGGAATTTTTGTTGTTGTTTTTTTTGGAAATTTTTTATTAATTTTTTTTTTGCTCAAAAGAAAGCTTAGGTTTTTTCCTTTAAGAGCTATTTGGTCGCTTAGTGGGATGCGAGTGGCCTATCTATCAAAAATATGTTTTGTAACTCAAGACAACGGTTTTTCAATTTTTAGTATATGCACTAATTTGAATTTTTTCGTGTTAGTGTGTAAGTGTTTCTAAAACCTTAAAAATATAACGTATACTGAGAAACTAGATAAATTAAACTTTATGACGGTATGTAATATACCTAACCAAAATTTCATACCTTCGATACTGTAAAACCCGCAATTTGTTAAGCCCCCAACATTTTTTCTGAGTCTTGTATCTGTTAAAATGATGTTGAAGGAAATCAACTTAAAGAACTTAACAGATAATTAGCCAGAAGATTTACATGATTACCGCGATTGCCTTTAATTGTGTTTATGTATCCTAATACAACACTTTCTTACCACTTAGATGAATGTTCAAATTGCCCGGAAACCACATTCACCAAAGAGAACTTAATCAACTCTTTTGATCGAGAATATATAGAGGAGGTCAAATTTGAATCGTGGATTCAGATTGACAGATGCACATTGAAAACAATAACTTTAAATGTGGATGATTTTGTGAAATAAATGTGTGCAGGATTGAAAAACTTGAGAACCCACGACTTTTTAATCAAGGAGCAATGGTCATTCTTCAAGGATTTGAAGATACATTTGAAGTCTGGTGAATTCGTTATTTCATACGATTTCGCAGAAAACTATAAATATGTTCTTCAGGATGCCATACAAGTATTCCACTTCAATAACGACCAAGCTACTATATTTACCGTAGTTATTTACTACACGAAAGATGAAAAAGTGGAACACAAAAGTATGGCAATCATATCCGACGATTTAAAACATGATACCGTTGCAGTTTATGAGTACTAGAAGATAACACTAAAATATCTAAAATCTAAATTTACAGTAGAGAAGGTATACTACGTTTCGGACGGAGCTCGTCAACATTTTAAAAGCAAAAGTAGCTTCGCAAATCTTATGGCTCATAAAACCGATTTTGGAATGCCAGCTTAGTGGCAGTTTCATCCTACTGTTCATGGTAAAGGAGCATGTGACGGTATTGGAGCAAACCTTAAAAAAAATGCAGCGAAGTATAGCCTTCAGTGCTCTCATCAAGATCGCATCTTAGATGCGACTGCTTTATTCCATTGGGCAAAGAATTATTGTAAAGAAACTAAAATAGTTTTTAGTAGCAAAGAGGATCATGAGGAAACATTGAAAGCACTGAAGAGCAGATTCGATGCTGCGGTAACAATCGATGGCACCGCTCAATACCAAGCCTTTATACTGCTTGTCGATGGAAAATTCAAGATGAAAAAGTTTTCTGCCTCTACTCAATGCGATTTCTTTCCAAAGCCAAAAAAAGAAACCAGCAGCGAAATCAACAGTTGAACGTAGTAACGCCAAGGAAGGATTGGCTAAAAAAGCAGCAAATAGATGCGACAAATAAGCTGGATGAAAGACTGGATTTTTAAAAAGTGACTAAACTTAAAAACTTCATCAGCTACAATAAATTAAGTATAAAAATAGTTATGATATAAATGGATCTAATGTGATTAAGATTAAATTTTATTAAGATACTTATCTATTTATTTTTATTGTTGCTATTACTATTATTATATACTAGATTAACCCGGTGTGCCATCCCCTTCCCCCCAAATCGTAATAAAAGGGCTCAAGCAAAGTCCCAAGGCTCTCACTATTACAGTAATTCAGATACATCACATTTAATATTAAGTTTGTGTGGGGGTGCTACGCGCATTTGTCTAATCCCGTCCATTTTATGTCTGACTACTCGCGTTAATAATAGATGACCTGAGACAAATTTGCAAAGCTTTCTCTATCATAGCACTTAATAAATATGATATTAAAAATTTACTTTATCCACTAAAGATATTTAAAAAAAAATTACAGCCTGCAGCACTTCCCATATCCGCAGTAAGACTCTTTTAAAATTTCAGGAAAATCAGATGAGTAGTTACGGAGATTATCTCCTACAAACAAACAAACACACATTAACTCTTTATTATGTTAGTATAGTTTATTAGTATAAATTTTTTTATTTCAATGCTTGCTGATATATAATTCTTTTTGTTGTTTTATTCGGTACAACAATTATCAGATTTTTCGACGTTCCTTCCCAGGAGCAAGGTATATGTAGCTGCCGATGAGAAGAACATGGATTTTCCAAATTAGATCTGGCAACACTTAACTGTCGCTTTCGTAGTAGTTAAAATTTTTTGCATAGGAGGTGCCACGCCCACTAATTCCATCCCGCCCAATTTTTATTGGACTACTCACATTAATATCTGATGGTTATATGATATTAGATATCAACTTTGCATGGGCGGAGCTACGCCCACTGCTGAGATCACGCCCATTTTTTGTTCGACTAATTACACAAAGAACCTATTGGCTCACGCAAATCGACAAAGCTCTCTCTTTTACAGTACTCCAGATATATGACATTAAATATTTACTTTGCATTGGGAGTGCCACGCCCATTGGTGTGAACCCGCCAATTTTTTGTTCGACTACTCATACTGTGATCTGCTAGGCTCGCGCAAAGTGTCAAAGCTTCCCATTTTTAACACACCAGTTATATGGTACCATATTTGGACGGTGCCGCGCCCACTGCTCCGATCACACCGATTTTTTGTCTAACTAATCAAATGAATAACTTATGGGCTCACATAAACTCCCAAGACTCTCACTATTAGAGTAATCCAGACATATGGCATTTTATATTTACTTTGTATGGCAGGTGCCACGCCTATTGATCCGATAATGCCCTTTTTTTGTCCGACTACTCACATAACGGGTGGCATCAGACAAATTAGAAATGCTCTTCCTATCACAGTACTCGAGATATATAATATTGAACTATTACATGTATGGGAGGTACCACGCCCACTTATCCTATGCCGCCCATTCCGTAGCGTAAAAAAAATGAAAAATATAAAAAAAATTCCTTTTTTGAAAAAAGTCCAAAAAATTTTTGGTTTTGCAAAAAAAAAGTCAACATTTTTTTTTGTTTTGCTATGAACAATAGTTAAAAAGTTACATGGATGAGAAAAAATACCTGTTTGGTCAAAATCTCAAATTTTGAACCCATCTAACTCAGAGAGTTTTGAATCGAACTTGTTGAAAAGTTGTGTTTAAGTTACTATACTATATTCAATACGACTAACCTTGGTGAAAATTTCATCCCGATCGGAAGACATCGGTTTCAAAATTTGGATCACTTGGCATGAAATGCCCCATATACATATAAAAAAAATTTATGAAATAAAATTCAATAAATTCATTATATATATTTGATAAAAATATAGAAGAAGAAGAAATAAGAGCCTAAAGGTATGTTAATAAATTTTAGGCAATTCACAATTCAACACAGGGCTATTAAAATGTACTCTTTTTTTGAAACCATCAATAATAAATGAATTGTGAATTGGCTTAATTTGGTTAGCATGCCTTTATACTTTTATAAAACTATTTATCATAACTATTTTATTTTATTTAATTTAATATATTTTTAACACATATTAAACAAAAATTTTATCATTCTGCTCTTCTCGTCCATATGAGCTATAACAATGCCAAATTTCACACTGCTCCGTGTGCGCGCTTAAAAACGGGTCGAAAATTTTACTTTTACATATTAATAATATAGATAACATAATGCAATCGTTCGGTATAAGAGTTAGTAACGCCCAATACTGTGTTCCACAGTGTAATCCAAGCAAAAAGTGTTATACTACTTAAAACAATCTACCCATAGAACAATCTGAAATACAAGACGCCTTTTTATATGAGTAAACATTTCAAAAATTGATTTTTATTCTGCAATACAGATTATAGATCAGAAATATAGATCAATTTTAGAAAAAAATGTGCTAATTTTGTTTACATTATTAAAACTAAACACATTTGATCTTGAGTTTGGTTAATTTCTAACTCAATCATTATAAGATGAAGATAAAAAAATATATTTTTTTTTTTTTTTTTTGTAAAAATAAGAAATAATAAATTAGGTGTCACTAGATTTTAGTGTAAATTTTTTACGTTTATAGAATGTTTGTAATGCATGGCAATATGGGTTGGCTGGTTGGTTGATATAGGGTACCAAAAACGAATGCCAAAAATTTCTTAAAAAAATATTAAAATCAAAAGATATGATTGGATGCAATATTTAGTATGATTAGAATTCATTGTTGGTAATTTTTTGTTTTAATTAAAACCAGAAAGCTAAAAAATAAATATAAAAAAAAAAATCATTTAAAAATTTAATTAAAAATAAAAAAAAAAAAAAATAATAATAAAAAAAATATCATTAAGTTTACTTTATGATTATGTATATAGAAATTATTAGAGTGAAGCTGTTGACTTAATTCGTAATAAATTTGTCTAAAAATTAGTTTCAAGTATTTTTGTGATAAATTTCTGCTTCGCGTTGGAGCCATTTAGTCTTAGAAGTAAAACCTCAGAGCATTGAAAAAACTCTCGACAATCAGCTGTTAATTTTTGTCGATTAATATTACTTCAATATTCAAAGGAGTCTTCAGAAATAAAGTCTACATTAAAAGCATGAAATGAAATGAAGAATGAAAAAATTGTTAAGCATTTTTTCTACACTTATTGATAGTAAAGTTTTGAATGAAATTAAAAGCACTTCGTCGATTTTAAAATGTGCTATTTGCAAAGGGATACAGAAAGATTTTTAAAAATCTGTATAATTCACCCAGTGATGACCACAACTAGATAAATAGATATATAGATACAATTCTTTATTTTCATCTTTTCAAATATCGTTATAAAAATTTTTAGTTCCTAAACTTATTTATAAAATATAGACTTTAAAGCATGATTTAAGACCGTCTGTTGGAAGATTGGTTTATACGATTTTTATTTTCAATTTTTAAACAATCTAACCCGTAAAAACAAAGTTTTTATTAAAACTCTTTCTTCCCTTATTCATATGAGTTCTGAATCTCTCTATGACTGTGCGTGACTTTGCGTGACTATTTTAAAATTAATCTGTGGTCACAGCAAGTCTTTGGACCAGGTTTAAGATTGATTGCATGAAGGGAAATGGGGTTAAAATCACTCCGTGACTGTGCGTGACTATGCGTGTCTGTGCGTGACTATGTCTAAGTTAATCTTTCTTTACAGCAAGTATATCGACCAAGTTTCAGATAGATCAGATGAGAGGAAATCCGTTTTAAATCTCTCCGTGACTGTGCGCGACCATGCGTGACAGTGCATGATAATCTTTTTTCACAGCAAGTGTATGCATCAAGTTTCAGATCGATCGGATGAGAGGAAAATTACATTTAGATCACTCCGTGACTGTGCGTGACTATCTTAAAGTTAATCTGTTGTTACAAAAAGACTATGGGCCAAGGTTCAGATCAATTGCATAAGGGGGAACGGGATTGGCCCACGACAGAGCGTATGAGTTAAAAGGAACAGTTTAAAAAAATGTATCCAAAAATTAAATCCATTTACTAACATAGTTCTAAATTTTAATGGCTTTGCCATCAAGTATCACAACCACCATTTAATACGTGAACTATCTCAAGATCTGTTAACATTACACGCTGAAAATTTATAAACCTTATGAAGTTAAGTACAGGGCATTTACCAATAAATGGCGAAGACCCTCACTTGAAAATGGGACGGGTATTTGCCCGTGGGTAAGCACGTTGAAAATATGGATCGATTATACCCGCGCCCGTGTCCGCATTATATGAGAGACCTGCTCTGGTTTCCAGGTCGTAATAGTCAATAAGATCCGTTCCAATTTCATTGTTTTAAAATACCTGATAAATATCTTTATTGGTAGCATTCTGTCCGTGACTCTCGCTACCGGGTCATTGGTGAAGAGTTTCGCGACTCTAATGTGGCCCTTAAGTCACCTTTCTTTCTGCTACCAAAATCCTGAAGTCGTACGTCACTCATGCACGCATCTTCAATGACCGAAATATTCAATGGTGTGATGTTAAGCATCGGTTGAGCACGTTCTGTTCGGTGATACCAATACAAGCAATACGGTACACTTTGTTCGGGACTGCTTTTGCATGGCCACCATGCAAGAGCAGAGTAAGTAATCATTGGTTTCGCGATTGTCCTAAATGACCAGAGGCCAAATAACCGCCTTCGATATCGAGTAAAATCAATCGAAATTCCATATTTTTTATTATTATTTGGAGAAGATGGACAAACGCTCGACCACGATTCGCCTTTCTTCTTAATCAGAGGCCATAGTTCTTCAACTGTGAAAAAGAAAAATTGTTCTGAGCATTTGATTTTGGGAAATAAAAAAATGATTTCGATCGAAAAATTTCGATAACGAATGCGGTGATTTGACTCCAGTACAATATGTGAGGTTTTGAACAAAACATTCTAACAAATAGCCTTTGGCAGGCATATGCCAGTAATGCCCTAGTGGCCTTTTTAGTAAATTTATCTAAGTGGTTATTCCATGCGATGGATTTATGCAGGGCAACCCTAAGATACTTGATTTCGTCCGTGAATTCCATTGTCAAGCCTTTGTTTCAAAAGGGTGATTTTTTTCGTTTTTTTTTCGTTTAGGGAAGTGTTGTCTTAGATGGGTTCACAGATAACCCTTTATTTTGAGGGCATAATTCAGAGCCTGCTGTATACGTTCCGATATTGTGATCTCGTCGAAGCCAGTGACAGAGATAACAAGATCGTTTGCATAACCGAAGGTTCTGAATCATAAGCTGTTAAGTTCCTCCAGTAGCTCATCTATGACCAAGTCCAAAGCAGTGGCGATAGAGAGCCTCCCTATGGACAGCTGCAAGTGGCTCTTATGGTCCTAGATGTATTGCCTTTTTTCAGTCTGATAATCGTAGAGCTGAGCATGTCTAGGATCCAATTTATTATGATTGGAAACATGTTCTCTTCAATTGCCCTATATACGTATTATCGAATCCGCCATGTATATCAATGAAGGCACAAAGAGATATCTGTTTGGCATTAAGTGCCTTTTCTATCATTGTGATAATATTATGGACAGCTGATGCTATAGAATAGGGTAACTGTTGGTACGCAAAATTAAGTTCATGAATAGGTTTGCGTGCTAGATAAATGTCTCTCATATGATGGTCAAGATTCTTTTCCATTGTCTTTAGAAAAAAATAATTTAGACTAATCGATCTATACGATTTAGGTAACTGTTCAGATTTCCTGCCTACCTTGGTTATAAATACTACTTTTATTTCTCTCCAGATTGGTTGTTCAAAACCATGTAAAAGAGAAGATTTAAAAAGTCTAGTCAGTTGTGAGATGATGATATCCGTCCCTTCCTGCGGTAAATATGGATGTGCATCTAACCTGATTCTTTTGAAAACATTTTCCGCTAAACACATGTTCCTTTTAGTCAGGGAGGGTTTTCCGACGACTGTTACGGACCTGTTAGTGGAGACATATCCCTGAATGTGTGCTTCCAGTAGAAGTTCACAGGTTTCTTCCGGAGATTCATTTTATGAACCATTTGCTCTCTTTAAGTTACATAGACCATTAGTATGATCCTGAGAGAGGAACCTTTGAAATCGCACAGCTTTCGGAAGTTCACCGATCTTCTCACAATATCTCTGCCACGTGGATTTATGGATTTACATTGTACCTTGTTATATTTCGTGAGGGCCATTTTATAGATGTTCTAGTCACCAGTAATCTTTGCCTTATTTAATTTCTTTATTATTATAACCATCCAATAAATTAAGACCAAGTTAATCAAAAAATTGTCAGTCCTTTTCATTTTGCACTTTTTATAAATGTCTCTAATTGAAATTATTTTTATGGAACCATCAGGAAGCTGCATATATTCTAATCCGGGACGTATTTTAAAATCTTACGTTCAAAAATTCTAAATTCCATTTGGTGAGATGAAACTGAGAATCAAATTGGCTAAGCATGCACTAAAATAGGATGTATAATTTGTTTATAGAGCTTTAATTTTATGTTAGTCTTAACTAATTTATTTCGCCTAAGAAAATTGCAATAAGAAATATAAGATTTTTGTGACTTATCCCAAATGTAATTAATATGTATATTAGCGTAGTTCAAAAAATTTTTATTTTCTTTATTTTTGCTCTTACTCCCTCAAATGTTTTTATTTAATATAAAAAATCCTCACCAAAGATGGGCTCAATTCTAAGAGGTCGCTATTTTAATTTTAGTTTCCCCTTTAATTTACATGGTAAAAATTCCTTTTTAACCAAAATTGGATTTGTTTATAATTACAAAAATTAATATAAATATAATAAGACTGGTTAATTTATAAATATGGGGGGTTTCATGTCAAGTGCACCAACTTTTGAAACCGATGTCTTCCGTTCGGGATGAAATTGGAGTAGTTTAGAAACTTAAAAAAAAAATTTTTTTTTGGACTTTTTTTTTTTGCTAAATCAAAGCATTTTTTGCCATTTTTTCAAAAAGGGCATTTTTTTTGCTCATAAGAAAGCTTAGGACTTTTCCTTTAAGAGCTTTTTGGTCGCTTAGTGGGATGGGAGTGGGATATCTATCAAAATAAATGTTTTGTTGTGAAGACAACGGTTTTTCAATTTTTCACAAATGCACTATTTTGAATTTTTTCCTATTTGTGTGTTAAACCTTACAAATAAAACTTATACCGAGAAACTAGACAAATTAATCTTTCGGAAGATATGTAACATACCTAACTAAAATTTCATACCCTCGATACTGTAATACCCAGGATATGTTAAACCCACTTTCATTGCGGTTTTTTGTCAATCCTATAGGTGGTTTTGAGCGCACGTAATATTGAATGTGATTTTTATTATCAAAATAGCAGATGCCCAAGGTACAAGTTTTTGTATCAGGTGGAACTATATTATGGCCATTCTCCGAAATACCAGTTTATTTATTATTTTATGACACTTGACTTTAGAAAGTGGGTGCAGTGGTAGAAGTTAAAAGGTAGTTTATTTTAATATGTTGAAAAGGTAAAAAAAACAGTTAGTTTATTTTTATTATCATTGGCATCATTTGGTTAAAATATGTACTTCATTATTATTTTTATTATGTAGCATGCGGTTAACCGACACTACGCCCTTCTTGACCGTAATAAAAGATTTTAGACTGATTCATTAAAATATACGTCATATATGATCTTAAAAAACTATTTATTGAAGACATTCGGAAATTAGTTTTCTAGAAACAGCCTTAAAGTTTAGATGTGTGTTATTTACATAATTTCTTACATAATTAATCTTCAGAATGTCTACGGCTCCTAAAAAGGCTAAACTTAAAAAAAAAATGGTTCTTTTTGTTTTAATCCCTTTAACAAAAGGAATCACAGATCATCAGATGTGCGAAATATTTCCCTACGCTGTCAAAACGGTTCCTAATTTGTGGATCATGCAGAAAAGAACTCGGAAAGTTGAAGGAATTACCGGATTTCAGTAGTAATGAGCCTTGCGTTGAAGAAATTCCACATGAAGAAAAAAGTAATTCTGAGAAAGATGACAGAACCGTTGATGATGATGGTGTCTCTAACTTTTTAGTAGAAGGTATGCGTTCAAAGAATGAGTGTCAAAGCCAATACCATAAGGATGCAGTAGAAGTTTTTGAACAAATAAAAGAGAAATACAAAACATCACAGAGCAGAGCTGAAAGAATTCAACTTCTCACGCTTGCTACATCGACATGGCGTTGTGCAAAAATAATGACTGAGTTTGGAACATCTCAGCGAGAAGCAAGAATTGCTAAAAAATTGGTTGCTGAGCATGGGACTCTCACACTCCCAAACAAAAAGAAGGGAAAAACTTTAGAGTGCGAAACTGAAACTCTAGTAACCCAGATTTATCAGCGATATGATATGAGTCGCCTGATGCCAGGGATGAAAGACTGGAAGTCTATACGAATCGATGGCAAGAAAGTTTAAATGCAGAAGAGAATGGTTCTCTGAACCTGAAAGAGTTACTTGCAACAATTCAATCCGAACACGAGGATGTCAAAATTGGCTTCACTAAATTTATCCAAACGAGGCCAAAACATTGCGTTTTGGCAGGAAGCTGCGGAACTCACACAGTATATAGAGGAGGTCAAATTTGATTCTTGGATTCAGACTGACAGATGCACATTGAAAACAATCATTTTAAATGTGGATGATTTTGTGGAAGAAATGTGTACAGCATTGCTAAACTTGAGAACCCATAAGTTTTTAGGTAAAGAGCAATGGTCATTCTTCAAGGATTTGACGATACATTTGAAGTCTGGTGAATTCGTTATTTCATATGATTTCGCAGAAAACTATAAATATGTTCTTCAGGATGCCATAAAAGCATTCCACTTCAATAACCACCAAGCAACTATTTTTACCGTAGTTATTTACTACATGAAAGATGAAAAACTGGAACACAAAAGTATGGCAATCATATCCGACGATTTAAAACATGACACCGTTGCAGTTTATGAGTATCAGAAAATAACACTAAAATATCTAAAATCTAAATTTACAGTAGAGAAGGTATACTACGTTTCGGACTGAGCTCGTCAACATTTTAAAAGCAAAAGTAGCTTCGCGAATCTTATGGCTAAAGAAAAAGATTTTTTAATGCCAGCTGAGTGGCATTTTCATCCTACTGCTCACGGTAAAGACGCATGTGATGGTATTGGAGCAAACCTTAAAAGAAATGCAGCGAAGTATAGCCTCCAGTGCTCTCATCAAGATCGCATCCCAGATGCGACTGCTTTATTGCATTGGGCAAAGAATTATTGTAAAGAAACTAAAATAGTTTTTACTAGCAAAGAGGATCATGAGGAAACATTGAAAATACTGAAGAGCAGATTCGATGCTGTGGTAACATTCGATGGCACCGCTCAATACCATGCCTTGTCGATGGAAAACTCAAGATGAAAAAGTTTTCTGACTCTTCTCAATGCGATTTCTTTCCAAAGTCAACAAATAAACCAGCAGCGAAATCAACAGCTGAACCCAGTAACGCCAAGAATGGATTGATAAAAAAACGCAGTAAATAAAGGCGACAAAAAAGCTGGATGAAAAACTGGGTATTTAAAAATTTACAAGACTTAAATACTTCATCAGCTACAATAAATTAAGTATAAAAATAGTTACGATATAAATGGATCTAATGTAATTAAGATTAAATTTTATTAAATTATTTATCTTTTTATTTCTAATATTGTTATTATTATATATTAATTTAATTATTATCACAAATAAATAAAAAATAATAATTTTTCAACATTTCTATAGAAAAAAGGGATTTTTTTCCCTGAGGTTGACATATTCTGGGTATTACAGTATCGAGGGTATGAAATATTAGTTAGGTATGTTACATACCTTCGAAAAGGCTAATTTGTCTAGTTTCTCAATATAAGTTTTATTTGTAAGGTTTTACACACAAATAGGAAAAAAAATTAAAATAGTGCATTTGTGAAAAATTGAAAAACCGTTGTCTTGAGTTACAAAACATTTATTTTGATAGATATCCCACTCGCATCCCACTAAGCGACCAAAAAACTCTAAAAGGAAAAATCCTAAGCTTTCTTACGAGCAAAAAAAAAAATGCCCTTTTTGAAAAAAAAACAAAAAATGCTTTGATTTAGCAGAAAAAAATCTAAAAATTTTTGGGAGAAAATTTTCTAAGAACAATAGGTAATGAGTTACATGGTTGAGAAAAAACACCTGTTTGGTCAAAATGTCAAATATTGATCCCCTCT
The DNA here is from genome assembly GCA_963682025.1 of Cordilura impudica. Taxonomy (NCBI): domain Eukaryota; kingdom Metazoa; phylum Arthropoda; class Insecta; order Diptera; family Scathophagidae; genus Cordilura; species Cordilura impudica. The sequence goes on from OY821518.1 coordinate 284,892,138, forward strand.
ATCTCAGAGCGATCTTGACCGATCTTCTTAAAAAATTGTGTCTGAACTACTATCCAATAGGACTAACCTTGGTGCAAATTTCATCTCGATCGGAAGACATTGGTTTCAAAAGTTGGTGCACTTGACATGAAACCCCCATATATATAATAAGACTGGTTACAGCCATCTAAAAATTGGTAAATTTTAAACTGTGGAGACATTGTTTGTAATAATTCTTTATTTGCATAATTTCTTGAAATTTCTCTAGTTATGGGTAAGAGAAAAAGAGAAATGTTTTTTGAGGAACCCTAATGTCTATAAAATATAAACGATTCTTGAGAAATTTCTCCTAAATACTTAAATTTATCAGATTGAAAAGAACACTAACAGCCTTAAAGCAGAAAAATAATTGTGAAAATTAAATAAAAATTACTCCCAACTCAAACAAAGAGGCGCCGCAACTAATTATAATTAATCCCTCGTAAAGAACGGCTTAAAAATTTAAGTAAAATTATTTATGCTTCTAGAAACCTTAAACATTAACACATATCAGCTACAAATTAATATATTTTGAATATTTAAATTAATATGAAAGTGAATGGTATTGTGTTTTCAAATGATGTTGATATTGAAAATGATTTTGCTGAATTCTTTGCGTCCACATTTTCCACAATGACGTTAAACTGCACACGATGTCCTTATGATATTCCAAGGATGACATCAATTGATATTTCATTCTTATATCTGTTAACTGTTCTTAAGAGGCTAAGAAGACTAAAAAATTCATTTAATCCGCTGCTGCTTCTTAAAAAATTGGGCCAAAGTTTTGGCTACCCCGTTAACTCTCAAATATAATAACTCTTTTAAATTTTGGAAAATCTAGTTTATTACTCCGCACTATAAATCTGGTAGATACAGTAATGCTACTAATTATAGAGCAATTGCAGAAGTGAATGCTTTACCAAAATATATGCTATACGAAAATATAACTGAATAATATAGCCCAGCACTCAAAATTCGAGTGCAAATTCTAGGAGATATTATTCTTTTCATTAAATTTTTCTCTATATATATATATATGTATATTAGGGTGGCCCTTCGTTATATGGAGGGAAAAAAAGTGTTCAAACTGTCGGGTTCATCCCCTAGAAATATGCGAATAGCAAAAAAAAACTGAGAAATACAAAGTTTTGGGCCAATCAAAAAACGTTTAGTCGTGACGCAAAGCGATTGAAAATTTCAGTATAAAATTATCCTTTCAAAAGGCTATAAAACTTCAAAATCGAATAAAAACTCGCCAACCACTTTTGTGCCAAAAAAAAACTACGTCATGAAATTTGATGGCATTTTTTTCAACTTAAAGAAATTGATTAAAGCCATCATCGTTTTTTGGTCTCTATACTTGTAAGTACTTAGATATGAAGTATTGTTTTATTACCACGTTGTTAACCTATTGCGCATTGAGACCGAAGATTGGAAATTTTTTGATAAAATTTTTAAAACTCCTTTTTCAAGTTTGAAAAAATTTTCTTAAACAAAATTTAAAAAAATTAAAATATTACTTCAAGGTTTTATTAAATACAAGTTGGAGATTAACTGCGTGAATTGTTAAGTAAATCCCTCTACCAGAATTTTTTTGACAAGGATTTTATTTTTGCGGATTTCGAGAAAACTTGGATTTTTGTGAAATATTCTGTAAATGTACTCTTTCTAAATACTTTGTATCAAAAATTCATCACTTTTCTACTTTTAAATGTTATGTTTTATCTTAATAGCCTAGGGTTTCGGAAAAAATAATATGACTCCATTAACCCTTTTGGAATTGGGGTCACATATGACCCCAAGCTAATAAAAGACAATTTATTCAAAAAAGTCAAATATTTTGTAAGTGCTGTCCAATTTTTAGATGCGACGCTTAAAATATAATAACCAAATGTGTAGAAGTTTCGTTCCAAAAATTTTGGATAAATCCGAGAACGTTAACCCATTATTTGCCAAGGCCAGATTTGGATTTTAAGATATTTTTAAATAAAAATTACCGAAAACGAGTTTTTCTATTACACTCGATGAAACCACAATGTAGAATTTAAGAAAAATAATTCGGGTAATTTTTATTTATTTAACCATTCAGTGCTCCTGGGATCAAAATAGTCCATCGTGATATATCTTTGATGCAATTATCTGCTTATTGCTCGCGAATATAAATTAAAACAACTTTTAACCAATTTTGTTATAAACTGTTGAATTTCTTGCTGTCTCACCCGCCAATTTGGTGGATATTGATAAAAAAACGCCAATAAAAATTTTCAGGTCGATCGGTTAAGATGCCATTACTTATAATGGTTGACATTTTTTGATTTTTTATAATCGGTCGCTTTATAGTATCTTCAATGTCACCTACATGTTTTGAAACTTCTACCATTTTATATCCCAGTTTCAAACAGTTTATTAAATAAAAGTAAATTTCAAATATAATAATATATACAAAAGGTAATATTAAATTAATACTACTCTTAATGGAATAAATTACAAAATTAAATCAAAAAACGTCCTATTTTTAAGACATATGACCTAAGTTGTTTTAATTTATATTCGCGAGCAATAAGCAGATAATTGCACCAGGGATATATCACAATGGATAATTTTGATCTCAGGAGCACTGAAGGGTTAAATAAATAAAAATTAACCGAATTATTTTTCCTAAATTCTAAATAGTGGTATCAACGAGTTTATTAGAAAAACTCGTTTTAGGTCATTTTTATTTAAAAATATCTTAAAATCCAAAGCTGGCCTTGGCAAATAATGGGTTAGCGTTCTCGGATTTATCCAAAATTTTTGGAACGAAACTTACTTAAGCGTCGCATCTAAAAATTGGATAGCACTTACAAAATATTTGACTTTTTTGAATAAATTGTCTTTTATTAGCTTGGGGTCATATGTGACCCCAATTCCAAAAGGGTTAATGGAGTCATATTATTTTTTCCGAAACCCTAGGCTATTAAGATAAAATATAACATTTAAAAGTAGAAAAGTTATGAATTTTTGATACAAAGTATTTAGAAAGAGTACATTTACAGAATATTTCACAAAAATCCAAGTTTTCTCGAAATCCGCAAAAATAAAATCCTTGTCCAAAAAATTCTGGTAGAGGGATTTACTTAAAAATTCGCGCAGTTAATCTGCAACTTGTATTTAATAAAACCTTGAAGTAATATATTAATTTTTTTAAATTTTGTTTAAGAAAATTTTTTCAAACTTGAAAAAGGAGTTTCAAAAATTTTATCAAAAAAATTTCCAATCTTCGGTCTCAATGCGCAAGAGGTTAACAACGTAGTAATAAAACAATACTTCATATCTGAATACTGATAAGTATAGAGACCAAAAAAGAATGATGGCTTTAATCAATTTCTCTAAGTTGAAAAAATGCCATCAAATTTCATGACGTAGTTTTTTTTGGCACAAAAGTGGTCTGGGGCATTTGCTATTTCTTGGCGAGGTATTATTCGATTTTGAAGTTTTATAGCCTTTTGAAAGGATAATTTAATACTGATCCTGAATTATATAACAGCTTGTCGGTAAAATTAAACTATAGAACGAAATTTTCGTAAAATCCTTCTCCGCTTCTCCTCCATATGGAATATAACTATGTTAAATTTCACACTCTTGCGTGCCCGTATTTTGCTTAAAATAAAATTCTATGACCAGTTGAACATGGTTTTTGCAAAGGAATTTATTTCCTATATAAATCCTGGATTTTGCAAAAACAAACAAACTGATGTTATACATATAAAATTTAGCAAAGCTTTTGATAAAGTCAGCTTTGATCTACTGCTAGTGAGGCTTGATATTATTGGATTCACCGATAACCTTCTAATGGATTCGGCCATCTTCAATAACACTATAGATGTTACTTCCACTGTTCCTCAAGGGAGTGAACTTGCACTTCTATTCTTGCTATTTATTAATCATCTCCCAAAGTCTATATAAAATCAACTCAACTATAAAAATCAACTCACCGCCGATAAACAACGAAGTGAATATATGTCTCCAGTCTGATCTAAATACCTTTTACAAATGGTGTATTGTCAACTTAATGGAATTAAATCTTAAAAATGTCATTTATGACTTTCTCTAGATATTCGCCATATTCGATAGCCTATTTCATCCATGGCACAAACCTAAACTCAGTTGACTCATCCACAGATTTGGGAGCTTACTTCGATAAGAGACTAAGTTTAAATTCTTATATAATAATGACAGTTAATGCTGTTTTATGTTGTATAAAACGTTGGGCAAAGGAATTTAATGATCCTTATATAACAAAAAAATTTCTTCACGTGTTTGGGCAGGCAGATAGTTGAATATGCAGCAGTTATATGGGATCCACAGTGCAATGTATACATTAAAAAACTTGAATAAGTTCAGAAACAATTCTTAGTATTTCTGAGCCTCCCACCGTATCGCAGTCGTTTGGCTCTAATAAAGCTTCTAGCTTTAAAAAGTTCAGTAGAAGGATAATTTTTTATGACATTCTGCCTCAATTTAATTTATGGTAAAATTGATTATGAATGCTTTCTTGGAACAATATATATAAATGTTCCTAACAATCATCTTCGATCTTATAAACCTGCTTACCTGAATTTCCACAGATCAAATTTTATCAATTTCGATCCATTCCGAAGAATTTACGCTGAAGTGAATAGACACTATACTTTAATTGACTTATTCGATACTGATGATGTTACCAAAAAAACATTAACGACTTATTTGAACTCTAACAATTATGTTTATAACTGTACATAAAGTTTGTATTATTTTGGTAAAGTATTAAAATTTTTGTTCAGCTGTTATTATATTGTAGATGATTTAAACAAGTAAATTAAATAAATAAAATGAAATGAATAAATAAATTAAAATCGTAAAAAAAAAAAAATATTCTAAACCGTTTGGTTCCTTTAATGATTTATGGCTCGTTTTCAAGGTTTTTAGTACTTATCATTAAAAATTTGTTTAATTTAATTTTTGTTAAATTTTTTGCTAATCATTGCTAAAACAATGGACAACTTTTTAATGGAAAAATGTTCATCAAATTCCCAGTCTAAATTAAACTTATAATGCATATATTTAAAAAAAATATGTAGAAATCATTCATAAGCCCAATTTTTTGTTTGTTGGTGCACCAAACAAAAGACTTAAGACACGTACCTGAAAATGTTACCAACACATTAATCAGCTTTAAAAACAATTCTGCAAGGCAATAACTACCAAATATCCATGAAACAAATACTTATAATGCATTAAATCGAATAATTTTAATGGTTATTGCTGCTTTTAAAAGAAACTTAATAAATAATATAAGTTTCTTCTACACAAATCACCATGATGTTTTATCTGTTGATAACATCATTTGTACTATTTGGTTTATTTCGTTGGGTCAGGGTTAAATTTAATTTTTTTTCACTAGTTACAAACTAAATAATAGTTTTTACACATGACTTCTTTTGTGTGCAAGTTTTTAAAGAAAAGGTCAAAAGTTGATGAAGAAGCATAACAAAAAGTTTAAAATCATTTAAATTTGAGAATCTATTAAAATGTTAATACATATTGTTTATTTTTTTCTTCTTCTTCTTTGCAGATATTTTGTATCTACGGTCTTACAATTTCAAATATATCGCGGCATGTGTCGAGCTGCTGGTCAATATGATCCCAATGATCCACGTAAGCCATTGCACAAATGTGATGTGTATCGTCATGCTGAAGCAGGCAATTTATTAAAGTAAGTTTATTTTAGAGTAGTTGTATGTAAAATGCAACGTGATTTTTTATTTTTTATACCCTATACCACTATGTGGTTTGGGTATAATGACTTTGTGCTGCTGTTTGTAACAACCAAAAATATTTGACCTAGACCCATCTTTAATTATACCGATCGAATCAGAATCACTTTCTGAGTTGATTTAACAATGTCCGTCCGTCCGTCCGTCCGTCCGTCTGTGTGTCCATGTAAAGCTTGTAATCAAACTGCAGGTCGCAAATATGAATATATTTTGATGAAATTTGGTATGTAAGCTTTTATCGGCCAAGGGATGAACGCTATTGAAATTGGTGAGAATCGGTCCATGTTCAGACCTAGCCCCCATACAAATGACCCATATGAAATCGACATAAATTGCCATAAGATCCAAATTGTCATATAGATCTTACTCAAATTGGGTTTGTATGCGTTCATTACATCCACTAATGAGTAGTCCAAAAATGATCCCTTTGACCCCATATAGAGCTGCTTCCCGATCTTCACTTAAATCTATTAAAAAACAAAAATATTGCACTGATTCTTCTCAAATTTTGTTTGTACATATTTTGCAAAATACAAGAGACTTTACCAAACATGATCAGGATCGGTCCATTTTTGGACCTAGTCCCTTTATAGATATAGCATCCGATATGAACTTTTTCATATCTGCAGCCAAAAAAGTTAATAAAAATCGCACTCAAATTTGGTTTATGCTTATTTTCTATATCGAAGTAGTTGGACCGAAAGATAGGGTCTCTAAACCATGGTATAGGGTATCATATAGTCGGTCTAGACCGACTATAATTTTCTTACTTGTTTTTTTTTTTGGTAAATTATTTTACAAATGATATTTTTCTATTATATTGCAGACAAATCATGGCTAAGGGGGCCTCACAACCATGGCAAGAAGTGTTGCAGGAAGCCTTGGGTGAAGGTCGTTTAGATGGTTCAGCCTTAAGGGAATATTTTGCTCCCCTAGAGGAGTGGCTGCGGTTGGAAAATCTAAGAACTAATGAATACGTTGGCTGGAATTATGATGGAGATTATTGCAAACGCAGCATAGAAACTGCCAATCTACAAGTGTTTGGTGGCTATTATAATGAGGCCTCCAGTATGTTTAGTAATCAGCGACAATTGTTGGTTGTTCTAATAATGTCATATTTAATTGCTATGTTATTATTTAAATTATAATACAAAAACAATTCATTTATTTATTAAGTTTTAATTTTATAATTTTTTTCTAATCAAGTCATTTTTATTTGAAGGCTTTACTATAATTGAATTTATGGAATTAATTAAATAAGTATAATAAATCTACTACGAAATTATAAAAAAATTCTTAACAAAAACTAGTCCCTTATTAGAAAAGTCGCTTTTTATACCCTATACCACTATGTTGTTTTGGGTATAATGACTTTGTGCTGCTGTTTGTAACAACCAAAAATATTTGACCTACACCCATCTTTAATTATACCGATCGAATCAGAATCACTATCTGATTCGATTTAACGATGCCCGTCCGTCCGTCCGTCCGTCCGTCTGTGTGTCCATGTAAAGCTTGTAATCAAACTGCAGGTCGCAAATATTAATATATTTTTATGAAATTTGGTATTTAATCTTTTATCGGCCATGGGATGAACGCTATTGAAATTGGTGAGAATCGGTCCATGTTCAGACCTAGCCCCCATACAAATGACCCCTATGAAATCGACATAAATTGCCATAAGATCCAAATTGTCATATAGATCTTGCTCGAATTGGGTTTGTATGCGTTTATTACACCCATTAATGAGTAGTCCAAAAATGATCCCTATTGGACAACTCTTAGTCATAGGCCCCATATAGAGCTGCTACCCGATCTTCACTTATATCGATCAAAAAACAAAAATATTGCACTGATTCTTCTAAAATTTTGTTTGTATATATTTTTGCAAAATACAAGAGACTTTACCAAACATGGTCAGGATCGGTCCATTTTTGGGCCTAGTTCCCATATAGATATAGCATCCGATATGAACTTTTTCATATCTGCAGCCGAAAAAATTAATAAAAATCCCACTCAAATTTGGTTTATGCTTATTTTCTATATCCAGTTAGTTGGGTCTGAGAGATAGGGTCTCTAAACGCACGATATAGGTTATCGTATAGTCGGTCAAGACCGACTATAATTTTCTTACTTGTTTAAAAATGGCACCTTTTATTAAAATATTTTTTTTAAGACAATGAATTTTGTGAAGAATACTTTTTGAAAAGTTGCAGTTTCATAAATCTACTTTTTGAGGAAAAGATACTTTGTGAAGTAAATGTGCTTTTTTAGAAAATTTATATTTTCACGCATAGGTAAATTTTTTACAACCAATACTGTCTTAAGAAAAAGTAGTTTTTTAAGGAAAAGGTAATTTTATAAGAAATAATACTTTTATAAGAAAATTTACTTTTTCAAGTAAACGTACTTAACAAGGTACTATTTACAAAAGCTTCATTTTCACTTTAACAAAAGTTTCGTTTCAGGAGAAAAGGTGCTTTGTTTAAAAAATTATATTTTTAAGAATAGGTATTTCATAGAAAAGATGGATTTTAAGAAAATGTACTGTTTAGAAAGAGGTACTTTTTAAAGAAAGGGTAATTTTTGTAAAACTGCTTTTTTTTAAAAAGAACTTTTAAGGAAAAGGTAACGGCAGTTGCTTTTTAAAAAAAGATACTTTTGGAGGAATTGAATTTTTTTAAAAAATTTACTTCTTGAAGAAAAGATACTTTTTAAAAAAGGTGCTTTTAAAAAAATTTGCTTTCTTAAGAAGGCCCTCTTCGTTAATAAAGGGTACATTTTAGAAATTATTGATTTGAAGAAAACATAAATTTATAAGGAAATGATTTGTTTTTTTAAGAATAGGGACTTTTCAAGAAAAATTGATTAAAAAAAATGCTTTTTTATGAATACCCTCTTTTTAAGATTCTTTTTGAAGAAAATGGAATTAAAACAAGTGCTTTTAAGAAAAGGGTACTCATTTCAGATATGATATAGTACTTTGTAAAGAAATTGTGCTGTTTTAAAAAGAGGTACGTTTTGACAATATTTACTTATTTAAGAAAATGTGATTTATTAAGAAAATCAATTTCTAAAAGAAAGGTCATTTTTTCAGAAAAGTAATTTTTTGATACAAGCAACTTTTTTTAAGAAAAGGTGTTTTTGTTAAAAAAAAAATTTTTTTAAATGTACAGTACACGCTCGATAACGTGAACACTCCAAAACGTGAACACCCGAAAACGTGAACAATTTTTTTTGACAATAGACATTTCAACGTTTCAGAGGTTGAACATTGTTTTTCTGCATTGACCCCACTCTAAAACGTGAACAAAGCAAGAAAGCTCTATAGCTTGAACAATAGACGTTTCATAGTTAGCTTTGATTTCAAATACATAATTCTGTTTCTTGGGAGTCCCTTAATAAGAAGTTATTTGGCTTTTCGTTTGTAAATGTAACACACAAATCAGTCAAGTCACAATTTTGGCTTTGTACTGCACGTTTCGCCTTAGCTGCGTAAAAATGAGTTGTAAAAAACCTGTGTGCTTGATATTAAAACAAAAAGCAGAAATTCTCGAGTTTTTGAAGAAAGGATCAAGTGTGACGTGCTTAGCATAAAAATATAATGTTGCTAAATCAACCATTTGTGGAATTAACCGGAAAAGTGAAATGATTTTTAAATGTGTAAACAATACATTCTCCGGGCCTGGAAAAAGAAAAACGCTGCGCACTTCAGAGTTGCCCAAAATGGAGAAAGCTCTTTATCGCTGGTTTATTAATATGCGGAATAAAAACTGGCCAGTTAGTGCTTTAATGCTGAAGGAAAAAGCAAAGAAACTTAATTTAAAGTTTAAGGAAAGCGAAGGTGGTTTCAAAGCCAGCGATGGCTGGATCCAAGGCTTCAAGAAAAGGTACAGCGTTCGACTACTTCAAATTTCAGGCGAAAAACTGTCTTCGCACCCTCGACTAGTGGAGCCGTTTAAAGAAAAACTTAAAGCTATAATGACTGAAATGGAGTTAAGCAACGATCAGCTTTATAATGCTAATGAGTCCGGTTTATTCTGGAAACTTCTGCCAGAAAAAACATACGTATCCAGTTTGGAAAAGAGAGCCCCAGGCGTAAAGACAGAGAAGCAGCGTGTTACGTTCTTGTGTGGTTCAAATGCCACTGGATCTCACAAACTTAATATTTTGGTAATTGGAAAAGTAAAGAATCCACGCTGTTTTAAAAACTTTGAGTGCCCCACCGACTACAAAAGTTCAAAGTCAGCCTGGATAACATCGACTATATTCAAAGATTGGTTTCATGAATCATTTGTTCAACAGGTAAATGTCTCCTTTGATTTTTGAATACATTTTTTATATACGTTTGTCTTGTTTTTAAGGTGAAAGCGTTTTTAAAAGAAAAAAAGTTGCCGTTAAAAGCTCTTCTTCTAATCGACAACGCACCTTCCCATCCTAATGAAGCTGAACTGAAATCGGAAGATGGGCAAATTTTCGCAATGTTTATGCCACCAAATTTCACTCCTCTTATTCAACCGATGGATCAGAATGCCATAAAAATTACGAAGCTGCACTACAGAAATAGCCTTTTAGCATCAATAGCAGCGACGCAATCTGATTTACTCGAGTCGATGAAAAAAATAACATTAAAAAAAGCTATAAATCTTTTGGATGCCGCCTGGAGTGTGTGGGCCAAGAAAATTTAGCTAGGTGCTGGAACAATATTTTGCACTTTGCAGGAAACGACGATGATCCCAAGGATGGTATACCGTTGGCCGTTTTAAAAGAACAGTGGATAGCTGAACTTCGCCCCTTAATGTGCCACACCGTCGATCTCCTACACAGTTTAAACCCTGAGGTTTGTTGTTACGCGCAGCCATCCACAAAGATATGTAAGTTATTGAAAATGTTGTTGTTATTAACCATTTCAGATTGAATGTGCATTACCGATTGTTCAAGAATGATATTGCGGATAACGATATCGATATTGAAGAGGAGGATGAATCCAACGATGATGACTGCATCTCAGAACAACTGGAGAAAATTAAACCAAGTGAAGCAGTCCAAATATTCAACAAAGCGGTACAGTGGGCTAGCCTTGAAGACGTCGATCAAAGTGATTTGAATGTACTGAGACGTCTGAGGGAAAAAGTTGTGTTTCAGTTGTTAGAAAAGCAGAAAGTACAAAGAAAGATGACTGATTTTTTTAAATAAAAATAATATATTATATTGTATATAATAAAACAATCTATTTCTAAGATATTTTTTTCTGTTCCGCACAAACGAATGTACAAATAAACAATAAAATATGAACTTAAGTGTGTATATGTGCTTATATTCTTTAAGCGTATTTGGCATTCGAAAACGTGAACACTTTTGTTAACGGGGACTCCCTTGGTTTTAATTAGTTCACGTTATCGAGCGTGCACTGTACTTTTTAAAGAAAATGTCCTTTTTAAGAATGGTACATTTTAAGAAATTTTACTTTTTCAAGAAACGGAACTTTTTTTAGAAAGGGTACTTTATTCAGAAAAGGTACTTTTTTAAGAACAGGTACTTATTTAAGAAAAGGCACTTTTTTAGGAAAAGGTACTTTTTTAAGAAAAGGCACTTTATAAGAAAATTACTTTTTGAAGAAAAAACACTTTTTAAACAAAAGGTACTTTTTTAACAAAAGGTACTTTTTTAACAAAAGGTACTTTTTTAACAAAAGGTGCTTTAAAAAAAAAAGTAATCGAAAAGCTATTTTTTTTAAAGAAGTTTTTTTTAAGAAAAGATACTTTTGTAACAAAAGGTGCTTTTTTAATAAAAGGTACTTTTCAACAAAAAGGTACTTTTTTACGAAAAGAAATATTAATCATACAGCTCTATAGAGTCGGTCAGTGTTAAGCACTTCGTTCTTGGCCTGAATTAATAAATATTAGACCCTGAGTTCCATTACACTTTTGCCTCTGCCGATAGAAAATCCAATAAAGTCATTACAGAATTATATAATTTTAATAATTTAATTTTTTATTTTTCTCCATTAGCCATTTGTTTTACTTCCGTTTTTAACTTCGTTTTTCTCGAATTATTAATGTTGCTCCTAATATATTCGCATTTGTTTTAAATAGCCAAAACCTGCTTTAAATTTCAATTATAGTTTTTGTTAACTTGTGTTTTTAATTTTACTCGTTTTTTCATTTTTTTTTTTAATTCATATATTTTTTTGTTTGAACACTATTTGACAAATTGCCATAAATTTACGTTCTAAATCGCAATAATCAATGTCAATGTTAGTAAAACTAATGCACTTGCAACTGAATAAATTTTGATTTAAAAAACAAAAACAAAAACAAAAACACCCTAAAAATATTCAAGCTCAAAGCAGTCACTATACGCAAAAATAACTAGACAAAAATTCAATTAAAAAAGTTGAACATGCGTTTTGAATTTCAGTGTGTGTCATACAGGTCATTGTTGCTCCATTGCAGTTGTGTGTGGGTTATACTGTGTTTAAACTACAACAAAAAAATAATGTTAAAAATTTTTCGTTTTTCAAATTTAAATATATTAAGTGTTTTGTTTTTTCTCCTCTTTGTAGCATATTTTCTTTTTGCCCATACAATGTTCCGTATTTTTTGTAGTATCATGAGTGCTGTGCCTGAGAAAAAAACAATATTTAACACTGGTTGGGTTTCAGTAACCCAACGAATTCAATATTTCATATTAGTAGGCGCTCTAAATGTGGTACTTGTGCATTTTCAAGTACTGTCTGGTGCGTTTTTGCTGTAAAATAAGCCACCACTATATTATGTCTCTATTTTACATGTTAAATGTAACGCACTTGCGTTGAACAAATTGTTAAATTTGTTAAATTTTTTTATGCAGAAGCTAAAGCATAGGGGCAATCCGGCGAGATCACTTATTTATCCTGAGAGCAGCTAGATAATTGTAATGCTACTAAGGCGTTGGAAAATTCAAAACACTTTAATATGCACGTAATATGTATTTAAAACTTATTTTTGTTAATATTGTGAATATAAAATTTTAAATTTGTAAGTATATAATGCCGACAATGTCTTTCAGAGAGTGAGCAAAGTTTTAACCATTTTGCTAAAGGATTCTTAGTTCTTGATTTATAAGCTATTTTATATTCCCCGCAAAATATGTGTTTTTCGATCTGGCAACTCTAACAATGATTGGTCCACAATTTGGATTGAGTGTTCGCTCACGAACGCAACGCTTAAACTATTTAGTCCACAATTCGGTGCCATCCGGATTGGGAAAATTTTTAACCTATTTGCTTTGTGATTCTTAGATTTCGATTTTATATTTCCAGCCAAAATAATACGTTTAGGAATGACTAATCATATGTATACGTATAGCGTTACAGAAACAGCAGATCAGTGAGCGAATAATGAACGTAACTATTATAAAGACAGGTGCAGTGTTTTTTAAATGACTTTAGTAGACTTTTTTATAATTCCGGCAATGCAGTAACAGACGAGTTATAGCAAATGATAATAATTCATTGACTTTTTAGTTATTTTATTAACAACATATATTTTGCAGATATTCTCTCAAGCAGAACTGGATTTAACTTGTGTTACCTATAAGCTGTTGATAGATAATCTGGCTTCATGATACCGGTAGTGTAAGATCTGTTGGATAATTATTATCAATAAACTTAATAACAGTGGTTTCAGAAACCTTGACCAATGTTGCTTACAAGTTTTCTAACTTCGAACGATATAATCTGAGTTAAATATTTTTGTTTCTTTGTTGATTTTGATTTTCATTCATGTACAGCGTATACTATTTGGCAGTTGTCACGAAAACATGGAAAGAAATTGGTAAAATTTCTAAAACTTACTAATATCTTGGTCTGAGAACGGTTTTTATAGTCTATACCACTATGTGGTCAGGGTGTAATGACTTTGTGCTGATGTTTGTAACTATCAAAAATATTTAAACTTGACCCATCTTTTACTTTCTGAGTCGATTTGGCGATGATCGTCCGTGCGTCCGTCTGTACGTCTATTAGCCTGTGTCAATGTAAACCTTGCAATCAAACTACAGGATGCAAATATGAATATATTTTGATGAAGTATAGTATATGAGCTTTCATATGCCCTAGGATGAACGCTATTGAAATTGGCGAAATAAGGTTCATGTTCAGACTTAGGCCCCATACAAATGACCCCTATGAGATCGACTAAAACTGCCATAATAGCCAAATTATCATATATATCACGGTCAAAGTGGTTTAGTGTATGTTTATTACATCAAATTATCAGTAGTCCAACAATAAACCCTATCGAACAATATCCCTCATATGAAGCTGATTCCCGATCTTTACTTAAATCTATCAAAAACCAAAAAAAAGTTGCACAGATTTGTCTCAAATTTGGTTTGTATATGTTTATGCAAAAATAAGTGACCTCACCAACTTTGGATAGTCCGTTAATTTTTCGATCTAGTCCCAATATAAGTGTAACATACCATCTGAAATTTTTCATATCCGAAGGCCGAAAAATTAGGAACAATACCACTCAATTTTGGTTTATGCTTATTTTCTATATCTAATTTTCTGGACCTAAGAGATAGACTCTCTAGACGCATGGTGTAGGGTATCGTATATTCGGTCAAGACCGACTATAATTTTCTTACTTTTTTTTTTTTATTATTAACCAACACTCAAGGCTTATCTCATATCGCTGCAGTGCATTGTGTTCTCAGGAAAATAGGTTATGGGAAGGTGCAAAGTGGGAGTAGTGTTTGTGGATATTTGACTTAATTTTTATTAGATTGTAACTATCAGAAACGACTTGAGCACAGCTAGTTCTACTGATAAACGAATATTCCCTATAATGCGATGTACGATCAATTCTAAAATAAGCTACAAACTGATGGGATCTACTAGAAATGCCGGTAAAGTGAACTGAAAAACTCGGACACTTGGAATGAGTTCGCTAATCTCAGATGAACATTTCCCATGGTAGTATCTATAGAACAGTGTCACACAACCCACATTCCGATGATGTACCAACGAGTCAATACAGTTGGATACCCTACTGTCATTACTGAGCATAAAGCCCTCCATTTCACTTGTGCCATTCACTTGTCTTATTTGGAAGTTGAATTTCTTTTTCGGTTGGATGCAAGTGTTTTAGATTTTAAGGAGTTTGGAAGGACAGATATAATTTTTGCACCGTTTTAGAAAACCAACACACTTTAGTACTTCTTTCAGCAATTGAAAAACATGTTCGTTTCCACGGACATCACATTGAATTCTCGTGCCCAGAACATGAAGGTTATCCAATTTCTCAATACCCATACCGCCCATGTAAACAGATGATATTGCTGAATCCAAGGCCCTGTGGGTCAACTAACAACATTGAGTCTTATGCACAGTAAAGTCCACACTATTCGCTTTTCCCCACTGATTGTCAAGAAGTCGTGATTGAGTTTGTCATTCATAGTAAGCCTTTGTCCCAATCTTAAAAAGGCTTGGCCAACGATTGAAGCAATATTAATGACAAATGTTGCTATCATCTGTGAAATAGTAGATAGAATTGAAGGTGTGACCAAGAAAGTCATTAAGAATGATAAGGGAAAGAGAGGGAGAAATAAGATAACTTTGGACATCCCTGAATTAAGCTGAAACTCATTGGATGAGACTCCATCAATAACAACTCATATTATGCGGCCTCTGAGAAAACTCGACATAAATCGAGAGAAGTTAATGCGGACCCTAAATGCAACAAGTTTTGATATTAATGCAGCATGATACAAGCCATAGAACGCTTTGGAAATAATTTGAGCAACAATTATGCGGTCTTTGAGAAAACTCGACTAAAATCGAGAGAAGTTAATGCAGACCCTAAACGCAATAAGTTTTGATATTAATGCAGCATGCCACAAGGCATAGAATGCTTTGAAATATATAGAGCAACCACTTTACTTTCACCAATATTTTGAATGGATCAACACCAGCGGTCAGAAAGAAGGGCTTTCTGTGCAAGTAATACTGTCGATCATTATGAAGGCAGTTGTCCTCTAAATTGTTGACATAATGGAAATTGGTCATGCTCTCGATTACTTTTGAGAGCGCAGAGCAGATTACAGTTGGACGGTAATTTTCATGGTTATTTGCCTTACCATTTTTAGTGATTGGTTGGGCATTGGCAACCTTTAAGCAAAAGGGAAAGACTCCCTCACACTTCGAAGAGCTACGAAGAAGAAAGGTTGGCCAATGGACTAAATAGCATCGAAGAGAACCACTGCAGTACCAGTGCTGATATACCGGCCCCGGAGATTTATTTATGTACGTTGAGATCCGTAGTAACTGTTTTAACTGCACGGCTCAGAAAATTGTATTAGGCAGTGGTTGATGGCTAGCCGACAAAAACTATTTTTTTTTTTTTTTAACTTTAGCTAAAAGATCAGTCTTATCGACCAGGTCAGTGAATATTTGATCATACACTATAAGATCATCCACTATAAGAGTTGGGACACAAGATCTAGAATTATTCTTTACTATTTTAACAAATGGCCAAAAGCTCTTTCTGCACCGAGGAACAGAAACAATCTCAGCTCGAAGCCACTGTTCGTAAAGAAACTTTTCACGTCTTATTATTTTGGCACATTCTGTTCTCGCCTGTTTGCGTAGCAGGTCATTAGTGGAATTTTATTTTCATGACAAATCTGAATGCTTCCTCACTGGATCAGATTGCAAGACTTTTGATTACGTTTAGCCGAAATGAGCTTTGATTGAATGAATAATTTCATACCAAGCACTGTTATTTTTTCCACCATTTTCGCAGTATCATCAATATTTTTATACCCCAAACAAAGTTTATAGTTAAAATGCTTGAAGAAATTGTTTCGCTCATCCCAACGAGCCTTTTCGTAAATAAAAACTCAATGCTTCATAGCTGGTGCTGAAAGGCTTGCAGGTATGAAAGGATGTGGTAGCGGTGCAGTTGATCCGAAGTACCGAGAGATGAAAATATTTTCCCTTCATAATTGTCAGGGTGTCAAGTGACAAAAAGGTCGAGAGTATTTTGTCGTTGCCCTTTAATGTTCAGAATGTGCATTAGTTTTTTCACTAGTTGCGCAAAGTGATTATGTACCGCAAAATGTCCAACGTAACGGCCTTGAGGAGTTGTGTACATTGGCATAAAGAAAAAGTTTGGCCCGCGAATGCCAAATCCTTCTGCAACTCCCAGTTTGTGGTTGCCCCTATTAACCGTAATCGTAATCACAAAAAAAAGTGACTTGGGGCTACAAGTATTTAAAATGCCTTTTATAACGAATTTATTATAGATAAGTTTGGCCTGTATTTATACTCGTTACCACTATGTGGTAGGGTATAATGACTTTGTGCTGATGTGTTTAACTACCAATAATATTTGACCTATTATACCGATCGCCATAGAATCACTTACGGAGGCAATTTAGCAATGTCCGTCTGTCCGTCTGTGTGTCTATGTAAACCATGTAATCAAACTACAAGTCGCAAATATGATTATGTTTTGATGAAATTTGGTATATGCGTATAGATCGGCCATAGGATGAACGCTATTGAAACTGGTGAAAATTGGTTCATGTTGAGACCTAGTTCCCATAAAAACAACCCGATTCAAATTGCCATAATATTCAAATTATCATATAGTTAAATCTCGGTCAAATTGGGTTTACGTATGTTTATTACATCTATTTATGTAGTCCAAATATAAAGCCTATAGGAAAATCCTTAGTCATTGTACCCAAATGAAGCTGATTCCCGATCTTCTCTTAAATCTATCAAAAAACAAAGATATTGCACAGTTTTTTCTCAAATTTGGTTTGAATATGTTTTTGAAAAAAATAAGTAACGTTACCAAATAAGGTTAGTATTGGTTCATTTTTCGACCTACTGCCCATATGAATATAGCATCCGATATGAACTTTTTCATATCCGAAGACCAAAAAATTAAAAACAATTTCTTACTAGTTATACCCTATACCACTATGAGGTTTGGGTATAATGACTTTGTGCTGCTGTTTGTAACTACCAAAAATATTTAACATATACCCATATTTTATTATACCAATCGACTCAGAATCACTTTCTGAAGTCTATTTAGCGATGTCCGTCCGTCCGTCTTTGTGTCCATGTAAACCTTGTAATTAAACTACAGGTCGCATATATTAATATATTTTGTTGAAATTTGGTATACAAGCTTTCATTGGTCATAGAATCAACGCTGATGAAATTGGTGAAATTCGGTCCATGTTCAGACCTAGTCCCGATACAAATGACCCCTATGAAATCGATATAAATTGCCATAAGATCCAAATTATCATATAGATTTCAGTCAAATTGGGTTTGTATGTGTTTATTATATCCATTATTCAGTAATCCACAAATAATACCTATAGGACAATTCTTAGTCATAGGCCCCATATAGAGCTGCTTCCCGATTTTCACTTAAATCTATCAAAAAACAAAAATATTGCACAGATTTTTTTTTAAATTTGGGTTGTATATATTTTTTCAAAATGTTAGTAACTTTACCAAATATGGTTAGGATGGGTCCATTTTTCTACCTAGTCCTCATATAGATATAGCACCCGATATAAACTTTTTCATATCTGCAGCCAAAAAAATTAATAACAATGCCACTCAAATTTGGCTTCTGCTTATTTTCTATATCCAGTTAGTTGGACCGAAGAGATAGGGTCTCTAAACCATGGTATAGGGTATCGTATGGTCCATCTAGACCGACTTTAATTTTCTTACCTGGTTTTTGTTTCTAAAAGTGATCTTATAAAAGTGTTTTAAAATATCGTGTGAAAAAATTTATGAAAGTAATATGGAAAATTAATTACAACTCCATTGTGTTTTTATAACGTGGAATCTTACGGCTATTTCCTGAGTACTAGTTGGGATATTCGAAACTGACCAACGAGATGAACAAAGCCTTAGATATAACTGGAAGAGTTGAGCGTCTAATGCGTAGATAGTTGCTGATATGTTCGGAAAACTAAACTTTTATTTTGTCTTAAGGTCATGAATATATTTACTTTCTGATCCGAACAACTAGCACCCAATTCATTTTTTTTAAATACAAGCAAGTACTAAGAACAAGGTTCATAAAAATTCTAAACATACTAGTAGCATAACAAAATCTCTATTATAAAATTTCCTACAAATCTAAATCAATTTAGTTACAAATGTGGGTGTCAACATCGCCATTACAAACATATTTTTTGTAAATCTTATAATAGTTCATTAATCTTTAAAGTGATCTTGGGATAGTTATGTTCTACTATCAGTTGATTGTTTTTACTTTTTTCTTTTTAATTAAATTAAGCTCGGCAGCAGTTTATTTATTTAAAGTGATTACAGAAAAAAAAGCATAAATTCAATGAAAAAAAAAAAAAAAACAATTCTGTAATCTACAGAAACATATAGAAATTTAAACCCCTTCACCCTGTTTTCCCCGATATACCGATATATAACAACAACATGATATATAACAACAAAATAATCATTATGATTAAATTGAGTAAAGAAATGTTTAAGACTGAAATCAGTAATAAACAACAACGAAAAAACAACTCCCCATAGTTAAAAAATTACTACCGAATTACATTCTTTATGAGAGAGCAGTATGCTAAGGACAACAGCATTCATTCTTAAGGAGACCAACTATTTTTAAAATAAAATTGTGGCTGGAAAAAAGAAAAATGTAAATTCTGGAAACAGAATATGGCTCTGTTCAGTAAAATATTTAAATGAATTAGATATTTTTATTTTATTTTTTTTTTTTTTTTATTACAATGTATACGAACAGTTGGTCACTCACTTATGAGGCATTTCATTTGAAATTCAAACAGAACATTATGAATTTCATAAACAAAATTTTTACTCGTAAATAATACGTGATTCTGATGATAATAATACGATGATGTGTATATACAAATTTTAATTAAATATAATCAAATATGATTTTTGCTGTTGTTGTTGTTGTTGTCGTTGTTAACTTTTGTGTAAATATTGAGCAGACAAAGTGACGCAGAGATTCAACGCACAAACTGACACTTGACTATACATACAATTTGGAGACAATTTAGAGAGTAACTTTTATATTGTAGAACTTTAACGATCGGCATAATTTATTTTGTAGTTGTTTTCCGTATGAAATTGTAAACTACTGTTCTAAAGTTTAGTTTGTAAATTTCAACGATAATGTGTAAACGTCGGAAACGCATTCAAAACGAAAGTAAAAGTGAAAGTATTTGAGATGCAAGTTATAAAATTCTAAAAAAAGAAAATAAAAATTAAAAAAAAATTCATGCAAAACCATTAAAATTTTCAAAAAAAAAAAAAATTAAATTATTTTCCAAAATGTCTTTAGTTAAAAAATATTTAAAAATTTTGATTTTATTAAATTTTTTCCTATTGAGCCTTACCAAGGCCAATGATGGTTTAAAAATCAATACCGATTTAACAGCTGGTATCATTAGTGATTCAGTGGCTGCGGCTAACAATAAACAAAATCTTATTGAGTCCTTTAATTCTCCACAAAATAATTCAAATAGTGCTGAGTTGTTATTGGTTACAAATACTCCCTTAGACAATAATCATATTTGCACCAAGGAAGAGGAATATGTTGAGCAAATTCGTACACCTTCAATGCAGCCCGTTAAGATAAGAACGGCCCAGTGGTGTATGGAATTTCCGCCGAGATGTTCGAATTATAAAACGGAAATGCGAGAAGTGATTAAAATACAGGTTAGGCATTTTAATAATGAAAACATTTCTAATAACAAATAAGCTTAAAAACACAAAAAGGAAATTAAATTTAATTTACAAAAAAGTATTTTAATTGAAAATAAATATAAAAAAGTTTATATACAAGAGAAACTTTGTTTCCAATTCAAATAAGCGATTTGTACCTACTGCAAAATGGTGTAGAGTGTATTAATATACACTCAGCCGAATGTTCGCATACAGACTAACATAAAATTAGACAGATTATATATACATAACGTTTTAAGTTCTTGAATAATTTTTATACTTAATTATTAGACCAATTCCTTAATTATGTTTTGGAAACAAGACAACAGTTTCAAAAAAGTCACTTAAATAGTTCAGAAGAAGTTTGTCTACAGAAGGAAAACACGATTTCGACAAATAATTTTAGTGACACTTTTAATTGCATTTATTTGTTCCACTGTTTATAAAATTTCTGTCAATCAATCTTAGAATTAAGATAAAAAAGCTTTAAAAAGTGGATTTTATAGCATAAAGAATATATTCTTCAATCCAAAATGTAATTAAACCATACAAAGGAATAGAAATTCTTCCGCTAAGCCACAAACTGGCCGCCATTGTAACTTAACAGCGAAAACTTCAATGCCAATTTACTTAAAATCATTTGAGATGATTCGGTTTGAAAGTGCTTAACAAAAAGACAAGCAAATTACAAGAATTTTGGGAAAAGGTAATATTCTTGAATATATTTATATGTTGAATTTTTTGAAGATAGATAATACAAGGTGCTTTTTCAAGAAAAGGTTCTGATTTAAGAAAAAGAATATATGCCTTTTTCAACAAAAACATTTTCTAAGAAGATATATTTTTGTAAGAAAATTTACTCTTTTAAGGCAAGATACTTTTTAATATATATTTTAAGAAAAAATTATTTTTTTTAGAAAATAAACCTCTTTAAATTGGCATCTTCTTAAGAAAATGTACTTTTTAAGAAAATGTATTTTAAGAAATGGTAATCAAAAAACGTGTTTTTTTAAGAAAAGTTATTTTTTTGTTTAATAAAAGATACTGTTGCAATAAGCGGAACTGTTTTAAGAAAAGATACTTAAAAAAAAAGATACTTCTTAAAATAAGGAATTTTTTTAAGGGTTTCTTTTTAAGAAATTAATGTTTTTAATAAAAAAAAAACTTTTGTTTTAAAGTTTTCTTTTTCAAGAGAAGGCATATTTTAAGAAGTTACTTTTTAAAAATGTATTATTTAAGTAAATGTATGTTTTTAAGAAATATACTTTCTTATTATATAGTATATTTAAAGAAAACAAGATTTCTTGAGAATTGGTACTTTTCTAAGAAAAAGTATTACTCTCAGAAAATATATTAATTTTTTAATAAAGAAAATTTTTTTTTTTAATAAAAAGTGCTTTAAAAAATTTTTCTTTAAATTATTGAAGTTATTTTTTTAAGAAAAAATACATTTTTAAGAAAAGGTGTTTTTTAAGAAAAGGAATTTTTTAAGAAAAGGAATTTTTTAAGAAAAGGAATTTTTTTAAGAAAGCACTTTTTTAGAAAATATGTTTTTTTGAAAAGACACTTTTTAAGAAAATTTCTTTTTTTAATAAAATATACTTTTGTAATAAATGGCACTTTTTAAATTTAAAACATACTTTTTCAAAAGAGGTACATAAATATACTTTTATAATAAGCAGTTGTTTGTTGACACTCTCAACATACGGTCGTGTTATTAAAAATTCAACTTTTCTCATGTGTTAAATTTTTGTAAACAAACAATTAATTTTTTAATTTCAATTATTTGCAATAATTCAGAATGGTCCCCACACAAAAACGCGAAAAATTCTGGGGTAACAACCCTAGATTTAAGGTTCCCAAACCTCTAGAAAATAACAGATTCCAAGTGCTATCTGACATGGATGACGACACCAGCGAAGAAGAAGGTGAAGTAAGTGGAGATGCACACAATATTCCTCCAATTATTGTTGATAGTGGTCATAAGTTCACTGATATCATAAAGATATTGGGCTCGAACTCCAAGTATAAGAGAATGTCGATAGGTATAGAAGTGATGCCAAACGCTTTGATTGAATTCAATGAAGCTTTAAAAAAACTTAAACACGAAGAAATTAAATTCTTTACGCATCCAGTTAAAGACAACAACAAATTTAAACTTATGCTTTTTGGTCTACCACAATTTGAACTAAAAACGATTCTTGAGGAGTTCAAAAATACCTACAATATAGAACCAACAAACATAAATGAAATTAAAACCACACGATCCACATCTGACGATGCTTTGTATATGCTAGAATTTAACAGAAGTCAGATTTCTAAAATAGAAGTATTTAAAATAAAATACTTTTATGGTATAGTGGTCCACTGGAGAAATCCCCGGCGTCGTGCAAGAAGACCGACACAGTGTTCAAAATGTGCGTTATATGGTCATGGCTCATCAAATTGTTTTAGAAAAAATGTATGTCTAGGTTGTGGAGGTCCACATGACGATTCTTGTTGCCAGTTAAATAAAGTTGCAAGTGACGGCCCTGTGATATATAAATGTTTTAATTGTATTAAGAATAACTTGAAAAATGTTAATCATCGCGCAGATGACATAAACTGTCCATCGCGCCGCGAGTACCTAGAAATACGACAAAGAGTTTCCAGAAAACAACACATTCGTAAAATGCCACAACATTCGGAACCTGATCCTTTCATCTGGGATGACGATATCCCAAATAACCGTGATATATCATCAACTTATAAGGTGCGTATTTTTCCTCGCACCGATGAAATTCCATCAAGTAGTAGATCACATAATGCTCTCAATAAAGTTCCCTACGCAGCAAAAGCTAAAGCAGCTCAATAATTTGGAATGCCCAAGGCATATCTAATCCAACAGTTATATATCAATTGGAACACATTTTAAATGAAAAAAAGTCCATGTAGTTTTTATTAATGAAACTTTTTTAAAACAAAAACACAAATTCAAATTGCTTAATTATAAAATCTACCGTCAAGATCGATTAACCCATGAAGGAGGTGTATTAATAGCGATTAAAAATGCAATTCCACACCAATATATATCAATAATGTCAACAACGATTATTGAAAATGTTTCCATTGTAATAAATATTAATAACCGATCAATTAGATTTACAGCTGCATACTGCCCACGATACACTAAACAGCTTCATTGAAGATTTAAACAAAATCACCACAACAACGTCTGAATTTTTTGTTTTCGGCGACTTTAACGCTCACCATACTAGTTGGAAGTGCCAAGGAAACAACACTGCTGGTAGAAAACTATATAACCATCAAATGAATTCCAATTATTACATCCACTAGTCCAACACCTCTACTCGATTTGGGCAGCGTTCAACACCCACACAAGCATCAGTTATTGACCTTCTTCTTACAAACTCGAACTTAAATATTTCGGCAATAGAAACTCATCCAGGTATGTTAAACTCTGATCACATTCCAGTTACATGTCAAATTTATGGTTCTATTATTGAAAGAAAAATACTTATTCCACTGTACCAGATGGCAAATTGGAATGAAATCAATTAATGGGTATACCAAGAGATTCGAAGAAATAATTTACTATCTGCAATTATAACCGAGTCAAACATTGAACAAATTATAAATAAAATTACTCACATAATCCTTCTTCCAAAAGAATTCCAGTTAAGGAGAAACAAATTTGGCAGAAAAAAATTTCTCAATTAACTTTATACTTAATTGGCCAAAGAAAAAGGTTTGTACGTAAATTACAAAGAGCAACCAACATTTCGTAGAGACATTACTTATCATCTGTTGTTTAACAGCTGAATATTTTAATCAACTTTCACGTATCAAATGACAGAAATGACAACTGGAATCTTATATATTAAAAGAATTTAGGAATAAACTTTGCATTCAAAATTTTTTTTCAATATTTTTCTTCTCTCAAACCTTTATAACTAGAGTTCTAATTAACGTAGGTTGTTAGCATAGGTCTAAGAACACTCAGTGGATCAAGCTCCTTCTTTTGAGCTATTAAGTGCTTAAATTCGTTGGGTTTGAGGAAAGTTATGCGTGGAGAATCAACTTTACTTTTACTGTACGTTAACTTATCTTGGCATATTTTGGCATTACTGTACGTTAACTTCTCTTGGCAAATTTTGGTATTATATTATAAAAATTAATATAATATAATATAATGCTGCGGAGCAGCAGGGGTCCTCTAGTAATTTTATTAAAAAATTGCCACCTGGCAACAAAAAGTTCTGGCAGCTGAACAGAGCAATAAGAGGGAATAAAGCAACTGTAGCAAATTTGACAATAGATGCCGCTGATGTATTCAATAATGAAAGAATGGCAAATATTATAGCGGATGTTTTTGAAAATTTACACCAAATAACTTATAATCAACCATCGACAGTTGAACGTATGGTATCGAAACACATTCAATGGTTAGACTTACAATCTGTGCCTACCAATGTAACTGATATGTTGACAACCGTGGGCGAAGTAAAATTTTTCATTTTTAAGCAAAAAATATCAAAAGCACCTGGTATAGATGGAATAAAACCAATAGTTTTAAAACGGATGTCAAATGTATTTTTCAATGTTGTTACAAAAATTTTCAATTGGTGCTTAAAAAACTGTTATTTCCCGAAGCAATTCAAAATTGCCAAGGTAATACCAATACTTAAACCAGGAAATCATAAAAAATCACCCAAAAGCTATCGTCCCATAAGTATGTTGAATGGTTTAGACAAAATTTTTGAAAAAATCATACTAGCGCGACTAAATGAATTTACAGAACAAAACAATATTTTGAGTAATGAGCAGTTTGGTTTTAGAAGAGAACATTCAACGATACATCAGGTGTAATGAGTGACTGTTTGAGTGAATGAGGGTGACTAGATTAAAAAACAAAAGAATTTAACAAAAGTGAAAAATTTGAGTCACTACCGAAAAAATTCGTGCAGTGAAACCCAAACTACCAGCATCGCACAAGGAATCCTAATCGCTACATTTATTAACCGGGTATTATAAAAATTGTTCTTTTTTAACACTCATGTTTGCATTGGTTCAGGTCGGTGACCCATCTGTTGAGCTAGCGACAGTGGCGGGGGTAGGTTTTTGACCCTTTCCATTGCAAATCACATCACAAAAAAATTTATTATCAGAGTCCCAGAAAAAAATTTTGGCTTTCAAAATAAAATGGACCGTTAATTACTCTATTGAATCTAAAAAAAAAAAACCCATTCCAGCGGAGAAGAATTTGAAAAATTAGGAAATTTTAATAAAGAGGCATGTTATGGAGTTTTACTGGGGAACTGATGGAATATCCCTAGCTTCATGACCCTCCCAACCATGTTCCTAATGGCATTGATTCGTAAGGAACCCAGAGAGGCGGTTATCCTATCCTTAACCCAAGGAAAAAATCTCTAGTTTATTCGCAATCCATTATAACAATATTTGTTAATTTTATTTATTTATTTTTTTTTTTTTTTTATTTCAATACTTCATTTTTTTTTCTTATTCTTAATGTGACTAAAGCTAATTAAGTTACTGCAATGAGAGTTTGTAAATTCTATGAACTGTATACATGATTACGAAATTACATTAATTTTAAATTTGGTTCGTAATTTGTAACCTTACGAAAATTTTATATGAGTACGAAATTAATTTTTAACAAATATAACTTTTTGAGTGTAACTAACAACAATAGGGCAGATCGAGTACACTATTAAACTTTCAAATTTTATCAATCGCCTTCAGTAGAAGGATATAATTCATACAACTTTATTTGGATGGAATTGCACAGGTTCGCGATTAACACTGATAAAACAAATAGAATGTCACTTATTAAAACGATAAATTTTTTTTATAAGTTTAAAGTGTGGTATGAGAAATATAGAATAATATATAAAAAGTGTTTTTTTTCGATTTTAAATTTCATATAGAAACAATTCTGGATAGGTTACCAATTTTTAATTACAGATTGAAGTTACTTTACCATTATTGAATATGTCAATTTATTCAAAAGTTGTTAATTTAATAACAAGCACAAAAAAACACATTTGTTTCTATATAACTCTCAAAATGTTGTCGATGCTTTTGGTTGTAACTGACAAATGTAAAAAAATTGAATATTATTGGTTGTTTAAACCTTGCGATAAAATCGTTAAAAAAATGTCTATATATAATTGAAAATTTAACAAAATTGAGAAAAATCAAAATAACAATTTAACCGGAAAAACTTTCAATAATTTATGCAACAAATTTTTTTTTTTTTTTTGTAAATTTCAAAATATTTATATAAAATTTGGAATCTAAAATGTATTTTTAATTCATACAAAATTGATAATTTTTGTGTTTTAGAATTTTTACCACAAAATAAAAAAAACAATTTTGTTAATCGCTTGCAACATTTATTCTGGTTCTGGTCAACATAGGTTAACGTACTTTAACAGAAGAAATGTTGCATAAAGAGAAAAGATATAGATTTGACACTTAATTGGCTACTCAGCTGCAGATGAAAGGCCTTCCAACGGGGCTGTTATGCAAGATAGATGGGAGTAAGATATCTCTGGTTCTCCCTGTGATCTTTATTTCTTTTTCCCTTTGTTGTTATATTTTTTTTTATGTTAAAAATCAAATTCTTTTCCTTTTACTTTGTTTTCGGATTGTTTTCGTTTTTTTTTTGTTTTTTTTTTTTTTTTTTTACTTTAACTTTATGTTACAAATAACATTACACAATTTAGCTTTTAAAAAAAATTACGTTTTAGGTGATTACCGTGGCTCGAAAAACAAATTTTTTTTAATTTTGTTCCTTTTTTTTTTTTAAATCTAGTGATTATTATCTTGTTAACAAAATTAGGGAACAACCAAAAGCAAAAAAAACTTTTTTAAAAATGAATTATTTAACTTTTTGTTTTACGAAATTTTGTATTTTTAATAATATTATTTTTTTTCTTGTAACTATCACCACACTACAATATACGCTTTACCGAAATTATTTTTTGTTTTGTTAATTTTCGTTCACTATGCAATTCCATCTTTGGTTCGGTTTTTTCGTTTTTTTTTGTTCAATATAAATTTTTTTCTTTTAACTTGCTAAATTATTTTTAATCTATATTTTCACTTACGAAATATGAATTCTGAGTTTATAATTGTTAATATTATTTGTAAACCGATTCACATGGATTTTTTCTTCATTTTTTTTTACGAATTTCTAAAATATAATTTAATTGATTTCTGAAAAAATTGCCGTTTGTTCACTAATGAGTATAAGTTGCAGGAATGTTATTAAATGACAAGTCAAGCCGGTTTTTTTTTTCTATATGATTCCTTCTTCTATCTACGATCTTTGGCTCTGAGTACAAATACTGGGATATTCCACTGGAAATTACTCTCTGAGAATCCTATTAGAAGAGATTTGTGTTTTTTTTTTTTTTTTTTATACATTGAGACACAACACGACTTGATTTTATTACCTTCATATGTTTAAACAAGAAGAAGACGATAATGTTGTAACTATGTACATATATGTCTTTTGACAATCCAAGCAACTCCCAAAAGGATACTCCTGGAACTTTTAACTACCAAGATATGTCTGGAATTAATATTGGTTTATTTTCAGATATAAACTATAGGGTATTCATGTTACCTAGAAAATATGGTCTTCCGTATCTTGCAAGTGCAATACTGATTTATCCAATTAATAATTTTTTTTATACCTCTTAGTTTTAATAATAATTTTAATAATTTTGCATCCACCAGACCAATTAATAATTTTGCGTTAGTTATCTTAAAACATCATCGTGGATTTTGCCACTTAGAAGACTGTATAAAATCGTAGTTTTCTTCAAATGAAATTAATCTATTAACAAATTGATGGTTAAATAAAAATGTTATCTGTATACCTTTTTATAAAAATCCACCAACTAGGCTCCAGCAATCAGAAAGTATGATCAGCATGCTCCAAAGTTTAAAACGGAAAGAACTAGCCATTTCCTTCTTCTAGCTAACTCGAATGTATGCAAATCACGCTTTTGAGTTTTCGTTAAATTTATTGTCAAAATTAACAGAACCAGCTGTGAGATCTAAATTTTCACCACAGACAAACGAATAATACTGTACTTAACATTGTCAAAAGATGCACTTAACTTAAGCCAAATTGCTGGGACAAAATCCAACTTAATCGACTAAAAATTACTAAAAACCGATCAATTGCCATGAAATTGAATTAAATTTTTTTGTATAATCACAAAACCAGTTACTTTCATTTACATGCAGTAACATTCATATATTACTAACTTTTGTTTGAAAACAAATATTTAAAATAAATATCTTGTTAATAAATTTGATTTGATTCTTAGGTGAGTATAAATAGCTAGAAGTCTCGAAGAAGATAGATGAATCGTTATACGAAAAAATTTTATCTCGATAAACTTTTACGTAGATGAAGCTTAGATTTATTTAGTAACCAACAAAATTGTATTTACAAAAACTATTCATTACACAGGTGAAGAGAATTGTAAATTTAATAAATAGCAACAAAAATCAACGTAAAAGCACAGGAATAGCTTTTCTTGATATTGAGAAAGCTTTTGACTCCATATGGCACAATGTAATTATTTTTAAGCTCAATAAATTTGGTTACCCTATATATTTACAAAAAATTATAAAAACTTTTTTATCAGACAGATACTTTGCAGTCAATTTGGATAACGAAAAATCTACACAAAGGCACATTCCTGCAGGAGTTCCGCAAGGATCAATCTTATCTTATCTTATCTTTAAAGCCCTAAGAAACCAAACAGCGGCCTTCTATGCAGATGACACCGCATTAATAACGAGTGGAAAACTTTCAAATGCAATAGTGAAGAACATGAAAAAAGCTATAAGCCATGCTGAAAAATACTTCAACAAATGGAAAATAAAGATAAATCATGGGAAAACACAAGCAATTATTTTCCCGTTTAACAAGTCATCAAAAAGAATTCCGCAAATAACACTTTGTATGCAAGGGACTGAAATTCCAATACTTGATTCAGTCAAATATTTGGGAGTTGTTTTCGATAAAAAACTAACATTCAAAAATCATGTCACACAAGCGGGTGATAAGGCACTAAAGTACGGAAGAGCACTTTTCCCTCTGCTTAACCGAAAATCTAAACTAAATTGCAAAAATAAGCTGTTATTATATAATATGTGTATTCGACCAATAATGACAAATGGCTGCCAGGTATGGTCAACGAGATGTGCCAACACTTATCTTAAAAGCTACAAATTATCCAAAATAAAAACTTAAAGATTATATACAACCTGCCTAGAAGATACTCAACTGCACTGCTACACAAAAATTCTAAACAAGATCTGTTTAAAACTGTCATTAGTAAAATAACAACAAGATTCGAAGACAGAAACAGGTCTTCAAGTTTTGATTTAATAAGAAATTTGTAAAATTAACTTTTTCTGTAACTTCTGAATAGAAGATGCAAGAAGGGGTTAAAGACAGAATTTCTTAGAAAACTTAAAGGTTTTTTCCCTATCTTTTTACCTACATGTAAATATTTCCAAATGTTTTTTCACTTATTAAAAAAAAAGTATATTATTTGTTGCAATACTTTCAGTAAAATCTCAAAAACTGTAGATATTAATTATATGTATAAATTATTTTAATTGAAATGATGATAGTTTTTTAAATAAATAAAAATAACTTTTATAATAAAAATAACTTTCTTAAGGAAATGTAGTTTCTTAAAATTTGCCCTTTTCAAAGAAAGATATTTCAGAAGAGAGATATTATTTTTAGAAAAGACACTTTTTAAAAAAAGGTACTTTTTCAATAAAATGTACTTATTTAATAAAACGTACTTTTTAAATAAGAAGTACTTTTTTAAGAAAAGGTACCTTATAAAAAAGTACAATTCATGAAAGCGTGATTTTTTAAGAAAATATATTTTTTTAAGCTAAGCCATTTTTTAAGAAAAGGTACTTTTTCAAGAAAAGAAATTTTTTTAGGAAAGGTACTTTATATGAGAAGGTACTTTTTTAAGAAAATATATTTTTTCAGCTAAGCCATTTTTTTAGAAATTGTATTTTTTTTTAAGAAAGTGTGCTCTTAAAATAAGGTACTACTTTCAGAAAAGATAAGTTTTACAGAATAGGCACTTTTTTAAAAAAAGGTACTTTCTTAAGAAATGGTATTTTTTTAAGAAAAGGTATGTTTTTAAGCAAAGTGAGTACTGCTTGACAGTTCGTTTGACAGCTGAGCCTTTCATTAGCTCTATCCAAACAAAAAAAAAACTGTAGTAGCTTTTTGCTCTTGGATTTTTGAAGAAAATATTAAACTTTTCATTTTAGTAACAGTAACTTTTTAAACAAATTAAGTAACATTTTGTTAGTTTTGGATATTTGCCGAATTTTGCTCCAAAAGATTTTTATTTTTTTAATAAGAAATATTAAGTACGAAAAATATGGCTGCATTCTGCACAATAGATTGAGTAAAAAAAATATTTTGTATAAACTAATTACTTTGCATTAATTTAGTTTACCTTTTTATGGAAAGGTACTTGTTTAAGAAAATGTACTTTTTTTCAGAAAGCCTACTTTAAGAAAATTTGCTTTTTTAAGAAAATTGACTTTTTAGAGGAAACATATATTTAAAAAAAAGTTTTCAAAATGAAATACGTTTTTCTTAATTAAATAGTTAAATAAAATAAAAGTTGTTTTTTTAAGAAAGGATACTTTTATATATTGGAGACAATTTTTCATCAAAAACAAAAATGTTTTCAGATTTAATTATTTACAATGAGTCTGGAGTTTCTCGAATGAGCTCTTATGTGTTTGGCATTATAAGGTATTATATAAATAGATTATACATGCATGATCATTTTATTTTAAAGGAAGTTGCAGAATCTCATATGATTTACAACTGGCGTAATACTCAATATTTGTCTTCTCTTGGTTTAAAACATGAAATTATTGATCTGTCGGCTTTTACACCGTATTTTAAAAAAACTTATCCTGGTACTTACAGGGGTTAATTAATAGTTATATCTAGTTTTTATTACTTTATAATTACTATTATTATTTTTCTAGCTTGTAAGATTTTTTTTTTGTTTTAAGTTTATAACTTTAGTTTAAGAGATTCACGCTATCGTTATGGCTATCCTGTGGAGCAAGGGCGTTTTCTCTTTTTGTCATTGCAAAGTTTGTTACTGCAAATTGCACTTTAATGGTTTTAAGACATTACATTATAATCTTAAATTCTCTTTATTTAATTTATTTTTTTTACTATTTGCAAAAAATTAATTAAATGAAATGAAGAAAATTTCCTTTTTTACATTTTTATTTCAAAATAAAATCACAAAAACAGCGTAACATGTGAGCTCACATGTTACGCTGTGACCGTAAGACATCGGCGTGACTTATGATTGTATTGGTGAAAATATTATGATATAAAATTGCTTCAGCTAATTCAACAACCCTTTGCTGCAAAACGAAAAAAATTTCTCAATATAAACGTATAACATATACATAATTCAACAACCCCACAAGTATAACCAGAGTCCCTGCAGTTCTGTGCTATAAGTGATACATAGATGACGCTTTCTGTTTGATTTTAAAAGAGTGACAAAAAAAATCTTTAACTACTAGATGTTAACATATCTTCCCTCTGATCGGACTCACATGATTTTTTTTTAGAGAGGTACTTTTATAAGAAAATGTACTTTTTTAATAAAAGGCACTTTTAAAAGAAGAGGTACTTTTTTAAGAAAAAATATTTTTTAAGAAAAGAATTCTTTTAGAGAATGTGACTTATTTATTTTTTTAGGACAACTTACTTTATTAATAAAATGTGTTTTTTTTAAGAAAATTTACTTATTTAAAGACTTGTACATTTTGAAAAAAAATTTTTTCGAAACAAAAAATAATTTTTTTTATTTATCACTTTTTTTTTTTGCAAATTTACTTCCTTAAAAACCGTTATTTATTTAAGGACAAGTATTTTATATAGTAATAGGTGAGCAACTGATGAATTTTCGAATTTTTATATGGTTGAACTACACAAATTGGAAAAGTTTTTTACCACTTTCATATGCAAAATGATAAAGAATTTTTATTTATATCCTAAATATTTTTAAAAAATTATTCATCGCCTAAATTTTAAAGAAAATTAAAAATAAAACATATTTGAAAAGTTTGTGTTTGACATGAAATTGCAAAAAAAAAATAATTATTGTAATTAAGTTTTGCCGGCTTTTAATAAAATAAAATTTTATTTTATTTTTTTAAATGACTGAAATTGTAACTAATGACCTCTTATATTGCATTTTTAAAAGACAAAAAATATTTTTTTTGTGTATTGGTCAGAGTTCAGAAAAAAACACACACTGAATAAAAAACTCGTACATATATGGAAACAAACATAACTTAGACCAACACACACATATTTTTATTTTCATATCAATTATGTTTGTTTTTAAATTTTCTTCGGTGCCCAACACAACCATGACTGTGTTCGTTTTAATATTTCGTTATTTACACGAACATTTTTGTATCACGTACTTTTTGTTTCAATCACACATAAAGCACACATTTTTGAGTGTAGCTTTATTTGAAGTTCATGTTCAGGTACGTGTACTAAAAAAAAAAAAAAAAAACAGAACATGTACAATAAACAGGTTCGAGTTCAGTTATATTTTAAGTCGTGTTGTGGCTCGTGTAGTAAGAAAAAACAGAACATGTACAATAAACAGGTTCGAGTTCAGTTATATTTTAAGTCGTGTTTAAAATATAACTGAACTCGTGTTTAAAATATAACTGGACTCGAACCTGTTTATTGTACATGTTCTGTTTTTTCTTACTACACGAGCCACAACACGACATAAAATATAACTGAACTCGGCATAAATCAGTGATTTCACGTAGGCCTATAGGAAATAATTGAGTGGTGTTAAACCTAACGACCTTGGAGGCCAATTGGCAGGTCGTTTTCCCCGAAATCAACTTATTGCCGAATTTTGATCTCAATAAGTCGATAGTTGTGATCGCCGCACAGTGGGTTCGGTATTCAAAGTGGCGATTAATTCAAAGAAGCCGTAGTTTATAAATATTTTGAGTTTTTATTGATGACTAATCATAAATACATAAAAACATAGCATTTTAGAAAAGAAAAATGGAAAAAAAAATTTTAACCAGTTAGGCGCTTTTTCGTTTTCGACAACTGTAACTTTGGAATAGAAAGAGATAAATTAATAAATAAACATGGGCAATAGAGTGTACTTAATGTGCTATTAAAATAATTAAAGAACAAACATATAGTACGTATTCATATTAGTATAAATTGCATTTAAATTCCAAATTTTGTTTTTCACTAAATCCCATAAATATACAAATTTATCCCACAAAAGTATCGAAAGCGAATATTATAATTTTTTATTGATAATTAAACATAAATACATAAAAACACAGCATTTTAGAAAAAAATTGTAAAAAAAATATTTTGTTTAACCTGTTAGGCGCTTTTGCTATAAATGAATAAATCAAATTGGATATTAGAGCATGCTATTCAAAAACTTATCTAATAAATCCCATAAATATATAAAGTTATCGCAAAAAAGCCAGGAAAGAATGGTTTATTAAAAAAAAATTAAAATTTTTGGTGAAATCGTTGTTTTTATTTTACAATTTTAATAAACACTATTAAAATAATTGTGTTACTCTGCATTATCAAATTCATCATAACTATCCCAATTATAATAATCTGCATAATCATCATTATATTCATCATAATAATCATAACAATAACATACAACACATGAGGTACAATGCATTTGTGTAATCTGTTAAGATTTCACATGCCATTACAGTTCCATCTAGAGGACAATGGTAAAAACAAAGAGCTGTTCACATTACAAGACTTGTAATTGATCTGGCTATGTTAATGTAGAGAAAGCTAAAAATTGGAAAAGCTCAGCTTGTTCGTACAAACTCTCGTATATAAAAAGAAAAAACATTTCTCATGTTCTTTTCTTTCAAATGTTGAGTTAAATAGTTGATTAACATGAGTTGAAATAATAGGCAGAAGGATGCTGAAGATGAACAAGTCGCTTTGTTTGAAAGTAGCTACTCCATCTAGCGCTGTCTTCAATTTTTTCCAATATTTCTCTTACATTACAAAAATTATTATCTTTCTTTCATTAGAAAAATATATACATGATCTTAAACCGAACAATAAATGACTAATAATTATCATAATCTTCATCATCGTCATCATTGCTATTATCACCACATTCTTTATCACCATCTTAGTACGTGAGCAAAAATTCATGAGCGTGCGTAAATCCTTTGTGATCGTGATTGAATTTTGAATTTTGTAATTTAATTACTGTAAATTGCGGATGATCATAACCACTCACACACTCATCTCTAAAAAAAACCCAAAATGTATCAATATAAACAATAACAAAAATACCAAAAGTATAGAAAAAGGACTTGGCAACCAGACTTTTTACACAAAATCGACAATACAAACAAGTAAGAAAATTATAGTCGAGACCGACTATATGATACCCTATACCATGCGTTTAGAGACCCTATCTCATAGGCCAAACTAACTGGAAATAGAAAATAAGCATAAACCAAATTTGAATGGGATTTTTATTAATTTTTTTGGCTGCAGGTATGAAAAAGTTCATATCGGATGCTATATCTATATGGGGACTAGGCCCAAAAATGGACCGATACTGACTATGTTTGGTAAAGTATCTTGTACTTGGCAAAAATATATACAAACAAAATTTGAGAAGAATCAGTGCAATATTTTTGTTTTTTGATAGATTTAAGTGAAGATCGGGAAGCAGCTATATATGGGGCCTATGACTAAGAGTTTTTAGACTACTCATTAATGGATGTAATAAATGCATACAAACCCAATTTCAGTAAGATCTATATGACAATTTGGATCTTATGGTAATTTATGTCGATTTCATAGGGGTCATTTGTATGGGGGCTAGGTCTGAACATAGACCGATTCTCACCAATTTCAACGTAGTTCATCCTATGGCCAATATAAGCTTACATACCAAATTTCATCAAAATATATTCATATTTGCGACCTGCAGTTTGATTACAAAGTTTACATGGACACACAGACGGACGGACGGACGGACACACGGACGGACATCGTTAAATCGAATCAGTTAGTGATTCTGATTCGATCGGTATAATTAAAGATGGGTCTAATGGCGTTTTCGATTCAAACAAAAAATGTCGCACTTTATTTGCACTTTTTTCGAAAAGTGTATTTTTTATATATTCTAAATTAAGTATAACCTAATTTTATACATCAATCGAAAGGTCTCAAAGTGCTGTATTCATAAAATGCAAAAAAATTTATTAATTTCCTCTTTGAAGTCATGGGGTGAAAATATTCAAAAAAGGGGAACAATGTGGAAATATTCTCACACTATGACCTGAAAGAAGTCAATGGCTATAATTTTTTGTGATATACGAACGCCCGATTTTGAGACCTTTCGATTGATGTATAAAATAAGATTGTTCTTAATTTAGAATATATAAAAAAATACACTTTTCGAAAAAAGTGCAAATAAAGTGCGACATTTTTTGTTAGAATCGAAAACGGCATAAGTCAAATATTTTTGGTAGTTACAAACAGCAGCACAAAGTCATTATACCCAAGCCACATAGTGGTATAGCACACAGAAAACAGATTCATTGTGGTTACTGAATTTGTTGCCAACCGAATTCCGATGGTGCTAATAACCGAATTTCGAGTTCACTATGATTGCAGTTCTGTTGCCTTAACAGTAAATGTTTTATCGCAACAGAAAATTGGGAGATGCTATTAAATTTCTATCTTTACAGTCGAAAATACAGTTATTCCACTTTAGAACAATTCGGTTGGCGAATATTTTTTCTCTGTGAGGGTATGAAAAGCTCTGCGTTGTCTCAGGGTTTTTTCTAAATTAAATCCTATACTTTTTTAAAATTCACAAGTCGGAACCCAATTATAACTAACTAAATAAGTGCTGTCCATAAAATGTGGAAAATGTCCCAATTTTGGATATTTTTGAAAAAAATTACTAAAAATAGTTACACATAATTTTTATAAAAAAGAAAAATTTTTCTATATCTTAAAATACCTGGAGTTGAAGATTCCATTATAAAAGTTTTAATAGAAAATTAAGCACTTGTATTGTAAAGAATTTAAATTTTTTTTACTTTTTGCAAAAACAGCATTAATTTGCTGAATTTTTGCAAAATTTTCCACGTAGTGGACGGGTAGAGCCCCAATTCATGCGACCGACGACGAATAAATATATTTTGATCTTCTCCCACACTTTCGTTTACAGCGGCGATATTCTCTTCAGTGCGTACATTCTTCGACGCGTTGGTATTATTGCATTATTTAGAGAGTATGTGCTATGCAATCTATTCACAGTTCAACGGCCGACTTGCTCATATGAACGATTAGGTGCGCCATAAAAATCACCAAGTCATCTTTAAGTACGCGAATTGATGACTGAATTTCAAAGTAAATTTGAACAATTTGGTGGCGTTGTCAAAACACTAACCTATTCATGATGATTTGCCAGAATTACAGATCACAAATAGCAAAAAGTGAGTGGAGTTTGGAGTTTGCTTGGTTCTATACAAGCAAAAAAAAAAACAAACTTAGTAGTTTTTACTACTAGAATTTGCAAAAATATTTAATTTTTTTTTTTAGCAACAAATTAAGTTTGAAAAACATTTTGTTAGTTTTAAATATTATCCAAAATTTGCTCCAAAAGATTTTTTTTCTTTTTTTGTTCTAAAAAGAAATATTTAGTACGGAGAAAATGGTTGCATTTTTCAAAATAGATGGTGCAAAAAAAATTATTTTAAATAAATTAATTACTATATACTAGCTTAGTTTACAATATTGTTGTCTGAAATAACTGATATTAATTTATTAATTTTTATTTTATTTTATTTTATTTTATTTAGACTGCCATTTTTATTGTGGTCACATATCAATTATATATATTAATATAATTTATAACAACTTGGTATAGAAATGTTCCTATTAAACATTTTTAGATATTTTTCATTGCAAATAAATTGATTGGAGGTTCATGAACTAGCTGAAAATCGCAGCCAATTTTTGTTACATTAAATGTTCCATATAAGTTCAAAATAAAAAAACATGTTTCCAAAATCTCAACTTTTAAATTTGAAATTATTTTCCAATTAAAAAATACTTCTTTGAAAATTTGCACCACCTCAGCAAATATTTGGACTTTTAAAGATAAATTCTCTTCTTTTCTTATCGTTTATAAATTCAAGTAATTAACAAATTTATGGCTACTTTTAACAACACCATTTAGCATTAAAATTTAAAAAAAAAAAAATTAATACAAATACATATACACATATTTTAGAAAAAAAAAAAATAAAATCTTAAATTAAATCAAATTAATCTTAAATAAACAATTTAAAACAAAATTATATAATAAACCACCTGCCTTAAATAAACATTAAAGCCAAGTGTGCCAATCAGACATTTATTGTATACAAAAAAAAAAAAAAACTGGCTCAATACCAAATATATTGTCATATATAATTTTTTTTAAGTACAAAACAAGTGTTTACTTAAAATAAAGAATATCATTAATCAGAAAAATTAAATTTCATATAAAAAAATTTCAACAAAAATCAAAAATATATAAGAGATATCTCAAAAACGCGCGCTAATTAAAATTTTTGCTAATATAAATATTTTTAGTTTCAATACTATTAAGTTTAAGCAAATAAAATTAACTCATTAATAAATACAAATGTTTTTATTTATTTTTTTTTTTTTAAGCAAATGGGCGACTAGACTTGTATGCATTTCCGGGTGTTTTAGTTTTTAGTTTTTATTTTTTTTCTTTAGTACAAAGTATTCATTTTTAACATAAAAAAAAAAAACAAGTTTACCGCCAAAAAACCAAACAAATCGATTTAATAGTAAATAAGTATTGTAACATGTTGCTAATAAATGTTTATTGCGATTTAGTAAAAGTAGCTCAAAGTTTAAAAATTTTTTTAGTTTCATATCCAGTTTTTCATGATTAGCTTGGGCAGGATATCTAATACGTTTACATACACTTCACGCTATGTGAAGCAAGTATTTTAAGTTTTTCCATTAAGTTTGCAACATTTAAAAATGTTGATCGGAACCATCATATAAAAATAAAACCCAGCTACGATAATTGAACATTCTGAATAGTTTTTCAAACAAATAATGAATTGAGAACTTAACTACATCCATTCAAATGCTGGGGGCAAATCGTCGCATTCGATATCGAGTAAAATCAATCGAAATTCCATATTTTGGTTTATTATTTAAAGAAGACGGACAATCGTCAGACCTCGTTTCACTTATTCACTATTAACTATGGGCCATAACTCGTTAGCTGTGACAGAGTAAAATTACTCTTAGTATTTTATTTTAGAAGATAAAAAAATAATTTCGATCGAAAAATTTCGATAACGTATGCGACGATTCGACCCCTGTATTTAGAGATTTTCTAAGCCAGCAGAGTAAAAATCGTTAAGTAAGATCTATCTTTACTGAAGTATTTGATTTGATTGATTATCGAAAATAGTCTTAATACAGATTTGAGTAGCATTGTTATTAGTTGTGACCTTCAGATATAAAAAAATTATATTTCTGATACTATTTTTTTTTAGAGACTAGATAATAAAATTAACCGATCCTAATTATATTTAGTAGTCATTTATTTTTCTCGAAAATATATTGAAACCAAATTAAAGGAAAATCTATTTAATATTTTTGTTATTTGAAAGATTTTAGTGAAGATTGGGAAGGATAATCACTATGACTGAAACTGGTCCTATAGGGTTTATTTTTGAACTATTGATTAGTGAGTATAATGGACATGCACCAAATTTTATCGATATATAAAGTGTTTTTTTTTTGCTTAGATAGAACTTGAAAGGTCAAAAAACTGTCACACTATGCGCACTTTTTGAAATTTATTATCATTTACTCTGGGAAATCATCATAGATAGATTCACGCATGAACAACGCTACCAAATTATCAAAATTTACTGTGAAAATCAGTCATCGATTCGAGCAACTTATAATCGACTTCGTGATTTGTATGGCGCACACAAGCTTCCATCTGTGCACGCCATCCATCGTATTCGGACAGATTTCAAACCACATACTCTCTAAATAATTTAGTAACATCAACACATCAAAGGAATATGTGTACTGAAGAGAATATTGCCGCTTTAAACGAAAGTATGGAAGAAGATCCAAATTCGATATATCGTTAATCGCAAAAATTGGCACTCTATCCGTCCACTACGTAAAAAATTTTGCTTGACTTATACCCGTATAAGATGCAGCTGGTGCAGGAAATCAAGCATATCGCACCTGCACCTCTAAAGTGAGTCAACTCAAAATTTAAAAATTTTCAGTAGAGGCAAAAAACGGGTTTTTCTAAATATTTACTATAAAATTTAAAAACAGTTGTTTCATTGTGAATAATTGCGAATAATAAGTATACAACAGTAGTTGTTTATGCGATTTTATCAGTGATCATCAAAAATAACAAATTTTTTGGGTGCAACTCAAAATATGTCTTTTTAGTGGATTATAAAGAAGCTACTTTTATAACACAAAGAAGGTTACAACTGTATCTTTTTTTGCGAAAGACTAGAAAAACCGATGTAAGATTTTTACAGTGGATAGATATGACCAGTGTGTATCGTTTTCTCGTAGAAAGTGAAAATTGAAAATTTTTGAGTTCTGTTACATAAAGTGTGTCCCAACAAGAACGCAATTTTTAAATTTTAAATAAAACACAGATATTTAAAAAAAAATCGTGAAACTTTATTATATCGTAAAGTAGACAGAATGAGGTTATGTATGGAACAATATATCGTGCAGATGGCCGCCGCGGCTTTGCTGGCATGCACGCAATCTTTTAATGAAATTTTCAATGACCGTTTTGTATAAATGCTGCGGTATTTCATTAATGCAGCGTCCAATTTCCTCTTTTAAGGCTTGAGTCGTCGTCGGCTTATTCGCGTAAACCATCGACTTCAAAAAACCCCAAAAAAAAAAAAAAATCTAATGGTGTTAAATCGCACGATCTAGGCTGCCGATTCTGATCTCCAAAACGCGAAATAACACGACCGGGAAATGACTGATGCAGCAATTGAATTGTTTCTCTGGCTGTATGACATGTGGCGCCGTCTTGTTGGAACCACATGCCCTCCACTTCATTTCTTCAATTCGAGGCAAGAAAAAACTGGTTATCATTTCACGATACCGAACACCATTGATTGTTTGCGCTTGACCTGCCTCATTTTCATAAAAAAAGGTCCAATGATTCCTCCAGCCCAAAAACCACACCACACAGTGACACGTTGAGGATGCATTTGCTTCTCGTGAATCACGCGAGGATTTTCCTCACCCCAAATGCGACAATTCTGCCTATTAACGAAGCCATCAAGATGGAAATGGGCCTCGTCACTGAAGATGATTTTAGCGGCAAAATCAGCATTTTCATGTTGTCTCTCCAATACCCAATTAACAAACTCCCTTCGCTGTCCATGGTCAGCTGGCTTCAGTTCCTGAGTCAATTGAACTTTGTATGCATGAAGATGCAAATCTTTCGTCAAAATTCGCTGCATAATGGATTTGGAGACACCAATTTTCTGAGCTCG
The DNA here is from genome assembly GCA_963682025.1 of Cordilura impudica. NCBI lineage: Eukaryota > Metazoa > Arthropoda > Insecta > Diptera > Scathophagidae > Cordilura > Cordilura impudica. Next base: position 284,933,454 of record OY821518.1, read on the forward strand.
GTGTCGAATTGAGGTGGGTGGAGTTTGAGCGACATCATCACGTACAGCTGCGACATTTTCGGTCGATCGACCTGGTCGATGGCGCGTTGTTGTCTTTACATCACTAACAGACCCAGTTTCGGCAAATTTATGCATTAATCTCTTTACAGTTGACTCTTTTGGAGCATTATTGTGACCCCAAATTGATCGCAATTTGCGAACTGTAGCCCCAAAACTTTCACCATTTTGGTAAAACAATTTCACAATGAGAATGCGTTGTTCATTCGTGTAGCGCTCCATTTTTACTAACCTCGTACCTTCTACTAGCAAACAATAACAATTGTTCAAATGTCAAACAATGACACTTCGAATGTTGCCAGATTTAAAAATTGCGTTCTTGTTGGGACACCCTTTACAAACATTTTTCACTATTAATTCTTTAATTTTTTATATGAAATTTTATAGTAGTTGCTTTTAATTTTCATACATCATTCCTCACCTATTTGCTCTAGAGCAGCCATGGCCAAACTACGGCCCGCGGGCCACATAAGGCCCGCCAACTTTTTTTGTGTGGCCCGCTGTGTACAATAAAAATGGGATCAATAATATGGGATCCCTTCTATAACATTCATATTCAACGAATCGAGTCTGTACAGAAACAATTTCTACTTTTTTGCTTACGTGGCTTACCTTGGAATCTGCAATTAATCTACCTTCATACGTTGATCGACTTAAATTAATAAAATTACCTACTTTGGAAAGCCGTAGGACTATGCTAAAAGTAACATTTATGATCAACCTAATTAATGGTGAAATCTGTTCTAACTTTCTTGTCAACAATATAACTTTTAATGTTCCTCAACGAGTATCACGCCATTTCCAACCACTCTTTGTTAAATCTTTTCAAACCAACTATGCTCTAGCTGATCCTTTTAGAAGAATTTGTTGTGTTTATAATAATCTTTATCAATTAATTGATTTTTCGTTGAACACTGATGTAATTAAGCATAATATCATTATTTTCTTAAATTCCTAACTATTTGTTTTTATTTTTAAATCATTTAATTATTTCAATGTATGTACATATGTAATTATATCATTTATACAGGTCTGTAAGGATTTATTCCATTGACCTAATAAATAAATAAAAAATAAATAAATAAAAACAGTTTTTATGCGCCGCTTAGTTAATAAAAATTCAAAATATGATGTTCGTTTTTTTTTTCAAACTTCTAGTACAATTTATAAAAAAAAACATTAAAACTCCCTAATATTAGCAATATGAATTGCACCAATATTGAAGTTGAAACTGAAACTTGGGGAACAAAAAGAAAAGTCAATAGTGACTGTCGTGTATTCAATGAATATCGGAAATAAAAATATTTATTCACGGTGTTTAGGAATTAACCATTATGTCTAGTTTGTCGAGCAACGGTTACAGTTATACAAAAGTACAAATAAAAGTGACATTCCTCTAAATCTGAGTGATGAAGGGCATAAAGCCCATGCCAAGAATCTCGGAAATGTATTGACAAGCTAGCAAAATATTTTCACAAGGCAATATAAACTGCACGAAGCAGCTACAAAAGCTAGCCTTTTTGTTTTTACAATATTACGAAACACGGTAAACCCTTTTCAGATGGTGATTTTATAAAAAATTGTATGGTGGGTGTTTCAAAATTTCTGTGTCCACAACTGAAAATTTGAAAGTATGTCCCTGTCAAGGCAAACTTTTATGCGAGTCAGAAAAATTATAAAATACAAATATACCATACTGTGCTATAGCTTTAGACGAGAGCTGAGATATATAAATATATTGCACAACTACTGATTTTTTTCGGTCAATTAATGAGGAACTTGAAATTGCACAGAAGCTGTGAAAAATAGAACTACCGGTGCAGAACTTTTTAACGAAGGTGAAAAATGTCTTTTGAAATGTAATATTAAATGGTAAAATCTTGTTAATGTGACTACCAATGGACTCCCAAACTTAACGGGTTCAAATATACGTCTGCTAAAAAGAATTCAAGACAAGGTTCACACGATTGATCCAAATAAACAGCTTATTATGTATTATATATCAACACGCATTGTGTAAAAATGTATTAAAAATACAACATGTAACTGGTAAATTTTCTTCGATCAATCTTCAATTAATATCTTTGCTGGAAGAGCTCGACGCTGACTACTCAGCCATGTTCGATTGTTAGGCTTTAGAAAATTTCTGCGACGGGTATGGTTGTTATTTACATCAACAACAATAGGCCCAAATAGCTTAATAAAGGAAACTTTAAACCACATAATTAACACTTGGCCAAATAAAAACAACAAGACAATAACCTTTTTATATTACCCGAAAAGGAAGACTTTCCTGAGTTTAGCCTTTTCAGTCGATCATACATTTTTTACGTCCTTTAAGAAATGAAATTAATCGAAGATTTAATTGTTTTCGTATAATTGAAAATTATTTGTCAATTATTCGTATTCCAATTGCTACTAATGTCTAATGATTCAAGTGATATTCACCTGAAATTAGTTGATTCACAATGTATTGCGGCTATGCAAGATTTATTTTATCATCAAACGGACAACTTACCAAATTTTTATCGTCTTCTATCTAAATGAAAAAAAATACTAAAATATTCGAAATTTGGCAAAAAAAAAAAAAATGTTGGTTATAATGAACCAAAATATAAGTCAATCGCGATCTAGGACAAGTGATGAACATTTGTATGCAATACTAAGAATTTTGAACAAGTAATTTTGATTCAGATATTGAAAAATTAAGCACTAATTATAAACAACTACATTTATCGCATTAAATAAAGACTTTCTAATTAAATTTGACTACTTTATTTCAGCTTAAAAAAAAAAATTTTTTTTTTTGGCCCCGGAGTAATTTTCTAATTAGATAATGGCCCGTCAGTCGAAAACTTTTGGCCATGGCTGCTCTAGAGGGGTCTAGATTCAATAAGAAACTGGTGCAGATTATGATGTACACTTTAAGGCTAAGTAGTGCGACTCACTCGACTTGTTGCGAGAAATTTTCAAGTTAATATGAATTTTTATTTATTATATCTTATATATAAAATTCTTCTGTCGCGGTGTTTGTGGTAAAATTCCGCCGAAACGGCTAGACCGATACTCATGAAATTTTGTGCTCATATTGGGTAGGTCTGAGAATCGGACATCGTCAATTTTTTTTTTGATAGGGCCACTGGGAGGGGTACCCCCATACAAAGTGAACTTTTAAAATCAGATATCTGGAGTACTATGATAGCCATAAGTGCCACGCCCACATCAGATATCAAAAAAAAAGTAGCTGTTGTCCGTTTCTGAGACCTACCCAACATTCACACAAAATTTCATGAGAATCGGTCAAGCCGTTTCGGAGGAGTTCAATTGCAAAATCCGCGAAACGAGAATTTTATATATAAGAAGTTAAACTCCTCCTTTTTTTGATTTTCATTTTATTTTTTTGTTTAGAGCGATTTGAATGCAATTCAGAATGTATGTACGTTTTATCATAGGAAATTTTTGTATGTATAAATGGACCCGATAGGTGTCGCTGGGGTACAGTCATTTCGAATATTCTTATTTACGGTGCGATTTTACTGAAACTAAGAATGTACATATATGTATGTTAGATGATGCCAAAAATTTTGTTGTTGGACCCGGTAGATGGCGCTAGCGTTCGAAAAATAATGAGTTGTCAAATTTATTTAAATTTTAAAAGTTCCAAAATTCACAAACATTTTTATATACAAATATTCTAACCAAAAAGGAAGGAAAAATTGCATTGGCTATTGCTTTATCAGGAATAGCCGCAACATTATTGCATGTACGTGGCTTACAAACATTTCTTAGAAGCACTACATAGAACTTTAAAAGATTTGAAAGGCAATGAAAGACTTTTTGGTGGAGCTCTCATTTTATTATCCATGATCCAACGGCTGACCAGTTTTCAAAACAACTGCTTGGTTAAGTGAAAGAACTATTTAAGCCGCAAAAAATTTCGATGTCGATAATATTAATGTTATTATTCAGGACATGATTGATTCCGAAAGTGTTATTTCAAATCTACGGATAGTGTTGTTGAAGAAAATGAAGCAGTCAATTATCCAACAGAATTTTTGAATTCACTTGATGTACCCGATCTACCTCCACATTTATTAAAATTAAAAGTTGGTTCTCCAATAATTTTGCTACGTAACCTCAACGCTCCGAGACTATATAATGGCACCAGGTTAATTGTTGAGAGGATAATACTCAATGTTATTGAGGCCACAATTCTCAAAGGCAAATTTAAAGGAGAACATGTCTTGCTGCCAAGAATTCCTATGATTCCTACCGACACTCTGATAACATTCAAAAGATTGCAATTTCCGAACAGATTGGGCTTTACCATGACCATCAATAAATCTCAAGGACAATTATTGCAAATATGTGGTTTGGACCTCGAAAACAGTTATTTTTCCCGTGTCGGAAAGCCAGCAAATTTATTAATTTACTGCCAGAATAAGGAAACTAAAAATATTGTTCACTCTTTTTAGAATTACAATGATAGAAATGTATTGGTCATTCTTGTACAAACGTATGTTACAATAAATATTTATTTTAATTTTCGTAAATAAAACATGGTTTTTCTTTAACAGTTTTAATATTAACAAATGCACAAACGTTTTTTTATATAGATATATACAGATTCTAACTAAAATTAAAAATTCATTGTTTAGCTAGTATTTATATATTTTTATTGTAACTTCTACAACAAAACATTTGTCTTAAAAAGTAGAAATCTTATGGTGTTATAATGTAAATTAACAAGTAATATAACATTTACATACAAAATTAAATTTTTAATTCTTTTGCAAAAAACATAATATTGTTAGCTATTTATAAACAAATAATTTATTATAATAAAACATATTCTATTGAAAAAAAAGTTATCTATGAATAAAATTCAAATAATTTTTTTTTTCAATTCTAACGCGTTGCTGGTTTCTTTAATTGTTGAAGGAATAATATTCCAAAGACGTATTGCAGATATAAAAAATTGCCATTCGGATATCAAAGTACGATGACTAAATTGAACTAAATTTCTATATCTTCTGAATTGACTAAATCTCAAACGATTAAAAAGATGACATGGCTCTCGGGTTATTACAATTTTATGAAGAAATATTAAAGTTCTATTTTTAGCAGGTCTTCGAACAGAACACCACATATTCTCTTAGGCCCAGTTTTTGAGATGTCAGTTAAACCTAGTTTAGTTAAACCGAGAATTAATTTTGTCAGACATGTCCAAATTCATAAAGGAATTGATGAATAAATTCTGGGTTTAACAAAACTAGGTTTAACTGATATTTCAAAAACTGGGTCTTAGAGTAAGGAGTTATATTTAGGTAATCTCCATTAGTTCTATAATTACTGAGACCATAAACGTATTTTGCAATGTCGTTATAAGTAACGTTTAATTTTGATTTCCTTCCACCATCACTACTTGCAAAAAATCTCACATCCGTAGGTAAGAGTAGGAATCAGATACGTTTTAGCAAGCAGTAACCTTATTTTTATTGGTGTGAAATATTGCGTAGGCCAAAGTGTTTTGAGCATCCCGTATGTTTTGCCACTGGCAGCTATTACGTGATCTGTTATTAAATATGACACCAAGATTTTTTGCTTTATTAACCATTTCCATTTGTTGGTTGTTAATACAAACAAAGGGACTTTCAATAATTTTCTTTGTTTTTCTATGTATAACGGATACATTTGGATTTTTTTGGATTTAAACTTAAACCATTCACATCCGCCCAGAGAGATATACGCTGCAGGTCATCATTTAATATCAAATACATTGTTAAATGTTTCCTTGTTTATTGCTTATGTACAATTGGTCATGATCAGCATACATTCTAATATCGCAGTGGAGCAATTGTTCAGGAAGATTATTTGGAAAAGAGGAGAGGACCGAGACTGGAGCCCTGTGGAACACCCCTGATAACGGGAAGAAAGGTTGAGGTTGTTAATGGTTTTATTTCAACACACTGCACTCGATCCTTTTGATATGACCAATTATTTGGTAGATGTTGAGGAAAAATTCAAGATTTTTTCTAATTTTTAAATCAATATGGTGTGGTCAACGGTATCAAGGGCCTTCGAATGATCCAACAACACCAACATTTCAACACAGCCATCGTCAATTTCCTTTCTGAGATCTTCGGCTACATCGCTAAGAGCAGTAATGCAACTATGTTTGGCTCGAAATCCAGATTGCTTATCGGTCAACAAATTATGATAATTAATGTAATTGGTTATCTGTAAATGTAGAAGTTTTTCAAATGCTTTTGACAAATATGCCAATATGGCTATGGGTCGATGGGTGACTTTGGTATTGGAAAAATTTTAGCCCGCTTCCATCTTGGTGGATAAGTGCTTGTCATAATAATTTTATTGAATATATTTGTAATTATTGGTAGTAGTGACGGGAGAATAATTTTTATAAAAGCGGGCGGCTAGATACCATCAATGCCTGTACCGTTTGATTTTATGGATAGACAGCTTTTGAGTACATCTAATGAATTGGCTATGCGGAAGATTGGCAGCATGATAGTTAATATAATAACTATGGTCCGCTTGCGACATTGGTATATTAACAAATTTTTTATTTATAACATCTGGGTCTGGTATGATATTAACATGATTATTTTTACTATAAACTACTCCAATTTCTTTAATGGTTTTCCATTAATTTTTTGTAGAAATTGAATTTAAAAATTTGTTGGCATAGTATTATGACTTTACGTTTCTTATGGTTTTGGTTAAAATTTTTCTTGTGTTTCGATAAGTATTATATAGATCATCAGTTTTAAAGCACTTCCAGCGAGTGTAAGCATGGTCACGATCTGCTACGAGATGCTATATTTCAGCCCTGAACCAAGTTTTCTGGCGGTAACTTACTTTTTTCGTTTGCATTGGCACTATTGTATTAAATAAAGTTGTTATGTTTTGTTCCCAAAAAAGCCAATTGATCATTAACCGATATCATATGATAAATGCAATCCCAGTCGATTTTGACAAACTCTTCTTTAAGAGTGAGGCAGTTTATACGTTTCAAGTTGAATTTTTTCAGTAGAAGTTTCAAATGCAATGTCAAAAATTAGGAATATCATATCGTGCCTAGAAAAACACGATGCGGACAACTGGTCATATAATAAGATTTTTTCTTCATTGGAGACAAAAATAGGTCGAGCAAAGTATTATTGGATGGTGTAAAATGTGCTGGCGTTATTGTAATTCTTTAGTATTTAAAAATACAATAGATATTATTTTATAACTATCATATAAACACAATACATTAAAAAATAACAATAATACATTTAGTTCCGTTTACCAATCAAAGTATTTTTACAAATTGCTAAACTAATTTAATTGAGGCAACAAAACTAAACCAAGAATTACATGCTTCAGACCTAAAAATTGGCAAGTGCAACTCCTAGTTCTATTACAACAACATATTTCGAACCGAAAATGGCTAAACAGATATTGTAGCATATAATTGGTTAGATTCCTACGTATAAAATTAGTATTTTGAATTATGTTTCGGTTATAAAAAAGGAAACAAAAACTTTTAAGCTCTTGTGGTATTTCTAAACGAAAGCATATTGTATAAGTCAATATCTGTTATAGAATCAAAAAAATAAAAATATGTTTAGCCAGACCAAATTTGTGATCTTATTGTCATGAAAAAAATAAAATTTAATAAAATAAAATAAAATAAAACTAGAGGACCCCTGCTGCTCCGCAGCATTATATTATATTATATTATATTAATTTTTATAATATAATACCAAAATTTGCCAAGAGAAGTTAACGTACAGTAATGCCAAAATATGCCAAGAGAAGTTAACGTACAGTAAAAGTAAAGTTGATTCTCCACGCATAACTTTCCTCAAACCCAACGAATTTGCCAAGAGAAGTTAACGTACAGTAATGCCAAAATATGCCAAGATAAGTTAACGTACAGTAAAAGTAAAGTTGATTCTCCACGCATAACTTTCCTCAAACCCAACGAATTTAAGCAGTTAATAGCTCAAAAGAAGGAGCTTGATCCACTGAGTGTTCTTAAACCTATGTCAAAGGCCTACGTTATTTAGAACTCTAGTTATAGAGGTTTGAGAGAAGAAAAATATTGAAAAAAATTTTGAATGAAAAGTTTATTCATAAATTCTTTTAATATATAAAATAAAATAAAATAAAATAAAATAAAATAAATTAAAATAAAATAAAATAAAATATAATAAAATAAAATAAAATAAAATAAAATAATGATTGAGTTTGAAATTGTTCAGGCTCAAGATCAAATGTTTTTACTTTAAATAAAGCAAAAGCATTAGCACATTTGTTTCAAAAATTGATCTATGTATATTCTGCATGACAGGTTATACAGCTGTTTCGGGAAGAGTCACCAACCCTCATCAGTAACCAAAACAGTAGATAGTTTGTTTGGTAAAAAGTTAAATTCATATATATTTGCTGAAAACAACCAAATGAGAATTCAAGCAAAAGTTATACTATTTAAGCCTCTTCCAATATAACAAACTAAAAATAGAACAACTTTGAAACAAATATGATTGTATACGAGTACACATTGCATACTACAATATACATGTTTGTTTTTGTCTTGAAAAAACAAGAAAAACAATTTGTTTTTGCTAAACTTACATTTAGCGTTAACGGCGTGCCCTCCGTATTTTTAATTTTATTATTTTTTATAAAAATAAAAAATCTTATTTTCGATCTTTATCAATTTAATGATTGAGTTTGAAATTGTTCAGGCTCAAGATCAAATGTTTTTACTTTAAATAAAGCAAAAGCATTAGCACATTTGTTTCAAAAATTGATCTATGTATATTCTGCATGACAGGTTATACAGCTGTTTCGGGAAGAGTCACCAACCCTCATCAGTAACCAAAACAGTAGATAGTTTGTTTGGTAAAAAGTTAAATTCATATATATTTGCTGAAAACAACCAAATGAGAATTCAAGCAAAAGTTATACTATTTAAGCCTCTTCCAATATAACAAACTAAAAATAGAACAACTTTGAAACAAATATGATTGTATACGAGTACACATTGCATACTACAATATACATGTTAATAAAAATAAAATAAAATAAAATAAAATAAAATAAAATAAAATAAAATAAAATAAAATAAATTAAAATAAAATAAAATAAAATAAAATAAAATAAAATAAAATAAAATAAAATAAAATTAAATAAAATAAAAAACAATAAAATTTAATAAAGAAAACTTTTAAATATGGGGTGTTTCATGTCAAGTGATACAACTTTTGAAACCGATGTCTTCCGATCGGAATGAAATTTGCACCAAGGTTTTTTCCTTTAAGAGCATTTTGCTCGCTTAGTGGGATGCAAGTGGGATATCTATAAATGTTTTGTAATTCAAGACAACGGTTTTTCAATTTTTACCATATGCACTAATTTGAGTTTTTTTTCCATTAGTGTGTAAGGGTTTCCAAAACCTTAAAAATAAAGCATATACTGAGAAACAAGGCAAATTAACCTTTCTGATGGTATATAACATACCTTACTAAAATTTAACCTCAGGAAAGGAATCACTTTTTTTCTATAGAAATGTTAAAAAATTATTTTTTTTTATTTGTAGTAATAATTAAATTAATATATAATAATAATAATATTAATTAAAATAAAAAGATAAATAATTTAATAAAATTTAATCTTAATCACATTAAATCCATTTAAAACATAATTATTTTTTAATTAATTTATTGTAGCTGATGAAGTATTTAAGTTTTGTAAATTTTTAAATACCCAGTCTTTCATCCACCTTATTTATCGCATTTATTTGCTGCTTTTTTATCCAATACTTTCTTGGCGTTACTAGTTTCAGCTGCTGATTAACTGATTCGCCAGAAGACTTATACGAATATAGATAGATAGATAGATTGATAGATTCTTTATTTAATTTTACTTCTCTTATAACAATATTAATATTTTATATAATAATACTAATAATAAAGATTTATTTATACGGCTTGGTTTAACGTCAGCCGAAATTTTACTATATCATAATCATTTAATTTAGATTATTAATCTAATAGTTAAATTCATTTATCAAGAATTTCCTATAAGCAAGAGCATTTTTTACATCACTATACAGAGGATGCCAATTTCCATCATCCCCACCATTTAAATATTGAATAATTTTATCGTCTGAAAGCATTGAGTATCGAAGAAACCTATATCTTATTGTATTTAATACAGGACATCTTCCTAGAAAATGCATAAGAGTTTCCTCTTCATTAAAGTTACATAAAGAACACAGTCTTGGCTGGTCAGTTCTATACATACTCCCATTTAGCCACAGAAGGTCTCCTCGCGTCTTCATTATAAGGGATATTTCTCTTTGATTATATCGTTCATTACAATACGTATGACCTATATCATGTTTCAAATGTTTGTATATTCCATGCTGGCTTTGTAATGCATTTAAAAAATGTTCCTTTTCCTTTTCAACTTTCATTAGCTTAATCAATTCCATACATGCACTGTTCCATAAGGATTTATTTTGATTTCCATTAATAAAACTTACTTCGTATTTGTTTAATCGCTCAATTAGTTCTTTATACCAGAATATTTTTTTCGCTATAATAAGCTTTGACAATCTATGAGGTAATCATTTGTTGTTATATTCGAACAGGGTTTTAGCAATATATTTTAAATGAAGGCTGTAAGTGTATATATGAGCATGTTGCTGACCCGTTTCCAGGGCAGTTAAATAATTGGGTGTATTTTACCGCCGGTGTTAATAATATACCTAAATATTTGTACTCGTTTACGATTTTTACATTTTCTCGATTAAATTTCATCTTTCGTTAGCAGCTTAACCGACCTACTTTCCTAAATATCATTATCTCCGACTTTGCTAAATTTACTTATACGAATATATAGAGGAGGTCAAATTTGAATTTTGGATTCAGACTGACAGATTCACATTGAAAACTTTAATTTTAAATGTGGATGATTTTCTGGAAGAAATGTGTACAGGATTGCTATATTTGAGAACTCATGACTTTTTAGTCAAAGAACAATGGTCATCCTTTAAGGATTTGAAGATATATCTGAAGTCTGGTGAATTCGTTATTCCATATGATTTCGCAGAAAACTATAAATATGTTCTTCAGGATGCCATACAAGCGTTCCACTTCAATAACCACCAAGCAACTATATTCACAGTAGTTATTTACTACATGAAAGATGAAAAAGTGGAACACAAAAGTATGGCAATCATACCCGACGATTTAAAACATGATACCGTTGCAGTCTACGAATACCAGACGATAATACTATAATATCTAAAATCTAAATTTACAATAGAAAAGGTATACTACGTTTCGGACGGAGCTCGTCAACATTTTTAAACAAAAGTAGCTTCGCAAATCTTATGGCTCATAAAACCGATTTTGGAATGCCAGATGAGTGGCATTTTCATCCTACTGCTCACGGTAAAGTTGAGGTGATGGTATTGGAGCAAACTTTAAAATAAATGCAGCGAAGTATAGCCGCCAGTGCTCTCATCAAGATCGCAACTTAGATGCGACTGCTTTATGCCATTGGGCAAAGAATTATTTTAAAGAAACTAAAATAGTTTTTAGTAGCAAAGAAGAGCATGAGGAAACATTAAAAACACTGAAGAGCAGATTCGGTGCTGCGATAACAATCGATGGCACCGCTCAATACCATGCTTTTATACCGCTTGTCGATGGAAGACTCAATATGAAAAAGTTTTCTGCCTCTACTTAATGCAATTTCTTTTCAAAGCCAAAAAAGAAACCAGCAGCGAAATCAAAAGCTGAACCTTGTAAGTAACGAGAAGATAGGATTAGCTAAAAAGCAGCAAAGAAATGTGAATAAGATTAAATTTTATTAAATTATTTTTCTATTTGTTAAACTCTTTCTTTTAACTCATACTCTCTGTCTGTCTGTCGTGGGTGGACCCCATTCCCCCTCATCGAATTGATCTGAAACTTGACCAATAGTCTTGTTGTGACTAAAGATTGTTTTTGGGATAGTCACGCACAGTCACGCATAGTCACGCGCAGTCACGAAGTGATCCAAATGTCATTTCTCCTCATCCAATCGATCTGAAACACTTGCTGTGTGAAAAAGTATAACTTTGACCTAGTCAGGCACAGCCGCGCATGGTCACACGCAGTCACGTAGTGATGTAAAACCCATTGTCCGATCGATCTGAAACTTGCTCGATAGACTTGCTGTGAAAAAATATTAAGTTCGACATAGTCACGCAAAGTCACGCATAGTCACGCACAGTCACGGAGTGATCTAAATGTCATTTTTTAATTTTTTTAAATTTTTTGATTTTTCAAAAAAAAAGTTTAAAATATTTTTTCCGAAAGATTGAGGAAATAGCTATATAAACTATTTGGACAAATTTTGCTAAGAACAATAGGTAAAAAGTTACATGGCAGAGAAAAAGACCTGTTTTGTCAAAATGTTAAATTTCGACCCCCTCTAACGCAGAGAGTTCTGGACCGATCTTTTTGAAAAATTGTGTCTAAACTACTATCCAATAGGACTAACCATGGTGCACTTGACATGAAACGCCCCATATATATAATTTCTTATGAAAAAATTAACAAATTTTAAATGGAATCATATTTAGTGCTTTTATATTTACTGCAGTTACTACAGTTTTGAAATTGGTGTCCCTAATAAATTGTTGTCACAATCAATAAAGAACTTTAAACTCCATAGTATCAACTAAATTTGACAATTCATACAGTCGATTCTACGATTGTTTGGACAATATAATTCAGTAACCACAACAGAATAATGTGATAGTACATAGGACTACAAAAATTCGATTGGCCACAAATTCGGTTGTCACAAAGAATCCGTTTTCTGTGTGTAGTTAGAAAGCATTGTATCAGAGATGTAATTGAAAATGTATTGGAAACAAATCATGCTCGATCCATAGATTTTCCTGTCAAATTACCTTTTGAAATTTCAATTATGTTAAGGTTTTTCAAGTTTTGCCAATAAAAAATTTTAGTAAAATCTTATTGAAATTTATTTTAGCATTTATTTGAAATATTATTTTATTAAAAATTATTTATAGTTATTATAATTTATAATTTATAATCATTACGTATTTATAATCTCTCAAATATCTTTGACTTAAATTTTAGGATCCGTTTTCTAGCTGGAATATTTCCTCCATGTTTTTTTTATACCCTATACCAATATGTGGTCGGTCTATAATAATTTTGTGCTGATATTCCTTACTACGAAACATATTTGACCTAGACCTATCTTTCATTATTCTAATCAACTCAGAATCATTTTTCTGAATCGATTAACGATATCCTTCTGATGGTTCGTCCGTCTGTGTGTCCATGTAAACCTTGTAATCAAACTATAGGTCGCAAATACGAAGTTTTGATGAAATTTTTACATTGGCTTCTATCGATCATAGGATAAATGCTTTTGAAATTGGTGAAAATCGGTTAATGTTCGGAAATAGTCACCATACAAATGACAGCTATGAGATCGACCTAAATGGCCATTTGTCAGTAGTCCAAAAACAAACCCTATCGTACAATTCTTAGTCATAACCCCCATGTAAAGCAGATTCCCGATCTTTAATTAATCTATAAAAAAAAACACATAAATATATTTTCTCATATTTAGTTTGTACTACATATTATAGCCCAGCACTCGATTTTTGAGTGAAAATTCTAGAAAATATTATTTTATCATTCAATTTAAAAATTTATAAATATTTAAATGAGCCTAAGGGTATGCTAATCAATTTAAGCAATTCACATTTCAACACAGGCCGTGTCATATGCAATTTAAATCATTCTCATTAACAGGGCGTAACTAATTAATAGAAATATTTAATTTTATTTAATTTAATATATTTTTAAGACACGTTAAACATAAATTTTATCATTCTCGGTTTCTCCTCCATATAAACTATAACAAAGCCAATTTCCACACTCCTCCGTGCCCGCAAATTGCTTAAAAAGGGAACTAAAAATGTACCTTCACGAATTAATATAAATGCGTTTTTGAAAAATGTATGCGACCTTACCAATTACCAAGTATAGTCGGTAGTCGGATGCTAGTCTACAGATAGCATCCGATATGAACTTTTTCATATCCGAAGACAAAAAAAAATTAAACAAAATGCCAATCAAATTTGGTTTATGCTTATTTTCTATAGATAATTAATTGAACCTACGAGATAGGTTCTCTAAACGCATGTTATATGGTATCGTATAAACGGCTTAGACCGACTATAATTTTCTTATTTAAAATTCTTATAGCCAACAGTTTTTTTTCTTTGTTTTGTTTTTGGATTCATTAAAACATTAACAAAAATTTTCGATAAATGTTTAAATAAACATACTCATATCGCATTACACATTTTAGACTTTTTATTTAATTATCTGCAATACGTTTTTTTTATCAAATACCGTATAATAATATATTATTAAAAAACCACTTTATCTTAATGTGTATTTTTTATTTTATTTTATTAAATACTAGTATGACCTGTCGTGTTTCGTTACGTCTTGCCGAGAATTATTAACATGAACATATGTTTTAGTAATCAATTTTTCTACGAAGTTTGTCTTGTACAATTAAAGAATGTTATATTATTTATTTTATATTTGTTTATTTCAATGCTTGCTAAAATACATTTGTTTCTTCATTTGGTGCAAAATTTATCAAATTTATTGGTGTTTCGACTCTGGAGCAAGCTACATATAGCTGCCCGTGATAAAAACTTGGATTTTAGAAATTAATGCGGAAACACTTAATGATTGGCCTTGAATTTTGATTTTTTTTTTAGCGATTTTTGGTTTTGACGCTTTTTGTTTTTGTCGATGTTTTAATTTCGCCATTCCGCCCACAATTTTCATGCCTACTCACATTGGTAATTAATGTACTCTTATTTTTTTGTAATTCATTTTTAATTTATTTAATTTTACTAGTATAGTCCAGCGCTCGAAATTCGAGTGCAAATTCTAGGAAATATTATTTTTACATTCAATTTTTATCTTACAATGTTTTTTTAATCTATATATATAAAAAAATTTATGAATATTTAAATGAGCCTAAAGGTAAGTTAATCAATTTTAGCAATTAACACTTCTGCACAGAGCGTCTGATATATAATTTAAATCATTCGCATTAACAGGGCGTAACGAATTATTATAAATATTTTATTTTATTTAATTTAATTAATATATTTTTAAAACAAATTAAACATAAATTTTATCACTCTCAGCTTCTCCTCCATATAAACTATAACTATGCCAATTTTCACACTCCTACGTGCCCGCATATTGCTTAAAAAATAAATAAAAATTTACCTTCACGTATTAATATATAGATTGTAATTCTAACACAACAAGAATAAATTCTTAGATGTTACAGTGTATACGGCAGAAGAATTTAAGTTATAATTGATACAAAAGAATACAATTTCAAATTAATTTTTCATTAATTTATAAATACATAAGACTTTCCCTTTTATAGTACTCCAGTTATATGATATTATATATATACTTTGTATAGGCGGTAATACGCTCACTGCTCCGATCACGTCCGTTTTTTGTTCAAGTTATCACATGAGTTCACGCAAGGTCCCAAGGCTCTCATTATTGAAGTACTCCAGATATATGACAGTTAATATTAAATTCGCATTGAGAGTGCCACGCCCATTGGTCCGATCTTGCCCATTTTTTTGCACCACTACAAACATTATTAATAGATGACCGCAAACAAAGCTGTCTCTGTCATACTTCTCAATATATATGATATTAAAAACTCACTTTGTACGGGAGGTGCCACGCTCACTAAAAATATCAAAAAAATAATAATAATACCATAGTTCCTTCCAGGCACACAGTAAGACTCTGTGAAACTTTCAGCAATATCGGTCCATTGGTTAAGCCTCCTATAACATACGAAAAAGCAAACGTACCTACTTTCGCTTTTGCATATATAGATTAAGTTTTCTTTAAAAATGTATTGTCTTAACCACCTTGTGTAGGGTATTAGAAAATCCAACTTAACTGAACATTTTTAATGCTCTTACATACTTGTTTATATATAACACATTTCAATGAACTAAAACAAAAAAAAAAAATATCCAAAATATTACAAAGTTTCTTATACCATATCCAGTATGGACGACAAAGTAATTTCAACTTGTTTTTGCAACTTTTTTCATAAACTCCTATATCTAGAGTATAATGACCCGTTTTATGTTTTAAGTGGAATTGTAGGTGAAACTGCTACAAGTCTTACTCGTATGTTTAAATATGAGTCAACTTAAAATTGCCTACTACTGGCCTGGATAATATGGGTATTGGTATTTATGTTATTATATCTTCCTTTTGTACGATTTAGTTCAAACAATAGAAAACGGTTTTTTTTTTTTTATTAACTACAAAATTTTAGTTTGAGAGATTTTTGAATAATTATTTAGCAGCAGTTTTCAAAAAAAAAAAAAAAAAACGCCAAATTTGCTTAAGATTTTAAATATATAGGAAATTTAAAATTTTAACAAATGCATTGAAATTTTTTCTACAGCTGTTCCGTTGAACTATCAAACAATTTTGTCGAAATTATTAACATGACTTAATAAGCATTCCAATCAGCATAATTGAGTTACGTTTTGAAGTGGATTTGTAAATCCATAATGTTGTTGTGAACACAAATATGATCTGATTATTTCAGAGTTGAAACTAGCGACATCTGTCGTTTCATCCGTAAAACTTTTAAGGGAAGTGCTGGTAAAAGCTATAAAGTTCTTTACATATATAAGTAAATATAAAAATATCTAACTTAAGACATGTTTAATATTCGCCTCAATTTGTGTGAGGAATATCATAAAAAAAGCAAAAGATTTCGGTTATATGAATTTTTAGTTTCTCATACCGTTTGTAACGCATCGAAATATAAATTTCCGACCCCATGAAGCATATAAATTATTAATAATTAATAATTATTAATTAATACTTATAACAACTCGAGTCGATATAGCGATGTCGGTCTGTCCGTCCTTCTGTCTGTCTGTTGAAATTACGCTCATTCACAGAATCAACCATTTACCTGAGTAAACTTAGGACAGTATTATTTGTTATTATTTTGGGCAGATTGTTGCTAAAAATAGAATAAGTCGGACACCATGGTGCCAAGATATAAATAAAAATCGGGAGTTACCTCCAAAAAAAAGCCAAGCATTGAGTGTATATGTTGAAATAATTTAGTATTAAGTTTATCAAATTGTTTACTTTTTCAAATATTCTGTTAACATTTGTTATGAAAAGTTAAATAAGTGAATATATTAATGTAAAAGTAAAACCGAGATGGTGGGTATCAAAGATTTGGTACAGCCGAATTTATTTCTTTCACTTTTTTTCTTAAGTAATTATTATTTTAATTTGACCCTTAGTAAGATGTAACATTTTGAAAAACATAGGTTTTTAGTTAATTCAAGATTTTTCAACTATTTTCCATAGAAACTATATACAAAATCCTATCACTTAAATGTTGCATAAATGGTTTTTAGATGGCATTATGTAAAACATCTCCCGATATATTAGAATTTTAATTTTATTTAATAAATTATTTTCCATTTTTAAATGCTGTTTATGAAGATATTTAGATTTTTTTTAGAGCCAATTAACATATTCTAAACTCCATTTCGTATAAGTTCACGTTTAAGAAATTCTGAAGTGAAATTACTCAAAACATGGGCATTATGGACAATCGTTTTTTCATTTTCTCATGCACACTACCAACAAAGAATAAAAGTGTTGTGAATTTCGTTCGTTTGAGACAAGCTGCCTTACAAAATATATTAATATATTAGTAATGTGTTTTAACTAATTACTGAGTCACTGATATAATGGCTGATATTGTAACACTTTATTACTAAAAATTATTAGGAGCTAGGATATTTTAAATGTTGGTTTCCCTACCGGCGTAAACATTCATTTAGAAGAATTTATTGAAATTCCAATGTTTATGGAGTAAAAATTGGTCAAAAAAGGCTAAAACGGTAACTTTTAGGTCTTCTAAGCAATTGCTTCAAAGAACATGAAAAACTGTTATGAGGATGGAAACAAACATTCGCCACGAAGGAATTTTTTGCAAAAGGTACCATCTCTTAAAGAAAAGTACATTTTCATAAAAAATTATTTTTTCTTAAAAAATGTTTTTTATTTTTAATTTAATTTTCTTGCAAAAACTTACTTTTTTCTAAAAATATTAACGTGTCAATTTTCTTGAAAAAATTTATTTTTTTTAACAAAGTATCTTGTATTAAATATTAACTTTTTGAAATATAATTTCTTAAAGAAAGCATCCTTTCTAAAAAATGGAGGTTTTTTTTTAAAAAAGTATATTTTATAAAAAAACTATCTGTTTAAAAAATGTATTTTCTTCAAAATTTACCTCTTCTTCAAAAATTACCTTTTCTTAAAAAAGTACATTTTCTTAAAAAATAGCTTTTCTGAAAAGTTATCTTTTCTTAAAAAGTACATTTTCTTAAAAAAGTACCCTTCTTAAATAAGTATATTTTCTTAAAACAGTTAAATTTGTTCCAAAAAGTACCTGTTCTCTTTTAAAGAAACTTTTCTTTAAAAAGTGATTTTTTATACCTCATACCAGGATATAATGACTTTATGCTGATGTTTGTTACTACCAAAAATATTTGACATAGCCCCATCTTTTATTATACGGAACGAGTCAGAATCACGTTTTGAGTCGACTTAGAGATGTCCGCCTATCGGTCTTTACGTTCGTCTAGGTGTCAATGTAAACTTTGCAATCAAACTACAGGTCGCAAATATTTTGATGAAATGAAGCATATAAGCTATTGAAGACTATTGAAAGTGGTGGAAATCGACCCATGTTCAAATTATCATATATATCACGGTAAAATTGAATTTCTGTACGTTTATTACATTCATTTATCAATAATTCAAAAATAAACCCTTTAGGACAATTCTTAGTCATAGCCCCCGTATTAAGCTGACTGCCGGTCTTCACTTATATCTATTAAAAAACAAAAATATTTAACAGATTTTTCTCATATTTTGTACATATATGTTTTTGCAAAAAACAAGTAACCTTACCAAATTTGGTCAGGATCGGTACACATCTCGACCTAGTCCACATATAAATATAGCATCAGATATGAATTGTTCCATATCCGAAGGCAACAAAATTAATAACAATGCCACTCAAATTTGGATTATGTGTATTTTCTATATCTTTATTAGTTGGACCAAATAGATGGGGTTTCTTAACGCATGGTATAGGATATAGTATTGTCGGACTAGACCGACTATAATATTCTTACTTGTTTTAAATTACATTTTCTTAAAAATAGTACCTTTTCTTAAAAAGAAACTTTTTTTTCAAAAGTACATCTTAAAGAAATAAAATTTCTTAAAAAAGAATATTTTTTTAAAATAGTTAATTTTATTAAAACAAGTACCTTTTCTTTAAAAGCACCGTTCCTTTGAAAGTATCTTAAAAATGGGAATTTTGTTATAAAATTAAATTTTCTTAAATAATTCTTTACAAATTAAATTTTTAAAAAAAAAATTATTTTTTAACAAAGCACCTTTTATTAAACATTAACATTTTTACGAATATAATTTCTTAAAAAAAGTATACTTTCTTAAATAGGTATATATTCCTTAAAAAAAAATACCTCTTTAAACAAGTGAATTTTCTTCAAAAAGTACTTTTTATTAAAAAAACCCTTTTCTGAAAAAGTACCTTTTCTTAAAAAGCACTTTTTCTTAAAAGATTATATATTCGTAAAAAAGTGCCTTTTCCTAAAAAGTACATTTTCTCAAAAAGTGCCTTCTATTAAAAAAATGATTTTTTGAAATTATTACATTTTCTTAAAAGCTGTACCTTTTCTTAAAAAATAAACTTTCACTTCTCCTTAAAAACGTATTTTTCCTTAAAAGTTATCTATAATATTAAGATGCTAGGCGATTTCTTGTGACCGATGTTTTGTTCTACCGTTTTATCCCGATTTTGACCAAACGCATACTATTTGAAAGGCATTTCTCTTTAGCCATTTTGCAGATTTACAGATTTTAAATTTTTCCTTTGTTTTGAGTAATTTGCATTTAAAGTTGCTACTAACACATGCATTAAATTATTTATTGCTATGTGTGTGTTTATTAAATTTGTTAATAAGTTTGTTATCTTCATTCACAATAATAATAAACCAAAATAATGTTGGTTTGTGAATTGACGAAGTTGAAAAATAAAGTTGCCTAGAAATTCCACTCGGATTTCGGGAGAATCTGCTAGTATTTTATTAAAACAAGTAAATTTAAAAATTAAAATCAAAAAAAATTTACTTTTCTTTGAAAAATGTCATTTCTTTACAAAGTAAATTTAAATTAAGTACATTTTATTAACCTTTAACTGTAGAGGTGGTAGTAAAATGTCCCCTCTCTTTAAATTTTGTGTACAAAAAAGGAAGGGTTGTGAAATAAAGTGCTATGTTGAAGTTAATATAACAAAAAAATTATTTTTTTATTGTTTTACATTAAAAATGTAGTAGCTTAACTTAAAAAAATCAATAATTGTGAAGAAACATTTTTTAATAATAAGTTTTAGTAAAATAAAAGGGGGTGGAATTAAGCACCACGTCACTAACTACGTCCCAAAATTTCACGTCCATAGTTAAAGGTTAAACATTATATTTCTTTCAAGTATAATTTCTTAAAAAAGTACATTTTCTTAAAAAACTACCTTTTTAAAAAAGTGAATTTTCTTCAAAGAGTACAGTTTTACAATAAGTACCTTTTTCTTAAAAAAAGCATTCTTTCTTAAAAGAGTACAATTCCTAAAAAGCTCCTTTTTGAAAAGTATCTTTTCTTTAGAAAAATAGCTTTCTCATATAAGTAATTTTTTTTTTTAAATTGATTTTTCCTAAGCAAATAAAATTTATTCTAAAAATAAAATTTCTTTAAAAAGTACCTTTTCTTAGCTTCTTGAAGAGGTATATTTAGTCAAAAAAGTACTCTTTCTTGAAAATTTACCATTTATTGCAAAGCAATTTTTCTTAAAAAGTTAAATTTTCTTTAGAAAGAGTAAGTTTTCTTAAAAAATTTACTTGTATTTAAAAGGTACCTCTTCTTAAAAAGTACCTTTTATAAAAAATGTATAATTTTTTACATCAGTACGTTTTCATAAATATAATTTTTTTAAGTACAATTTCTTAAAAAACGATCCTGTCTTATAAACGCACTCTTTAAAAGTTTACATTTTCTTAAATAGAACCTTTTCTTAACAATGTATATTTTATTAGAAGAAAGTACCTTTTTTGTTAAAAAGTTAACTTTTCCTTAAAAAGTAAATTTTATTAAAAAAATAAATGTTTCTTAAAACATTACCTTTTCTCAAAATGGTAACTTTTTCTTAAAAAAGATCCCTTTATTAAAATAGTACCTTTCTTAAAAAAGACGTTTTGTTAAAAAATTAAATCTTCTTAAAGAAATACCATTTCTTAACTAATACTTGTTTTTACAAGTAAATTTCCGTAAAAGAGTACCTTTTCTTAAAAAATTATCTTTCATTAAAAAGTTACCTATTCTCAAAAAAGTAATGTTTCCTCAACAACTGCCCTTTCTTCAAAATTTAACTTCAAAAAAAAGTTGTTCTTAAAAAATATCTTTTCTTAAAAAAGTAGCCGTCTTATACATATAAGTATATTTTTTTACAAAATTTCCTTTTTTTAAAAAACGTGCCTTTTCTTAAATAATAACATTTTCTTAAAAATTGCCATTTCTTAAAAAAGTAAATTCTCTTCCAGAAAAAATTTTCTTCAAGAATTACCTTTTCTTAAAAAATGATCTTTCCTTAAAAAGTACCTCATCTTAAGAAGTACCTTTTCTTTAAAAATGTAAATTTAAAAAAAAATACGTTTTTTAGAAACGTACATTTTCTTTAAAAATGTATATATTCCTAAATAATTACTTTTTTAAAAAAATTACGTTTTCTTAAAAAATTTAATTTATTTCAAAAAGTGCCTTTTTAAAAAAGTGCCTTTTTAACCTTTCTAAAAAAAATACTGTTTCTTCGACAATTGCCCTTTCTGCAAAATTTAATTTTTTTAAAAAGTGCCTTTTTAAAGTACTTCTTCGTAGAATGGTACTGTCGCTTCTTAATTTCTTAAAAAATATTTCTTTCTTAAAAACTAAATTTTCTTATAAACAAATTAATTCTTTTTTAAGAATTAAAATTGAAAAGCACCTCTCCTTAAAAATTTACATATTTTTAGAAATTAAAATCTTCTAACAGGTACCATTACTTAACCATTTTTTTTTTTTTTTGTTAGACAGGTAGTTTTAAAAAAAAGTATCTCTTCTAAAAAACTACAATTTAAAAAAGTAAGTTTTCTTAAAAAGTTCCTATTATTATAAGTAAATATAAACAAGTAAGAAAATTATAGTCGGTCTAGACCGACTATACGATACCCTATACCACGCGTTTAGAGACCACATTTCTTAGGCCCAACTAATTGGTTATAGAAAGTAAGCATAAACCAATTTCGAGTGGCATTTTTATTAATTTTTTTGGCTGCAGATATGAAAAAGTTCATATCGGATGCTATGTCTATATGGGGACTAGGTCCAAAAATGGACCGATCCTGACCATGGTTGGTAAAGTCTCTTGTATTTTGCGAAAATATATACAAACAAAATTTGAGATGAATCAGTGCAATATTTTTGTTTTTTGATAGATTTAACCCTCCGTTTGACTATGTAGTCTGGCCAGACAAAATGGTTCTTTTTATCCTAATAACTTTTTTTCTATGCGCTCAATCGGGAAACCCTTTCATGACTTTTCAAATAAAGAGTCGCTCGATACAATAAAAACAAATTTAAATAATTTTGTAACTGTTGGTAGAACAAACTTTTGCTTCAAAACGTCGTATTTGAACTGTGTCGTCTGGACAGACGAAAGAACATTTCTGAGAAAGAAGTACTTTTTCAAAATAAAATTGCTGTAGTTGGCCATGATTTATTTCAATATTTGAACTACGATAAAATTGAATTTGTGAATTCAAGCATAAATTTGAAACCATTTCACACTATTGAAATTAAAATTGCTGTAGTTGGCCATGATTTCAATATTTGAACTATGAAAGAACTGAATTCTGTGAATTCAAAAATACTTTTGAAATCATGGTACACTATTGAAATTTTATTTTTTCGTGATTTGAAATATCTTTCTTTGAAGAACAAGCTTGTCTGTAATAGTCGGTGTTTGAAATTCGAGCAGTGAACATCAACATTTCGTGTGATTTTGTGGTTAATTTTGATTTGCCGGTTTTTTCTACTTTTGTTCGGCTAATAGCTTTGTTTTATTTGTGGTGAAAATGGATTTATTTCTTACCGATGATGAAGTTGTCGATATGGTTGTCCGGCGGTCCACACGGTACAATCAATTATCAGCAGAGGCTAGGCAAGAGCTAGGTGAAAGATTTGCCAACATTATGTGTAACAGTGATGATGAGGAAGATTTTTTTGATGGTAGTGATGACGATGATTTGAACTATATATACCACACGAAAATGCATCCGATGTGGAAACTGAGCTCGTGGTTGAAAATGACACTCGCGAGGAATATGATGAAGATAAATTGGAAGTGGAAAATCCTGTACAAGAAAATTTATTTTCTACAATGGTAGGTGTTACTGAAATGCAAGGTGGTAGATTCTACACATCGCGAGATAACACACAGTGGTTTATCGATCCTATGCCGGCTGTCGGTCGTATACGAAAGCATAACGTTCTTCGTACTAGACGTCATGGCCCTATCGCTGGTACTGTTGCTAATCCTATGGCCATTTTTAGATCGATAATGACCCCAGAAATTGTTTCAATTATTGTTCGAGAGACCAACCGCAAAGCTAGTGAGACTACTGCCAAATGGAATGCGGCTAATCCGAGCCGAATTCAGACATGGACGCCCACTAACATAAATGAAATGTATGCATATTTTGGTTTGCTACTATTTGCTGGTGTTTTCGGCTCAAATAAACAACCAATAAAGGAATTGTGGGCTTCGTACAATCATGCGATCTATAGAGGCACTACGTCAATGAAACGTTTCATACATATCACGAGATATATACGTTTTCACAACAGTGCGACTCGTGAAGAACGTCTATTGACTAGCAAATATGCGCACATAGACGATATTTGGATGATGGTAATGGCTAACCTTGAGCGTGTGTACATACCACATGACAATGTCACAGTGGACGAACAATTATTCCCTTTCCGTGGCCGAACCAGATTTACGCAGTACATTCCGTCCAAACCAGCGAAATATGGGATTAAAGTCTGGTGGATTTGCGATGCGAAATCCCACTTTCCGTTGAAAGGGATAATTTACACAGGCAAATTGGAAGGTGCAGAACGCGAAACAAAACAAGGTGAAAATGTCGTCATGAAGTTGGTCTCGAAATATCACCACACTGGACGTACTGTCTACACCGATAATTTTTTTACCACCTTGCCTTTGGCTTCACATCTCATGTCAGTTGGATTACCACTTGTTGGAACTGTTCGAGCCAACAAACGATTTATTCCTGATGAATTGCGTCATGGTAAAACCAACACCCGCGAATTGTATAGCACATTATTTTGTTATAACAATGCTGCTTCTTTGTGTTCGTATGCTGCCAAGAAGAAAAAGGTGGTATTGTTACTCTCGACCGAGCATTATTCCAATACCGTTGATAACACAAAAAATACAGCTAAGCCTCAGCAAATTTTGGATTATAATAAAAACAAAGCCGGTGCAGATACCATGGATCAAATGGTAACGGGTTATACGTGCAAACGTTCAACCAGGCGTTGGTCGTTGGCTATGTTTTCCAATCTGCTCGACATATCCGGTTTAGCTTCGTTTATCATTCACGATGAGTTGGAACCAAAAAAGAAGAGTGACAAACGACGTAGTTTTATTATTGAATTATGCACGCAGCTGGTGTTGCCCCAAATGCAAGAGAGAGCTAAAAATCCAAACATTACTCGATTTCCCAATATTCAAGAAGCCTTGAAAATTTATGGAGCTGTATGTATATGTATATGTATAATTCATTCATACACAAATATTAAACTTTTTTCTTGTCTTAATATCATTTCAGATGACACCAATAGCCACTCTGGTACCCCCACAAGTATATAGGCCTGGTTCATGCGCTATGTGTCTTTGCGAAACTCGCAAGCATCGAAAAACCCGCTTCCGTTGCCAACAATGTGACGACCCCGTTTGCCTTACACACGCAAATGTGCAACACAAGTGTCACAAATGCATTCAAAATGTACACAACAGCAACATACAAAACCAAATTACATAAGTACATACACTATATATTAAAATAAACAAAACTGTTCCTTATAAAATAATAAATTAAAACAAAATTTAACTTAAGTAGAAAATAAAAAAAAATATTGTTTTTTTGCACTGTATTTTCTATGTAACATAGTAAATATTGCTCAAACATATACAGAATACATATATATACTTATTCTCATTATAAACATTAACAAAATGACCATAACTACCGCGTGTTCACCTGTAATTGTGCAATAAAAGTTTTCGTCTGGCCAGACGACAAAGTCTGTAACTGCCCATTCGAGTTACTGCCCATCGGAGGGTTAAGTGAAGATCGGGAAACAGCTCTATATGGGGCCTATGGCTAGGAGTTGTCCCATAGGGATCTTTTTTGGACTATTCATTAATGGATGTAATAAAGACATACAAACCTAATTTGACTAAGATCTATACGACAATTTGGATCTTATGTCAATTTATGTCATTTTATAGGGGTCATTTGTATGGGGGCTAGGTCGGAACATGGACCGATTCTCACCAGTTTTAATAGCGTTCATCCCATGGCCGGTGAAAGCTTACGTACCAAATTTCATCAAGATATATTCATATTTGCGACCTGTAGTTTGATTAAAAGCTTTACATGGACACACAGACGGACGGACGGACATTGTTAAATCAACTCAAAAAGTGATTCTGATTCGATCGGTATAATTAAAGTCTAGGTCAAATATTTTTGGTTGTTACAAACAGCAGCACAAAGTCATTATACCCAAACCACATAGCAGTATAGAGTATAAAAACGTACTTTCTCTTAATAAAGTAACTTTTCTTAAAAAAGAATCTCTTCTGAAGAAATTGTCTCTTCTTTAAAAAGTACCTTTTCTTAACAAAATACTTTTTGCAAAAGAGTACATTAAAAAAAAATTTCTTTACTTAAACTCTTTGTTTATTATGATTTGTATCTACATTTGACAAATTTTCGTGGCATTGTGAGCCTTAAATGGAACCAAAATTATCTATAGATTGCTCATATAATTTGTTGATCTCTTCGCAGCACTGACATACTAGGAAACGCATTATCGATCCACCCTAATCGCTATACACTGAGCTTGGCCATTTGTTACCTCCGTTTTTTAAGTTTGTTTTTTATAGTAGAAAACTCTCTTACAAACCACACATTAAAAAAAATTACAAAAGCTGCTCTAATTACACTTGAATTTACAAGAAATTTGAGATGCAGTTACCCGTTCGAATATAATATTAATAAACAAAATTACACACGTTGTTCATGTTACAGTGTCAATCATGATGTAAATAAAACTAGAGCAAAAATTTTATAAATATTAAAAAGTAAAACAAAATAAAAACGGCAGATATGGCAAAAAGCTTAAAGAAAAATGTTGTAGTATTTTTCTTGCTTTTTGAAATATAAAATGTGGATGAAATTTAATACAAATATTTGGCAATATTTCTAATGCATTATTTTACCTATTTAAAGTTATCTAACTTTTAAACACAATATATCAGGAAACATCTTAAATTACATTTTACCATCTAGGTTACGCATACCAAACGCGGCACCCTTACGGTAATACAATCTTTTAATTAGATGTTTTATGTTGTTGTTGTTATTATTATTATTACTGTTATTTTCATAACAAAGTTTGTAACTCGTATAGTATTAATTACAAGACATTGCCCAATTTGATTTGCAATAACTACATAAAAGAAACTAAACGCTTCAAGATGTAATTTGTAAAAGTAATAAGAAACAATATATTTGCGATTAATTAAAATTGAAAAATTGTTGCTAAATTCCTTCCTCACAAACAGTTTTCTTTTTGTCCAAAAAAAAATATAGTTAAACTTGTTATATATATCAAAAAATCCATAATATTTAAATGGGAAGAAATTAATCATCGAAGAGAAATATCTCTTAAAAAAAGTTCAAAATTTTTTTATATAGTTCCAATCATCACATCACTCCTTGATTTCTGAATGATAAGGTGGTCAAAATTAACAAAAAAAAGGAAGGGGCAAAAGGTGTCTTTTTCATCTTAATAAAGGAGTTCCACCATACGAAAAAAAATTTTTTTTTAAACAAAAACAAATTAGACTGGCATTGTTATTAACTTTTTTTCTTCTTTGTATAGGAAAAAGTTCATATCGGATGCTATATTTTTATGGGGACTAGGTCGAAAAATGGACCGATCCTGACCATATTTTGCAAAAACATATACAAACCAAATTTGAGGAAAAGCTGTGGAATATTTTTTTGATAGATTGCTATGTACATAAGAAAGGGTATTTCTTTATGTATCAAATGTACATCTAAGCAAAATAGTGATTTTGAGGACACAG
Source organism: Cordilura impudica (assembly GCA_963682025.1). Taxonomy (NCBI): domain Eukaryota; kingdom Metazoa; phylum Arthropoda; class Insecta; order Diptera; family Scathophagidae; genus Cordilura; species Cordilura impudica. Next base: position 284,961,273 of record OY821518.1, read on the forward strand.
ATAATATAGAGCATCTAAATTTAGTTGAGTAACTATTTATCGTGATAAACAATGAAGGTAAAAAATTGCTTGTAGGGAGTGTTTATAGGCCTAATAAAAATATTTGTACTTCGAACTCTGGAAATTTCAATTCAAATATGTTGGTAGATAGTAGTTTTTCTGATGACTGTGCATCGCTTGGTTTAATATCCTACACAATTCACTGCAACTAATAATGCGCTTTTGGATTTGTTTCTCGTGAGTAATGAAATTAATATATTTATTAATCTATGATCAATTGTTTGCGTTAAGTTTCTCCAAACATGATCTCATTTTCATGACTTACAATTTCCAACTTGTTATACCAGTTGAGAGGATTAATATTCGAGACTTCAAAAAGATAAATTTTAGATTCCTCGAGGAAGAATTTTTTAAAACTAATTGGAATGTTTTGTACCGTTTGAACTCTGTAGATGAACAACTCTTTTTTTCTAGAGCAAAACCTAAATTATCTGTTTGATCTAACTGTACCAATTAAAACGAAAATTATTAGTAATAAACAAAAACCCTGGCTTTCATCTGAAATTAAAGATTATATTAATCAAAGGGATTTTACGTATGCACGTTGGAAAAGATTTAAAACAACAACATTACATGAGGATTATCTGACTGCTAAGAGAAACACAAATAAAACAAGTAAGAAAATTATAGTCGGTCTAGACCGACCATAGGATACCCTATACCATGCGTTTAGAGACCCTACCCCATAGGCCCAACTAACAGGACATAGAAAATAAGCATAAACCAAATTTGAGTGGGATTTTTATAAATTTTTTTTTCTGCAGATATGAAAAAGTTCATATCAGATGCTATATCTATAAGGGGACTAGGCCCAAAAATGGACCGATCCTGACCATGTTTGGTAAGGTCTCTTTTATTTTGCAAAAATATATACAAACAAAATTTGAGAAGAATCAGTGCAATATTTTTGTTTTTTGATAGATTTAAGTGAAGGTCGGGAAGCAGCTCTATATGGGGCCTATGACTAAGAGTTGCCCCATAGGGATCATTTTGGACTACCGATTAATGGATGTAATAAATACATACAAACCCAATTTGACTAAGGTTTATATGATAATTTGTATCTTATGGCAATTTAAGTCGATTTCATAGGGGTCATTTGTATGGGGGCTAGGTCTGAACATTGACCGATTCTCACCAATTTCAATAGCGTTCATCCCATGGCCGATGAAAGCTTATATGCCAAATTTCATCAAAATATATTCATATTTGCGACCTGCAGTTTGATTAAAAACTTTACATGGACACACAGACGACGGACGGACGGACGGACGGACGGACATCGTTAAATCGAATCAGGTAGTGATTCTGATTCGATCGGTATAATTAAAGATGGGTCTAGGTCAAATATTTTTGGTAGTTACAAACAGCAGCACAAAGTCATTATACCCAAACCACATAGTGGTATAGGGTATAATGATTTAAAAGGCCAAATCCGATTTTTATGCTGAAAAGTTTTCTTCCGCCATTGGCTCCAAAAAAACATTGCAAACGATAAGCGAAGTAGGTATCGGTATATCTACGAATCGAGAACCATGTTCGATTGATGCCGGTACAATTAATACAAAGCTTTTAAGTGTTCTTATGGTTCAAGCAGATAAAGATTATTATATCAATAACCATTCGAATAACAATTCTGAATCTTTTTTTCTTTTGCTGCAGTAAACCAATGTGACGTTTTATCTAGTTTATTGTCTATAAAATCGAACTCTATAGGAGTGGACGGGGTTAAGCCAAAGTTTCTTCAGATTCTTTTACCTCAGCTATTAACAATTATAACATATTTTTTAAACAAAATATTAACTTCAAGCTACTTCCCATCGAATTGTAAAATAGCTAAAATCATTCCAATACCCAAAGCTGGTTCCGATTTTAGACCAATAGCTGTTCCTCCATTTCTCTCTAAAGTATTCGAACGTATTATGCATAATCAAATGAATTGTTTCTTGGATAACAATAAATTGCTAACAGACCGTCAATCTGGGTTCAGAAGGAAACACAGTTGCATAACAGCCTTAGTTGATGTTACAGAGAAAAGTAGGGAGAAACTTAATGATGGCAAGACTACATTTTTAATACTATTAGATCATTCAGAAGCGTTTGATACCGTGGATTATAACATTCTTTGTTACAAACTTTATAATTTTTTTAATTTTTCTTCGACCGCTACTCAGTTATTGTCAACATACTTACGTGACATGTACCAGTATGTTCAAACTGGAATCCAAAAGTCAAAGACACTGCTTGTAGCAAGGGGTGTACCTCAGGGGTCCATTGTTGGGCCACTTTTATTCTCACTGTACTCGAATGACCTCCCAGTTATTATAACAATTTGTAATGTAATAATGTACGCGGATGACGTTCCACTTTATACCAGTTGTAGTAATGCCCTAATCGACCAGTGTATCTCTATTAATCAGCAACTCCATCGTATTTATACTTAGGTAACGGCAAATGGTTTAGGGATAAATCCGAAAAATTCTAAATGCATTGCAATTGAAAAGCGACTTGCCAAACTAAATATCATACCAAATAAATATTTATAAATAATCAGAAAATTGAAATAGTAAAATCTTCTAAAAACCTACGTATATTTTTTAATGACACACTTACTTGGTCGAACCACATTAACTATGCTTGTGGCCGTACTTTCTCTATGACTAGAACACTTTGGCAAATCTAGCATTGTACACCTGTGAAAATAAGAATCCTACTTGCCAAAACTTATGTGATGCCCGTTTTACTGTATGGTTGTGAGCTATTTGCTAAATGTGATACAATTAGTAAGAGGAAATTGAACTTTGCATTTAACTATATAATCCCATACGCGTATGGACTTAGTAAGCGTTCTAGTGTATCTTTGTTTTCATCTCAGCTATATGGCGTTTCTTTATATGGTGTTCACACTACGATATTTTGAGGTGTTTTAGCTCATGTTTTGCAAAACAAAACACAGTCGTTCACACTTGATTTAGTATGTTTAAGTTAAACTTTTCAGCAAATTGAACAGCTGTTTCCAAAATAAAAAACAATTGAAAAGTTATAAAATTTTGAAAATTGATAAAAAATAATATCATTAAATTGGCGGCCAACTACTTAAATTATATTAATGATGAAATTATCAATATAGATGCGTTATTTTCATTTTTGTATTGTATTTTGTATTGTATTTTTTTGATTGTAATGCCACTTTAATAGTAATAAAAAAAAAACAAGGATGCCAACTTGGCAAACATGAGTAATATTGCACTCAACATGCGCAAATTTAAATACAACTCTGTCATATTTTCGGTTTTTGAGGTGTTTAAGATTTAAACATCTCAATTGAGATGTTTAGCCAACGAAAAAATGTATGGGAAAACATCTCAATTTGACTTGTTTATCACATAAACACTAAACACTTCGCTAAACACTTAAGTGTGAACGCCATATTAGAAAATCTTTTAAACATAAGAGTTTTAGTTTTTTATACCCTATACCACTATGTGGTTTGGGTATAATGACTTTGTGCTGCTGTTTGTAACAACCAAAAATATTTGACCTACACCCATCTTTAATTATACCGATCGAATCAGAATCACTATCTGATCCGATTTAACGATGTCCGTCCGTCCGTCCGTCTGTGTGTCCATGTAAAGCTTGTAATCAATCTGCAGGCCGCAAATATGAATATATTTTGATGAAATTTGGTATTTAATCTTCTATCGGCCATGGGATGAACGCTATTGAAATTGGTGAGAATCGGTCCATGTTCAGACCTAGCCCCATACAAATGACTCCTATGAAATCAACATATATTGCCATAAGATTCAAATTATCATATAGATCTCAGTCAAATTGGGTTTGTATGTATATATTATATCCATTAATCAGTATATTACATCCATTAATCATATAGAGCTGCTTCCCGATCTTCACTTAAATCTATCAAAAAACAAAAATATTGCACTGATTCCTCTCAAATTTTGTTTGCATATATTTTTGCAAAATACGAGAGACTTTACCAGACATGGTCAGGATCGGTCCATTTTTGGGCCTGGTCCCAAACGGTTTATTTTTGGACTATTGATTAGTGGATGCAATTGACATAAGTACGCAGACCCAATTTTATCGAGATGTATATGAGAATTTGGATATTATGACCATTCAAATCAATCTCATAGGGATCATTTGTATTGGGCCTTGGTCTGAACATGCACCCATTCTCACCAATATCAACATCGTTTATCCTCTGGCCGGTAGAGTCACATATATGAAATTTCGTCAAAATATGTTCATATCTGCGATCTGTAGTTTGGACACACGGACAGACGGACGGACTGACATCGCTAAATCGACACAGAAAGTAATTCTGTATCGTTCGGTATAATAAAATAACTTTGGTAGTTACAAACATTAGCACAAAGTCATTATGCCATAACCATATAGTGGTAAAGGGTATAGAAAGTACAATTTCTTAAAAAGTTCTTTTCCAAAAAAAAAAATTTCTGTTAAAAAAGTACCTTTTCTTACAAAAGAACCTTTCCTAAAAAAAATTCCCCTCATCCAATTGATCTGAAACTTGGCCCATAGTCTTGTTATGACTATAGATTAATTTTAGGGTAGTCACGCACAGTCACACATAGTCGCGCACAGTCACGTAGTGCATTAAAACCCATTTCCCCTTATCCGATCGATCTGTTAACTTTGACATAGTCAGGCATAGTCGCTCATAGTCACGGAGAGATTTAAACTCATATACATAAGGAAAGAAAGAGTTGTAATATAAACTTTTTTATGGGTTCGATTATTTAAAGTACCGTTTTTAAAAAAGTACCATTTTAGAATGATCCATTTAAAAAAAATACCTTTTCTAAAAAAAGTTCTTTGTTAAAAACAGAACATTTCTTAAAAAATAACCTTTCCTTAAAACAGTAACACTTGTTAAAAACTACCCACCCTTCTAAAAAATTTACACTCTTTAAAAAAGAGAGGCTTTTGTAAAAAAAAATTCTTTTTGTTAAAAAATTGCTATTCTTCAAAAATCAAAAGGTATTCAAAAAATATCCCTTTTTATAAAGCAATTTTCTTAAAAAATACCGCAACCGTGGACTTCTTTTTGTGTCTGAGTTTCACCGCTATTTTAAAAGAATTTATAAGTTGAATCGGTTCACTGACATGAACAAAATTTTATTATCAAATCTTTATATTACATTTTTATCTAAGGTATATGGAGCCATAACCGCCAAAATATCTTAACCGACATAAAAATCGATTTCCGTTTTTTTGGTGATTTGCATCATCTATCAAAAATTCATCGGTGTTTGAAATACCGTTATGAATTTACAGCAAAAAGAATTTAGGTTAAGTGCACATAGCGTGTTGTTTAAATTTTTCACGATAGCGAAGTGTCGCTTAAGATGAAATTGTCTTTAACAAAACATTAAAAGTGATTACAGTAATATCACAATAATATTACAAATAAATATCAAATTCCAGTTTTATAATTGTTTTATAAATGTCAAAAGTAAGTAAGTGTGTGTATTGTTTTTAGTGCAATATAAAAAATTTGGTTTTAGTATTCAAGTCAAAATGCCCTCGTTCCATACAGCGATTCTGATGATTCTTCTAATGAATTTCATAATAATACAAATACTGAATAAGAGGCTATAAAAAAACAAAAGTTATTACCTAAGAGGCTGCAAACACTGAAAAACCGCGATATTACTGTTCAGCGTAATCCCCGAAAAAAAAAAATGTTCAAACCCATATGGCGAAAATCTCACCGAGTCAGATCGATTATTACCTAAGAGGCTGCAAACACTGAAAAACCGCGATATTACTGTTCAGCGTAATCCCTGTAAAAAAAATGTTCAAACCCATATGGCGAAAAGCTCACCGAGTCAGATCGATTACAAATAAATGAACATTTTTGGGGATTTGACAACAAAATTAGACAGAAAGACTGGTTGGTATCAAGCGAATGAGCATTCGAAGACGAAGTGGATATGGCAATAAAAGGCAGTATATCTATAATTATTTTATTACTTGTAATAATACTAGCTACAAAGTGTGCCATTACTGTCGCAATAAAAGCATTAAGTTATATCTACCTCAAGAGTTTCGCAATATAAAACAAGTAAGAAAATTATAGTCGGTCTAGACCGACTATACGATACCCTATACCATGCGTTTAGAGACCCTATCTCTTAGGCCCAACTAACTGGACATAGAAAATAAGCAAAAACCAAATTTGAGTGGGATTTTTATTAATTTTTTTGGCTGCAGATATGAAAAAGTTCATATCGGATGCTATATCTATATAGGGACTTGGTCCAAAAATGGACCGATCCTGATCATGTTTGGTAAAGTCTCTTGTATTTTGCAAAAATATATACAAACAAAATCTGAGAAGAATCAGTGCAATATTTTTGTTTTTTGATAGATTTAAGTGAAGATCGGGAAGCAGCTCTATATGGGGCCTATGACTAAGAGTTATCCGATAGGGATCATTTTTGGACTACTGATTAATGGATGTAATAAATACATACAAACCCAATTTGACTAAGATTTGTATGATAATTTGGATCTTATGGCAATACATATATGTTGATTTCATAGGGGTCATTTGTATGGGGGCTAGGTCTGAACATGGACCGATTCATCCCATGGCCGATAAAAGATCAAATACCAAATTTTATCAAAATATATTCATATTTGCGACCTGCAGTTTGATTACAAGCTTTACATGGAAACACAGACGGGCGGACGGACGGACGGACGGACATTGTTAAATCAACTCAGAAAGTGATTCTGATTCGATCAATATAATTAAAGATGGGTCTAGGTCAAATATTTTTGGTTGTTACAAACAGCAGCACAAAGTCATTATACCCAAACCACATAGTGGTATAGGGTATAAAGACTATATCAATGCTATATTGACCATTTGAAAACTATAAGCAAGGTATCTTCTCAGTTGTCTTTAAGAGTTTTTCGTAGCGTTTTTAAAAACAACTTTCAGATTGGATTCCACTTGCCCAAAAAAGAAAAAAAATAACGTATTTGTTACCTGGGCATACTGTTATGCCCGTTGACTCCATTCATAGCACTATTGAATTATTTATTCAGAATAGAACTGTTTGGACCAAGTGAATGGTGTACAATAATATCCAATGCGTGAACTAATCCATTAGGTTAAAATTGCATTGTAATGAATCATTTTGGTTTCAAAGATTGGGAGACATTTACGCAGGCGATGTTTCCCAACTGAATGAAAATATTGTTTTCAAATTTACGTTCTGCCTCAGTTGAAAAAAATAACCCTATTATTATACTAAAATATGGATATTTTGATCTTTTTCAAGTAAAAGAATTTGATAATATATCATAATATTTAAAAAATTTCTACAACAAAATACAACGACTTAAAAACGCTTTGCAATAAAAATACTATTCCCGAAAAATTCCACGACGAATTTTTAAATCTGAAATGTAATCAATCGGTCACAGATTCACTACCTGAAACCGACCAAGAATTAATGTGTTTTTATACCCTATACCACTATGTGGTTTGAGTATAATGACTTTGTGCTGCAGTTTGTAACTACCAAAAATATTTGACCTAGACCCATCTTTTATTATACCGATCGAATCAGAATCACTATCTGATTCGATTTAACGATGTCCGTCCGTCCGTCCATCTGTGTTTCCATGTAAAACTTGTAATCAAACTGCAGGTCGCAAATATGAATATATTTTTTTGATGAAATTTGGTATTTGATCCTTTATCGGCCATGAGATGAACGCTATTGAAATTTGTGTGAATCGGTCCATGTTCAGACCTAGCCCCCGTACAAATGACCCTTATGAAATCAACATATATTGCCATAAGATCCAAATTATCATACAAATCTTAGTCAAATTGGGTTTGTATGTATATATTACATCCATTAATCAGTAGTCCAAAAAGGATCCCTATTGGACAACTCATAGTCATAGGCCCCATATACAGCTGCTTCCCGATCTTCACTTAAATCTATCAAAAAAAAAAAATATTTCACAGATTTTTCACAAATTTGGTTTGTATATATTTTTTCAAAGTATAAGTGACTTTATCAAATATGGTCAGGATCGGTCCATTTTTCGACCTAGTCCCCAATAAATATAGTATCCGATATATGAACTTTTTCATATTTGCAGCGAAAAAAATTAATAAAAATGCCACCAAATTTGGTTTATTCTTATTTGCTATATGCAATTAGTTGGACCGAAGAGATAGGGTCTCTTAACCATGGTATAGGGTATCGTACAGTCGGGCTAGACCGACTATAATTTGCTTACTTGTTTTAGTTTATTTCTATTCAATGTTACATGGTCATCAAAACCTTTAAATTAATTTTTAAAAACATTAAAAGTAATTTTTGTAGACAAATAAGATTTTGGAAAAATAAAAGATGAAAACAGAACTTGTTCCTTTTATATAATTTTATCTTAACCACCACAACTGTAATCAGTTGGTTGTCAGCATGACAGCGAAAAAAGCTTAAGTGACATAAACAACCGTTATGTCGTAGATATATAAACAAAACTACTTGCATCACATATATCTGACGAAAAAAATTCAATATACTCAATACTTACTCGAAAAGAGAAGATAATTAAAAAAAACCTTCTCCTGTAAAGTATTATTTTTGTTGTTTAAGATATTTTAGTAGTTATGGCTCGATATGATCTTAACTTTATGATAAAATTTTTATTTAATATCCATCCTTTAAAAATGCAAATATTTCCCTGGCCATACTTCCCAGTTATATAAAGAAAATGTTTGGATTTATTTTAATACTTGAATATACATTAACACATATGTAATAGGATTTAACTGGTTCTTCATGAAGACTTTTGTTTTTACCAAAACTAAATAAACTACGTTAATGCGTTTTTTTTTTTCAAATAAAATAAATAAATATGAAAAATTTATGTCATGGTGTCAGTCATAGAAAAAATTCACATTTTTTCCATCATCTATATCGTTGAACATCATAAACAAACGAAGTTTAAAATAGATTTTGTGCGTATAAATTAATAGTGTGTTTATAAAAAAGTGAATGCAACTTAGGGTGGCATTCTGTTTAATAATAATGCAATTTCAAAAGGAATAAAAACAATGGTAATTTCCACTATGGAATGAAGTTGAATTTCTAAAAATTAAAAAAAAAATATTTCAACCATAAGGGCCGCTTATCAACATCCAGGTTAAATAGTTTTTTTAAATTGCTTTAGCTAGCTAACTGAGATCAATTTCATTGAATTCATTTAAAATTTAACAATTTTGTGAAATGGGTCGCCCTAATTACTTTACTTAGGAGTATGATTAGTATAACTATTTTTTAAATCTTTTTTTTTGCATGTCAGCTTTAATTTCTATGGATGTATTAATTTATTTATTTCGTTTTAATTATAAACGCACCTGGACTGATTTGTCTATGTAATAATAATGAAATTATGTAATCTAGATTATACGAACAGAAACTTGAGAGTGTTGAAGTAAATTGATACAATACAAATACAAATTAATTACATTTGTTACTGTAATAGAGTTTGATTAAGAAAATTGGAAAGATGATATATTTGATGATATATTGCAAAAGGTGAACATGGATCTTTAGCCAAACATATGTCAATATATATAATAATTAGAAGTGAAAAAAGAAAAATACGGAAAAAATTACATATAGTTGAAGAAGATTGCGAACTTGAAGCGATACGTTTTGAAACGATTTAATATGAGCAGTTTTCCTTTCAGATATTATTTCATCAGCAAATTTGGTTTCTTCTCCAGTATTTATTTATACCAAACAAATTTTACAACAGCTATCAATTTTCTTTAATATCACCTCTTAGTGTATATTTTCGCTGACTGACTCCGTTTCTTAATACCTTTTCTTAAAAAAGGAATTTTTCTTAAAAAAGTAACTTTTCTTTAAAAATTTACTTTTCCACAAAAAGTTCCTTTACTTGAAATAATACCATTTCTTAAAAAAATATCTTTTCTTAAAGAAAAAGACTTTTCAACAGAAAGTGTACCTTATCTTTAAAATGGTACATTTTCTTATAATTTTATCTTTTTAAAAAAAGCACATTTTCGTAAAGTAGTACAATTTCCTAAAAATGTATCTTTTCCTAAAAATGTACCTTTACTCTTAAGCATGTATATTTTTTTAAAAGCCCCTTTTTCTGAAAAAGCACATTTTTCTTAAAAAAAATCATCTTTATTCTTTTTGAAAAATATTAATTTTTCTTGAAAAATCTTTTTTTTTTAAAGTACACATATTCTTAAAAAATTATACCTTCTTACAAACAATAACTTTTCCTAAAATATGCTTTTCTTAAAAAGTACTTTTTCTTAAATAAGTATCTTTTCAAAAAAAAAAGCACTTATTAAAAAAGTAAATTTTCATAAAAAGTACATAATTTTAAAAACGAATCTCACAAAAATTACCTTTTACCTGTTTTAGAAAAGAACACTTTAATAAAAAGAATCTTTTCTCATAAAAGTCTTTCTCTTAAAAAATTCCATCTGCTTACAAAAAGTATTTACAACATTATTTTTTTAAGGACATTTTCTGAGCAAACTACTTTTTCTAAAAACGGACATTTTCTTTAAAGATATTCTTTTTTTAAAAGAAGATTTATTATTAGAAATGAACATTTTCTCGAAATAGTACATTTTCTTAAAAGAGTACATATTCTTAAAAAAGTAAATTTTCCACAAATATTGCCTTTAGTTGAAATAGTATATTTTCATAAAAATTTAGTACATTATTTTAAAAAAGTATCTTTTCTTTGAAAGGTACATTTTCCCAAGAAGTAGCTTGTCTAAACAGTAGGCCGGGTCGATTTGTGGGGAGGCAAAAAAATCGCCCATTGCTCAGTGAAAATCGTATTCTAGGGATCAAAATAAGAAACTTTGCCGAAGGAACCATACCTCTAAACCGAATTCTGATGTCCCAGAATTTGGGTCGAACTTTTGGGTAGGGGCAAATTTTGAAAAATCCCACTTTGACCCATTTAGAGTGCTCCAATCGAGTCCAAATGTATGACCGATCCCTACTAACTTTATAGGCCCGACCCACCCATGCCAGCGGCACACCCCCTGGAACTCCCCTGTGGGGTTCCCTATATAAACATTTCAAAAAATCGCCAGTTTTGGCACTTTACATGAAAAAATCAGCGAAATGCCTATGTTTTATTCTTTTTGGAGTTTATTTTTCTCTTTAGAAATTTATTTAGTCAGAACATATGTAAATGAAAAAATGATTTAACTTAGTAATAGAAAAGAAATTAAAAAAATTTATTAGAAATTAGCGTTTTTTACAACCCATCAACAACATCAACAACATCAACAACTATCGAAAACCCAATGAGTCATATACCCAAGCATGATGTTACTGTTTTAGGTGTGTCTACTGATTTGACTGATCTTAATTTACCAACCCATCTGGATATCTTGAGATATTATTTTTACTTATGCGAACGTGCTAAAACAGAACAAAAAAAGTTTTCCTATAAATCATGCACTATTCAAGTACAAGATAAGTTGATTGGAATTTGGGAAAAACTTGGTATGGAAATAATGCTGAAAAAAAGTGTATGTAATAAATTGAATAGATTGCTTGACAAATATCAAGACCAAATCAAGAGAAGAAATAAAACCCAACATTTGCAGACTATGTAAAATCTCTGGAAACAATTTTTTACATTGGAACATGTAAATGCGATTTGAAGGCAGCTCCATGTGCATGCGGCTTGGTTCCCGAACGCCTCAAAGAGTTTCTGCACGATCAACATAATCAGAGAAGACTAACAATGGATGCATTTGTGATGGAAATTGAAGAGCCAGGAGCAACGTGTATGTCATCAATGCCAACATACCAAGATCCCGATGATTCAACATACGCACCGCCACCGGTTCAAGAAGATATGGATAGAAACACATTTACAGAGAGATACGATTGTTTTAACTTTGCCTTGGTATGTGACGGATTTGGTGTGCCTGATAGAGCAGCATAAGCATTGGGAACCGCTCTTTTTCAAGATTTTAAAATTAAAGATAAGAATGGGAAACCTCTCATCATGGATAAATCGAAAGTTCGCAGAGAAAAAGAGAAATGCAGACAAGAAGTGCTTCGCAAACGGTTAGATGATACCAATTTTTTAGCGCTTTCCTTCGATGGCAGAAAAGATGATACTTTAACGATAGATAAAATTGATGAGATGTATCATACTAGGATGGTAAAAGAACCCCATCTTGTTATTTTGAGAGAACCCAATTCTGAATTGATTGGTTACGTAAGACTGGAACATGAAACCGCTGAATACAAAACAACCAAATTAAATGATTTTTTCAACGATAAAAAAATATCACTGGATGCATTAATTGGAATATGCACTGACGGTGAGCCAACAAATACTGGCCCACACAGTGGAATTATACGACGATTCGAATTGCTGTTAAAAAGACCATTGCATAGGTTCGTTTGCCTTCTACACTTCAACGAACTTCCGTTTCGGCATTTGTTGGAAGCTTTGGATAAATCAACCACCACTGGACCGAGATCGGCAACCGGAAAACTGAGCCGTCAAATCGAAACTTGTGATACTCTTCCGGTAACTTATTGCTATCACTCATTTATTATAATTGTAAACCGTTTTTAGTTATTTTATTATTATATATTTTCAGGTGGTGGTCGGCTTTCTGAAGATTGAGTTGAAAAATATGCCCCTGTTCCAGAAAAAATTTGAATTTTCCACCGATTCGAACTACTTATACGACATGGCCCATGCAATTTCAAGCGGCGTGGTTTCGGTGAATCTGGCTAACATCAAACTAGGGAAAATTGTACATTCTCGGTGCTCACCAAGGCCGCTAGATTATTACGATTATATGTGACAACGAAAATCTAGAAGAGAATTTAAGAATTCGGTTGAATTTATAATTAAATGTTACATGCCAATGTACTTCAATATCAAGTATTACAGCTCTGTCGTGTACGGCAGTGCATTATTTTTCAAGTTCATTGGTTGGTCACGATTTCTAGAACCTCGTTTATGCAAAATTGTCAATCAAGTAATTAAAGATAATTCATATTATGCGCATTCGGAAAATATCTTGTTATCAATGTTGTTTGATGATAGCAAAGAAAAGCGCGACTGTGCTATCAAGAAAATTCTACGCTATCGAACCGATGTTGACGACCCCACGCAACTTAGAGCTTATAAAAAACGAGATATAAACTTTAATTGCACAAGTTACACGGAAATGATCAATATGAATGACATAAATAACGTATTTGAACCACCATTCACGCGAAGCATTCCGTACGATACATTGAAAGAATATTTAAATCAAGATGATCCACCGTTTAATGATCCAAAAATTCCATCACACATACAAGGAACGGAACGACATGTTCAATTGCTAGCTAGCGTTTCCAAACGGGTTATATCGGAAAATGTAGAGGCTGTTATGGCGACGACATTAGAGAGACGTGCGATATTGCCCAGACCTGAAAGTAGAAAAGACTTCAAACAATAATTTTTTTCGGTTTCTTTTCTATAACTAACTTTAATTAATTTTTTCATTTACATATGTTCTGACTAAATAAATTTCTTAAGAGAAAAAATAGATATTATTATAAATAAATAATAAATATTATTATAAATACATAAATAAAAATAAAGAAAAAAAACATAGGCATTTCGCTGATTTTTTCATGTAAAGTGCCAAAACTGGCGGTTTTTTGAAATGTTTGTATGGGGAACCCCAAGGGGAGTTCCAGGGGGTGTGCCACTGGCATGGGTAGGTCGGGACTCCACAGTTAGTGGGGGTCGGTCATACATTTGGACTCGATTGGAGCACTCTAAATGGGTCAAAGTGGGACCCAAATTCTGGGACATCAGAATTGGTTTTAGAATACGATTTTCACTGAGCAATGGTCGATTTTTAAATCGACCCGCCCTACTAAACAGGTATATTGTCTTAGAAACGAACGTTTTCTTAAAAAGTATCTTTTTTCCTAAGAGTCCTCTTAAGAAATCCTCGATTTCTTCTAAAAAATACTTTCTTAAAAGTGTTTTTTTAAGTGTTTTTTTAGTTTTAGTTTTAAGTTTTTTTTTTTTAAAAGTACTTTATCTGAAAAAGGACCTTCTCTTTACAGATATTCTTTTTTTTAAAGACGAACCTTTGTTAAAAATTAAAATTTTCTTAAAAAAGTACCTTAATTATCTTAAAAATTTAAATTTTTCTTACCCTTACTTAAGTTAAAATTACCATTTCTTAAAAAAAATTACCTTTTTTTAAGTATTTTTATTTTTTTAAATTTCTTTATCGTCCAATAATGTACCTTTTCTAAAAAAGGAATTTTTCTTTAAAAAAAGAACATTTCCTGAAAGAAGTAATATTTATTAAATAAGTAAATTTTCCTGAGAAAGTATCTTTTTCTTAGGAAAAAACTTTTTCGTAAAAAATACCCTTTTTTAAAAAAATACCTTTTTTAAAAAAAGAACCTTTTTTTCTTACAAATTAAATTTGTTTAAAAAGGTATCTTTGCTTAAGTGGGAGGGGGGGGAGGTTATACAACATTTTTTTTTTTTTTGCATTAAGTAAAATACATTATGTGCAACATGTCGAAAGTGTTGTATCAAAGTGTCAATTAAAATGGAGCAAAACTAATGAAGATACAGCGTTTCACACGACCGGTCTTATGCGGTACATCGTATATAAATCAGTTTTTAAAAAATTTTAAATCGATTTTCTCGCAAATAATATGTTTGAAGCCCGTAAACAGCATACAAAATCCGCCTGACCGATTCTTTTGGAACTTTACACACTATTTCTACACATAAATTACCAGGTAACTGCGAAGAGTTTTCTTATATTCTATCGTTTCCACCATTCTTTTACAACAAACTCACCGAAATTTTATAGCAAAAATCGTGTTTTTCACTTCCAAATGCTGTCAGAAATAAAAAAATAAAAAATTAAAAAAAATTTCGTGATTACCTCGGGAAACGTGTCACCTTTTAAACGCACTTCGATTTTTTTATTTCACATGATCCGGTAACGAGTTATTATATTCACTACAAAACAACTTTTTGTCGAGGCGTCTCCGGATATTCGCTGTCACGGACTTATTTATTAAAATTTGTAATTGAAATTTTTTCAAAGATTCTTCAAATATTCTACTCTAACGTGTATGTATATGAAATAAATAATCCAACATTATTCATATCTTCAAAAAAAAATTATGAAAATACGCTTTTATTCGCTTTTAAAATCATGCCATCCCTTAAGAAAGTGGTTATATAAAAGTATAATATTTCTGAAGGAAGTAATGTCTCTTAAAAAGCACATTTTTTTTTGTATAAGTACCATATTCCAAATAAGAACCCTTTTCTTTAAAAATTACTTTTTTTTCTCAATAAGTACTTTTTTTAAGGTACCTTTAGAATACTTTTTTTAATTACCCTTTCATAAAAACTAGGTATTCTTTAAAAATAACCTTTTTTTAAGTACTTTTTTTTTAATAAAAAATTTACTTGTTTTAAAAGTACCTTTTCTTAAAAAAATACATTTCCTGAAAAAGTAATATATCTTACAAAATATATCTTAAAATAAATTTAAAAACAGTAAATTTTCCTTAAAAAAGTACCCCTCCTTAAAAAGTACCTTTTTCATAAAAAAGTACCTTTTTCTTAAAAATTTTTTTTTCTTTGAAAAGAAAGTTTTTCTTAACAAAGTAGCTTTTTCGTAAAAAAAAACATTTTTCTTTTTTTTAATAAATATCTTTTTCTTAATAAATATCCATTTCTTTTAAAAATTTACTTTTTTAATAAAGTACTATTTCTCAAAAAGGTGCTTTTCTTAAAAGGGCCCATATTTTTAATAAAGTACCTTTCTAAAATAAGTGCAGTTTTTAAAACGTATATATGTTAAGTAATTACCTTCTGTTCAAAACAGTGTTGCCATAATTTGAAATTGTAAAGATGCTAAATTGCAAACAAAAAGATGCTAAAACGTACAGGATTAAGAAAAAAAGATGCTAAATTTTTTTTTGTAAATTTCATTAAATTTTTTGGTATTTAAATCGAAAAATTAATATAAAACATAAGTTTCAATTTATATTTTTTAAATTTTAATTAAAATTATTTTGGATTTTATCTGTAATTTTTTTTAACATCAAATTGAGTTTATTAAATATTTTTAATTTTGGAGGGATTTTTTTTTTAAATATAACAGAATTTACATTATCAAAAGATACGATTATATTACAATAATTGGTTTATGGAATCTAATATTTCTGTGATGTCTTCATCTTTAAGTTCTTCTTGGCTCTGATATTTTTATGACGATCGACTTTTATCAACGACATCGCTCGGTATATTGTAAGTGTAACAGCGCCCATATTTCAATTTCAAACCTTCTTTTATACGTATTACAGAACAACTCGGATTTTATTCTGTTCAAAATTTGCTTTTAACTAAAGCAATTAAACTAAACAAACGTTCAACTTCGGCTTTTGAGAAAGACAAAACTAATAAAGACAATACAAATATGGATAATCTTTAAATGGATTTTCGCCAATAGAATTTTTGTTAACTTCAATCCATAAAGAGGTTATATTCAGTGGTGTATCCCAATATTGTACTGTGATAAAACTCCATTGGATTTGAGTTTTTTCTGTTTCATATGATCTAAATTTAAACTCTTCTAATATATTGGTTATCGGTTCTTTTACCCGGTTTAATGTGTTTTGTATTGAAAATTTTACCGTTTTTTTTATTGCAATAATATTTTTAATTCATTAAAAACTGTTGTTGGTGTTTACATTCTTCTATTTCAAAATGTTTTGTTATATTTGTTGAAAGAAACGAGCAGAGTGGTAAAAAGGGTAGTACACAAAATTCTCGTATTACACTTTGAGAAATTAAAACATATCAATACCATTAAAATTAAAATTGTGTATTCAAAAATAATGAAAAAATCAAAAAAAAAAAAGATGCTAAAAGCAACTTTTTATTAATAAAAGGTGCTATGTTAGCATCCAGCATTTTTTCATAAATTTTGGATGCTAAACGACAAAAAAAGTTGCTAAATCTAGCAACTAAAATGCTAAAATGGCAACACTGGTTCAAAAGTACATTTTTTAAACAAAATACCTCTTTTTGTAATAGTACTTTTTTTTTAAGTATATTTGTTTCAAACAAGTGCTTCTTATTAGAAAAGGTAAGTAATGAAAAGTATACATATAATAACTTAGGGTATAGTAAACTTTTTTGAATGCACTACTGATAGTTGAACAAATTTTTCTGGGTTCGTATATCTATAATATTAATAGACAGGCGATTTCTTGTGGCCGATGTTCTGTTCTACCGTTTTATTCCGATTTTGACCAAACTTATATTATTTGAAAGGTATTTCTTTTTAAACGTTTTACAGATTTACAGATTTTAAAAATTTTTCCTTTATTTTGAGTAAATTGCATTTAAAGTTGCTACTAACACATACATAAAATTATACATATGAGTCATTCCATGTCAAACCGTACGATTTTTGCTAAAAATTGACTTTGATGTCTTCGATGTCTTTCAAAATTTGAGAACGAAGTCTTCATTAAAAAATATTTTACACGTGTTTCGGGAAAAAAATTAAAAATTTTTTTTTAAAAAGTTATTTGCATTTGAAAATCGTCAAAATCGTGAAAAATCTTCCGACATGACAACATTTAAACTAATGTTTTTATAAAACTAGTGAATGGATTTTGAAGTTCAATACCTTATTTTAAAGGTATTTGAACCTTCTTTTTTAAAAAAATATTATTTTTTATAAATTAATTTTTTTTTAATATTAAAATTTGGGTTTTTTACTTAATTTCTGTTTTCCACAATCTTCGAACAAGTCGAAAAATCTGAAAAAAATATTTTCTTTAAGGTTAATATATTCTTAACATTCCCTCAAAATTTCAGAGTGGAGGTCGAATGGATTCTATTTTTTTACGATTTTTTTTCCATTGCAGCACCACAAAAAAAATAACATTTTGTTTATAAACATTTTACTTTCAAGCATGTTAACGAAAATTTCAACGCATGTATGTATGTGTGTATGTATGTATGAAAGTAAAAAAGTGTATTTTTATTTAATATATAACTAAAAGTTAAATAATAAGCAATTTTAATTTTTATATACATTTTTATAGAAAAATCAGCTGCAAATGATGTAGTATGAACTTTAATTTGTCTCTCTTGGTACGGAATAAACGCATGGTAGCCTAAAGTACCTGGTATCATTTTTGCTTTAGTAAACCGTTCTTTAAGTTTTTTCTCCTGCTCATTATATTGTTCCGTACTAAAAAATTCGCAATTTATGTTTTTAACATTTTGTTTAACCCATTGATAAAAAGTAGTCGGGGTATTGATGGGATTGTCAATATTGGTCAAACTGGCTCGGGCTGCTAATCTTTTAATTGTGCCTCCAAGCCCATCGCAAGGGCCCTTTCCGTGCGAAGTTGCAAAGAAGTGCCACTCTGCTTTTATAGCGAAATCATCTTCGTGAAATGCAAGATTGACAAAATTTTTCTTGGTTTTATATTGAGCACTTGCACCATCTGAGAAGTAAAAAATTTTTTTTAAGGAACTCAATGTTTCTTTAAGGAATTTGATTAGACCTTCCTGAAATAAATTGACAGCTATTGTGTCGTGTTTTAAGCATTCCGATATTGCAACATAATTAATAAATTTTTCTTTCCCATTGTCATTGTAGTAAATAGCATTAAAGTTTATACTACATCATTTGCAGCTGATTTTTCTATTCAAAATGTATATAAAAATTAAAATTGCTTATTATTTATCTTTTAGTTATATATTAAATAAAAATACACTTTTTTACTTTCATACATACATAAACACATACATATATGCGTTGAAATTTTCGTTAACATGCTTGAAAGTAAAATGTTTATAAACAAAATGTTATTTTTTTTGTGGTGCTGCAATGGAAAAAAATCGTAAAAAAATAGAATCCATTCGACCTCCACTCTGAAATTTTGAGGGAATGTTAAGAATATATTAACCTTAAAGAAAATATTTTTTTCAGATTTTTCGACTTGTTCGAAGATTGTGGAAAACAGAAATTAAGTAAAAAACCCAAATTTTAATATTAAAAAAAAATTAATTTATAAAAAATAATATTTTTTTTAAAAAGAAGGTTCAAATACCTTTAAAACAAGGTATTGAACTTCAAAATCCATTCACTAGTTTTATAAAAACATTAGTTTAAATGTTGTCATGTCGGAAGATTTTTCACGATTTTGACGATTTTCAAATGCAAATAACTTTTAAAAAAAAAATTTTTAATTTTTTTCCCGAAACACGTGTAAAATATTTTTTTATGTTTATTACGTCTGGCAAATTTAAAGAAAATCGGAATAGGTGGTGTAAAAAAGGTGTTCGGTCTGACATGGAATGACTCATATGCTATGTTTGTTTAAGTGAGTTTGTTATCTTCATTCATAATAATAATAAACCATGAATAAAAGTGTTGGTTTGTGAATTGGCTAAGTTGAAAAATAAAGCTGCCTAGAAATTGCACTCGAATTTCGAGCGCTGGAATCTGTTAGTTTATGATTAATATCTTAAATACAAATAAAATGGAAAGTGTGTATGTTTGGTTATTTGCAGCTTTTTGGAGTCTAAACCATTGGATCGATCTTCCTGAAATTATAACAGCATCTTACTGTGCATCCTGAAGGAACTTTAGGCTTTAAATTAAGGTGTGACACCTTTCATACAAAGTTAATTTTTAATACATATACTTATATCTGTGGCCATAAGCGATAAACATTTCTCTAACACTGTTTTTTCAAAAGTTATTAATGAAAACATACTGACCTAAGTCATAATTACATTCATATAAAAAGTAATTTTTCTCGAAAGCATGATTTTCGACTTAAGCGGTTAATGCTTGTGACCACAGATATATTGAGTAATATGACAGAGGAAGCTTTGCAAATTTTGTATGAGTAGCCATGCTGGAAATTGGCGTGATCGGCCCAATGGGCATGGCACCCAACATGCGAAGTAAATATTAAATGTCATATATCTGGAGCGATAGCCTTGAGTCTTAGTGTGAGACCACAACTTATTCTGTGATGAGTAGAAAAAAATTGCACTATATAATATCATATTGAGTCCATCAGATGGATTAGAGGGCGTGGCACCTCCTATACAAAAAATTATGAAGTATTATGAAAGTAAACGTCTTAAAACTTTTAAGAGAAATCGTCAATTCGAAAATCGCCAAAGTCCAAAATAGCTAAAATCAGAAATCGAGCAAAATAAAAATCGCAAAAAAACTCTTAAAAATCCAAAACCGTCAAAAATCAAAAATCGTTAAAATAAAAAATTGCCAAATGATATTCTAAGTTCAAGGAAAATCATTAAGTGTTGCCGGATTTAATTTGGAAAAACCATGTTTTTCTCATGCTCCAAAGTAGGAACGCCGAAAATGATGATAAACACATAACATTATAAGTTTTTATTATTATTTTGTTATTTTGTTTTTAGTTATAGTTATTAATGTTCTGTGTTATATGTTTCCAAAAAACGACAACAAAAAATGCAAAAAACTTAATTAATTTATCATTTCACATATAACGTTGTAATTGTACAATACAAAGTTCGTAGAAAAAATTAATTATGAAAACATACATTCAATAAGTCGCGGTAAATCGTTGCGGAGCACCTTAATTTTAAACACAAACTAAATTAAAATTAAATAAAGATCTTCCGTCATTATTGACTTCAAGTGTTAAATTTTCATGTAATTTTTACACTTTTACACACAAATTTTTTCATTATTGACTTCAAGTGTTAAATTTTCATGTAATTTTTACACTTTTACACACAAATTTTTTCTCTCCCAAATCCTCGATCAATGCCAAGAATTAGTAAATTATTGATTAAATGTTTTCGTCAAAAAAGACCTAAACCTTAGAAACTCAACCACGTTAACAAATAACGATAGAGGCTATTGTACCTAATATTAAAGATCAAATAAACATTATGTTTATTGGGAAACTAACAATCACCCAATATCCCTGTTATTTAAATCATTTAAATACTTTTCCCTTTTGACTTCTCCCTTTATGTAAGTTCATATATTCCCAACATGTGTGTCCCATTTTGCATTTTTAATTTCACTATTAAATAGAATGTTAAGTTCTATTGCATTTATTTTTTTTTTGCTTTTTTACGTATCTTTTGAAAGAATGCATAAAAACAAAACAATCACAAAAGTATCCAGAATAATAAAAAAATAATTATAAAGAATGTAATCATTCATTGAAATTTCCTGCTTATTAATTTATGCAACAATTGTCCAATGATCGTAATGATGCATCATTAATAACAACAACAAAGGCTACATACAAAGAAATGGTGATGATGTCTACCATCATTTTGAACATTACACCAGAAAACAAATAATTATCCCAGGGTATAAAAATAAAATGATGCTTGAACTTTCTCGGGTTTATATTAAATAATCACAATGGTGGCTTAGGAAGAAAAAGATTGTTTGAATAAGAAAGACATTTTTTTTTAGAAAAAACTTGTGAAGCAAAAATATATTTCCATTATTATCTTGATGGTTGTAAAAAAGCTAAAGCATGCTTTAAGGCTGTTAGCTGAAAATATAAATTTTTTTTACATAAGTATTTAACATTTAGTGCTGCTTTTCTTTCACAGAATATAACGAAGACACGCACCATACGTTTCTGTTGTGCTGGCTACGAAGGTAATATATCGATCAACGATACGGTTTGCAAGCCGGTTTGTCGTGGTGGTTGTGGTCGTGGCTACTGTTTGAAACCGGACGAATGCACTTGTGAACCGGGTTATACCGGTAAACATTGTACACAACGTATGTTAAACTTTAAAAGCAAATTTTAAATCATGTTTGAAAGCATTTAAATTATAATTTTATATTTTAGGTTGTGATCATGATCATTGGGGCTTGGAGTGTAAAAATCTATGCCAGTGTCATAATGGTGCTGTTTGTGATAATAAATCAGGGTTATGTCATTGTACTACCGGCTGGACGGGAGAAGTGTAAGTTTGGTAGTTCGTTAATAATGTAATAAATGACTTAAATCCGATCTCCCGGTAAGATCACCTATATCTGGCCTAAATCAATTATGTTTTCCTTTATAATGTTAGCTGTCTAGATGAAATTTTATGCATCTTCCCAAATTAAACAACATTAACTAAAATGCAATCTTCCGCCCTATATTGAGTTAACATTCTTAGTTATATGATCTAGCCGACCTGCATATCTTTAATTAAAATTTGCTTAAAATTAATCTCCATTTGAATGTTTCTTCTCATATATCCAGTTGTGACCAACCTTGTCCTATGGGTACCCATGGTGTTATGTGCCGCAAGGAGTGTAAATGTAATAGTAAACTTTGTCATCCTCAGACCGGAGCCTGTGACCATGCTGTGGATCCCTCGATGTCACCAAATGCTACACACGTTATGATTGCTAACTTAAACTCGACCATAGTCAATATCACACATAATTTGGATCGTATAGCTAAGAATATAGTGAACATAGCATCATCAACAACAACAGAGTACACCAATTATGCTCTGCCACCACAAATATTAGAGCTAACCACAGTCAAGTCAGTACCTGAGGTAATTGTAATAAATCAAGATGATGTCCCACATGGACCCAAGATTATTGTTCATCAACAGGGTCAGGGAATATTGGATAATATACACAGTGCCGCTAAAACATCAGAGGTGATACATGTTATAACCAATTGGCCAGCGGCAGCTGGAACACAACACCATAATTTGAGCCAAGAGGAAAAAATAAATTTGGCTGGGTTTGGTGGTCACATTTTGAATAAAGAAGAAACTTCTAAATCCACAGAAAATCATAATTCTGATCATGAAAACAGCTTACTAACTATACTTCTGGTAATCCTGCTGATAATAATGGTTGCCATAGGCACGGGCTTTCTATATGTGTACCGTAGATACCATTTACAAAAGGCCCAGGTAGAGGCAGCTTTGGCAGGACGAAATGTTAGCTTGGTGTCTAGCCCCGGTTCTCCTATCGTAATAACACCACCGCCTTTACCGCCTCACACAGCAATGAATGAACAACATTTACAAGAGATAGGGGGAATTGGTCTGGGCGTTGGAACAGGTGGAGGAGGAAATAAAAGTTTTCTTAAGCCTCTGCCGGATTTACCCGCCTTTACGCAAATGGTACGCAATAAAATCGAGGGTATGTAAGTGTCTTAAAATATAATATAAAAAGCTTGTAAAGAAAATTTCTAAACTGAGTTAATAACTAAAATTTTCTACAGGACCCGACTTGTATGATTCACCCAGTAATAGTTCCTCGATAGCCTCGCAATCACCATCACCAACTCCATATGCTTATGCTCGTAAAGAATCTCTATACTCCGTAGTGGCGGCCAAATCTCGTAAGGGCAGCATGGATTCTCATCTATATGATGAAATACGTTATCCTTCGGCTCTGCATAAGCAATCCAATCATGGTCATCATCATAATGTGTTTATAGCTCAACAACATCAACAACCGAATCACCAGCATCAACATCATCACCAGCAAAAACATAATCTTCAACATCATCCTCATACTACCGCCACTCATCACGTTTCACATTTGGTTATACCACCACAGAATTCCAATTATTTACAAGTGCCACAAATTTCTCATACTTCTCATAAGGTTGCTCATATTTAGTTTTATAAGATATTTAACAAATAATATTTTTTTTATATACGAGTATGCTATTGTATTTTCAAATCGATTACTTTTTTCACTTATTTTTTAATTTTGTTTTGTATATTTTGAGATTCTTATATGTTATGTTTTTCCGTTTTCCTTTTTCTTTCAATAAAATTACAAATTATTTTAAACAAACAAATTTAAAAGGAATTTTCTGGTAAGTAGAACTGATTTCTTTCAGCCTCCGTTTTTGTGGTCAGCAACACTAATATCTTGGTTCAATTCCTACACCATGCGTGATTACAAATGATAACATGTTAGATTACGGTTAGCCTATGGCCATAAATATATGTGAGATCAATATAATAGAGCTAGAGAAGCAAAGGGTGTTTTTTTTTTTTTGCTTAGATAGAACTTACGAAAAAGTTAGCTGTCAAACCAACTGTCATATTGCGCTCATTTTTTCACATTTATGATCAGTAAGTCTTGGCAAATCATAACTAGCTTCACGCTTGAGTAATTCTACTAAATTATCAAAATTTATTTTGAAAATCAGTCATCAATTCGGGCAAATTATATACGACTTCGTAATTTTTATGGCACATATAATCGTCCATATGAGCAAGATATCCGTTGAACTGTGGATAGATTACATACCACATATCCTCTAAATGATGCAATAATACCAACACGTCAAACGAATATGCATTTTGAAGAGAATATTCCCGCTGCAACCAAAAGTGTGAAAGAAGATACAAATCTTTCGATTCGTCGTCAATCTTAAGAATTGAAGCTGTGTCCATCCAATGCTTTAACCCAACATTGTCTTCAGCGATGTGGCTCATTTTTAGCTTAACGAGTTCATTAATAAACAAAATTGCTACATATGGAGTGAGAGCAATTCACAGTCTGGTGCATTTTATACGCTGATGGCATCATTTCTTCAAAAATTAAGCCGGAGCTGGCGTTACGGTCAATGGAGATCGTTGCCGAACCATGATCAATGTCTTTTTTTTTTGTATATATGGATGATATTGATCTGGGCGAGATGTGGTTTTAACTGGATGGCGCTACATGCCATACGGCGACCGCAACCATTTCTCGATTATTGGATTTTAAGAAATGGAACTGAAGGTCCTCCAATTTCGTGCGATTTGACACCTCTCATTTCCTGTTGGGCAACGAGAATTCACTGGTTTATGCTGATAAACCAGCAATAATTGACGACTTGTAAGCCAACATTGTTCGTTTATTCACGACATAAAAATTTAACAAATATATCAATATGTTCTAATATGTATGCATATTAAAGTGATAGTAATTTTTTTGGAATTTCAAGACCGTCCGGGTCGGAGTATTGTGACACTGGATCTAAAACTTTAGTGCGCAAATTTTGAGCCAAATCGGAAAATACTTTCTCGACTTATTTTTATCAAAAAAAAAAATACTTTATCAAAAAAATAATTTTTCACAAAAATTTTGATATTAATAACAGCGCTTTAATTAAATTATTTAATAAACCATAATCAAGAGTAAATTGTCTTTCTAATAAAATAACATAATCTATTATCGGTTGAAAAAAAGCCAAGTTATATCAAGTTCCCCAGGCAATAAATGCGCCGCAGACCTCTTGATTAAGAAAATCGAGCTCACAATTTTAAAGACATTGAAATTGACATTGAACTCTTTTGCATCTCGTCTATCGTTATGCCGTTCTAAATTAATGTCAAAGCTGTACGTATTTTTTAGCACTATTTCAAAAGCTCTAATATTACTTTTTCAAAAATTTTGTTTAAGAAATTTGCCGAAATCAACAATTGGACTTTAAAGTCTTATTAACAACATATAGATGTTTAAAATTGCCAAATATTGGAGGTATCCTGTTCTTAATTTGGCGAAGGCAGCGTTTTTGGTTCAACGGATTAAAAGAAAAATGTGTTTTTTCATACTTTTAAACCTTTAGGCTACATCTTTACGGTGTTTTCATATTTCAAATCAGGGCTCCCCATTACTCGCGCTACCCGAGCTGCTTGAGTAGTAAAAATTAGCATTTTTCATGTTTGAAAGCATGTAAAAAGTTAAATATAGGTATTTAGTATAACAAATGTATACTTTTTAGAATCGTACAGATACCAGGAATACCATCATTAAATTTCACTTGAATCGGAGTGTCACACTGGCGTGGGCAAACAACTACTCGAAAAAGCTTGACGACTTTCCATACAAATGCATGAAAATATTACCTTCATAGATGTTTGACTTCATTTAAGAAATAATTTTCCCAAAATATATGGTATAATTTTTTTATTTTGAAGGAAGTTACACTGGTATATTACCCTCCTGAAGTATTAAAACATTTTGATAAAAACTATGGAGTGGGCTAACTACAACTCGCAAAAATCATCCAGTTTCCACTCAAATATATGAAAATATGATCTTCGTATATGTTTGATGCCTATTTACAAAAAATTTTTCAAGAACACTTGGATAAAGCTCTAAGTATTTTAATCTGAATATATGTGGAGAATACTTTTTCAAAATTTCAAAGCATTTCGACAAAAATGTTGGCGTGTGGGAACAGCTACTCGAAAAAGATCGGAAATTTTGCAAAAAGTGTAAAAAAATAAAAAAAAAATTTGTTAATTTTTTCGCTGTCTGTAATTGACTATATTCAGAGATTACTCTTAAAAAGCCATTCCGACCAAAATTGTGGCGTCGGTATGGCACTACTCGACTGATATTGGCCACTTTCTATACAAATCTGTGAAAATATGCCCTTATTTGAAGTTTGATGATATTTTGCAGAAAATTCTCCACAATGACGTAATAAAAAATTATATTCGTTAGAGCTGTATATACAAAGAGAACACTTCCTTCAAGTTTCAAAGCATTCCGCCAAAAATTGAAGCTTGGAGGAAAAAAAATAAAATTAATTTTTCCAAAAAAAAAACAATTTTTTTTCTTTTTACTACCCGTAATTGACCTTATTCACAGATGACTCATTTAAAAAATTAAGTCATTCCGATTAAAATTGAGCTCTGGGCGAACAACTACTCGAAAAAGATCAGCCACTTTCTATACAAATGTGTGCAAATTTGCTCTTATTTCAAGTTTGATGTAACTTAAAAAAAAAATTTTCATCACGACTTGCTTTACTGTTTGTAGTTGCAAATATATCAAGATAATCTTCTTAAAATTTCAAAGTATTCCGACAATAATTGTGCTGTTGGCGAACTATTACTCGAAAAAGCTCGACCACTTTCAATACAAATATATGAAAAAAATTCACTTCATGCAAGTTTCACATCGATTTACATAAAATATTTAAGGCACACATAGTACGAATTTATTCTTTTTAAAGTTGAAAATATGATTAAATTTCGTACACGAAATTTCAAAGTAATCTGGCCAAAATTGTGGCTCGGACGAACTACTACTCGAAAAAGATCAGACTCTTCCCATACAAAAGTGTGAAAATTTGCTCTTATTTCATGTTTGAGGTAATTTTACAGAAAATTTTTTACAATGACATAGCCAAAAGTTATATTTTTTAGATTTAGAAATGTAAGGAAAGTATTTCTTTTAAATTTCAAACCTTTCCGATAATAATTGTGGGGTGGACAAACTATTACCCGAAAAAGCTCGACCACTTTCCATACAAATGTATGAAAACATTCAATTCATGGAAGTTTGACATCGATTTACAAATAATTTTTAAAAAGTATATGGTAAAAATTAATACAAATTGTAGTCCATTATATCAATACATTATTTTTCTAAAATATTGAAACACTCGGGTGAAAGGTGTGTGGTGGGCGAACTACTACTCGCCCCGGTAGTTAAAAAAAAAAATTCTTTTTCAAAAAATATTTAAGGAACACTTGCTACAAATTTATAGATTCTAAAATAGCATATAAGAAGACATAAAATTTAAAATTTTTATGGTGTTTTGGTGTTTAATATTTTCAAAATTAAGCAAGTACGTTTTGCTCGATCGTTCCATCCAAAATCGTACATCTTTAATAAACGCGCTGCGGTATTTTGAATTATCTGAAGCTGAGTTGAGCAAAATTGAACAGATCTTCGACTTCGATGGTTCGCCCAATACTAAACCACTGGATTGAAGAGTACTTAAATGATGATATAACTGATGATGATTGGACAATTTCTTTTAAAACTAACGTCAAGGCAGAATTGGAAAGTCGGTTTAATTTGAAGATCTCGCCAGATGTAACACCAATAATGTTGGTATCATTTTTCGATCCTCGTTATAAAGATATGGAGCATGAAACTCTTTTTAATCAATCCCAAATCGAAAAAGAAGTGAAGGAGCTTTTGTGGAAAGAAGAAGAATTAGCAACAGAACATACAACATTTCAGCCTTCTAAAATATGCACTATCGACAAATTTTTAAAACGAACGCAGAGCACAAATAATAACCTTGACATCGAGTGGTCGAGATATCAACGTGAAAGACAAATCGAGTGGAAAGACTGTCCACTAAAATGATGGCAGGATCGTGAGGAAAAGTACCCGAACATATCACGAATGGCCAAGAGATTCCTTTGTATACCAGCAAATTCAACAACATCAGAGCGGTGCTTTTCTACAGCTGGTAATGTAGTCACTGCTAAAAGAAGTTCGCTGAAACCATAAAATGTCAACACTTTCGTTTTTCTCAGTCATAACAAAGATTTTTTGATGTAAAGTATATAGAAGTCCTTTATTCAATGTTATTAATTAAATGATACTGTACTTTAAAAATTATTTAGCATTATTTTTCAACATTCATTGTTAAAAAATTATTAGTTTTTAGTACTTAAATAAAATGAAATATTCACTAAAATAAATGTAATAACTTACATCAAACTTGAAGGAAGGGTATATTTGCGCACGCTGTATGTAAGTAGCTGAATTTTTCCGAGTAGTAGTTCGCCGCCTACATAATTTTTCGTGGACGTGACTTTCGTTAGAGACCGCAAGGACTTTGGCTTCGGCCTAAGTCTGGGCTTTTTACTGACTGGGCATGACTTCTTGAATGTTTTTCTGCATAAGATAGGTCTGTCCGATACGCCGGACTGTAGGAGTGGGAAAGGGCCGGAGGGCTGGGTACATGTTTTGTCCGGGTTTTCACTTTATAGTGATATTAGGAGTTTAGTTAGCATGGGGATTTTTCAAACAGCAGTGGGATGGGATTTTAGTAGGGCATTAGAGGACGGTCGGACTGTTAGAAATGTAGGTGAATACGCAAGGGGCGTATTTAATCGGTTAGTGGAGGTGGCTCTTGATGCGGGCATCCGTGGTGGTGCTTAACTGCCAACGGGTGATCGCTCCAGTAGTGCACATCGTCGTGCCTGGATTTTGGATATGAGTATGACTGTGGGCGGGGGCTGATACATCAGTATCTGTCCCTTCACAACGGTGCACAGTTTTCGGCTCTCTCCCTGCCGTTTGCTGTTGTTGCTGCTACCTGTTGCTTCTGCGCGTTTTGTTCCTGACATCTCCAGTGTTTTATGTGTCGAGCTTCCGCGTTTACTGTTGTGCATTGTTGTTTTGCTGCACATGCTAACTCAGTATGCGGCTGTTCATTGTGGTGTCCCTGTCTTTTCCTATGTCTACATGTTTGTTGTCCAGGGCCACTAGTCCCGAACTGTTTGGAGTTCAACTGGTAGTAATTTCGGAGGCTTTATTCAGGTACCACGGGTGTCAGGAGCCCTGGAACTTGGTTCCAGCCAGGCAGTGGTGTGGCCCCCTTGAGGAGCATCGTGGTGGCTGTGGTTTAAACCCAAATCGCGGGAAGAGCGCAAGCTCGGTGTCGAGTTGCATTGCAACCGGGTGCCGTGACCCATAGATCGGTAGGAGTTTTAGATAGTACTCCGCTCCTCATCCAAGGGGGAGGTCATGCGCAAATTCATGCCTCAAATTGGTACTTGTACTGCGAGGGCGCCGGTGGACGCATAGTTTCCACCCGGTGCTAAGTGCACCGTGAGGTCAGGCAATCGTGGCAGGTACTCACGATAATCTTGAGCACATCTTGTCCGTCTGTGTGTGCATGTAATCCTTGTAATCAAACTACAGGTCGCAAATATAAACATATTTTGATAAAATTTAGCTTTCACAAGCTTCTATCAGCCAAAGGATGAACACTAGGGTGGGTCGATTCAAAAATCGCCCAAGTGACAAGTAAAATCGTATTCTAGTGGTCAAAATAAGAAGCTTTACCGCGGAACCATATCTCTAAAACGAATTCTGATGTCCAGACTTTTGAACTGTCTGTCTGTCTGTCTCACTTTGACCCATTCAGAGTGCCCCAATCGAGTCCAAATGTATGATCGACCCCCACCAACTTTGGAAGTCCGACCCACCCATGTCCGTGGCATACCCCCTGGAACCTCCTGGGCAATTTCGCTATAACTCGTTTGGAAACGCTAGCTAGCAATTAAACGTGTCGTTGCGTTCCTTGTATGTGTGATGGAATTTTTGGATCATTAAACGGTGGATGATCTTGACTTAAATATTCTTTCAATGTATCGTACGGAATGCTTCGCGTGAATGGTGGTTCAAATACGCTATTTATATCATTCAAATTGATCATTTCCTTGTAACTTTTGCAATTAAATGGTATTTTATAAACTCTAAGTTCCGTTGGGTCGTCAACATCGGTTCGATAGCGTAGAATTTTCTTGATAGCACAGTCGCGCTTTTCTTTGCTATCATCAAACAACATTGATAACAAGATATTTTCCGAATGTGCATAATATGAATTATCTTTAATTACTTGGTTGACAATTTTGCGTAAACGAGGTTCTAGAAATCGTGACCAACTAATGAACTTGCAAAATAATGCAGTACCGTATACGACAGAGCTGTAATACTTGATGTTGAAGTACATTGGCATATAACATTTAATTATAAATTCAACCGAATTCTTAAATTTTCATCTAGATTTTCGTTGTCACATATAATCGTAATAATCTAGCGGCCTTGGTGAGCACCGAGAATGTACAATTTTCCCTAGTTTGATGTTAGCCAGATTCACCGAAACCACGCCGCTTGAAATTGCATGGGCCATGTCGTATAAGTACTTCGAATCGGTGGAAAATTCAAATTTTTTCTGGAGCAGGGGCATATTTTTCAACTCAATCTTCTGAAAGCCGACCACCACCTGAAAATATATAATAATAAAATAACGGTTTACAATTATAATAAATGAGTGATAGCAATAAGTTACCGGAAGAGTTTCACAAGTTTCGATTTGACGGCTCAGTTTTCCAGTTGCCGATCTTGGTCCTCTGCTGGTTGATTCAAACAAATGCCGAAACGGAAGTTCGTTGAAGTGTAGAAGGCAAACGAACCAATGCAATGGTCTTTTTAACAGCAATTCGAATAGTCGTATAATTCCACCGTGTGGGCCAGTATTTGTTGGCTCACCGTCAGTGCATATGCCAGTTAATGCATCCCGTGATATATTTTTGTCGTTGAAAAAATCATTTAATTTTGTTGTTTTGTATTCAGCGGTTTCATGTCCCAGTCTTACATAACCAATCAATTCACAATTCGGTTCTCTCAAAATAACAAGATGAGGTTCTTTTACCATCCTAGTATGATACTTCTCATCAATTTTATCTCTCGTTAAAGTATCATCTTTTCTGCCACCGAATGAAAACGCTAAAAAATTGGTACCTTCTAACCGTTTGCGAAGCACTTCTTGTCTGCATTTCTCTTTTTCTCTGCGAACTTTCGATTTATCCATGATTTTGCCATGCTTATCTTTCATTTTAAAATCTTGGAAAAGAACGGTTCCCAATGCTGATGCTACTCTATCAGGCACACCAAATCTGTCACATATCAAGGCATAGTTAAAAGAATGGTATATTTCTGTGTATTGTAAACTTGTGTTTCTATCCATATCTTCTTGAACCAATGGCGGTGCGTATGTTGAATCATCGGGATCTTGGTAAGGTGGCATTGATGACATAGACGTTGCTCCTTGCTCTTCAATTTCCATCACAAATGCTTCCACTGTTAGTGTTCTCTGATTATGTTGATCGTGCATAAACTCTTTGACGCGTTCTGAAACCAACCCGCATGCTGCCTTCAAATCGCATTGACATGTTCCAATGAAAAAAATTGATTCCAGGGATTTTACTAACTCTGCAAATTTTGGGTTTTTCTTTTTGCTCTTTTTTTTTATTAATCAACACTCATGGGATGCGCCCTAGAGATGCAGTGCATTGTGTTGATCTCAGGAAAGATATAGATATAGGAAAGAGGAAAGAGGGAGTAGTGTGTACATTTTTTTTTGCAGCGACAGACGAAAGCCTCTGCTGGGAATCGAACCCACGACCCCCGCATGGTAGGCGAGTACGCTACCTACGCACCTACCGGGGCGCTTGATTTGGTCTTGATATTTGTCAAGCAATCTATTCAATTTTATAAATACACTATTTTTCGGCATTTAGGGAATGAATGAATGAACGAATTTTAAGAAAGAAAAATCAATTGTAAAGGGTCCGCCATCTAACGTTTTTTTTTTTAACTAGTGTTTATTTCGTGAATGGTAACACTTAGCTCATGTCTGATTTGACAGATAATTAGTTTTATCCTTCCGCTGAACGAATATGGTTGTATATGCGCTTGAACAACGCTGGGAAATATTGCGACATTACTTTGAAAATCATGGTAATGTTGCAGAATGTGTGCGAAAATTGCGTACGGATTTTGGAAGAAGAGAAGCACCGTCAGCTCCGTATGTTCGTTATCTTGTGAAAAAAGTGAAAGAAACTGGCATCCCCATCGACAAACCAAAGCGTGAAAAGTCAAAAACAGTGCGTACACCTGAGAATGTTGCTGCTGTGTGTGAAAGTGTGCGTGAAGCGCCATCAACATCAATTCACCGTCGTTCTCAAGAATTGAACATTTCGGAGGCATCATTGAGACGTATTTTGCATAAAGACCGTGGTATGACGCCATACAAAGTCCAATTGGTTTAGGAGTTGAAGCCAACTGACCATCCAATGCGTTTTCTCTTCGCTAAGTGGGCCTGCGATCGACTTACAGAAGATGCCGATTTTGCCAAAAAAAAATCATCTTTTCAGATGAAGCTCATTTTGATCTTGGCGGGTATGTAAATAAGCAAAATTGTCGCATTTGGGGCACAGAAAACCCGCACGCATACATTGAAAAGCCGATACATCCAAAACGAGTCACTGTTTGGTGCGGATTTAGCTCCAGAGGCATAACTGGGCCATTTTTCTTCGAAAATGAGCAAGGAGTGGCCGTTACAGTCAATGACGATCATTATCGGGCCATATTGAACGAATTTTTGTTCACAAAAATTGAAGAGGATGATATTGGCAACATTTGGTTTCAACAGGACGGCGCTACGTGTCACACAGCCGAAGCTACACTCGATGTTTTGCGCCCTGTTTTTGAAGATCGCATTATCAGCCGCAGAGTTGATGTCGTTTGGCCACCTCGGAGCTGCGATTTGACACCGTTGGACTATTATTTGTGGGGTGCCCTAAAAAGTTAGGTGTTACGCCAACAAGCCAGAGACAATTGACGCTTTAAGGACAGTATTCGTGAAGCCATTGGTGAAATACAGCTGCACACAATCGATAATGTGCTTAAAAATTGGACCGATCGTGTAGGCTACTGCCATTTGAATGAAATTATTTTCCATTATTAACCGGAAGGATTGTAAAAAAAGAAATTTGAAATAATATTCAGTAGTTTTTTTTATAGCATTTTCAAAAAAAAAGTTAATTGGCGGACCCTTTATAAAATATTCCTGATTCATTCGACTTTTTAAAAGTGGTCAAAATTCTGAAATGTGTTGCATACACCTGAACTATTTCACTTGTTAAATTATTCAATAGGCGCATCGCGTATGATGTAAATTAAACCGTATTTGGTTCTTGTACCAAATAAACATGCTTTTAATTTTTTCAAAATTTGCCTGATGCAACAATAAAATTATTGAAAAAATGTTATTGATTCTTAAGAGGGAAATCCCTAACGAATTTTAAGAAAGAAAAATCAATTGTATAACATATACTTGATCCATTTGATTTTTTAAAATTGGTTATAATTCTGAAAAGACTTGTATATACCTGAACTATTTCATTAGTGAAATTATTCAATAGATGCATCGCTTATGATGTAAATTAAATCGCATTTGGTTACTATCCCAAATAAACCTCCTTTTTATGTTCAAAAATTTGACTGATGCAGCAATAATATTATTCAAAAACTTTAAAACGATATTTAAAAAAATATATAAATAAATACCTGTGTAATCAACAACATATTCTTCAGGGAAGTTGGTTTTTCATCTCTCCGTGACTGTGCGTGACTATGTCAAAGTTAATCTTTTTTCACCAAGTTTGGACAAAGTTTCAGATCGATCGGATGAGGGCAAATAACTTTTAGATCATTCCGTGACTGTGCGTGACTATGCGTGACTGTGCATGACTATGTCAAAGTTAATCTTTTTTCCCAGCAAGTGTATGGACCAAGTTTCAGATCGTGACTATGCGTGACTCTGCTTGACTACCCCAAAATTAATATGTAGTCACAACAAGACTATGGGCCAAGTTTCAGACCAATTGCATGAGGGGGAATGGGGCTGCCCCATGGCAGACAGACAGACAGGTCAAAAGTCTAAAAATCAGAATTCGCTTTAGAGGTATGGTTCCTTGTGCAAAGTTTCTTATTTGGATCCCTAGAATATGATTTTCCTTGTCACTTGAGCGATTTTGGTGCCTCCCTACAAATCGACCCGCCCTAATACATATATTCTATACTCAAAAAAATAAAATAAAAAAATTATTTCATAAGGGAAAAAAAGTAAATAAATTATACAAAAATTGGTCCCGACATTGAAATATTAGAAAATTTTCCATTATTTTTTTTTTTGTCAAGAGTATACAATATATTTATTACAAGTTATATGATATCCAATTTTAATATCTATAATATAAATAGGCTAGGCGATTTCTTGTGGCTGATGTTTTGTTCTACCGTTTTATCCCGATTTTGACCAAACGCATATTATTTGAAAGGTATTTCTTACATGCCGATTTGCAGGTTTACAGATTTTTTAATTGTTTCCTTTTGTTTGAGTAAACTGCATTTAAAATTGCTACTAACACATGCACAAAATTATACAATGCTATGTGTGTGTTTCTTAAATTTGTTAATGTGTTTGTAATAAAAATGAGTTTGTTTTTTTGTGTTGATTTTTGAATTGGCTATAATTGATTGGCATACCTTTAGGGTCTTTATTTATTGAAAATATAAAATTTGCTAGAATTTGCGTTCGAATTTCGAGGGCTGGAATCTGCTAGTTTCTTTGAATATTTGTGAGTATTTCAAAAAACCGAAAAAAAACTATGTTTTTTGTAGCATTTTGCCCCATAAAAAAACAAGTGTCATTTAAGTGTCAAAAAATTATTCAGTTTTTTTTTGGGGCAAAATTGGCTTCAATGGGAACTTATTTAGAAGATTTTTTGTGGAGTAATTTTGTTCAACTAGCCGTTATACGGCACACTTCAATGTACTTGTTTTTTTTTTTTTATAAATTTTGAAATATTTGAGATAAGAAATTAGTCATAGCTTTTGCAAATCAACCGAAATCAGAGATGTTTTAAAACTAGTCTCTCAATAAACTGACAGTTTGTGATAAGATGCTTGAGTTAATTTAATAATAATAATATGATTTCGGAAAAAATATTTAATTAAAAGTTAATGATTAAAAAAATGTTAATTCCAAGGACTAAATTAATAACTACATTTATTGTAGTTGACTTTGCTTTTATGGCTTACGGGCAATCGGAAATCTATGGCGATATTTATACAAATAGTTGGGATTTAACAATTTATGAATTTATGTTTCAAAGAACAACCGTAAGTACTCAGAATTAACAATAAGGAAAACAGAAAAATCATTTTGTTTTTTCAGAGCATTTTATTTTCAAACCAATGAGCATATTACTATAACGGGAAATGGTTCCACACCATTTTATCAACGTTTAGAAGTGTGTTGCAAGGGTTTTGTACATTCCTCTCGTAAAGGTGAAAAGTGTATACCCGACTGTTCAGAGACATCTACAGATAATTGCCATAATGGTTTATGTCGCTCTCCCCAGAACTGTGAATGTTTTGAGGGTTTTGTTAAAAATACAGATGGTAATTGTAAACACACCTGTCCCATAGCCTGTGAAAATGGTCGCTGTTTATTAGATGGAATTTGTATATGTAAGTCGGGTTATAGATTAGATCCTGAGACTCGTAAATATTGTTTACCAGATTGTTCGCATATACCATGTGGCCTCAATCAGCGATGTATAGCGGCTGGAGAATGTGTGTGTACCAAGGGCTACAGCTGGCTGGAGGGTTTGGGTTGCCAACCTATTTGTGTGCCCCATTGTGGCCATGGGCGTTGTATAGCACCCAATGTATGCGAATGTTTTGCGGGCTATATCAAAAGACCGGGTAGAAATATATGTGAAGCCGAATGTTATATGTAAGCCTTACTATATAAGGATTAACTGAATCTGTTTGAAAAAAGAAAAAATTTACCTTATATTTCTAGTAATTGTGAGAATGGTTTTTGTGAGTCACGTTACAAATGTCAGTGCCATGTGGGTTTTAAATTTGATGATCAAACTTCATCATGTTTACCAGACTGCCAACAAGACTGTAAACATGGTGTGTGCATAGAACCAGGTATTTGTAAATGCTTTGAGGGTTACAATCTACGGGATAACAACTGTGTACCATTTTGTGAAAAGTAACTAGTTTTTTTTCTTTTATTATCTACATATGTAAATTTATATTTAAAATCGATTACTTTTAGTGGCTGTTACCTGTACGGCAAATGTATAGCCCCAAATATATGCGCTTGTGGTTCTGGCCATCAACGCTGCTTATCAGGAATGTGTTCTTCTCGTGGCCGATGCCAGTGTTTCTCCGGCATGTCTCATTTTATAGATCGTTGTTTATATACTGGTGCCATATATGATAAAGTTTTTAATTATGAGCAACGTGAATTTTTTAACAAA
Organism: Cordilura impudica; assembly: GCA_963682025.1. Classification (NCBI taxonomy): domain Eukaryota; kingdom Metazoa; phylum Arthropoda; class Insecta; order Diptera; family Scathophagidae; genus Cordilura; species Cordilura impudica. Next base: position 284,998,206 of record OY821518.1, read on the forward strand.
CAATTAAAATATGAATTTGATGCTTTAATAGGAAATATGTTTAAATTTTAAACAAATATATTTAAAACAAAAAATAAAATTATCAACACAAAAAGGAACTTCATTCTGAAACACTGGTTACTACTGTTTATCTTAATACATAATAGTGTTTGTAATAATGAAAAAACATATATATATATTTCAAGGCCAAGGCCAAGGCCACCAAACATATTCATAAAACGATATCGCTTTTAGTTCTTATTCATTTAGTGGCTTAAGTTTTTTTTCCGTAAATACAGATTATTTTCCAATTGAATTTTACCAAGCTTCATAAGTTGAACAAATAAAAGCACTTCATAACATTTGCCATTTGTATTGCAATCTTCATACTCGGTTATATTTATAATATATTAAGGGGTAAACGTTTTTTGATAAAAATAAAAACATTATTTAAGGTAACAAAATGTTTGAGGTGAATTTCAAGTGAATATTAAATTTTTAAGTTTAAATTTATTATGGGTTGGGAAAAAAAATTAAAGTTAGTGTGTTATCATCTGTATCGAATCATTGAACCCTCCACCATTGTATTAAACCCAGTATTATTTTAATACAGGCACCGCGCAGCGCCCTTAGAACAAATGTGGGTGCAAAAATCAAAAAGTTCATGTGCGCTTATGATATGTTGAATAAAATCATCTTATAGGAAATTGTTCAGAGATTTCAAATTTGCTACCCTCAATAAAATCAGAGTTTTGGTTTAGAAGATGTAACCCTTAAAATTTGAGCGATTTTCAGTTTCAAAAAAACGCACAAGTTTAAGGCAATTTGGTAGAGTTTCAGGTACAATATAAAAAATAGGTATATTGTAGAAAAAAAAATCATTTGAGTCCGATCACAGGGGAGATGTGTAAACATCTAGTAATTAAAGATTTTTTATGTCACTTTTTTAAAATCAAACAGAAAGCGCCATCTATGTATCACTTGTAGCAAACATCTGCAGGGACTATGGTTATACTTGTGGGGTTTCTGAATTATGTATACTAGCATATTCCAGCCCTCGAAATTCGAGTACAAATTCTAGGAAATAATTAGTCATTTATTGTTCGGTTTAAGATCATGTATATATTTTTCTAATGAAAGAAAGATAATAATTTTTGTAATGTAAGAGAAATATTAGAAAAAATTGAAGACAGTGCTAGATGGAGTAGCTACTTTCGAACAAAGCGACTTATTCATCCTCAGCATCCTTCTGCCTATTACTTCAACTCATGCTTAATCAACTATTTAACTCAACATTTGAAAGAAAAGAACATGAGAAATATTTTTCTTTTTATATACAAGAGTTTGTATGAACAAGCTGAGCTTTTCCAATTTTTAGCTTTCTCTACATTAACATAGCCAGATCAATTACAAGTCTTGTAATGTAACAGTTCTTTGTATTTGCCATTGTCATCTAGATGGAACTGTAATGGCATGTGAAATCTTAACAGATTACACAAATGCATTGTACCTCATGTCTTGTATGTTATTGTTATGTATTGTTGATCTGTATTGGAATAATTAGTCATTCATTGTTCGGTTTAAGATCATGTATATATTTTTCTAATGAAAGAAAGATAATAATTTTTGTAATGTAAGAGAAATATTAGAAAAAAATTTAAGACTGTTAAGACTTGTAATTGATCTGGCTATGTTAATGTAGAGAAAGCTAAAAATTGGAAAAGCTCAGCTTGTTCATACAAACTCTCGTATATAAAAAGAAAAACATTTCTCATGTTCTTTTCTTTCAAATGTTGAGTTAAATAGTTGATTAAGCATGAGTTGAAGTAATAGGCAGAAGGATGCTGACGATGAACAAGTCGCTTTGTTTGAAAGTAGCTACTCCATCTAGCGCTGTCTTCAATTTTTTTCTAATATATCTCTTACATTACAAAAATTATTATCTTTCTTTTCCGAACAATAAATGACTAATTATTCCAATACAGATCAACAATACATAACAATAACAATTCTAGGAAATTTTATTTTTTCTTTAAATAAAGACCGTAAAGGTATGCTAATCAATTATAGCCAATATAAAAATCAACACAAAAAAACAAACCCATTTTTATTACAAAGACACTAACAAGTTTAATAAACACACACATAGCTTTAAATAATTTTATGAATGTGTTAGTAGCAACTTCATATGCAATTTACTCAAAATAAAGAAAATAATTTAAAAATCTGTAATTTTGCAAAACGGCTAAAAAGAAATACCTTTCAAATAATATACGTTTGATCAAAATCGGGATAATATGGTAGAACAAAACATAGGTCACAATAAATCGCCTAGCCTGTAAATATTACAGATGTTATACGTTTATATTGTGAATTTTTTGTCGTTTTACAGCAAAGGGTTGTTGAATTAGCTGAAAGAATTTTATATGATATTTTTTTCACCAATACAATCATAAGTCACACTGATTTGTCTTACGACATAACATGTGAGCTCACATGTTACGCTGTATTTATGATTGTATTCTGAAATAGAAATTTAGCGCCCTGCGCGTATAGATGTTTATACGTCAACAATCCTGGAAATTAGAATTAATTAATTCCCATTGCACGTTGAAATTATTTTTGTTCTTATCAGATTCTGTTCAAGCTCTTTCACAATTACACGAGTTACATTACAAAATCATATTTTAGGATTCAAATTTCTCAACAACATGGATTTTCACTGGCAAAAAATTGACGCTGTAATTGATTGGAGAGTTACCATCAATCACATTGATTATTACGCTTTTAATTTCTAATGGTTGCACATATTTCGCGAGACAATTTTACGCTTCGAAAGTTCTTGCATTTTCATTTGTTGAAAATCCCCAAAAATAATTTCAATCAAGTCTCCAGTCGACATCATTTCCATGGGAATTTTTGCACTATCTTCCTCATATATTCCTCTTAACCTAGTCAAATTTGTTGATACCACTTTGAGTAGCCAATCATTTGGCTAATTTTGACCCTCTATTCGCATATTTGTTTACTCGCTTTAGTGCAGCACTCAATATTAATTGAAAGTGTGCCTCTAGGATATACTAGAAGCGTATGTGGACAGTGTGTTCGATTTTGTATTTTAGCGCTATTACGATTTTGTGGTTTTTGCAATTTGGCGTTTTTATGATTTTGCGATTCTTGTGGTTTTGTGACTCTGCTTTTTGAAATTTTTGTTTTTCGATTTTTAAGTATTTGCTATTTTGTGATTTTCCGATTTTAAGTCTTCGCGTTTTAACGATATAGCTATTTTTCGTTTTTGGGTTTTTGCGATTATACTTAATTCATAAACAATGAAATTTCCGTAATGAGCATAAATATATATCACGATTTTATGGGAGAAATAAATTCGAGAGGTGAAAAAATTTTGGTGTTAAAAAAAGAAGAAATTGGGTGATAAATTTTTAAATATCCATCTGTACAAGTTTGTTTAAATTGATCCACCAAATGCAGTTACTTACACAGTACAACACATAATTTTCGGACTCAATTCTGACAATTTTACCTGAAAGTAGCCCCAAAAATAAGAACTTCTGCATCATTCGTTTTGTCAAGTTGGCTGCCGTATGCATTTTTTTTTTACTGAAAGTGGATTTTTATCACTTTTTGTATATCTTAACACGGTTCTAACTCGGTAACAATTCTGTAGATATTGAATAGGAGAAATAAAAAGCGGAACAAACCTACCCGAACAAAGTGCATCCAGTGCCTTAAAAATCGTAAAAATGCCCATTTCCCCCCATTTTCCCCATATTCATCTTTTTTGCTAAATAACTGGAAAATATCTTTTGTGCCAGAAACAAAGTTGTAGATACTGAATAGGAGAAAAAAAAGCGGAACAAATCTTTACGAAAAAAGGGCATCCAGTGCCTTAAAAATCTCAAAAATTCCCATTTTCCACCCATTTTTTCCCCATTTTCACTTTTTTGCTAAATAACTGGAATATATCTTTTGTGTCAGAAATAAAGTTGTAGATATTGAATAGGAAAAAAAAGATGAACAAACCTATCCGAACAAAATGCATCCAGTGCCTTAAAAATCACAAAAATGCCCATTTTCCCCATTTTCATTTTTTTTTGCTAAATAACTGGAATAACTACTTTGTGTCTGAAACAAGGTTGTAGATATTTAATAGTAGAACAAAAAAACGGAACAAACCTACCCGAAAAAAGTGCATCCGCCATTTCCCCCCCCCCATTTTCAACTTTTTTGCTAGTTCTACTACGATACCAGGGCCTAGTGATTTAAAAAAAATTGTATATTGATTTGCTGATATACAAAACCTTGGGGGAGAATATATTGATGAAATAACTAGGCTGTTTCCAAGATCTTCAAAGCATGAAGGTAGTTTTCACCATAATCACACATTAAATAATGTTTTAATCTGCATTAAATTAGGATAGCTGAGTCAGCACATGCTCTACCTCTTGGATCCTTAGTATCATTAAAGGTGTATCCGCGCAGTGAAAAGAGATTCCTACGAGTCAACTGAGTTTCAGAGACAAGCAAAATATCAATTTGATTGTCTCTAAGAAAATTATCAAGTTCGTCTTTATGTTGTAAAAAATAAATAATCTTTTTAAAAAAATAAGTCGGTGTAGACCGACTATTATTTTTCTTAATTATTTATTTATTTTTTAATTTTAAGTTTATAAAAAAAACTAATGAAGAATCAAGAATATAGTCACCGATTTAGGTTTTATTAAGTTTTTTCGAATGTTTCCGAAACACCTTCATTGCTATTCGGAGCTGCTTCCGATCTTTTTTCAAATTAAAAGTGCTGAAAATATATAGTAAGCAAAGAAAACTCTTAAAATTTTTTGACTTTCATTCAATATAAACCTTCTTAATGTTGCCAGATACAAAATCAACAATTCCAACTACTATACAGGGTGGGTCAAATGAGACCAACTAATTGTTAAATAGAATAAGTTTTTTACAATATTTTTTATTTTGTAGGCTATAATTAAATTTTTGGAAATTCATAATGGATACATACAGTACACAAATTTCACTGTGGAACATCTTCGGGGTTATTATCTGGGGGGGGTGAGGAATTCCAAGTCAGCCTGAAAGCACTAGGCTAGTATAGAAAAAATCCAAAGAGTTTGATATTCTCAGGCCATTTTTACTCACTTGATCTTTGATGATTTCTCATTTCATTCTGCTTTCCTCAGTTTTCATTATTATTGTTTTGGTCGGTCATTTTAAGGAATGGTACTCAATGACTGACCGTCTTGTAGGAAGTGCTCATCGAAATATTCGCACTGAAGACAACGTTAGAATAAACGAGTTGAATGAACTTGGTTGCCATAATTTGCTAATAATGTTTTCGAACTAAACAAATCTCCTTGTTATTGATATTTTTACCAAAACCAGAATTTGGATGCCCTTATTTATTTTTTAAATTTAATTCTTGCTTTTATATATCTTATTAACTATTCAAATTTATATACTAAAAATCTTTTTTTAAAGTACAAGATTTATTAAAACTTTCAGCATTATGATAAAATATAAAAACGTAATTAGTTAAAAAACACACATTCTTTTTCTGATTTAAATGGCAGTGCAAGATTGACGCCCCTTAATACCAGACTTAATAAAACCGGGTTTGCATAGACAAAAATTTGGTGAGGTACAATAACCATTAGGGCAACCTTGAGGACAATGAGGTTTACACAGGTTTGGTTGGATTTCATCTTGAATATAGCCAGAATTGCAAGAACATTGATTGTTGCCGCCACAAACACCATTCAAGCAGGGCATATCACAATGAGGTATACACTTGGTACCGGAACGATCTAATTCGAAACCATGGCTGCAGGAGCAAGTATCGGGAGCAACGCAAATACCTTTGTCGCAGCCACTTGATTAAATTAGAAGAAATTCAAAAGTAAAATCAGACTATAAAGAGGCGTTAAAGTTTAAGCAACTTACAGAGCACAAACTGGTTCACAAATGCCACCGACTTTAATGTAACCACTGTTACAGCTGCACAATCCTGGTGCAGTACACTTGCCATTATCACAATTCTGACAATAGGGCTCACATACACCGGAAGCCGTTAGTCGATAACCCTCCTGACAAGCACATTTATTGGGAGCCACACATTTACCAAATTCGCAGGCCGGTTCACACAGTGGAATACAATATTTCTGTTGAACTGGCTCCAGAGTATAACCAGGTCTGCATACACATTCATCGTTCTGGCCACATACACCATTACCACAACCAATCGGACAAGTGGTAATACATTTACCCTCGTCATTACGTACATGACCGGGAATACAGACACATGTATTGGGGGCCGTACAGATGCCATTGGGACAATCATCAGCACAAACGGGATCGCAACGTTTAAAGACATGAGGATTACGTTCGTAGCCATCGCAGCAAACTTGAATTTTACTCATTTCAGGACTAGTGCCATTGCCCACGGGAACCAAGGCCTTGTTGTGAACTAAAGATGAAGTTCTAAAATGAAAAATTTAATATAATATAAATATCAAACTATAAATAGGGTTTCAAAGCTTAAAAACAAGTACATCTATACTAATATAATAAAGAGGTAATGTGTGTTTGTTTGTTTGTTTGTTTGTTTGTTTGTTTGTTTGTTTGTAGGAGGTAATCTCCGTAACTACCCATCTGATCTTCCTGAAATTTTCAAAGAGTCTTACTGCGGATATGGGAAGTGCTATAGGATATAATTTTTTCAATATTTTTGGTAGGCGTGGCACCTCCAACACAAAGTAATTTTTTAATATCATATACATATATTGAGTACTATGATAGGAAGAGCTATGCAGATTTGTGTGAGGTCACCTATTGTTAATATTAGTAGCTACGCCGGAAATGGGCGTAGTTCAATATAATATAATATAATATATCTCGAGTAATGTGATAGAGAGAGCTTTTAAAATTTTTCTGATGTCACCTATTATTAATGTGAGTAGTCGGATGCAAAATGGGCAGTATCGGACCAATAGGCGTGGCACCTACTATACAAAGTAAATATAAAATGCCATATATCTGGAGTACTGTAATAGTGAGAGTCTTGGGACTTTGTGTGAGCCCATAAGTTATTCATTTCATTAGTTAGACAAAAAATGGGCGTGAGCAGTGGGCGTGGCACCACCCATACAAAGTAAATATATGATATTATATAACTGGTGTACTACAAAAGGGAATGACTCGACATTTTGCCTGACTCCGTCAGATATTAATGTGAGTAGTCCAATAAAAATTGGACGGGATGGGATTAGTGGGCTTGGCACCTCCTATGTAAAAAATATGAAGCACTGCGAAAGCGACAGTCTTTTGACAAGTTCATTAGTTATCAATGTGATTTGTCGTGGAAAATACATCAGCAAAATCAAAAATCGCCAAATCCAAAAATCGCGAAAAATAAAAATCGCCCAAAAAAAATCTCCAAAATCAAAAATGGGCAAAGTCAAAAATCGCTAAAAAGAAAAATTGCCAAATGGTATTCTAAGTTCAAGGCCAAAAGTTAAGTGTTGCCAGATCTAATATGGATAATCCATCTTCTTCACATGGGCAGCTACATGTACCTTGCTCCAGGGTAGGAACGCCGAAAAATCTGATAATTGTTGAACCGAATGAAAAAACAAAAAACATTGTATATCAGCATCAGCAAGCATTGAAATAAAAAAATCTATACTAATAATCTATACTAACATAATAAAAAGGTAATATTTGTTTGTTTGTTTGTTTGTAGGAGGTAATCTCCGTAACTACTCATTTGATCTTCCTCAAATTTTCACATAGTCTTACTGCGGATATGGGAGTGCTGCAGGCTTTAATTTTTTTAAATAGTTTTAGTGGTCGTGGCACCTCCCATACAAAGTAATTTTTTAATATCATATATATTAAGTACCATGATAGAGAAAGCCTTGCAAATTTGTCTCAGGTAATTTATTATTAACGTGAGTAGTCAGACAAGAAAATGGGCGGGATTAGACAAATGCGCGTGTTACCCTCACACAAACTTAATATTAAATGTGATATATCTGAATTACTGTATTAGTGAGAGCCTTGGGACTTTGCGTGAGCCCTTTCATAACGATTTGGGGAGGGTGTAGCGAAGCACACCGGGTTACATCTAGTATAAATATAAAAATCTAACTAGAAATGGAATTGAATTTGAATATTCGTTCAATAGTTTTTTTTATTAGTTACGAAGTAGATTAATCCGACCTTAAACTTCTTCATACTTTCGGTGATGAATCACCATCCAAGGCCAGCATGTTTTTCTCTCGGCCATGGCATTAGCGATTCTGAAATTGGTGAAAATCGGTGTATGTGCAGACCCAGTTTCCATACAAATTACCCCTATGAGATCGCCTAAATTTCCCAAAGATCCAAATTATTACACTCACTACAAAAATAAATCCTGCTCTTATAAAGCTGCTTCCCGATCTTAACTTTAGTCAAACAAAAAATATTGTACAGATTTTTCTCAATTTTAGTTCATATTTAGTTTGGTCAATAACAATCCCACCTAAATTTGGTATATACTTATTTTCTATATCCAATTATAACTACAGCAAAGTTGGATCTAAGGTCCTTTTTCGGTAATTTAAAAAATTTTTTTTTATGTTAGTAGCCAGCATTCAGGGGATACCCTCTACAAATGCAAAGTATTGTGTTGATTTCAGGAAAATAGGTTAGGAGAATGAGGAAGGAGGGGGTGGTGCTTCACGATATATGACTTAAATTTTATTAGGTTGTAACTGCTAGGAAAGCATTGTGTGAGGAGTTTATTCCACATACGGCTAGTTCGATTGATAAATGAATTTTCTCTGTAATGCCTTATGTGGTCAGCTGGACAGTAGACTACAAATGGATTATATCTTTTGGGGAAGTAGATAAAGCTTACTGAAACGAGTGCGCTAACATTTCCTATGGTAGTATCTATCGAACAGTATTTTAAAGCCCACATTCCGACTATGTACCAACGAGTCAATAGAGTAGAATACCTTACTGTCATTATTGAGCATCAATGCCCTCCTTTATACCCGATCCTTTTGAAGCTCCAGCCCATATATGGAAGTCGTATTTTATTTTCGGTCGCAGGTAGTTGGTATAAATTTTAAGGAGATCGGAAGGAGTGAATTAATTTTTGCACCGTTTTAGAAAACTAAGACACTTGAATGCTTCTTTCGACACTTGAAATACGTGTTCGTACCAACGAAAATAACATTGAATTCTCATGCCCAGAACATCCAGAGTATCCGATTCATCAATACTATATTATCCATATATACAGATGAGATTTTTGAATTTGAGCTCTATGGGTCAAATTCAACCCTATTCTGTTTACTCCACTTAGAAATTGTTAACAGATCGTGATTTGAGTATGCCATTCAATGTCAGTCTTTTGCCTCCACCCTCAAAAAGCTTGGCCTAAAATTGAAGGAAAATCAAAAATAAATGTTCTGTCATCTGCGAAGAAGAATATAGGATTGAAGAAAGAACTAAACCTTTGTGCACCCCTGAATTAAGCTGAAACTCATTTGAAGAGACCCCATCAATAACAACATGTATTGTGCAGTCTTTTGAGAAAACTTGATATAAATCGAGAGAAGTTAATACTGACCCCACATGCAATAAGCATTGATACCTATACATATTGCTACACGTGATCGAATGCCTTGGAAATATCTACAGCAAACACGTTACTTTCACCAAAATTGCGAATTGTTCATACTTGTTTTTTTTTTTAATTTTTTGAAAAGTTCCATGATTTCATTTACACAAAAAATTTTCCTTGACATCAGTACAACATACATATATACATATATGTATATATATTGCGTATTTCAATAACAGATTATTGTATATTATTATCACAATTCTAGGAAATTCCTTAGACTTCAAAAGAATTTGATTAATAAAAAAAATTTTTTTATTAAAAAGTAACACAGAAAAATTTCAAATCGTTTCACTCGTTATGGAAATTTTTAATCGAAATTATTTTTTTTATTTTCCAATATAAAATACTAAGAATAATTTTACTCTATCACAGTTAGCGAGTTTTGGCCCTGACGATTGTCCGTCTTATTTAAATAACAAACCAAAATATGGAATTTCGATTGATTTTACTCGATAGATGCCCTCATACCAAATTTCAAAACTGTTCCTTTTATAGAGCTCGAGATATTTGTTATTGAATAATCATTTTGTATGGGAGGTGCAACTTTTACTGATCCGATTCCGCCCATTTTCGGTGCGACTGCTCATATTATTTATAGATGATCTCATAACAAATTTCGAAGCTCTCCCTATTATTTAACTTGAGATATTTGATATTGAGTAATTATTTTTTATGTCAGGTGCCACCCCTCCTGATCCGATTCGATCGAAAATTTGTTAAATCTTTTTTATCGTCGCCACGAGTCTGCCTGCAAGTGTTCAGTTCGATTGAATTACGGGAAAAGGGTTAAAAATTGATTCAAAGTTTTTTTCGGCAGACAACCACACACTACAAGTTAATATAATGGCAGAAAAAATCATATTTTCGATTTTTAACATTTTAATGAATGAGCTAAAAATTAATCAAGCTCAAAATAAAAAGTTTTTACGTACACTTGTTTCAAAAATTGATCTCTATTCTGCAAGACAGGATCTACAACTGTTTCTGGTCGAGTCATCAACCCTCATCAGTAACCAAAAGCAGCAGATAGTTTGTTTAGTAAAAAGTTAAATTCGTATAACATTGCTAAAATCAACTTAATGAGAATCCAAACGCACAGTTCTACTCTTTAAGCTTTTTTTATTTATAACAAACTAAGTAATAAAATACTTCGAAACTTTACTTAGATTCTCAGTAGGTTGGTTTCATTGAATAGTTTAATGTTTTTGCTAATTTTCATTAATTTTATAACTTTCATTAATTTTATATATTAAAAAAAATTGTTTTTGTATTAGTAATAATGAAAGTAAAGAAAAACTAATGTATTTTTTAAAAGTAAAAATTAAAAAAAGAAATTAAAATAAATAATACTTGTTAATCGAGTGATAGATGTATCTACTTGTTAGCTTGTATTATTTATGCTATATATTCTAAACAAAACACTATCTTAACTTGGGAGGATGTGAAGGTTAGTAGTTCATAAAAGAAAACAATGAATACAAAAAATGAAACTGGGTTGACAAAGAAAACAAAAAAAAAAACAAAACAAACAAGTAAGAAAGTTATAGTCGGCCTTGTCCGACTATACGATACCCTATAACATGCGTTTAAAGATCCTACCTCATAGATCCAACTAAGTAGATGTAGATACAGTAGATGGACGGACGGACGGACATCGCTAAATCGACTCAGAAATTTATTATAAGTCGATCAGTATAACAAAAGATGGGTAAAGGTCAAATATTTTTATTGGCACAAAGTCATTATAGTGAGTGGTAAATAATTACTTACAGTACTTCCCTATAACAAATACCCGAAGCTATACCACTTCTGGTCTTGTTAATAAATTCAGCAGTGGCATCCAATATCACTGGAGCCCTAGTCACCGTAGGCAGAGGACCACCTTGATAATATTCAGCTGGTTTATAATTGCCATTGTAATGATCATAAGCATTTTGCTGTTGATGGATTTCATATTGCTGTTGCTGACTTTGGCCATAATAATTGGTTTCATGATATTCGCTGGCATTACCCAATATCAGATTACCGGAATTTTGAGCTGGATAGCGTGTTTTAATGCCGGTATTTTTATATTGAGCCTGACAACCATAAATTGCCATTATGGTGGTTAATAGAAATATAAATGATTTCATTTTGTCTTATCGTTGTGTAAACGTTATGAGGTCAGTTATTTATATTTTTTTTATTATTATTTATATATTTTTTCAAAACAAATCACGTCTGTTTTAATGAAAAGTAAATTTGAAACTAAATAATCGCAAAATTTTGTTCATATAAAATTGAAATGCAAATGGATTTTGAGATTAATTGTAGACACAATCTGAGCTAAGATTAGAGTATACATTGTTTACAAATAATACTCAATATTTATTAATCTCTTTTTTTCTATACAATTTTACAAAATAAATAGATTTTTGATGTTTGTGTGTCATAAATCTATTGTTTGTTGAGACAATCATTTGGGCTGAAACGATTGTTGTTGTTTGTTTTTTATTTTTAATTTGTAGCAAACAGCTTCCAAGAACATGTGGTGGCGTCATTTAAAATGGTAAGTTTTGTCAAGCAAATACAAAGGCAAGGTAAAGCAAATGCTCGTATAAGGGTTATAGTCGGTCTAGGCGGGCTACGCTATAACGTAAATCAAGAAATTTTGATAAAAGATCTTAAATCAAAAAATAGTCAAATAGTCACAAAGTGTGACGTCATTACATTTTAAATAGTAATGACACATATGAGTCATTCCATATCAAATGGTACGATTTTGGGAAGAAATTTAACGCAATGGTTTAGATTTTTATGCAAATTTGCATATTTGGTCCTCTAAAAAATATATTTCATTCCCGATGAGAAAAAAAAATATAAAATTTTTTAAAATATAAAATTTTTTTTTCAATGATTGTGACCAATTCAACTTTGGTGAAATTGCGATTTTTTCAAAGAGGTGTGTTCATTCAGTCGCATGTAACTCCTGAAATACTTGACCGATTTTAATGTGCTATATCTTGTTTTGAAGGTACTTTCAATTACTTCTAAAATTCTAAAGCGGAATGGCATAACCCCGTAGCATTTTTTTAAGTTTATATAATTTTAATCCTTTTATTTCGATTTCCAAACTGATTAAATTTTTTTTTTTAAATTTTGAAGGCGTGCTCTTATAGTTCTTTTTTACCGACTGTGTGAGTTTTGAAGTGGTGAAATAATGCGTTCTATTTTTTACGAATTTTTTCCGAAATATCTTTTCTACAAGCAACAAAAATTGCTGTGAATATAGAAAAAAAATCATGTGGGTCCGATCACAGCGAAGATGTGTAGACATCTAGTAATTAAAGATTTTTTTATGTAATTTTTTAAAATCAAACAGAAAGCGTCATCTATGTATTACTTATAGCAAAAACTGTTTCAGCTAATTCAACAACCCTTTGCTGCAAAACGTTAAAAATATACCAATATAAACGTATATAAGTGATACATAGATGACGCTTTTAAAAAAGTGGCATAAAAAAACAATGTTATCTATATCATAATTTTTTCACCAATACAATCATAAGTCACACGGCGTTATCTGTCCACTCCCACCTACTACGTGTTACACTGTTTTTGTGATTGTATTGTGAAATGGAAATTTACCCTCCTGCGCGTATAGATGTTAACACATCAAAAAACATATTTTTCAATAGTTTATTAACACAAGATATACAAACAACAACAGAAAAAGAAAACGTAGTTGATGGAGATTTAGTAGATTTCAGTGATGTGTAATATTTACAATAAAAAAAGGAAACAAAAAATAGAGTAAAGAAATAAATCTTACGCGATGTATACCGTCTTAATACAGTACTGCTCAGAATATTATGTTGTCTGAACTTTAATATTTGAATAAATGCGTGGTAGCCAAGTGTTCCAGAAATTATTTTCGCTTTGTCAAAGCGCTCCTTAAGGTGTCTCGTCCTATCTTCATATTTATGGTTATTAAAGAACTCTGAATGAATATTCTTCACGTTTTTATTCACCCAATCATAAAATTTGACGGCACTATTAATGGGATTTATGAGGCTGGAAAAACTTGCACGTGCTGCTAATCTTTTGACTGTTCCTCCCTGACCATCGCAGTTCCCTTTGCCATGAGACGTCGCAAAAAAATGCCATTCCGCTGGTATTCCAAAATCTTCTACGTGGAACGTCAGATTTTAAAAATTTTTCTTGTTATTTTACTTTGCGCTTGCACTATCAGAAAAGTAAAAAATTTGGCTTACAGGTCCTAATATTTTCTTTAAAAATCTTACAAGCCCCCCTGGAATACATGCACTGCTATTGTATCATGTATCAGACATTCGGATATTGCAACGTAATTACAACAAACCTCTTGATCGTCTTTTTATAATATATTGCGAATGGATGGATTGTAAACTGGTCGTTATTCCAGTGAGCGCCCTAAGTTGAGTCCTGAACCACAAAGTCATAGAGCTTATCCATCGCAATGTTTTCGTAGAATTTTTCTTATGATATCTTCGCATTTTGATTTTTAAAAACTTATTTTTTAATATTTTTTCTCTGAACTTCGAGAAATTCTGGGTGACAATAAAAACGCGAATGACTTTAACAATTAACCTAATGTCATCTAGAAAAACATTTGCATCAGTGCAAAGTATGTATTTGTATTAAAAGTATACACAGTTGGTGTTTCTAGTAGTTTCCATTTAATGAAATTGTTCGCAAATTAGTGTGTGCAATTGTTTTTTGTTCTTATTGTTGTATTAATAAGCCAAAGAAAAATATTATCATTCTGTTAACTATTCTAAGTAAATTCACAGCAATTTTTGTTGCTTGTGGAAAAGATATTTCGGAAAAAATTCGTCAAAAAATACAACGCATTATTTCACCACTTCAAAACTCACACAGTCGGTAAAGAAGACCTATAAGAACACGCCTTCAGAGTTAAAAAAAAAAAAATGTAATGAGTTTGGAAATCGAAATAAAAGGATTAAAATTTTGTAAACTTTAAAAAATGCTACGTGGTTATCCCGTACCTCTATGGTATTTTAGAAGTAATTGAAATTACCTTCAAAACAAGGTATAGCACATTAAAATCGGTCAAGTATTTCAGGAGTTACATGCGACTGAATGAACACACCTCTTTGAAAAAAATCGCCATTTCACCAAAGTTCAATTGGTCATAACATTTGAAAAAAAAAATTTTATTTTTTTTTCTTGAAACACGTATAAAGTATTTTTAAGAGAAGAATGTATACACAAACTGGCGAGGCAATCCAAGCTAGTGATGTAAAAATTCCGTACCGTTTGACATGGAATGACACATATATGGGGCGATTCAGGTCAAGTGATCCAACTTTTGAAACCGGTCCCTTCCGATCGGGATGAAATTTGCAATAAGATTATTCCTATTGGATAGTAGTTTAGACACAATTTTTCAACAAGATCGATCCAGAACTCTCTGAGTTAAATAGTGTCAAAATTTGACGTTTTGATTAAATAGGTGTTTTTTCTCCTCCATGTAACTTTTTACCTATTGTTCTTAGCAAAATTTGTCCCAAATTTTTTAGATAGCTATTTCTTCAGTCTTTCGGAAAAAAGAATTTACAAAAATTAAAAAAATAGTTTTGACTTTTTTTTTTGCAAAACCAAAAGTTTTTTTTGACTTTTTTTGCAAAATCATTTTCTTTTGCTCAAAAAAAAGCTTAGGTTTTTTCCTTTAAGATCTTTTTGGTCGCTTAGTGGGATGCGAGTGGGATATCTATCAAAAAAAAAATTTTTTAACTCAAGACCATGGTTGTTTAAATTTTTAGCGTATGAATTAATTTGATTTTTTTTCCTACTAGTGTGTAAGTGTTTCTAAAACCTTAAAAATATGTTCTAAGAGGCTAGACAAATTAACCTCTCCGACGGTATGTAACATACCTAACTAAAGTTACATACCTGAAATTAAAACAAACAAGAACATTATAGTCGGTCTAGACTGACTACACGATACCGTATACCATGCGTTTACAGACCCCATCTCACAGGTACAACTTATGAGATATAGAAAATAAGCACAAACCAAATTTAAGTGGCAATGATATTTCAATTTTCGCCTTCGTATATGAAAAAGTTTTTATCGGATGCCATATTTATATGGGGACTAGGTCGAAAAAAGGACCGATCCCGACCATATTTGGTGAGGTCACTTATTTTTGGCAAAAACATTTACAAACCAAAGTTGAGAAAAATCTGTGCAATATTTTTGTTTTTTGATAGATTTAAGTGTATATCGGAAATCAGCTTCCTATATGGGCTATGACTAAAAATTGTCCTATATGGTTTATTTTTGGATGTAATAAAGATACACAAATTCAACTTGACCAAGATCTATATAATAATTTGGATATTATGGCAATTTATTTCGTTTTTATGGGGGTCATTTCCATGGGGACAAGATTGGAACATTAACCGATTGTAACCAATTTCAATAGCCTTCATCCTACGATCGAATATATGTTCGTATGTTCGACCTGTAGTTTGATTAAAATGTTTACATGGACACACGGATATCGCTAAATCGACTCAGAGAGTGATTCTTAGTCGATCGATATCAAATATGTTTTGACAAATAAACATTAGCACAAAGTCATTATACACTGCTCACATAGTGGTAGAGTTCCATAGATTTTTCGCTGACTCCCATGGAATTTAAAGAAACTATGAGAGCGTTCCACTTTTCCTTACAATTAATATTTGAAATTATGCCTCCAAACTGTCCTCTGACGAAATTCAACTAGTTGCTGTTTTTGGATTTTGGAAAATGATTGAACTTTCTAAAATATTGGACAAAATTATTTAATTTTTATTATAATATATAAACTTGTTAAAAAAAAAAAACAAGTAAGAGTGTTAAATTCGGCTGTGCCGAATCATTAATAATAAATGTAAACAAAATATTTGAAAAAGTAAACAATTTGTTAAACTTAGAATATTGATTTTAGACCAAACTCATTTGTTTTATGTATTATAGAGTGTCCGTAGGGCTTTTTTGGTCAATTTTATTAAATGTAAAATAAAAATTTTTAATTTAATAATTTCCCGACGTTTCGTTGAGTTTTTGTCAACATCTTCAGGGGCATTTTATTTTGAATCTAACACAAAGAAGAAAAAACAATCAATATAAAGACATAAAACATTAAAAATAATTTTCCTTTACATGAATTTTTAACTTATAACATTAATAAAAAATTATTGGTGTATTTTGACATCACAAATTGATTGATTTTAAAACACAGTATATATAAATAAACAAATAAGTAAACTATTGAAAAACTAAAACATTTATATCACAGAATTTAACTCTAGTACCACAGTGCAAACGAATATATGAAGTTTATGTTGTCTATGTCTTCCTTGTTGTTTATTGTCTTGTCTATTTTTTGCTGTATTCTCAGGCTTTCTATTGTATATCTTGTGCTGCTATTTTTTTCTTTGTCTAATATTATAACTTCGTTTTGATCAGCTGTATGATTGGATTCTCTTATATGTTGTGAGAGTCCAGTTGTTTCTCTCCCTTTTTTGATGTCTGTTTCATGTTCTTTGATTCTTGTTTGTAAGTTTCGTTTTGTTGTGCCTATGTATACCCTCCCACATTCTTGTTCTTTGTTTCCCAAACATTTAATTTCATAAACTATGTTGTTTTGCTGAAATTTTTTTATTGCTGATTTTGTGTTTGTGAATATTTTGTTAAGTGTTTGATTTGGTTTGTAAGCTGGGATTATATTGTTGTTGTTTATTATTTGTTGTAAATTGTGTTTGTTTGTTAGGCCTGGAATATATCGTATACTGAAATATTTTAAAGATTCATTGTTTTTTTCTGTAATAAGGTGTTTATAAGATTGTTTGGATAGTTGTTCCTTTGGAGTATACAAGTTAACTCCGTTAACACAAGTAGTGTGTAATAATATTTTTTCCCACCAAACACAACACAAATTGTCACAAAAACCACACCTGGGTAAACAATTTCAAAGTTAACACCCATGTAAATAACTTATTATTCCAACATTGCATTTTTGACAATTTCAATCTATCCAATAATTTAGCGCCAAAATTCTGGGAATTAATCCCAATCTTTGAGTTCTCTCAGATATCACCTGTTGTCAATGTAGGAAAATAGTACTAAGTAGAATAAGTAAATTGAATCTGTAAACTCATCAGCAATGAGTTTCCCACATTGACACCTGTTGTCAATGTAGCATAAGAAGTATAATAAGCATAAAACCATGTAAAATGAAATGAATGATTTTATGTTAGAATTAAGATTTTTAGTATTTAAGAAACATATTTGGACAATAAAGAAGAAATTGAAGTTCAGAACAGAACTAAAAAACAACACATAGTGCTCGAAAGTTAATTTACATATGTTTAATTTTTTGTATATTTCGATTGTGAAATTGTTTGTTACTGATGTCCAGAACTCTATTTATGAAATTGGTGACTATGTTTACTTTTTGGTTTTTCGGTTGTGATGAAAAATAAGTAATCATTCTTCCGGATGAAGTTTGTTTTGAATACCAATCTGTAATTATTTTGTTTTCTTTGCGAATTACTTTCATGTCAAGATATGGAACGCTATTGTTTGTTTCAGTTTCAATTGTGAATTGTAGTTTGTTGTGGTATTTGTTGAAAATTGTTAGAATGGAATCTATGTCCTTTTTCTTCGCAATTGCAAATGTATCGTCAACATATTTGACTAATAGTGTCATTTTAGTATTGTTGTTGCTTAGTTCTATAATCGTTTCATCCAATAATTTGTCGAGAATAATGTCAGCAACAGTTGGAGAAAGTGGTTTTCCCATTGGCATCCCATAAGTTTGGATGGAAATGTTGTCCACATGTTTGAAATAGTTGGTATCTCTGAGCCAAAAATTAAGAATTTGAAGAAATTTCGATTAAACTTAATACCAAATTATTTCAGCAAATTCTTTGCTTTGATCTGGATTTTTGTTTATTCCTGGAGTTGGTATATAGAGCTCTCTCACATTAGTAATTCGCGCTCCAGCGAGGAAAGATTGTTTTCTTCTTTTCTATTATTTCGGATAAAAGAAAACACGTTTCGGTATTTGATTTTTGGTCATGGTGGTTGCTGATCAGAGGTTGTATACCTATATATACCTAAATGCATGCATTTCCGGTTATAAGACATAATTATTTAATTAACTTAGTTTTAGTTTTTGCAAATTAAATAGCTCGCCCTAACCTCCATTGTGAAGGAAAAGGTTGTGTAGGGTGGCTATACGCATTAAATCATGCTAATTGGATATTGCTGTATAGCTTCTTTTAACTGGCCAAATAATTCTTCATTGCGGAAGTAAAGGTCGGATCGAGTAACAAAATAATAACCGAAAAAAAGCTCTCTCAATTTCTTTTGTTAAAATATTGCCATATTTGCTATATAAGGAAGTTTTCACTATATGCACAATATAATACAAAATCTCACCCAGTGATGCAAACTTTTGATTTTGAATTAATATTTGTTAATAAAATATATTTTCATTTATTGACTCCAAATACTACTACCTGGGAATTATTATCGAACTTCAATGTTTTGGGTTTTACCTTGCCTACCGTGAAGTCAACTTTTGAAGTCATCATGAACGCTGGTTCAAATAAGGTATGCCAAAAGCAAAAAACCAAATGTCCCAAAAATTTTAAATAAAATAATAATTTATCTTTATTTTCTGAAAAACTTAAAATTTTCATCCAAAAAAATTGTGAAAAATAATATATAAATAACATTCTCATTAAATTACGCTTTATTTATGTAACCATTTTTATGTTCGCAATTCTTAAATATCATTTGAGGTTTTCTAAACTTCATTGAATTTAAATTAATGTTTTATACATATGAATATACATGTATAGAATATACGTATATTATTTTGTTATTTAATATATTTATGTATGTATAGGTAAATATTACACACAAAAAATATAACATCAAAAGTTATTTTCGTGTTTGTTTGTTAAATTTTCATTGTTTTTTTTTTTATTAACAACTAGGTAAGTAGTTTAGTCTTATTTACTTTAGATGTTGGTGAATTTTTACTCCCTTTTTACTCCCAACTCGTAGTGTCTGCTTGTCGAAAAAATTTTGGATTGGTTTTTAACCCATTTCCCGTGACCCGATCGATCTGAAACATTGCAGGAAAGCTTGCGGCGATGACAGAAATGATCTAAAAAATTTTTTTAGTAATGCCAAAACAATGGAAACTCTAAATTTTTCTTCCAGTATTGATAAAAAAATTTACAAAAGGGCTAGTTTTTATAATATTATTACCACAACGACCACAAAAACAACAAGCCCAGCTATGACAACAATACAAAATTTAGAAGAACAACAAGAACAACAACAAAAATATGGTTTTGGTACAATGACTTTGTGCTGCTGTTTGTAACTATGAAAAATATTTGACCTAGACCCATCTTTTATTATACCGATCGACTCAGAACCACTTTCTGAGTCGATTTAGCAATGTCCGTCCGTCCGTCTGTGTGCCCATGTAAAGCTTTTAATCAAACTACAAGTCGCAAATATGAATATATTTTGATGGAATTTGGTATATAAGCTTTCGTCGGCCATAGAATGAACGCTATTGTAATTGGTGAAATTCTGTCCATGTTCAGACATAGGCGCCATACAAATGACCCCAATGAAATCGACATAAGTCAAATTGGGTTTGTTTGTGTTTATTATATCCATTAATCAGTAGTCCAAAAATAATCCATATAGGACAATTCCTAGTCATTGGCCCCATATAGAGCTGCTTCCCGATCTTCACTTAAATCTATTAAAAAACCAAAAATATTGCACAGATTTTTCGCAAATTTGGTTTGTGTATATTTTTTCTAAATATAAGTGACTTTACCAAATATGGTGAGCATCGGGTTATTTTTCCACCTAGTCCCCATATAATTATAGCACCCGATATGAACTGTTTCATACTTGCAGCCAAAAAGATTAGAAACAATTCCCAAATTATGCTTATCTCCTATACCTAATTAATTGGACCGAAGCGAAAGGGTCTCTAAACCATGGTATAGGGTATCGTATAGTTTTACTTGATTTTTTTTATTTTTCAGAAATTTCCCTGGACCTGGTCCACCGATTTTAATGATTTTTGAAACAGAAAATATCCCATGATATTGGTGAATCACTCTCGCAAAAAATCATCACCCTAGCTGTCCTATTGAGGCCGTGCTCGTGACAAGAACAACATATAAAATCATATTTTTTCAAGATTTTTTTAGTTCTTCATTCAGATCTCGGGCCCTATTTAACCGATTTGGACGATTTTAAACAGCAAACTTCTCAGAAGGTCAGTGAATAATTTTTTATGCAAACGAGCACCCTGGCTACCCGATTGAAGTTGTCATCGTGATTTCCTTATAACTCGGCTTGTTATAAGGATCACAAATATAAATATTTTATGGGGTCAAGAGCTTTTTCTAATTATTACAAACGGAATGACAAACTTACATATACCCTCTGGACAATGAGGTGGAGGGTATAAAAATATTATAGTTCAATATCAAAAATTTTTACATGCCTGCTTTACAAAATCACACTTTTCTCATTATTCAAATAAATGCGAGAAAAAACGTTGCATATAGATATTTCCCAAAAGATAATATTACAGAACCAGTAGAATGCAAGAAAGAGTATTTTGTGCCGATATACATCGTTTTTGTTTCATGTCACACATATCATGTGAAACCTTTCTGATGTGAGAGTTATAGACCAAAGCAATTGGGGGTCCGATTTATTAAATATTTCTTAGTGGATTACGGTTTCAATAATTTTTAATGAATTTCGTATATATTATAAATATAAGATCCCATATTAAGAAAACCAGATATGGTATTTTTTTTTAATTTGTAGTGGGTTACTATTTTGGTCGGCTAATTCTGGGACTGACCTCGTATATCTTAAAACAATATCAACCAAAGAATTTCTTTTGACACTCGTCGTCTACTTTCTTTCGATGTGGTTGAACTGAAAACTGATAAGAAGAGTAATTTTGTTTATGAATGTGAATGTGACTCAAATAGTCGAACTAAATTGAACTCAGAAAAATGCACAGTCTTAGTTGAGAACTAGTTAAAGTAAAGTCACGTTAGATCGTTGCTGTCTCTTTTTCAATATATATATACATATATACATAATAAAAATTTGAAATAAATTTTACGAAAAACATGCACACAAATTTAAAATATTGTTTAATAATTGTCCTGTGTACAGCCTCCATTACGGCAAAACCACA
Source organism: Cordilura impudica (assembly GCA_963682025.1). Classification (NCBI taxonomy): domain Eukaryota; kingdom Metazoa; phylum Arthropoda; class Insecta; order Diptera; family Scathophagidae; genus Cordilura; species Cordilura impudica. Next base: position 285,020,196 of record OY821518.1, read on the forward strand.
ATTTTGGAAAATGAATACAATGAGTGAGAAAGATATGTTTATATTTGATGTGAAAAGTACCATGTCAGCGGGTATTTGCTACAGACAAGTGCAGAAGTTGGAACTAAAACAAAAATAAAATTGAATTTTGTTTCTGAAATAAAGTACATATTTCTTTTATAGGGCAGATGTTATTGATCCGGAATTGCGGACACGCACTGTATCATTTTGTTGTACTGGCTATAAGCGTAATCCCCTCTCTCCCCATTCAGTTAAATGTGATCCTGTGTGCACGGAAGATTGCAGCAATGGCATATGTTCGGCTCCCGATAACTGTGAATGTTTTCCAGCCTACGAACGCAAAGGTGGCCGTTGTGAGAGTATATATAAATGATAATGAAAAATAAACTTTTGAAATATTTTCACTATTGTTTTTATTAGATTTTCAATTTAGGTTATTTGAAAATTAAGTGACCCAGTATTTTACATTTGTTTATAAACTGATAAGTTTTTATTTCTTCTACCGCCGGATCAATTTAGAAATTTATGCAATTAAATTCTCTATATATATATAGTAGTTTACTTAATTACTTTAAACAAAGCTCGAGTATTACATTGAAAAAGTTCATGTGCGATAATTCGTAAAAGATTAGTTTTTATTTAAATGGCTTTGAAAGACAGAAATAGTTTTAAATGTTGTATTTACAAACAAAGGCCTGAAAATATGCAATAAAAAATAAAACATTAATTAATCAAACCACGCTTTAAAAAACTGTGCAGAGTTCCTAGTTCAAAATAACCAAATGATTTGTGATTACTGAGATTTTGATATGGCTGCTATTAAAAAAAATTAAAACATTGTAAATTAATTGAAAATTAATCGTATTATGGTTTATTTTTGTTAACAAATTATTGCTATGATGTCAACTAGCGAAGTTTATAAACAGAAGATCGTAGGTTCTGATTTCAAATTTTGTTCAAAGGTAAGAGCTGAATTGAGCAAGAATCCACTTCCAGCATCCAAGATATCAAACAGTGAGCAAATCGTCGCATTCGATATCGAGTAAAACCAATTCAAATTCCATATTTTGGTTTATTATTTAAAGAAGACGGACAATCGTCAGATCTCATTTTACTTATACTATTAACTATGGAGCATAACTCGTTAGCTATGACAGAATAAATTACTACTTAGTTCTTCATTTTGTAAAATAAAACAAAAATAATTTCAATCGAAAAATTTCTATAACGAATGCGACGATTTAACTCCAGATTGTAGAAAAAATCACTTTACCCCAACTTGTCCATTTCATCTTATAAATAGGTCTTCTATTACTTCAGCCAATATGGCTAAAAAATTTACCCTCTGTGAATTAAGAGCAGCGAATTTATGTTCTTTTGGTTCAAATTCGGCCAGAACGGTTTTTTAGCCAGTAGCCCAACGTTGACTAAATATCTCATCAGTGCATATAGGGGTTAAAGTTAAACTACTATTTAAAAAAAAGGTAGTTTGTGGAGCCAAATAAATTCTACCCCATACATGCTTTTTTCTCCTTTGAACTCATCTTTCGTTGTTGTGGTTTCTAAAATAAAAATGAGAATATTAAAAAAGGAAAATTCGGTTTTGTGCTGATGTTTGTAGCTACCAAATATGTATGACCTAGGCCAATTTTTTTTTATACCAGTCGAATCAGAATCGCTTTTTTTTTGTATACATCATAGTTATTAATGCAGTGCACTGTTATGATATCAGAAAAATATGTTATGAGTAGGAGGAAAGAGGGAGTAGTATTTATGGATATTTCAGTTGAATTTATCGATATTGTAAGTGACAAGAAGGACCTAAGGGGGAAGTTTATTCCACATACGGCTTGTGATGCTAATGAGCGAACTTTCGCGGTAATATGTTGTGCAATCCACTGGGCACTAGACTGCAATTGGATGTGAACTACTAGATGAGCGAGTGGTGCATAGAAAAACATGGGCTCTAGGGATCAGTTCCCTCATGTCAGCAGAACGCTTCCCATTGTAATATCTATAATACAGTGTAAAACAACTAACATCCGGACGATGCTCCAATGTGTTAATTGAGTTGGTTATCCCACTGTAATAGATAAGCACCAACGCCCCCTTTACACATGGTCCAGAAGCTTCAATATAGACTGTGAAGCCACTGCCCATATATAGGAGTTTTATTCCATTTTTGCGGTGAAGTATTTCTTGCACCGATTTAGGAAACCTAGGCACTTGAAAGCTTCTTTCGACAATTGAAAAATGTGTTTATTCCAATGGACATCACACTGAGTTTTCATGCCCAGAGTATCAAGAGCGTCTGATTCGTCAATATCTACACCACGCATAGATACAGAGGAGATTGATGACTCCATGACCTGTCTATTGGTCTAAAAACAGTATTGGGTCTTACGAGCATTAGAATCGACCCTGTTCACTTAACCCCGCTCAGAGATTGTCAAAAAGTCTTGAGTGAGTGTGTCATTCATATAGGGCCTTATGCCCCCAATCTATCTAAGGCTTGGCCTTTTACCGAATGAATATGAATGACAAATATTTCTGTATTCTGCAAAAGAGTAAATGGGATTGGAAGTTTGACATAGAAGGTCATTGAGTAAAATAAGAAAAGTCGAGGAGAAAGAACAGAACCTTGCAGTATCCCTGCATTTAACTGAAACTCTTTGGATGAGGCTCCATCTAAAACAACACGTATAGTACTATCACTGAGAAAACTTGAAATAAAACGAGAGGAATCACTGCCAACACCAAAGCATTAGTTTTGACAAGAGAGCGTTGCCACACTCGATAGAAAGCCTTGGAACTATCCGGAGCAACAGTCTTACTTTCACCGAATCGGAGAATGAACTGACTCCAACGTTCTGAAAGAAGCACCATTAGGTCTTACGTAGAACGACTTCTGCGAAAGCCATACTGTCTGTCGTTTAGCAATAAGTTGGTCTCTAGGTAGTTCACAAGATGGTAATTCGCTATGCTCTCCATTCCCTTTGAAAGCGCAGAGAAAATTGCAGTGGGGCGGTATTTTCAGGGTTGTTAGGTGCACCATTTTTTGGGATTGTTTGGACAATGTCGAGCTTTCAACACGAGGGAAAGCTACTCATACGGTAGGAAGCGTTAAAAAGGATTGCTAATGGACGGGACAGAGTCGAAGAACACTGTTTCAGTACCAGTGCTGATATGCCATCCGGTCTCGGTGACTTATTTACACTGAGCTCTGCGAGGACCCTCTTAACAGCACGAGCTCGAAAGAATACCTTGGGCATAGTGTGAGGTACTCTTTCGAGTTCGGGCATTGGTTGATGAAGGAATTACTTGCAAATTGTTCAGCCAGAAGTTTAAGGTCATTTTTAATAAGATTTGGAACAGAAGAACTAGCATTGTCCTTTACCCTTTTAATGAATGACCAGAAGGTCTTACTGCCACTAGGAGCAGAAAGAACTTTACTTCTAAGACGCTATTTGTAGAGAAACTTTTCGTGTCTAAGCACTTTGGCACATTCAGATCTCGCCTATTTGCGTAGGAGATCAGTATTTGTATTTTTATTCATACGCCAAATACATAATCAACGCTTCCTCTCTGGATCTGACTGCATTTTTGCACGTCTGGTTAAACCAATACTTATGCTTTGATTGAGCCGAAATTAGCTTTGTAGGAATAAATGATTTCATTCCAAGCAAAACTACATTTTCTACCATTTTCGCAGTGGCATCGATATTATCGTCGAGGAAACAAAGTTTTCAATTAAAATGATTTAAAACAAGTAAGAAAATTATAGTCGCTCTAGACCTATCTAGATATCCTATACCATGGTTTAGAGACCCTATCTCATCCGTCTCTTCGGTATAGAAAATAAGCATAAGCCAAATTTGAGTGGCATTGTTGTTAATTTTTTTGGCTGCAGATATGAAAAAGTTCATATCGGGTGCTATATTCATATGGGGACTAGGTCGATAAATTGACCGCTCTTGACCATATTTGGTAAAGTCACTTATATTTTGAAAAAATATATACAAACTAAATTTGAGAAAAATCTGTGCAATATTTTTGTGTTTTGATAGATTTAAGTGAAGATCGGGAAGCAGCTCTATATGGGGCCTAAGACTAAGAATTGTGCTTTAATGACAGTTTTTGCACTAGTGAATAATTGATATAATAAACACATACAAAACCAATTTGACTGAGATTTATATGATAATTTGTATTTTATGGCAATTTATGTTGATTTCATAGGGTTCATTTGTATGGGGACTAGGTCTGAACATAGGCCGAATTTCAGCAATATCAATAACGTGCATCCTATGATCGATAAAAGCGTATATACCAAATTTCATCAAAACGTACTCTTATTTGCGACCTGTAGTTTGATTACAAGGTTTACATGGATACACAGACGGACAGACGGACGGACATCGCTAAATCGACTCAGAAAGTGATTTTGAATCCATCGGTAGAATAAAAGATGGGTCTAAGACAAATATTTTTGGTAGTTACAAACAGCAGCAGAAAGTCATTATACCCAAGCCACATAGTGGTATAGGGTATAAAAGTCGTTGAGTTCAGACCAACGAGCCTTTTCATATATAAATATATATTTTTGAAGCGCTTCAAAGTTCGGAGTATGAAAAGGATGCAGAAATGGTAGTGTAATCTGAGTTACCGAGAGGTGTATTAATTTTTACTTCTTACTTGTCAGGGTGCGAAGTATGAAAAAGGTCAAGAGTATTGTGAAACTTCCCTGTAACACACGAAACATGTATTGGCTCATTCAATAATTGCGTTAGATGATTATGCGCGGAAAAAAGCTCAACGTAACTGCCTACGGGAGTTATATGACTCGAATGGCGAAGCCAGGAAGAATTGTGAATTTAAAAATCAGCAGCAATAACGATTTTTCGGTAAAGTTGTGTTTGTGTATGTTTATTACATCCAATTACCAGTAGTCCAAAAGTAAATCCTATAGGGCAATTGTCAGTCATAGCCCCCATATAATGCTGATTCCCGATCTTCACTTAAATCTATCAAAAAAAAAAAAAAAAAAAAAAAATGCACAGATTTTTCTCATGTAAATGTTTTTGCAAAAAATATGTGACCTTACCATATATGGACTGGATCGGTTTATTTTTCGTTCTAGTCCCCATACAAATATGGCATCCGATATGAAGTTTTTCATATTCAAAAATTAATAACAATGCCACTCAAATTTGGCATATGAATATTTTCTATACTTAAACAGTTGGACCTAAGAGATAAGGTCTCTAAACGCATGGTATAGGGCATCGTATAGTTGGTCTAGACCGAAATATCTTATTTAGTTTAATCATCATTGTACAAAATCTTGGCATTATAATTTTAAAACCAAACTTGAATGGTGGTCAAGTGCTAAAGAAATAGTTAATTTTGACATAAAAGCTAATAAGTTCACGGATGTAGTAATTCGGCTCCTGTTTTCCTCTTCTGTATTTGATATACTTTTGTGGTTAACAGCATCATCCTTTGGGATCATTAAATACAATAGGGTGTGTGTTGAAATTCCATTTGAATAACTATCTATATGGAACCAGCAGTTTGAGGAAAAAATTTTGCATTGTCAATGCGTTAAAAGTTATTTTGATATATGAACTGAATGACTGTACAGTGAAAAAACCTAATTCCTGCGGCAACTTAACTCCAACTGTTTGGCTAAGGTAATCAGTGAAATTATTCAATAAATACAAGCGAAATTCGGCTATGATGTCTGGCTTCATAATTTGGAAGTTACAATTTAGTTACTGAAGCCAAATAGCCCAATCGAAGAGAAAAATCTTGCCATTGTCCAGCCTACTTATGGACAAATAGAGCACTTTGATGGGTAACGCAAAATGAAATATATTCCCAGCTTAATTTTGTCAGATGTATATTCTTTTAATTTTTCTTACTAATTCCGCTTCACAAATATTTTTTCATTGTATTCATTTACTTAAACTACCAGATCGTTTTCAAATCATGTATAAAATACTCTTTTATTAAAGTGGCTCTAAGCAAATCAACCATTATCTCTCATAATTCAATCGATTTTGAAACATTAACCTAGAACACAAACACAAAACAATTCAAAAATTTTTATTTAGTTATTCTTTGGAGCTTACACCACAAACAGCACAATAAACTTAAACATCGTATTTATACACATAAACAACAATATATACATAATTATGAAAAATTTACGAGATTTAGCAATCGAAATCATCTTATCATTAATATTTTTAAGTACACTTTTCAATACAATACAAACTGAATACCAACAGCAATCAACAAAATATACAACGACGACCACAACAAAACAACCGATTGTACGAACACCGGGTCTGTCGTTGCCGCAGCGGGATAAAAATCCACCGAAATGTTATAAGGAAGTACCGTAAGTATTCACATACTTTTTATGGATTAGTGGACTACAATAAAAAAGGACTATAAAAGTGTAATTATTTAAAATTTGTAATTGAATAATTATGTGTGGGAAAATTCGAATTTTCTAAATGAAATATTTAGGGAAATTTTTTTCGAATTAGTGAATTTTTAAGTATGAGTCTCTTAGTTTTTTTCTTTTTAAATCAAATGTCCCCTTTTAAAGCCATAAGAAAGTTTAGTTTGTCTAGTTTCTCAGTATAAGTTTTATTTGTAAGGTTTTACACACAAATATGAAAAAATTCAAAATAGTGCATTTGTGAAAAATTGAAAAACCGTTGTCTTGAGTTACGAAACATTTATTTTGATAGATATCCCACTCCCATCCCACTAAGCGACCAAAAAGCTCTTAAAGGAAAAATCCTAAGCTTTCTTATGAAAAAAAAAAATAAAATACCCTTTTTGAAAAAAAAGGCAAAAAATGCTTTAATTTAGCAAAAAAAAGTCTACAATTTTTTTTTTTTTTTTAAAGTATTTTTTTCCGAAATATTGAAGAAATAGCTATCTAAACTCTTTCGGAGAAAATTTTCTAAGAACAATAGGTAATAAGTTACATGGATGAGAAAAAACACCTGTTTGGCCAAAATGTCAAATTTTGATCCCCTCTAACACAGAGAGATCTGGACCGATCTTGTTGAAATGTAGCAAAAATTTATTTTAAACAGATTGGAATGTTCCGGTTACGTGAGTTGAGTTCGGTAACTGCTCTACATGCTTTTCATGTAACAGAAAACAACAGGTGGCACGTTTGGTTAAGGTTACGTGTGGCTAACTAGGCCTTAATATTTCATTTACTATTGTGATAAGGCGGCAGTAGATATTCCAGCCGCCACGCTATGCATGCTTATTAATTATCAATCGCTTATTATTTGTTCTCAAATGATTTACTAAATAGGTGCAACGATATTAATTTGTTATTCTCTTTTATAATTTATTCTAAATTTTATTGACTAACTGAAACTCAAGTAAATTGGCCGCGGTTTTTCATTTTTTCCATTGCATTTTTTTTTTAAATCGTTCAAAAATGTATCAAATTTGTAAAGCTTCTCTAAATTGTTATATAAAGATACTACTAGTCGTTCAAAATGGAAAAACGATTTGAACAATAGTGATGTGTTTGACTTTTTTCAACTATTTATGGTTAAAAATACTAATGCGCAGTGTACTCACGATAATTGAATTTTTAAACGAAGTAGAAGGTCCTCTCGAAAGAAGAACAGTGTTACGGAAATTTTATTACTTTAAATTGCAATGCACCAACAAGCAAAAAACCGACGTACGGAGAGTAAAGTCGTATTTCTAAATATGATTATTTTTTTTTTTTTATTTATTTATTTATTTACTATATATAAGTCATTGAGTTTCTTATTTCTAAAACAATTTTGAGTTACTATCGTTAAGATATTACAGCAAATAATTACATAATTTATTAATATAAGTTAGCATTTCTTAAACATATTATTCTAGTATATAGGAAAAAGATAGTATGAAAAAAACTACATATATCACAAAAAAAAAATTTAAATAAAAAGGAAGGATTGAAAGGTTTTTATTAAACAAAAGAACTAATTGAGTCTATAGCAGAGTGTATAGAGTCAATTAGTCCATGCTATGTAAACCTCTCAAATGGGCAAAATTTGACCTTCTGCATCTATAATTGAATGCCAATGTCATATCCTTAATTAAAGTTTCGATAATTTTTTGTATTTATTTATTAAGTATCATCTTCAAATTTTTATGTTGAATTATTTGAATACGTTTCTTATGGGTTTTCGCGCAATCTTTCCAAACAACACAGCCCTATGTAAGAATAGGTCTGATACATAACTTGTATAAAAGAAGTTTGTTTTTAATACTCAGTTTCGATTTTCTATTAAGAAGAGGATACAGAGTTCGACCACAACGAACTGCTCGTAAAGAAACATTTATCAAATGTTCCTTGAAAGTCAGTGTTTCATCTAGTGTTATGCCCAGATATTTAATTGATTTTGAGAAAGCAATTTCTGTTCGCTCTAGAAACACTAAATTTGATTGATATGGATGAGCCAATGGAATTACTTAATTTATTACATGAACTACCTTATGCCGATGTATAGAGTAATCGGATAAAAATTCTTAAAAAGCAAATAAACATTTTGAGAGGTTTAAATTATAAATATCAGGGTGGAAAAGTTTGGCAAACAACATATTTGGATTTAGAGTCCCAACTCAAACAAAAACTAAAGATTTTACACTCTTATGTAGACCTCTAAAAATTTAAAGAATAAAAATAACTTGATGTTCTTAAAAGTATAAATAATAAAGATTCTATTAAATACAATTCTATTAAAATAACTAAAATTTTATTCGCAAAACTAAAAATGTAAGTACGTACAAAACTTTAATGATGAATTTGAGTTACATACATATTTTAATATAAATTTGAAACTATTTCATTATCTTATAGACTTTTCATTCTCATTCGGTTATTTTTCAATCGATTTAAAAATTTTTTTTCCTTAAATGTATTCAAATTACCTTTCTAATTGTTTAATATAGTTAGTACAAATTAGTGCCCCTAGAAGGCGAAAAATTTATTTTGTATTTAAAAATGCATCAAAACACCCTGTATTTGCAAATATTATGAGTCATATTTTCAGCAAAAATACTCGCCAAAGGATTTTGTGCAAATTTGACAAACATCATTTGGTCGAATTCTGGAAATATAAAGGTCAACATTTGGATTTTCTTCAATAACCTAAAAATCGAGGTAATTTTGTAAATAATGGAACTATGAAAAATTCGCAAAAGAAAAGTTTCTGCTGAAGCCCTAAAGAACCCTTTTCAACAATAAACAAGTAAGAAAATTATAGTCGGTCTAGACCGACTATACGATACCATATACCATGCGTTTAGAAACCCTATCTCTTAGGCCCAACTAACTGGACATAGAAAATAAGCAAAAACCAAATTTGAGTGGGATTTTTATAAATTTTTTTGGCTGCATATATGAAAAAGTTCATATCGGATGCTATATCTATATAAGGACTAGGTCCAAAAATGGACCGATCCTGATCATGTTTGGTAAAGTCTCTTGTATTTTGCAAAAATATATACAAACAAAATTTGAGAAGAATCAGTGCAATATTTTTGTTTTTTAATAGATTTAAGTGAAGATCGGGAAGCAGCTCTATATGGGGTCAAAGTGATCATTTTTGGACTACTCATTAATGGATGTAATGAACGCATACAAACCCAATTTGAGTAAGATCTATATGACAATTTGGATCTTAAGGCAATTTATGTCGATTTCATATGGGTAATTTGTATGGGGGCTAGGTCTGAACATGGACCGATTCTCACCAATTTCAATAGCGTTCATCCCATGGCCGGTAAAAGCTTATATACCAAACTTCATCAAAATATATTCATATTTGCGACCTGCAGTTTGACTACAAGGTTTACATGGACACACAGACGGACGGACGGACATTGTTAAATCAACTCAGAAAGTGATTCTGATTCGATCGGTATAATTAAAGATGGGTCTAGGTCAAATATTTTTGGTTGTTACAAACAGCAGCACAAAGTCATTATACCCAAACCACATAGTGGTATAGGGTATAAAAAGTTATTTATTTTTCGCAAAAACTCGATTTTGTCATATTGCTAGATATAATGCTATAAAACACTATACTCAATATTGCGGAGTAATTTTTTCAGCAGTTCGTCAATTCAGCCCAGTTTCGAAGTATCGGCCGACTAGACGCGAATTGATTTTTTTTTTTTTTTGTTAAATAAGGATCATTAGACCACTACTTGTCAACGTAGTCTATTATCGAAATGAACTCCCAAGTGAATGAATGAGTCGACAGAATTTAGCATCATGGATGACATAGTCGTTCATTAATGGCGAATATCCTAAGAAAGTCATAGACTGATTTAACTGATTTAAGATTTAATTCCCTTAAGTTGACTGTATAGCAGTGGTAGGAGCTATCTAAGAAAGACTGAAGACGTAAATTGTCTTCATTGTTTATGAGGGGTCAGAAGATTTTTACATCTTCAACATACATATGTTTATATACGACATACATATATTACTATATTCGATAGACTTTGAAAGATCATTTATATAAATTAATTAATATTTTCTTTCTTTTTTATTTCTTCTATATCTAGTGCCGTTTTCTTTCAGTTTGAAAAAGATATTATGGTCATAGGAAATAGTTCTCTAAGCCCTTATTTCAACTTGATTGAAGTCTGTTGCCAAGGCTACAAACGCTATGATTTTGATTGGTCCAAATGTGTACCGGATTGTGGTGCAAAATGTCAACTCAATGGTTTTTGCTTAGAGGGTGGCATCTGTAAATGTTTTGATGAGTTTGTATTGAATCATCGCAATGATTGTGTACCCACTTGTCCCTTGGGTTGCCCCAATGGCCAGTGCTATCTCAATGGCTCATGTTTCTGTAATAAGGGCTATGAATTGGATCCTACTAAGAAATATTGTATACCGTTATGTGAATTGGGTTGTGCCAGTAGTGAAATTTGCGATTCACCAAATCATTGTATTTGCGCTGAAGGTTATGCAAAGTCTGTGCATCCGGATATGGAGAAAATGGGTTGCCAACCGCTTTGTATACCCGACTGTGGTTATGGCCAGTGTGTGGCTCCCAATAAATGTCAATGTTTTCATGGTTATCAACAGCGACTGAATAGTTCGGTATGCGAAAGCAATTGTTATTTGTAAGTGGAAAGAAGGAAATTTTAAAAATAAAAGGCTCATAATTACAATTGAAAGTAATTTGGCTTGATCATTGTTAAAAACTTGTACTTTCTATTTCGTGTATATGGGCCTATTTCTATTTATATTTTTTAATGTAAAACCAGCTTTAGTTAAATTTTTTTCTTAAAGACGCTGTGAAAATGGTTTTTGCGCCGATCGTATTGGTTGCATATGCCAGGCTGGTTATAGATATGACAGCAACACAACCAGCTGTCTACCGTATTGTGGCGATGCTTGTGAAAATGGCGTTTGTATAGCTCCCGGAGTCTGTAGATGTTTTAATGGCTATCAACGCAATGGTCATAAATGTAAAGCCATCTGTGAACAGTAAGTATAAGTCAGAACAATATATTGAAAGCGTTAATTAATCATGTTCCGAATAATAAGGGGGCTTCACGTAAGTTGAAGCTTCCAAAATGTGCATGAATTTTCGAAGTTTGAAAGTTCGAGATGGATACACTTCTACTACGGAAGACCATTTAAACTTAATATTGGGGAGACCAGATTATACATGGAGTGAAAATTCCGTGGGCTAACATAATGAAGGCGCGACAAGTGCCAATTTTTTTCTGTTTGTTCAGTAGGGCCACTGGTAGAAAAATTGTGGCAAAATTTCATGACATTTCATTTATTAGAACAAAAGTTACCGTTATAAAAATGATGCTGCTTTTAAAGTTTAAGAGAAATTGATTGCAAAGGGTTTCTTATTTTGATTAAAAATACTGTCCATATTCAATGGTTAAAAGTTGGAACCCCGTATTTAAATATGAACGTACGTGGACAAATGTAAAAAATAGTCCTGGTCGTCCAAATGAAGGAAGGAAAACGAAGGAAACGTAAGAAAAGTACACCAGGTTGTATTGGATAACCGAAAGATTATAATGAAGATATATCAAGAGAGCGAATCCGGCATATATTACATGATCATTTAAATATGAAAAAGCGTTCTGCTCGATGGATGCCGCGATTTTTAACAGCTGAAAAAAAACTGAAACGTGGTATAATATTTATTGAATACTTGGAGAGAGGAAAAATAATAACAGCCAAGTATTATGGTGAGCTATTGGACAGACTGGAAGAAGAAACTAAGAAAAACGACCCACCTTAAATAAGAAAAAAATCCACCATGACGATTCACTGGACAATGCAGAGACGGAAGTTTATTTTGAAGAGTTTGACAAGCCGTATTTTTTCAAGGGTATCAAGATGTAAGAGGATCATTGAAAACTTAAATTATTTTAAATACAAACAAAAACGGTTTCTCACACCATTTGGATGCCTCACTTGCCAAATCACTTAAATCCGAAAGTTTTAATGTCAAAGCAGTTGTGTGACGGCTAACTGCTTATATTCAAAAGAAGTTTCTCTAATAACACTGATTGACAAAAATTAACTTTTAATTTGTCACATGAACTTTTTTGGCCTCTTTTCACTTTATTTTGACTTCCTAAGGTGGAAAACAGAGGTAGAAAAAATCTGACATATATACTTTATAATATGTTTTTTAGAACTAAAAACTATGATTTTCTGGAGCATGTGACCTGAGGCTTGTCTCTTGTGAGTGTCCAACAATAAACTGCAAACGTTCGAGGACTCCAATTGCCCTGATATCGTTTTTCCATGCTGGAAATATCCTGATGGAGTCTTTCGCTGTGTTCGTCGCTAACGTCTCCTATGTTCTCGGGAAAGAAATCGAGGTGGGAGTGTAAAAATTGTATTTTGAGTGACATTACAACCCAATGCTTGATACGTCGAAAGTAGTTCTCCTACCAGATCTTTATAGTTACTTGCTTTGTGGTTGCCCAAAAAATTTTGTGCGACATTTTTAAAAGTTTTACAAGCTGATTTCTCTAACAATCTTAACTTTTCTTCGAATATGTTATCCTTTAACAATTCCCTGATTTTGCGCACTAACTTTAGGAAGCTTTTCTCTCAAGTACGTAAAACCTGAGCCGTTGCGATCCATGGCTTTGAAAAATTTTTTTATCAAACCTAGTTTAATATGTAGTGGTGGTAAAAGTACTCTGGTGGGCTCGATAAGAGGAGGGGTGTAAAACATTTTTTTCCCTAGGAGTGAGGCTCACGCGCTTTGGCCAGTCTTTCTTGTGGTAGTGATTGTTTCGATCTCTACTGTCCCACTCACATAAAAAGCAACAATACTTTGTAAAACCTAGCTGCAATCCGAGAAGTAAAGTAATGACTTTTAAGTCCCCACATAGTTTAAATGAAAGTTTATTATACCGAATTTTTCTAGAACCAATTTCATGTTTTCGTAAGTTTCTTTCATACCGAAAGCATGTGCTACTGGAACAGAGGAAAATCTATTTCCATTATGCAAAAGTACAGCTTTCAAACTGGTTCTTGATGAGTCTATAAACATACGCCAATCTTGTGGTTCAAATTCAATATCTAGGAAGTTCATAACCGAAGAAAAATTTACTTTCTTAGTTCTCAGTCAGGGCTACGAAAACGGCACACCTTAGAATCTGGATCAAGCAAATTCCTTTCTTTCAATCTAGATCCTAATAGTTCAGACTGGTTTTTTGACAATTTTAATTCGCGAACCAGATCGTTAAGATCAGCTTGAGTTAGCAAATGAAGCTCCTTACTATAAGGTACATAGGTTGGATCATGAATTTCATCTGCAATTGCATTACATGAAGGTAAATCGATGTCATCATTTGCTGCGCCATTTGAGGAAGTGGTCGTGTTGCAGAACGTACATTTGCATTTTTAACTGTATGTTTTGATGTTATATTTATACCATTTATACAAGTTAGGCAAAAGTAACAATCAGATACGTGGTCCACAGGCTCTGTCCACATCATGGGTTTTCCAAAAGCCATATATCGCGTTCCTTTTGACCAAACTGTAAGATTCTTAACACATGTCGTACAGCATATATGAGGTGCCCAATTATTATATTGATGAGCCGCAGAGATGCCAAAATAATCACGATAATACTGCTTTACCAGTTCAATTAAATTTCGTCGCTGACTTTTGAAAGTTAGTTCAAAGAATTATGATGATTGGTACACTTCCCTTGCATGTTGAGAAAATAACGTTTTGCTTTTATATTCTAAACTCAAAATATGACACTTTTTAAAATGAAAACTTGATTCAATTAAATTAGTTTGTGTTTTGCAATGAGGGTGTATGGTAAAGTAATAATTAGCATACAGAAACCGTGTGGCAAAGACCTTGTTGATCAGTGTAATAAGGACTATTACCTATAATACCTCTTTATTAGTAAAGAAATTGGTTTGAAGAACAGTTTTCCAAAAAACACTGAGGATATTATAAATTTTATAAGATAATTTGTAAAAGATAAAAAGATATAGAAGATTATGAACAATATATCAACACCTTGAAGCCACATTAATTGAAAAATAGAGACAGAACTGATTTATTTTGGAATGAAATACACAACTATAAGAAGAAAGAAAATTATAATCGTACTAGACCAACTATACGATACCCTATACCATGCATTTAGAGACTCTATCCCTTAGGTCGAAGTAATTAGATATAGAAAATAAGCATAAGCCAAATTTGAGTGACATTGTTGTTAGTTTTTTTTTTTGGACTGGTCGAAAAATGAACCGTTTCTGACCATATTTGGTCAGGTCACTTATTTTGTGCAAAACACATAAACAAGCCAAATTTGAGAAAAATCTGTGCAATATTTTTTATACCCGCCACCCAGTGTGCATAGGGTATATATAAGTTTATTATTCCTTTTGTAATAATTAGAAAAAAATTTTGCAACCCGTAAAATATATATATTTGTGATCCTAAGAACAGGCGGAGTCTATGTCCGTCTGTCCGTCTTTGGAAATCACGATGACGACTTCAATCGGGTAGCTACGCCGCTCGCTGGCATACGAAATGATTCGCTAACATCCTGGGAAGCTCAGTGTTTAAAATCGTCTAAATCAGTTGATTAGGTCCCGAGAATTGAATGAAGAAGTAAAAAAAGTCTTGAAAAAATATGATTTGTCATGTTGTTCTTGTCACGATAACGCCCGCGATAGGATTACTGGGGCGGATGCTTTTAGTGAAAATGATTGACTGACATCATGATAAGGTTTCTGTTTGAAAAATCATGAAAATCGGTTTAATAGGTCCGGAGAAATCACTGAAGAAGTAAAAAAATTGAAAAAAATATATGTTTCTGTATTGTTCTTGTTGTTATTCTAAATTTTGTATTGTTATCATTGCCGTACTTGTTGATTTCGGGGTCGTTGTGGTAATAATATAATAAAAGGTAACCCTTTGGACATTTTTTTTTATCAACTCTGGTATAAAAATTAAAAAGTTTCCATTGTTTTGGCATCACTAAAAAAATTTGTAAGATTATATTTGTTACCACCACGAGCCTGCCTGCAAAGTTTCAGATCGATTGGATTACGGGAAAAGGGTTAAAAATCGATCCAAAATGTTGTCGACAAGCAGACACTATTGGCGTTTTCTTTTCTGACAAAAAAATGTCGCATTTTATTTGCACTTTTTTTGAAAAGTGTGTTTTTTATATATTATAAATTAAGAGCAACCTTATTTTATACATCAGTCGAAAGGTCTCAGAGTCGAGTGCTCGTAAATCGCAAAAAATTGTAGCCATTGAATTCTTTCAGGTCATAGTGTGAGAACATATATCCACAGTGTTCCCCTTTTTTGAATATATTTACCCCATGACTTCAAAGAGGAATACAGTACTTTGGCACCTTTCGATTGATGTATAAAATTAGGTTACTCTTAATTTAGAAAATATAAAAAAATACACTTTCGAAAAAAGTGCAAATAAAATGCGACATTTTTTGTCATAAAAGAAAACGGCATAATAGTTAATATAAAGGGTGTAAAAATTCACCAACATCTAAAGCAAATAATGTTAAACTACCCATTGTTAAGAAAAAAAAACCATGCAAATTTAAAAAAAAAAAAAAAAAAATTATGTATGAGTTTATTAAAAAAAAAAAACACAACAACTTTTGATGTTGTATTTTTTTGTGTGTAATATTTACATATACATATATACATATATTAAATAATAAAACAAGTAAGAAAATTATAGTCGGTCGAGACAGACTATCTGATACCCTATACCATACGTTTAGAGATCCTATCTCTTAGGCCCAACTAACTGGATATAAATAGGAAATAAGAATAAACCAAATTTGTGTGGGATTTTTATTATTTTTTTTTGGCTGCAGATAAGAAAAAGTTCATATCTGTATCTATATGGGGACTAGGCCCAAAAATGGACCGATCCTGACCATGTTTGGTAAGTTCTTTTGTATTTTGCAAAAATATATACAAACAAAATTTGAGAAGAATCAGTGCAATATTTTTGTTTTTTGATAGATTTAAGGGAAAATCGGTAAGCAGCTCTATATGGGGCCTATTACTAAGAGTTGTCCCATAGGGATAATTTTTGGACTACTGATTAATGAATGTAATAATTACATACAAATCCATTTTGATTAAGATTTATATGATAATTTGGATCTTATGGTAATTTAGGTCGACTTCATAGGGGTCATTTGTATGGGGGCTAGGTCTAAACATGGACCGATTCTCACCAATTTCAACAGCGTTCATTCTATGGCCAGTGAAAGCTTACATACCAAATTTCATTAAAATATATTCATATTTGGGACCTGCACTTTGATTACAAGGTTTACATGGACACACAGACGGACGGACACACGGACGGACATCGTTAAATCGACTCAGTTAGAGGTTCTGATTCGATCGGTATAATTAAAGATGGGTCTATGTCAAATATTTTTGGTAGTTACAAACAGCAGCGCAAAGTCATTATACCCAAGTGGTATAGTATAGGTATAATTATAGTCGGTCTAGACCGACTATACGATACCCTATACCATGCGTTTAGAGCCCCTATTTCTTAGGCCCAACTAACTGGATATAGAAAATAAGCATAAACCAAATTTGAGTGGAATTTTTATTAATTTTTTCGGCCGCAAATATGAAAAAGTTCATATCGGATACTATATCTATATGGGGACTAGGCCCAAAAATGGACCGATCCTGACCATGTTTGGTAAGGTCTTTTGTATTTTGCAAAAATATATACAAACAAAATTTGAGAAGAATCAGTGCAATATTTTTATTTTTTGATAGATTTAAGTGAAGATCGGGAAGCAGCTCTATATGGGGCCTATGACTATGAGTTGTCAAATAGGGATCATTTTTGGACTACTGATTAATGGATGTAATATATATACATACAAACCCAATTTGACTAACATTTTCATGTTGATTTGATCTTACGGCAATATATGTTGATTTCATAGGGGTCATTTGTATGGGGGCTAGGTCTGAACATGGACCGATTCTCACCAATTTCAATAGCGTTCATCCCATGGCCGATAGAAGAATAAATGCCAAATTTCATCAAAATATATTCATATTTGCGACCTGCAGTTTGATTACAAACTTTACATGGACACACAGATGGACGGACGGACGGACATCGTTAAATCAAATCAGATAGTGATTCTGATTCGATCGGTATAATTAAAGATGGGTGTAGGTCAAATATTTTTGGTTGTTACAAACAGCAGCACAAAGTCATTATACCCAAACCACATAGTGGTATAGGGTATAATAATATACGTATATTCTATATATATTCTATGTATGTATGTAGGATTTGATATATCATTATGGTCCAAATCCAAATGGTTAGTTTTATAAAAATTAAGTTTATTAACCGAAATTATTAAAATATTTACAAAATTAGAAATATTGAGACAAAATTAAAAAACGAACTGACTTCATTGAATATAACAAAACGAATGTTTTTTAAAAGAATTAAATTGAAAATTAAAAAAATATCTAATGAAATATTTACATAGGATAGTTTGATTAAAATAATAATAATAATGTTAAGTAGAAATGAGTATAGTAAAGGGTCCGCCAAATAACTTTTTTTTTTTTTTGAAAATGCTATAAAAAAAAACTACTGAATATTATCTCAAATTTCTTTTTTTATTTGAAAGTACAATCCTTCCGGTTAATAATGGAAAAAAATTTCATTCAAATGGCTGCTTCGGCTGACCATGCAGTAGCCTACATGATCGGTCCACGAATATTGTCCTTTAAAGCGTCAATTATCTCTGGCTTGTTGGCGTAACACTTATCTTTGAGGGCACCCCACAAATATTAGTCCAACGGTGTCAAATCGCAGCTCTGAGGTGGCCAAACGACATCAGCTCTGCGGCTGATAATGCGATTTTCAAAAACAGGGCGCAAAACATCGAGTGTAGCTTCGGCTGTATGGCACGTATCGCCGTCCTGTTGAAACCAAATGTTGCCAATATCCTCCTCTTCAATTTTTGTGAACAAAAATTCGTTCAACATGGCCCGATAATGATCGCCATTGACTGTAACGGCCACTCCTTGCTCATTTTCGAAGAAAAATGGCCCAATTATGCCTCTGGAGCATAATCCGCACCAAACAGTGACTCGTTTTGGGTGTATCGGCTTTTCAATGTATGCGTGCGGGTTTTCTATGCCCCAAATGTGACAATTTTGCTTGTTTACATACCCGCCAAGATCAAAATGAGCTTCATCAGAAAAGATGATTTTTTTTGGCAAAATCGGCATCTTCTGTAAGTCGATCGCAGGCCCACTTAGCGAAGCGAAAAGGCATTGGATGGTCAGTTGGCTTCAACTCCTGAAGCAATTGGACTTTCTATGGCGTCATACCAAGGTCTTTATGCAAAATTCGTCTCAATGATGCCTCCGAAATATTCAAGTCTTGAGAACGACGGTGAATTGATGTTGATGGCGCTTCACGCACACTTTCTGCCACAGCAGCAATATTCTCGGGTGTACGCACTGTTTTTGGCTTTTTACGCTTTGGTTTATCGATGAGGATGCCAGTTTCCTTCACTTTTTTTCACAAGATAACGAACATACGGAGCTGGCGGTGCTTCTCTTCTTCCAAAATCTGTACTCAATTTTTGGACACATTCTGCAACATTACCATGATTTTCAAAGTAATGTCGCAAGATTTCCCAGCGTTACTCAAGCGTATACACAACCATATTCATTCAGCGGAAGGATAAAACTAATTATCTGTCAAATCAGACATGAGCTAAGTGTTACACTTCACGAAATAAGCACTAGTTGAAAAAAACGTTAGATGGTGGACCCTTTATATAATGTCAATCCCACATGTATATCCATAATAACTGGATGCTAGAAATAAATCGGTATATTATTTTATTTTTTTATGCATAAATTTCTACAATATTTTGTTTTAGCGATAATACATTTCTTTTGCATTAGCAAACAGAGTCACTTCATTTTGCTCCGTGTGACTGTGCCACAGTAGATGGCGCCACAATTTTTGTTCTAATTAGCTTTGCAATAGTTACTTCTATTTTAACATGAATGTCAACACTTTCAATTAGATATCAAACACAATAATGTTAAAAGTATACACAGAGCTGAGCAAAGAAGAAGCAATGTGTTTTTATACCCTATACCACTATGTGGTTTGGGTATAATGACTTTGTGCTGCTGTTTGTAACAACCAAAAATATTTGACCAAGACCCATCTTTTATTATACCGATCGAATCAGAATCACTATCTGATTCGATTTAACCATGTCCGTCCGTCCGTCCGTCCGTCCGTCCGTGTGTCCATGTAAAGCTTGTAATCAAACTGCAGGTCGCAAATATGAATATCTATTGACGAAATTGGGTTAATAAGCCTTTGTCGGCTATGGGATGAACGGTGTTGAAATTGGTGAAAATCGGTCCATGTTCAGACCTGGCCCCCATACAAATGTCCCCTATAAAATCGACATAAATTGCCATAAGATCCAAATTGTCATATAGATCTTACTCAAATTGGGTTTGTATGCGTTTATTGCATCCATTAATGAGTAGTTCAAAAATGATCCCTATGGGACACCTCTTAGGTATAGGCCGCATACAGAGCTGCTTCCCGATCTTCACTTAAATCTATCAAAAAATAAAAATATTGCACTGATTCTTCTCAAATTTTGTTTGTATACATTTTTGCAAAATACAAGAGACTTTACCAAACATGGTCAGGGTCGGTCCACATTTGCGCCTAGTCCCCATATAGATATATCATCCGATATGAACTTTTTCTTATCTGCAGCCAAAAAAAAAATAATAAAAATGCCACTCAAAATTGGTTTATGCTAATTTTCTGTATCCAATTAGTTGGGCCTAAGAGATAGGGTCTCTGAACGCATGGTATAGGGCATCGTATAGTCGGTCGAGACCGACTATAATTTTCTTACTTGTTTTGCTTTAAAAACAGTTCTACATAGTTATATAAAATTATTATTCTGCTTTTCCTAAAAATATCTGATTGCAATTACATATAATTTTTAAAAATTGTTTATAATTACTAAAGCATCATTATTCACATAAATGCAAAATTGCACCTTTTAAATTTTCCATTCAAATTTAAGAAAATATCAATTCTAAAAACTGGAATTCAGATTTCCAATTACAAATTAGAAAATATCAATTGAATTTCAGAAAACATATTAAAACATCGGAAATAATAACTTGAAATTTAGAAGACATCAATTGAATTTTAAAAATATAAATTTTATTATTTAAACACAAATTGAAATTCAAAAAACATCAAATAAATATGTTTACATTTGAAAAAAAATATTGCCATTCAGGAGACATTAATAGCATTTCAGGATAAGAAAACATTAATATAAATTCAATGAAGTTTAGAAAACTTCAAGTGATATTTAAGAATTGCGAAAATAAAAATTGTTAAATAAATAAAGCGGAATTCGATGAGAATGTTATTTATATATTATTTTTCACAATTTTTTTGCATGAAAATTTGAAGTTATTCAGAAAATAAAGATAACAAATTATTTTAATTAAAATTTTCGGGATATTTGGTTTTTTGCGTTTGGCATCCCTAATTTGAACCAGTGTTCATGATGACTTCAAAATTTGACGTCATGGTAGGCAAAATAAAACCCAAAAAATTTAAGTTCGATAATAATTCCCAGGTAGTAGTATTTGGAGTGAATAAATGAAAATATATTCTATTAACATAATTTAATTCAAAATCAAATGTTGGCATCACTGGGTTAGATTTTGTATTGTGTTGTGTTTTTTTGTGTTACCACAAAATCTAATAGTAAAACTCCCTTTTAATATATAAGAAAAATATGTAATTCTCTATGTTTACCAAATATGCCAATATTTTAACAAAAAAAATTGAGAAATTTTTTTTTTGGTTATTATTTTGTTACTCCATCAGACCTATATAGCTGCAATGAAGAATTATTTGGCCAGATAAAAGAAACTATACAGCCATCTCCAATAAGCATGATTTAATGCGCATAACCACCCTACAGAACCATTACCTTTTAATTTGCAAAAACTTAAACTAAATTAATTAACTAATTTTGTCATATAACCGGAAACGCATGCATATAGGTATATAACAGGGGTGGGCACCGTAAATGGCCTGTTGGGCCAAATTTGGAATTTCACCTACTAACGGTGGGCCGCACTATTTTATTTCTATACAAATATTCATTTTCAAACAAAAAAGCAAAAAAAAAAAACAATTTTTAACAAACACAAAGTTTATTAATTCATTTCATACACTTTACAAATAAATTTTATACTGAAATATTATTAGTATTTATAAACATAATGTTATATTTTAAATTTTTTTGAAATCAAAGCATTTCATTTTAAATAAAATAAAAAAAAAGGAATTATATAAAAATAAAATATAGGTAACAAAAAATAAAAAAGAAATTAGGAAGAATTTTTGATTATTTCTTTAAAATCAGGTGTGTAATTTTCAAAGTTGTTCGAAGATGTTGATTTGTTAAACGTGAACGATTTTTGTTTTTAACATTTTTCATGGTGGAGTATAGAGATTCACATCAATACGTTGTGCCAAACATTGAAAATAAACGAGCAGCACCTTTTTTCAATTGTGAATATTGGGTTTCGTTAACAAGTTTCCAAAATCCAACTAGAGAAGTTGATTTCTGATGCATTTTCAATACAATATCATCCTTCATTTCTAACAACTCCAATTTTCCAACATCTGGTTTTGCAAGAATTATATCGGATAATAAAAATTCATCATTTAGGACATAACACAAAAATGGGTTAACAAAAACTGAGAATGTTGCTTGAAGTTGTTTGAGATCCTCAAATTTACACTTAAAATTTTCATGAAATTGTTTTAAATTATTTATGTATTCTCCCAGCTTATCGTCTTGTATATTATTTACGTTCAATTTTAAAAGAGGAAAAAATTTAAATTTTTTACATTCGAGGTCTTTTATAAACAAAAGAGGTTTAGCTTCGAAGCCTAACAATGATCGTGACAAATCAAGCACTGTTTTGTATTTGCATTGTAAACTCAGATTAAGCGATTTAAGATGGTTCATTGTGTCAGTAAAAAACATTAAATCTGAAATCCAAATTTCATTCTCCAGATCATTTTTCTTTTATAAACAACTTTATTGTGGGTAACATCTCAACAAATCGGTCCAAAACATTAGAAACGGATAGCCATCGCACTATGGACCAAATGTGACATCGCTTGATAACTCATTGTTTTCCTCAACTTCTTGTAACTCCATAATAAAATTTTTAAACTGACGATGAGTTTTAGCGTTTGTTCTGATAAAATTTACAATTTCTAACACAACTTTCCAAACGTTTTCATATTTAAAAAATTTTGAAACAAGATGCTCCCGATGAATAATACAGTGAATTGGTAGATAATGTGGGATATATGGATCTTTATTTAAAAGACCAATCAAACCTTGATTTTTACCCACCATTGCAGGTGCTCCATCTTTGGCAACACTAATAAGTTTATCTCGTGGCAATTCAAATTTGTTAATTATTTCGAAAACCGCATTTTTTACATCAATGCCTCGCGTTGTTTCAGAAAGAGCTACAAGGTCTAACATTTTTTCAGTGATATTAAATTCAACTGATACAGACCTAATGAAGATCGCCAATTGAGGAACGTCACTAACATCTGTGGATTCATCAAGAGCTAAACTAAATGCTGCAGAATTTTTCAGATCGCTTTTTAAACTTGTTTCAATAAAAGTGCTGATATCTCCAATCCGACGCTCGGTTGTGCGCCGTAATACACAAAGCTGATATATCGCTTTATGCAGCTTTTTGTTATCAGGGTCGAGAATGCTCATAACCTTCTTCATAGTGTGTTTTCTTAACTCTGCTTCCCATAAGGACGTTTATCACGGGCAATATGCCAAGCTATTATGTAACATGCTTCAAGTGATCTGTCATTTCCATGACTAAAAGAAGAAATAAATATTTGACTGCAATGCCTTCAGTTTAGTCTATCTTAGATTAGTATTAAGGGGATAATCTTTGGCAAATTGTGAATGAAATTTTTCATGGTGTCTACTTAACCTGTAAAGTTATTTATGTATGTGGTACAGTAATTTTGCAAATGAGGCCTATAGGTATGCCCTTATTTTCAACAAATCCGAATTTGTGTGTCCATTCGGACTGGAATTTTCTGTTTTCATCACCTATCTTACGTTTTTTATTGCTCGTTGATGCCATTTTAATTCCATAAAAGTAAAAAGCGCAACCGATATATGTTGAGTATTACCAGTTAATTTCAATAAAATGAACATGAGATATAATTAAAAAATCGTCCAATTCGCCAATTTTAGTTTTTAAATTTTTTAAACAAAATTTTAAATTTCAATTGCTTTTTAAAATTTTTGACGTGAAAATTTTTCGAGTTAGTGCTTAATGCTTTTTTTAACATCATTGACACCAAATTCTTAATTGCTGTTAGCATCACAAGTCGAATCTAATTTTGAAATTTTGTCAACTATTGTAAATGGATGGCAAATAATCCACCTGATGAATCCACAATTGAATTTTGGAATGAAGTGAAATCACATAAGGATGCCACTGATTTAAATCCATTTGAAGCTGTAGCTAATCTCGATATTAAACTTTTGTCGCTTTCTTATTTAAACGCTAAAGTTGAGAGAGGTTTTAGCGACATGAACCTTTTCTAAACTTCACATTAAAAATTAATTGAAAGAAGAAAATTTCTGTTCCGAATGTAAAAAAATTTCTAGTTTTTGATATTTTAAAGTTGACAACCCTGAAAATAATGAACTATAAAAAACGAGAGAGAAAAATTATTATGCTCTGTCATTTGCATTTCAAATCATGAGTGTCTTTTGCAAACATACAATTTTTAAAATGAATTTTTTTTGTACATGCTATATTGTTTCTAAAAGAAAAAATGAAGCATTCTAACAGACATTACATTTAAATAATCTGTATTATTTTTGTGGCCCTATTGAAAATTTATACTCGTATTAATGCTATATTTGAACAATACTTTGAAATTTTGATATTAATGTTTTGATTTTTTTTTTTTGAATTAAATCTAAATTAAATTTTGCAATTTTTTTAAATTTATATGGGACCGCATAGAATTCGTTCGTGGGGCCGCATTTGCCCATGCCTGGTATATAACCTAAATGAAACGTGTTTTTTTTATCCGAAATAATAGAAAAGACGAAAACGATATTGAAACGATTTGAAGAGCGAATTACTAATGTGAGAGAGCTTTATAGACCAACTCTTGAAATAAACAAAAATCATTTGTTAAGCGGATCAACCCAAAGAATTTGCTGAAATAATTTGATATTAAGTTTAACAAATTGTTTACTTTTTCAAATATTTTGTTTACATTTATTATCAATACTCAAACAGAGGTGGAGGGTATCAAGGATTCGGCACAGCCGATTTAACACTTACCTGTTTTTCATAGATTTAAGTGAATATCGGGAATCACCTTCATATGGGGGCTATGACTAAGAATTGGACAATAGGGTTTATTTTTGGATTACTGATAAATGGATGTAATAAACATATACAAATCCGATTTGACCGAGATCTATATAATAATTTGGATACTACGGCAATTGAAGTCGATCTTATATGGGTCAATTGTATGGTAAATAGGTCTGAAAATTAACTGATTTTCACCAATTTAAGTAGTGTTAATCTTATGGCCGATGGAATCTTATATACTAAATTTCATCAAAATATATTCATGTGTGCTACCTATAGTTTGATTGCAAAGTTTACATGGACACACAGACGGACGGACGGACGGACGCACGGATGGACGGATATCGCTAGAACGGGTCAGAAAGTGCTTCTGAGTCGATCGGTATAATAAGAGATGGGTCTATATCAAATATAGGTTATAAAATGGTACTTTTAACAACAAAGAGTTTTTAGAAAAGGGTACTTTTGATCAATTTTATGCTCTTGAAAATATGTTAAACTAAACTTAATTATGCAAATAAAAAATAAAACAATATTTATAAACTTATTTATCTTCTTTTAGTGGCTGCGGTTTCTATGGCAAATGTATTGCACCCGGTGTTTGTGGTTGTGCCATTATCGATGGCCCTTTCAAATCCTATCAGAAATGCGAGCTGGGCTACTGCAACGCCAAGGGACGTTGTCGTTGTCATGCGGGTACTACACGCTTTATAAATCAATGTCTTTCGCCTGACAAAGTGACAACTTATGCTTCTATGAAAAATCAGAAATTGAATGAGGCATTAGTGGATGAATTTAATTTGTTAATTGGTAGACATTTTAAATTAGCCAATTTACCAGTGTATGGATTATATAATTAAACAATTATAAGAAGAAAAATTTTTAAATAATTTTATTGTTGCTTTTTTAAATATGTATTAATAAATTTTATACTATATTATAATTATAAAAATTATAATTATTATTTTGTCAATTATATATACATAAATATTTTCCTTAGTTAAACAAATTTTTTAAACACGATTTAAGTTCTCTTTCTTTAAACCCTCTTTAAGAGTTGACAATCATTATCGGTTAAAGTGTAACCTTGAATGCAGCCACACATTTCAGGAGACGTACAGTTATGCAAGGGATTTGAACCACAGCCAGCTTTACAAATAGGTCTACAAAATTTACCCGTCTCATCCAATTTATAGCCCGAGTTGCATAGACAAGTGCCAAGCAATAGATTACAACGACCATTTAGACATGAAATGGGGCAAGTAAAAACACAGTCCTCATTATCGGTTAGAACAAAACCATCGTAGCAACGACATTTTTCAGGAGCCACACAAAGTCCATTGCCACAGTGAGAGCAATAAGGCCGGCATAATGTGTTACCCATAATACGTATAGGACCGAACTGAGGACAACAAATTTCGATGTGATACAAATCTTTGTTTTCTATTGTTTGTATGATGGCCGGCCATTCATAATGTTTAAGTTCCTGGGAACTGGAAATGTTCATATATATATAATCCACAGAAAATTATTTATTTAAATATTTTCAAACCATTTCTACTTACTTGACCCATTTGTAGCATTTATGCAGCTTCCTTTCCACCGGTGTTACAGCCATTAGCCTAGTACTGCGACTTTTATGCTTTTTAACATTCCATCTATAATCTCCATAACCTACGGCCCCATGCCAACGATTACCACTGGCAATCCTTTTCTTTTTGGGATTTTCTTTTTCCTCTTCGGCTTTTTTCTTTTTAAGCGTTCTAACGCACAGTGATTCGGTAGTTGTTCCATGTTGAACCGGCTTCTTACGATGTGGCTTTCGTACAGGTTTATAGGGATTTATATAAATGGGATCCATTTGGTAAGGTGGTCGTTGTAATATATAATTATCTGATATGTCGTCATCAAAGTCGTTCTCATCGCCTACGTATTTTCTTACTTGAGTTGAGGCTACACATACCCATACTAGCGCAATTAGATTTAAATATAAAAACCATTGAAATATTTCAAGTTTTTTCGACATTAATTTTTAATTTTTTTTTTTTCAATATTTCGCTAATCTGCTCTTTAAAAGTGTTGTAATCATACTGATTTGTTGGAACATTTTTTAGCTCTAATTATTTCATAATTAGTTTAGCAAATTTTCATGCATACTCTTGATAGTTGGCCTTTATTCGTTGTTGTTGGACTGTTTGTTTTTTTATTTGTTGTATTTTGTTAAATTTTAATACACATTTGTTTAACGATTAATATGATTCAATGCATTTAACGTAGAAATAATTAGATTATATTTTATTAAGATTTTTTTGTGTGCTTAAAATAACGTTTGGCTTAAAACACTGCATCAGTCGATAAATGTTGGTAGTGGAGTTTTAATTCTTTGAGTTAAAACCGATAATATTTTATTTTTTTATTGTAGATTTATCGTATGTCTAGGAAATGTATCCGAATATTATATCTTAAATTCCATTGTATTTTGAGAGCTTTCAATTTCGAATTTAACTGATATATCTGCCTTAGATAGAATTAACGAAAGGGTCAGCTATCCCATTTATGGTGAATATAATCTCGCAAATTCTCATGAGTAGAGCCGCGATTGAATAACGCTACTAAATTATCAAAATTTACTTTGAAAAGCATTCATCGATTCGCGCAACCTATAACCGACTTCGTCCCTCTGAGCAAGCCATCCGTTGAACTGCAGATTTTATACCACTTACTCTAAGTTATACAATAATAACAACACGTCGAAGGAATGTACGTACTGAAGTGAGTATCACCTCTGTAAACCAAAGTGTGTCCGTCCAAACGTGGAAAATTTTGCACAAAGATCCAGCTAGTACAGAAATTAAAGCCAAGATACCATCATGTGCGTCGTTTTTTTTTTGCTTTGGGCTTAAAAGCTGTTGGTGATTAACGCGATATTTTATCGCAAAACTGTGTTCTGCTACGTGGCTGATTTTTAGTTTAAAGGGTTTGTTAATAAACGGATTTGCCACATATGAAGTGAGGCCAATTCACAATAGATCCTGCAGACTCCATTATATACAGGAAAATGCACTGTTTGGTGCGCGGTTTACATGCTGCTTGCATCAAAAATAAAGTCGGAGATCACGGTACGGTCAATGGAGATCGTTACCGCACCATGATCAAAGAATATTTGTTTGAAAATATGGATGACATTGATGCGGACGATATGTGGTTTCAAGAGGATGGCGCTACATGCCATACGGCTATGTCAACCAACGACTTATCGACTTTGTCCTCGACTATTTCCTGTTTGGCTACGTGAAGTCACTGGTTTATGCTGATAAACCAGCAACGATTGATGTCTTGGAAGCCAACATTGTTCGTGTTATTCGTAACATACTGCTAGCAAGGCCAAAGAAAGTGGCTCAAAATTGGACATCCAGAATGAGCTAAGTCAAAAACAGAAGACATAGGCTCGAAATCATTTCCAAATCTTAGTAAAATGTATTGATCTTTCGCACAAAAAAAAAAAATTCTTTTATTAAATTAAATTTTTGTGTTATTATTTACAATTTCAAGTTTCATCGGTAATAAAAAAAAACATCCTTTATGAGGAGGATTCATATCCAATTTGGGAGCAATCTGCTCGAAATAATGCCAAATAACATTATCTTAAGCCTGCCCAGTTAGATGGTTTAGTGTGTTAATAAGGGTGATTCAACAGTCAGGTGGACAAATCTGTAATATTAATAGGCTAGGCGATTTCTTGAGACTGATGTTTTGTTCTACCGTTTTATCGCGATTTTGAAAAAAACGTATATTATTTGATAGGTATTTCTTTTTAGCCGTTTTGCAGATTTACAGATTTTTAAATTTTTTCCTTTATTTTGAGTAAATTGCGTTTAAAGTTGCTGCTAACACATACATAAAGTTATACAATGATAGGCACTGAAAAACTAATTTGCGACCCCATAAAGTGAATATATATACCAACTCGAGTCGATATAGCGATGTCCGTCTGTCCGTTTGTCTGGAGTAAATCGGGCAATACTATGCCAAGATATGACCTTAAATATGAAGACACATCTAAAAATTTATATATAATGTATAATTGTTGTAATAATTTGGTATTAAGTTTATCAAATTGGTTACATTTGCAATATTTTCCATACATTTGTTACAAATAGTGCGATATGTCCAGATGTTGTCCCAGAACAACACGACCTAACAAAGGAAAAGACCAAATTTTGGAAAATTTTTCTTTATTTTTCAACATAATATACTTTAAGCCCAGCGATATTCAAAAGCTTCGATACCCTGTCTAGCTCCTTAAAATAGCCATCAACCGCCGACTCTACCTCTTCATTGTTGGCAAATCTTTTGCCATCTTAATCTGGCTAATATGGTGCGTGATGAACTTTACTCGTAATTCATAGATTTTGGTCGTCGCAATCGCGGAGCATTGGCTTGATTAAATAACATTTTTTTTTTTGAGTTTACAATTATTTTTCTTTAAATTAAAGTAAAAAAAATTTGCACATTTGTTTCAAAAATTGATTAATATATTCTGCATGACCCGAACCTGTTTATTGTACATGTTCTATTTTTTCTTAGTACACGAGCCAGAACACGACTTAAAATATAACTGAACTCGAACCTGTTTATTGTACATGTTCTGTTTTTTCTTAGTACACGAGCCACAACACGACTTAAAATATAACAGAACTCGAACCTGTTTATTGTACATGTTCTTGTTTTTTTTTTCAGTACACGTACCAGAACACGAACTTCAAATAAAGCAACACTCCAATATGTGTGGTTTATGTGTGATCGAAACAAGAAGTACGTGATACAAAAATGTTCGTGTAAATAACGAAATATTAAAACGAACACAGTCATGATTGTGTTGGGCACCGTAGAAAATTTAGAAACGCACATAATTGATATGAAAATAAAAATATGTGTGTGTTGGTCTAAGTTATGTTTATTTACATATATGTACGAGTTTTTATTCAGTATGTGTTTCTTTCTGAACTCTGCCTATAAGTCGTGTCATGCCGAAACAAATGTGTCAATGTTTTTGATGTGTAAACATCTATACGCGCAGGGGGTAAATTTCTATTTCACAATACAATTCCAAAAACAGCGTAACATGTGAGCTCATAACACATCTCGGTGTGAGTTATCATTGTATTGGTGAAAAAATTATGATATAAAATTGATTCAGCTAATTCAACAACCCTTTGCTGTAAAACGACTAAAATTTCACAATATAAACGAATAACATATACATAATTCAACAGCCCCACACGTATAACCAGAGTCCCTGCAGTTGTTTGTTATAAGTGATACATAGATGTCGCTTTCTGTTTGATTTTAAAAAAGTGACATAAAAAATCTTTAATTTCTAGATGTTTACACATCTCCCCTATGATCGGACTCACATGATTTTTTTTACTTCATTTTAAAGTAAAAACATCTGATCTTGATCCTGAAAAATTAAAATAATAAATTTTTTTTTTTTTTTTTGCAAAATGCGGCATTACTTCGTTTATTTTATACCTAAAACGCTGCAATAGGGTGGCTAATACTAGATAATCAATAAGACAATCAATAAAAATTATCCCACGAGCATCCCAAAATACAGACGCCATAACCTTGCCTGTATATGGAAATATCGCCATCTGCTTCAGAAACGAATCGACACAAAAACTCAGCTTTATTGTGGAGAAACATTGCCAAACAGTCTATTGAAACATCTTCATGACGCTGTTTTTGTGCTATTTTGAGCAAATGTGGCACCCATTTGTGGTCAGCTTACTCATCTCCAAATTTTCGTTCAATATGTGATGGACAACATTTTTTGAAATGCTTATCATTTCAGCTAGCTCACGCATTTTCAGCCGACATTCATAAAATAATACCTCAATTGGTCGACCACTACGGTATTTGCAATTCAAACTCTCCAACCAATATTTTGTAGTCGTAAACGAAGGAGAAGACTCTCCCAGAGAGAATTTAGTTCGGCTTAAATATTTGTTGGACTGTGGCCTTTGAAATGCGAGTATTAAACGGTCACCACTTTTTCCGGGCTTACAAATTCACTGAGATCGCTTACTTTTGATGGCCCAAACAAAAAATACTAAACAACGTGGCGCCTTGAAACCTAAAGCACTTACTTAAAACCAATTTCTTCAAACTACTGGCGCCATTTATATGTCAAATCAGGTTGTTCTGGGAGCGCCATTATATATGTAAAAGCCAGTTGGAGGATATCAAAGATTTGGTGTTGGCGAATTTAACACTCATCCTTGTTTGTTTTGTTTTAAATTAATAGAGTGTTTCTCAACGAATTTATAACAGTAAAATATTTTAAAATATTTTTTTATAAAAAGTATGTATAAATTTGAGTTTCAAGAAGACAAAATAACCTTCCAGATTTTATTTACTTTTTATTTATTTATTTTATTAAGTCTATGGAATAAATCCTTACAGACATTTAAATCATAAAATATAATATAAAAAAATGTTAACATATTATATGACTAATTTGTAAATTTAACGGATTAAATACAGAATAGTGTTACGTTTTACAATATTAATGGTTAGAGAATAATCAACAAATTCATACAAATCATTAAAGTTAGTACGTAATCTGCTTAACGGATCGGCGTTGGTGGAGTTGGTACGGGAAACTGGAATTAAAAGTGGATGAAACATGAATTCCGATGATGGATCATCATTAATCAGATTTAGAAAAAATGACATATTCATCATGGTTCTGCGGCTCTTAAGTGTTGGCAATTTAACTAACGCTAATCTACTGGCATAAGATGGCAAATTTATCGCCGGATTCCAGGAAAAGCACCGCAAGCAGAACAGAAGAAATTATTTTTGAATGTATTCAATATAATCTATGTGGGTGTTGTATAAAGGATCCCGGAAAATTGAGACATATTCAAGTATAAGTCTTACGAGGGATGTATATAACTGTTTAGTGATTTAGGGATCACTAAATTCCTAAAGTATTAAATATAATTTTATTGATTTAGCTAACATTATTATAAAGATGGCCTTTAAAGATGGCCTTTGACATTCTTGGTGTACGATTAATAGAGGTTAGGGATTGTGTAATTTTTTCTTCATTTGCCCAAAAATTTCAATGGGTTTTAGTTGGGGAACTTTTAGGGTGGTGATTTATTAAGCATGCAACTTAAATTCAACAAATACACTTGATCGGGTCAGAAAATTAATTTGTCTCATCGATCATATTTTTTTTTTTTATAAATTTCTAAAAATATGGAATATATTTTTCCTGAATGGAAGACATAAACTAATATATATTGACTGTAGTTCGTTGCTTTCATCAGTAAAGTAAGACATTTGATTATTTTTTCTTCCCTATGCCATTCTGTGGTCGGGGTATAATGAGTTTGTGCTTAAGTTTGTAACTACCAAAAATATCTAAACTAGACCCACCTTTTATAATAATGGTCGGCTCGAAATTACCTTCTGAATCGATTACGTGATATCCGTTGGTCCGTCGGTCCATCTGTGTGTCCATGTAGTCCTTCAAATCAAACTACAGATAGCAGATATGAATATATTTTGATGCAATCTTGTAAAGGGTGATTTTTTAGCTATTATCTTTTTGGCAACACTGGTTTAAACAGCTGACGCACGTTTCGTGTTTTGTTTCATTGTCAAACATCTTCAGTTTGGTCAATAATTTAACCATGAATCGTCTTACAAACGAACAACGCTTGCAAGTTATTGAATTTTATCATCAAAATGCGTGCTCTGTTAAGAAAGTTCATCGCGCGCTTCTTCCATTTTATGGTCAGTTTAATCGACCCACTGAAGCGGCTATTCGGGATATTGTGACTAAATTTCGGAGTGAATATCAGCCAGAAGCATTGGAAGAGCTACCAATGCATCCAGAAAAAGTCACAGTTTGGTGCGGTTTATGGGCTGGTGGCATCATTGGACCGTACTTCTTCAAAGATGATGCGAAACGTAATGTAACTGTGAATGGTGAGCGCTACCGAGAGATGATATCCAACTTTTTTTTGCCCAAAATGCAAGACCTTGACTTGCATGACATGTGGATTCAACAAGACGGTGCCACATGCCACACAGCACGCGCAACAATGGACTTATTGAGAGGCGAGTTCGGTGAACATTTTATTTCATGTTCGGGACCGGTCAATTGGCCGCCTAGATCGTGCGATTTAACGCCTTTAGACTATTTTTTGTGGGGCTATGTTAAAGCCCATGTCTATACAGACAATCCCGCTTCAATTGACGCATTGGAAGACAACATTGAAGCATTTATTCGTGAGATACCGGCCGAAATGTTGGAAAAAGTATACCAAAATTGGACTAAGGGGATGGACCATTTGAGGCGCAGTCACGGTCAACATTTGCATGAAATAATCTTCAAACATTAAATTATATGGACCGTACTATCGATTCAAATAATGATTTCATGCATTTTTCTGAATTTTAAGTGTTTTTTTTTTTTTGAAAACTTTCCTATAACTCTTAAAAAATCACCCTTTATAAAGGCTTTGGTCGGCCATAGAACAAACCGCCATTAAAATTGATTGCAATCGGTGCATGTTCAGACCTAACTACCATATCCCATGAGATTGACTTAAATTGGCCTAGGATCCAGATTGTTATAAAACACCCACTGAAAATTGGTATATATGTGTTTATTTTATCCTTAAAACTGTTATTCAAAAATAAAGGCCGTATGAGCATTCCTAGCCATAATCCTCACATAAAACTGCTTGCCTATTCAAGAACAAAAAAATGCATCGATTTCGATCAAATTTGTTTTATGCTTTTTTTCTATATTCAACAAATTGAACCAAAGAAGACTATTCTTTAAACTCATGGTATCTGATATCATATTGTGGGTCTAGACCGGCTTTAATTTTCTTAACGTTTTTTGTCAGTAAGTGGTTGGTGAAGAAAATTTTTTCTTATCTGTCGTCTTTTTGTGGCATTCGAAACTTCTTCCCCGCTCACGGTATGGCTTTCCCTTATGACCAATGGTTTCAGCTATTTCTTCCCGCAAAATCTCAAGTCTTGTATTCAATATTCCCTGCCTGAACAAGGGTTTATTTATGATTTAATATTACTTTAATACAAGTTAGCTATGATATAAATTAAATATTATTTAAATCCCATGTCCTTGAACTTTACGAAAATTACAAATGCTCAAATTAATTTTGTGACAGTTCTATTATTGACTTGACAAGTATATATCACGGTTATATTTTCTTGACGAAAATACTGTTGTTAAGCAAACATTTTTTTTTGTAATTTTCTATATTTTTATACCCATACGTGTTAATTTAGTTCATGTGCGTAAAATATAACCAAGTCAACAGTATAACAATGAACAATTTAGAACCATTTTTGGTTAAAATATCAATATACTACATTATCCATTAATCTGATATAAACTCAAAATCGTTTTTATGTGTTGGGATCCCACCATTTTTGCTCCTGAAGCCCTTTCACAAAATTTAGACTGTAGACTATATTCCATGAATAAAGTTATGGTTTGTGCGTCACCCTGTTAAATATGAAACATACGTATTTTGTAATAATTCAAGCTTTGATCAGTGTAATGAATGTTTTCTTAAAGCTTAACAAAACTGAAATATATTATTTAATAAAAAAAAAACCTTCAGTTCAGAGAATTCAATGTTAAGCTCAAGCTCAAAAATTACTCTTGATAACAGTGGAAACAAATCTTCTAAAACAATTGTTATCAGCCCATACTGAGCACTAAGAGATGTTGAGGAAATTTTTTATAAATAAAATTAAAACACTTCCTTAAAATTATATTGCAAAATTTTTTATTACAATTAGTTTTGCTTGAACTAAGTCAAAGAAAACAAGTGATCGTTTCAAGAATAATAAGCAAAAAAAGGAAAATATCGAGAAAAATTTTACAAGATGCTTAGAAATATCCATATTTTGCAAATGTCGATTTTAACTTTAATATTGTGCTTTGGCTTGCAATATTTGCGTTGTTTATTTAAAGGGGTTGAGGCTAAACATTATGTGGAAACATTGGGCGATATAGTGGAAGAAGAAGAACCAAATTATTATGCAAATCGGTATGAGTCTAGAGGTTCAAAAAAACGCCATCGCCAGAGCGATACACAACGATATTCAAACTCTTTTCAACAGCCATACGATCAGCAATACCAAAATGAGTTCGATGCACCACAACAACAACCAAATGGTCGGAGAAGAGATGAAAGAGATAAGTTGCACTATCAAAATGTCGAAAATTTCCCAATGGGTACAAATAATCGTAACTTGATCAGGGGTGGCCAAAATCGTTGGCCGGCATCGGCCAACATTCTGGGGGAACAACAAATTGCCAATCAAACAATGGATGAAAGTTATGAAACTAATGATCACAAATGTAAAATATGGGTACCGTAAGTGAGAATTTTTTTTTTATTAAAAGTTACTTTATCTAAAAAAATTTGAAAAAAAAATTTGATACGTTAGCTGTAAGGCGTTTAAAACATTGTAGTGGTTTAACTAAAACTAGCAGATTCCAGCGATCGAAATTCGAATGCAATTTCTAGGTAATTTTATTTTTCACAATTCACAAACAAACACTTTTTTGGTTTATTGTTATTGTGAATGAAGATAACAAACTCATTAACAAATTTAATAAACACACACATAGCATATGTACAATTTTATGTATGTGGTAGTAGCAAGTTTAAATGCAATTTACTCAAAATAAAGGAAAAATTTTAAAAATCTGTAAATCTGGTGAACAGCTAAAAAGAAATACCTTTCAAATAATATACGCTTAATCAAAATCTGGATAAATCGGCAAAACAAAATCGCCTAGCCTATTAATAATATAGATGTAGTTTTAAACAAAGAAGAAAATTATACGATACTCAACAAATTGGATATTGAAAATAAGTATGAGCCAAATTTGAGTGGGATTATAATTAATATTTTTGCCTTCAGATATGAAAAAGTTCATAATTATATGGGGACGAAAATTTGACCGCTACTGACCATATTTGGTAAGATTACTTATTTTTTGCAAAAACATATACAAACCAAATTTGAAAACAATCAATGCAATATTTTTGTTTTTTGATAGATTTAATTGAAGATCGGGAATCAGCTTGGTATGGGGGCCTATAAGGTTTATTGTTGGACTACTGATATATGAATGTAATAAACATACACAACCCAATTTGACCGAGATCTATATGATAATTTGGATATTATGGCAATTTAAGTCGATCTCATAGGGGTCATTTGTGTGGGGACTAGGTATGAACATAAACCGATTTTTACCAATTTCAAAAGCGTTCATCCTATGGTCGATAAAAGCTTATGTACCATGAATATATATTCATACTTGCGACCTGACAGACAGATGGACAGACGGATTCTGATTTGATCGGTATAATAAAAGATCTAGAACAGATAGTGGTATAGGTTATAAAAAACGGGCTTTTAAAAGAAAATAGCCATATCAGAAATGGAGATTTTTTTAGGAACTTACTGTTTAAAGAAACCAATTCTTAAGAAAAATAAATAATTTACGAACAGGCACTTTTCAAAGAAAATTAAAGTTTTTAAGGGAAGAGGTAATTATATCCTCCACTCCAGTGTGCAGAGGGTATATATAAGTTTGTCATTCTGTTTGTAATAATTAGAAAAAAAAATTTGGACCCCATAAAATATATATATTTGTGATCCTTATAACAACCGGAGTTGATATAGCGATGTCCGTCTGTCCGTCTGTCCGTCTGTGGAAATCACGATGACGGCATAAATCGGGTAGCTAGGGTACTCGTTGGCATAAAAAATGATTCAATAACATCCTCAAAAGTTTGCTATTTAAAATCGTCCAAATCGGTCGATTAGGGCCCGAGATTTGAATGAAGAACTAAAAAAAGTCTTGAAAAAATATAATTTTCTATGTTGTTCTTGTCACGATCACGCCTTCAATAGTGCAGCTACAGTGATCATTTTTAACGAGAATGATTCACCAAATTCATGGGAAGATTTCTATTTCAAACATCATTGTAATCGGTGGAACAGGTCCAGGGAAATCTCTTAAAAAGTAAAAAAAAAGAAAAGAAAAATATGATGTTTCTATATTGTTCTTGTTTTATTCTAAATGTTGTGTTGCTGTCATAGCTGGACTTGTTGTTTTTGTGGTCGTTGGGGTAATAATATAATAAAAACTAACCCTTTGTACATTTTTTTTTATTAACTCTGGTACAAAAATTTAAAAGTTTCCATTGTTTTGGCATCACTAAAAAAATTTATTAGATCATTTCTGTTATTACCACGAGCCCGCCTGCAAAATTTCAGATCGAATGCGTCACGGTAAAGGGGTTAAAATCGATCCAAAATTTTTGTCTACAAGCAGACACTACGAGTTAATATAAAGGGAGTAGAAATTCACCAACATCTAAAGCAAATAATGCTAAAATACCTAGTTGTTAATAAAAAAAAAAATGTAAATTTAACAAAAAAAATTTATGTATAAATTTATTTAAAGAGAAAAACACAAAAATAACGTTTGATGTTGTATTTTTTGTGTGTAATATTTACATAAACATATTAAATAATACAAATAATATACATATATTCTATATATGTATATCCATAACAACTGCATGTTAGAAATAAATAGGTATATTATTTTATTAACATAAAATTCTGCAATATTTTGTTGTGGGGAAAATACATTTCTTTTGCATTAACAGAGTGTCACTTCATTTTGCTCAGCGTGACTATGCCGCAGTAGATGGCGCCACAATTTTTGTTCTAATTAGCTTTGCAATAGTTATTTATATTTTAACATGAATGTCAATATTTTCAACTATATATCATACCGAACAATGTTAAGAGTATACACGGGCTGGTCTTTTATTTCATACGTTTTTTTCATTATTCTTTTACAAATATGAACATAAGTTTGGCATATTAACTTTTTGTTGTCTTTACAAAATAGGGTTACCGAGTTATCAATGAGTTTTTAGCTTTCAAAACAGTGCTAAATAGTTATATAGAATTATTATTCTGCTTTACCTACAAAATATCTGATTGCGATTACATCTAATTTTTAAAAATTGTTTATAATTACTAAAGCATTATTATTCACATAAATACAAATTTGCACTTTTTAAATTTTCCATTCAAATATCAATTCTAAAAACTGGAATTAAAAATTTCCAATTATAAATTACAATTAATTGAATTTCAGAAAATCATATCAAAACGTCGGAAATTATAATTTTAAATTTAGAAGACATCAATTGCATCTTTAATATATAAATTTTATTCGTTAAACACAAATTGAAATTCCAAAAAAAAACACCAAATACCTATGTTTACATTTAAAAAATTTTCACATTTAAAAAAAATATTGACATTCAGGAGAAATTAATAGCGTTCAGTATCGCGATTCAAAAACTTCTTTTAACGATAGTCGGATCGTTAAAAAAAGAAAATAGCAAAATTATCAGTAGAATTTTTAAGCGATATTCGCTATTGGTTAATTTACCTGTTGTTGTTATCTAAACGACAAACATTTTTGTGTTGTTTATTCAATCGATAAAAAACTTTAAGGTTGAAATGTCGTCATACATAAATAAAAATCATAAAATAGTGAAAATATTTTGCTTCTATTAAAAAACTTTTTTATATAAATAAAAAAATTAAATAGCATATTCAATTCATTATTTCATTTTCAAATAAATAAACAGAAATATTAGTAAAAAAAAATAAAGATATTAAACATAAACATAAAATCATCTTGTCAAACACGAAGTAATTTGTTTTTTTTTATTCTTCTTTGTGGTTTTCGCTTATTTTGACAGAGATACCACTCGTTTACAATTTAAATAAATAGAAAAATAGATTTGTCGACTGTCGTTAAGATGTATGTACTTAGTGAATCACTTAATCCTTAGTGCAAACAACAATAGCTGTCTGTATATTCTGCGATTGTCGGATCGTTGAAATTTACAGAATCGGACTACAGAAAACATTGATTTAAATTCAATGAATTTTAGAAAACCTCAAATGATATTTAAGAATTGCGAACACAAAAATTGTTACATAAATAAACGCAATTTGATGAGAATATTATTTTTTATATATAAATTTTCACAATTTTTTTTTGGATGAATATTTAAAGTTTTCCAGAAAATAAAGATAATAAATTATTTTATTTAAAATGTTTGGGACATTTGGTTTTTTGCGTTTGGCATCCCTAATTTGATTATTTATTATTATCAAAAATTTATTTTCTATGTTTTCCAAATATGGCAATATTTTAATAAAAACGTTGAGAGAGCTTTTTTTTTTATTTTTTTTATTATTATTTTGTTACTTCATCCTACTTATATGGCCGCAATGAAGAAATATTTGACCAGTTAAAAGAAACTATACAGCCATCTCCAATTAGCGTTAGCACGATTTAATGCATATAGCCACCCTACACAACCATTACCTTTGCAAGGGAGTTTAGGGCGAGCTATTTAATTAGCAAAAACTAAATTAAACGAGAAGTTATGTCATATAACCGGAAACGCATGCATATAGGTATATAAGCTAAATGCATGCCGATCAGAAACCACGATGACCAAAAAGCAAACACCGAAATAAATCCGAAATAATAGAAAAGACGAAAACCAACCCAAAGAATTTTCTGAAATAATTTGGTATTAAGTTTAACAAATTGTTTACTTTTTCCAATATTTTGTTTACATTTATTATCAATACTCAAACCGAGGTGGAGGGTATCAAAGATTCGGCACAGCCGAATTTAACACTCTTACTTGTTAAGAAAT
Source organism: Cordilura impudica (assembly GCA_963682025.1). Classification (NCBI taxonomy): domain Eukaryota; kingdom Metazoa; phylum Arthropoda; class Insecta; order Diptera; family Scathophagidae; genus Cordilura; species Cordilura impudica. Next base: position 285,060,156 of record OY821518.1, read on the forward strand.
GGTTTTAATTTTTAGTAAAATTACTTTTTCAAGAACAAGTATTTTTTAAGAGAAGGTTATTTTTTTTTTGCATTTCATACAAGAAATGGTCCCTTTCAGAGAGGGTACGTTTCTAACAAACGTACTTTCTTTGAAAGAGTACTTTTTAAGTTTTTGTTTTTATCAAAAATCTAACAGAAGGTATTTTTTTTTAAGAAAATGCAGTTTAGAAAAATATATGCTTTTCTCAAAAAACATACTGTTTTAAGAAAAGCTTAGTTTTTAGAAAAGATTATTTTTAAAGAAACCTGACTTTTAAGTATAAATTGCCATAAGATCCAAATTATCATATAGATCTCAGGCAAATTGGGTTTGTATGTGTTTATTATATCCATTAATCAGTAGTCCAAATAAAATCCCTTTTGGACAATTCTTGCTTTCCGATCTTCACTTAAATATATCAAAAAACAAAAATATTGCACAGATTTTTCTCAAATTTGGATTGTATATATTTTTTCAAAATATAAGTGGCTTTACCAAATATGGTCAGGATCGATCCATTTTTCCACCTAGTCCCCATACGAATATATCATTCGATATGAACTTTTTCATATCTGCAACCAAAAAAATGAATAACAATGCCAATCAAATTTGGTTTATGCTTACTTTCTATATCGAATTAGTTGGACCTAAGAGATAGGGTCTCTAAACCATTGTATAGGGTATCGTATAGTCGGTCTAGACTATAGTAGTTTTATAAGAAATGGTCCCATTTAAAGGGTGGGTACTTTTCTATGAAAGTGTAATTTTTAAGAAAAGTTTTATTTTTAAGAAAATTCAATTTTCTAAGACAATATAGACAATGCACTTTCTTAAAAAAATATACTTATTTCAAAAACGTACTTTTTTACTTTTTAGAAAGGATAGTTTTTGAAGAAACATACCTTCTAATGAAAAGTACTAGTTAAGAGAAGGCTTTTATTTAAAGAAAAGATATTTTTTGTACAAAAAAAATTTTTTTCAGAAAACGTACTTCATTGAGAGAGGTAGCTTTTTTTTAGCGAAAGTACATTTTAAGAAAAGTGTTTATTTTTAAGAAAATTTACTTACGGCATTTATTTTTAGAGTAGGCAACTTTTTTTTTTTTTTTTTGTTTCAATTCTTTATTTTGCAATCTATTTTATATAAAATACGAAAAACATTAAGCAAAATGTGTAATAATTAATAAAAAATAACTTAGTGTGTTGGTTCCCAATGAATCCAATAAAAAGCAAAATACACTATTGTATTGTTGTTTACAAGTATGTATACATATTTTACAAAATTTCTATTTTCTAAAGGGTGGGTGAAGAAAATGAACTCTTTTTAGTCGTCTTACTTCATCTTCATCGTTAAGCACGTTTATAGCTAAAGTGTTTGGGTGGTAGCTTAGTCTCCTAAGATATCTTTCAGAAAATCTTTTTATTTCATCTTTTATTGAAGCAATACCGAGGTCATTTAGAATAGCGTTGTTTTTTTATATACCATGGAGAGTTTGTTATCAATCTTAAAGTTTTAGACTGGTATCTCCTTAAAATTTCAACATTTGAATTACTGGAAGTTCCCCAAAGTTGCACACCATAAGTCCAAATTGGTTTAAGTATAGATTTATACAATATAACTTTGTTTTCTAAGCTAAGTTCAGAATTCGGCCCAATAAGCCAATACATCTTCTTGGTTTTTATGTTGAGTTGTTCGCGTTTCATCTTTATATGTTCCTTCCAAGTTAGTCTTCTCTCTAAGTTAAGTCCTAGATACTTAACTTTTTTCTTTTTAGGAATGCAAGTGCCATTTAAAAGTATTGGAGAACAATCTTCTCTTCTTAGTGTAAACGTAACATGAATTGACTTTTCTGCGTTAACTTTTATATTCCAGTTTTGTAGCCAGTTTTGAATTAAATTTATTTCTTGTTACACAATATTAGATGCTTGTGTTGGCGATTTGTTAGATGCAAGAATAGCAGTATGTACAAATAGTTATCCCATCCATAGTTGGCATGTCATAAGTGAATATTGTATAAAGGACTGGGCCCAACACACTTCCTTGTGGGACACCAGACTTAATTTCTCCAAAGTTAGAGTTTTCATCATTTACATTAACATAAAAATGTCTATCAAGAAGAAATGTTTTTAAAAGGAAATCAAAGGGAGCTGGAAGCAGCTTTTTTATTTTATATAATAATCCTAGATGCCATACTTTATCGAAAGTCTACTGAACATCCAGAAATATAGCTGAACAATACAATTTTCTTTCTAGGGAGTCAGTAATTGTGTCCACAATTCGATGACATTATTCTGGAGTGCCGTGTTGATGTCTGAAACCAAACTGAAAATGATCAGGAATTATATTTTGCTTTTCTGGGAAGGGAAACAGTCTTTTTAGCAAAAATTTTTAAAAAATTTTAGCAAGTATTGGCAGCAAACTTATTGGCCTATAGGATGTTACTCCATTTTCATATTTATTAAGTTTTGGTATCAGTATGATTTTGGCATATTTCCATTTAGCTGGGAAGTGGTTGAGCCTTATAATTGAATTAAACCCTGTTGTCAGAAAAATAATGCTCTTTTTGGGCAACAATCTTAACACTCTAGCATTAATGCCGTAATGCCGTTATATCCTGGAGACTTTGTTACGTTTTGTTTATAAATATTTTTACTTCGGACGGAGTCACGTGTTTTATTGGTAAATCCGTTTGACAGGGTGTATCAAGGAAGTGCAAAATTTCATCTATCTGATTTTGACGAGATAAAGAAAATGGATTAAACGTATTCTCTAGAAGATTTCGAAACTCACTTGCTTTACTTAAGTCTGATCTACACCATGAACCGTTTGCATTTTTGAATTGGTACGTTTCTTTTAATGGGACGCTTTAGATACTTTGTAGCTTTCCAAAGGCTGTAATCATCATTTCTTTTCCCATCTAGACATCTTAGAAAGGTTCTTGTATTTTCGTTTTTAAATTCTTTTAATATTTTCTTTAGATGATTTGTTGCCCTATTCAAGTTAGATTTATCTGAATGACTTCTAGTGTTTTTGTAAATTCTTCTCAGTTCTCTCTTGTTTCGAATTAGTTCTCTTCTTTCAAAAAAAACACTTACGTGGTTCCCAGCAGTTTGTTGTTGTTGTTGTGGTGTAGATAAATATGCTGCCTCATGTGATAGGTTTGTAAAAAATTCAATAGCATCTTCCAATTCACTTCCTGTTTTTAAAGATATATTTATTTAAGTTAAGATTATTTTCAATCCAATTTTGAAACGATTGTATGTTAGTGTTTTGATTAACAATTTTGTGTTTTTTGGTCACAGTTTGTGACATACTGTTATAGGTAACAATTAGTGGAGGCAATTTTTAAGCAAAACTTACTTTTTTAAGAACATGTACTTTTTATGAGAACGACCTTTTTATGAAAAGTAATTTTTCAAGAAAATTTTTATTTTAAAGAATTTTTTTTTAAGAAAAGTATTTTTTTTTTTTTTTTTTGAAAAAAGTAAATTTTTAGGAAAAAGAATTTTTACTGAAATTTTACTTTTTGAAACAATTGAATTTTTTAAGAAGAGGTGTTTTAAAGAAAATGCTTTCTTTAAAAAAAATACTTTTCTAAGAAAGGTATTTTTTAGAGAAGATTCTTTTTTAAGAAGGAATATCTTCACAAAATGTACTTTTTAAGATATAAATAAGCGAATTTTTAAGACAAGGAACTTTTTAAAAAAATGTGAGATCTTAATAAAAGGCAATTTTTTAAAAAAAAAGCACGTTTTTAAAAATGGGTAAGATGACGTATTAAAAAAAAAAAATTATTTTTTGAGGAAAAGTTAATCTTTTTAAGAAAAAATTATATTTTTCAATAAAAGGTACTTTATCAAAAGATTTTTTTTAAAGAAAATATACTTTTTTAAGAACAGGAATTTTTTAAGTGAAAGTAATTTTAAAGAAAAATTTTCTACTTTTTTAAGATAATTCCCTTTTTGTGAAAAGGCACTTTTCTAAGGAAAGTTATTTTTTATATAAAATGTTATTTTTTACAAAAGTTCTATTTTGAAGATTTTTTTTTTAAAAAGTTTTATTTAAGAAAAGATACGTTTTTAGGAAAATGTATTTTTCGCAAATTTTTGAGCAAATTGCCTCTTAAGAAGGCATTATTTTTAAAGAAAATATATTTTTTTTAAAGAAATTTACTTTTTTAAGAAAATGAATTTTTTTAAGAGGACGTTTTTTAAAAAAAAGAAATATTTCTTTACAAAATGTACGTTTTTAAGAAAATATGTATTTATAAAGAAAATATTCTTTTGGAGGAAAATGTATTTTTTAAAGAAAAGGTACTTTTTTAAGAATACGTGTTTTTTTAAGACAAGTTACTTTTTTACTTTTTACAATTTTAAAAGAAAATTCATCTTTTTTAAAAAAGGGTAAGATAAGGCATTAACAAGAGACACTTTTTAAGACAAATTTACTTTTCTAAGAAATGGCCTTTTTAAGATAAGCCCTTTTTTATGAAAAGGTACTTTTCTAAGAAAAGCTATTTTTTTAATAAAATGTTATTTTTTAGAAAAGTTTTATTTTGAAGATGTTTTATTTAAGAAAAGTTTTTTTAAGTAAAGATACATTTTTAGGAAAAAGTATTTTTCACAAATTGTACCCTTTTAAGATAATTGACTTTTTAAGAAGAAAACCATTTTTTTAAATTACTTTTCTAAGAAAAGGTATTTTTTAATAGAAGGTTCCTATTTAAGAAAAATTATTGCTTTACAAAATGTACTTTTTTAAGAAAAGGTACGTACGCCTTAAAATAAAATATTATTTTTAAGGAAAATGTACTTTTTAAAGCGAAGGTTTTTTTTAAATTACTTTTTTAAGAAAAGGTATTTTTAAGAGAATGTTCTTTTTTTAAGAAGAATCATTTCTTTACAAAATATTATTTTTAAGGAAAATTTATTTTTTAACAAGAGGTGCTTTTTTAAGAAAATTAATTTTTTAAAAAAATTCGCATTTTTAATATAGGGTAATTTTTAAAGAAATAGTACCTTATTTAAAAACGATTAAGTTGAGGCATTGAGAAAAGGTACTTTTTAAGAAAAGTTTTCTGTTTTAAGGAAAAGTTAATTTTTTAGGAAGAGATGTTGTTTTAAATAAAAGGTATTTTTTGAAAAAAGTGAACTCTTTGTAGGAAAGTTACTTTCTTTTTAAGAAAATTATTTTTTTAAGAGCAGGTATTTTTTAAGTGAAGGTAATTGTTGTAGAAGAATTTACTTTTCTAGTCAATGGACTTTTTAAAATAAGACCCTTTTTACGAAAAGTTATGTAGTTTTTAAATAAAATGTACTTTTAAATGAAGGCAGTTTTTTAAGAAGAAAATGTGCTTTTTAAGAAAAAGTATTTAAAAAAAGTTCTATTTTGAAAAAAAAAAATACTTTTTTAAGAAAAGGTGTTTTTTAAAGACAATACTAGAAGGCCCCTGCTGCTCCGCATCATTATATTATATTATATTAATTTTTATAATATAATACCGAAATTTGCCAAGAGAAGATAACGTACAGTAATGCCAAAATATGCCAAGAGAAGTTAACGTACAGTAAAGGTAAAGTTGATTGTCCACGCATAATTTTCCTCAAACCCAACGAATTTGCCAAGAGAAGTTAACGTACAGTAATGCCAAAATATGCCAATATAAGTTAACGTACAGTAAAAGTAAAGTTGATTCTCCACGCATAACTTTCCTCAAACCCAACGAATTTAAGCATTTAATAGCTCAAAAGAAGGAGCTTGATCCACTGAGTGTTCTTAGACCTATGTCAACAGCCTACGTTAATTAGAACTCTAGTTATAGAGGTTTGAGAGAAGAAAAATATTGAAAAAAATCTTGAATGCAAAGTTTATTCATAAATTCTTTTAATATATAAGATTCTTTTTTAAGAAGAAATATTTCTTCATAATGAACTTTTTTAAGAAACGGTACCTTTTTAATGAATATTTACTTATTTAAGAGGAGATACTTTTTTAAGAATAAGTGCTTTTCTGAAACAAACTGCTTCTTTATAAAATGTGATTTCTTAATAAAAGCAATTTTTAACAAAAATGCACTTTTTTTAAAGAGTAGTTTTTTAAGAAAAGATATTTTTTTTTTATAAATGGACTATTTGCATAAACTTAAATTTTAAGAAGAGGTACTTTTTAAGACAAGATACTTTTTTAAGAGTAAATACTGTTTTATAAAATATACTCTTGTAGGAAATGGTACTTTCTCTAGAAATTACACTTTTTCAAGAAATGGCTTATTTTTAAACTTAAGAAGAGGTATTTGCTAAGAAAATGCCATTGTGCCGTTTTTACTCCATACGCGATCGAATTTCAAACAAACTTCTTCTTGGTCGATGTTCGTGTCTCGCATGGAGTCTTTCTTCAAAATTTCATATTGGTTTTGTTCCCCTCAGAATTCGAATTACCAAAAATAACTTGATAGGAGATCCTTTCCAAATTTAAAGTTTTAGCTACAAACATATCTATAATATTAATACGTAAGGCGATTTTTTGTGGCTGATGATTTGTTAAACAGTTATCTCCCGATTTTGACCAAACTTATCTTATTTAAAAGTTATTTCATTTTAGCTGTCAACCAGATTTACAGATTTTTAAATTTTGAAATTTTCTGGCATTTTAAATTTGCCACTAACATATACATAAAACAAGTAAGAAAATTATAGTCGGTCTAGCCCGACTATACGATACCCTATACCATGGCGTAGAGACCCTATATCTTCGGTCCGACTAATTGGATATAGAATATAAGCATAAACCAAATTTGAGTGGCATTGTTATTAATTTTTTTGGCTGCAGATATAAAAAAGGTCATATCGGGTGCTATATTTATATGTGGACTAGGTCGAAAAATGGACCGATCCTCACCATATATGGTAAAGTCACTTATACTTTGAAAAAATATATACAAAATAAATTTGATAAAATCTGTGCAATATTTTTGTTTTTTGATAGATTTATGTGAAGATCGGGAAGCAGCTCTATATGGGGCCTATGACTAAGAATTTTCCTATAGGGATTATTTTTGAACAACTGATTAATAGATGTAAAAACACATATAAACCCAATTTGACAGAGATCTATATGATAATTTGGATCTTATGGCAATTTATGTCGATTTCATAGGGGTCATTTGTATGGGGACTATGTCTGAACATGGACCGATTCTCACAAATTTCAAAAGCATTTATTCCATGGCCGGTAAAAGCTTACATACCAAATTTCATCAAAATGTATTCATATTTGCGACCTGTAGTTTGATTACAAGGTTTACATGGACATACAGACGGACGGACGGACATTGTGATTCTGAGTCGATCGGTATAATTAAAGATGTGTCTAGGACGAATATTTTTGGTTGTTACAAACAACAGCACAAATGCTATGTGTGTGTTTATTAAATTTGTTAATGTGTTTCTGAGTTTGTCTTCTTTATTCACAATAATAATATTGTTGAATTGAAAAATAATTTTGAGCATAAACCGATAATTGGACATAAACCAATAACGGATTTAATCGATATTTAAAAAGTGTTAAACTGTGAATTGGCTAAAATTGATTAGCATACCTTTAGGATCTTTATTAAATGAAAAAATAAAATTTCGTAGAATTTCGAGGGCTGGAATCTGTTAGTTTTAACTAAAGAGCGTTACATAATTAGTCAGTAAGGCTGTGCTGAGTGTAACTGAATATCCAAATTGAAGTTTGGGTATTTTCTAGGGTCAAAGGAGCCAAATTTCGTACAGAATAAAACTGCTTGCGGCAATCAGTTTAAAAAAACCTAACATGGAAACCATACACATACAGACGGATAACCATTTTGTAACGACCCTAAAAGTGATTTCTAGTAGAAAAATTCACTTCACAATGATTTTGAATAGAAATATTGTCAACTAGATTTTATTTTTACTTTTTTTCATTCACTATAGCAACGAAGCCTTGGACAAATATCCGGATGCCGAACAATTGCAAAGCAATCAAATCAATAAATCTCAATACATTGAAACTTGTTGCAGCGGTTATGGTTCCGTGCGTTGGAAAGGTAAAACATCATGCCATCCCATTTGCAACAACTGTCAAAATGGTCGTTGTGTGGCCCCAGGCATATGTGAATGCTATGATGAATTTGTAGCCAATGATAATGGTGATTGTGTTTTTACCTGTCCCATGGGTTGTCTTAATGGACGCTGCTATTTGGATGGCACATGCCAATGTGATCCGGGTTATAAATTGGATAAATCCAGAAAATTTTGTCGTCCCATATGTCGAAATGGTTGCGGCATAAATATCAGACATAATTGTACGGAGCCAGAGGTTTGTGGTTGTAAAAAGGGTTATATGTTTACCGATACCGGTTGTGAGCCAGCTTGTGAACCAGAATGTGGTATTGGTGGTACGTGCCATGATCATAATATTTGCGTTTGTAAGAGTGGCTATAAGTTAAAGGATGGCGTTTGTCAGTCGGATTGTTACCAGTAAGTGACAATGGAAATTTATTGCCAAATCGGAAATATACGCAATAATTTTTTTTTATCATTCTTGCAGAAAATGTGATAATGGCATGTGTTATAGCCGTAATCGATGTATCTGTAATCCTGGATATACCTATCACGAACGTTCCACACAGTGTATACCAATTTAAGTAACATTAGCGATTTTAAAAATATAAGGACTAAGGGAAAAAATTTAAATATATAAAAAAAAAAAACAAATCAATATCGTGTAGAAGTTTATAAAACATTTTCGAACACTATAGCAGTAGAGGCCGAGGAATGGTTTAATCTTTTGATATATAACCAGATACCGCTCAGTGCTCAATGTTATACGTTATATGGATATATTTCAAATTGTGATTTTGGGGAGAGGCGGTGTGCAGTTTGTTTCCTTTCTATATGGAAACAATAAATGTGAAGTTTGGGGACAATCGGATAAAGAAAGGTGGCGCCGGAAATCGATTGAAAATTTCAAGTGTGTTTATATGGTGAAAATATGACTTTTTTCAGATTTTACGAGAATTTCGTTCTAGAGTTTAATTTTTCCGACAAATTGTTTTATAATTCGGGATCAGTATTAAATTATCTTTTTAAAAACCTATAAACTTCAAAATCGAATAAAAACTCGCAGAGAAATAGCAAATGCCCCAGACCACTTTTGTGCTAAAAAAAAACTAGTTCATGAAATTTTTTTTGGTATCTATACTTATAAGTACTGAGATAAGTAGTATTACTTTATTACCAAGTTGTTAACCTATTGCGCATTGCAACCGAAAATGGGAAATTTTTTTTATAAAATTTTGAAAAATCCTTTTTCAAGTTTTAAAAAATTTTCTTAAACAAAATCTAAAAAAATGGATCTTGCACCTTTGAGTTTTGTTAAATGCATGTCATAAATTAACAGTGTAAATGTTTATGTAAATCCCTGTGCCCGAATTTTTTTGACAAGGATTTTATTTTTTGCGGATTTCGAGAAAAATGGGATTTTTTTGAAATATTCAGTATATATATGTAATCTTTCTAAATTCTTTATGTATATCAAAAATTATTACCCCACGCGTTCATTTCAGAAAATAAGTCCAGAATATTATTTTTTAGAATTATTAAAATATTATCAACAACTTTTATCGAAATCCTTCCACAAATATATATTATTTCAATATTTTGTTTTAAAAAAATTTAAATATCCATAAATTTGACATTTGACCTTAAAGGGGGACAATTTATAGAATTTCAATTCAACCTCAATTAACAGGATTGAGAACTTATATCAAGTAGTATAATACTATCCCAATAAACCATTCCATAAGTGAAATGTAAGTGTATTGGAGAATAAGTTTACTATAACAATATTTCTATAACTTTTCATAAACTTTGTTATGATAGGTTTATTTAATTTCAAAATATGAACTCTTTTTAAATGATGTTTTAAAAACGCTTAACATACCAATAGAATTTACAATAACACTTGATAGTCTGTATAACAATTTGGCAAATATGATTGTAAACGACTTATGCTCGCTATAGTTTTGTAAACGTTGTTGCATATGAAGTCCCGTTATTTGAAACGTTGCACATTGGGTTCAACATTGCGTTCTTTACGATTCAAGTGCTTATTTTTTTCATTAAATCTTTCAACGGTGATGATGAAGATTATTATAATGAATTTAATGATGATGGTGAAGTAAATGATTTTCCAAAAAAAAAATTAAAATGAAAAATAATGAAAATTTTTTTTCAATATTTTTTTTTTTTGAAATGGCTATTTTTTATGTGTTTATGCTTATTCATCAACAAAAAAAAATATATAATATTTCCTTATGTGACTCTTCTGAGTTTATTTTGTGGAATTATTGAATTTGGATAAAATTTCAATTTAAAATTTTACTAATAATAATAAACATATATTAAATATTTATTCCTTTCTTATTTAAAAAAAAAAACGTATTTTTTTCTAAAAGTACAATAAATATGATTTAATCTGCAACTTAATTTACTAATTTATCACTTTTCGTTCCAAAGTTACAACTAAAATTGTGATATAAGAACACTTTTCCCAAAATACAAAAAAGCGCCTAACAGCTTAAAAAATTTTTTTTGCAACATTTTTTTCTAAATGCTGGTTTTTTATGTATATATGAATATCCACCAATTAAAAATAACAATAAAGATAAAAAGAGTGCGCAGCCTGAGTGCAGCAAAAGCCATAAGAAGTAAGCTATTTTATATACTTAATTTATTTATTTCATTGACTTTTGAAATCCAATAGATACTGCAATTTGCATTGGATTGCCAGTGGATGAATGTACCAAAAGTACAAAAGCATTCTTCCAATTCGCTAAAAAGAGACAAGAGTCTAGAAAGAAATATAAGACAAAGGCAAAGATAAATAAATAAAATAAAAAAATTATAAAAAAATCAATAAAATTATTTTTAAGCCAGAATATTTAATTGTATCTAAAAGCTTACAAAAATATTACGATTATAAGCTTACAAAAATATTACGGTTATAAGCTTACTGCAAGCATGATTGGAATACTATTTTCCTGTAAGCTTATTCTATAATTAGATTTCTAAGCTTGTTCACAAGGGTTCAGTTTTTGTTATTAAACAATTGTTAAGAAACCTTTCACAATAATGTTCACAACAGTTTTCTAAACTTACCCACACTGAAAGTTCGAAAAACTCAATACACTCACATTTTTTTACTAATACACACACATTTTCCGCAGTGGTCACACTAATGGCACAAAATTTTTCGTGCGAGTAGTGGCAGACACTAACGATGATTAATGTTACCCTGTTATAAATTTAATGCAAATTTACTGGATTGTAATTAAAGTTTTAACTTGTTAAATCTATTATAATGATTTATTTTTTGAAATGCGCATACAAAAACGCAAGTTTGTTAATTATAGAGCATAAATATCATTAACTGTTATTAAAATAATACTAATAATAATAAATGTAAACATTTTCCCTCAAACATGTGCCTGTATAATAAACTCGGTAACTCTACTTAAAATAAAATAAGAGAGGGAAGTATACAAATTTTTTCAAGTTTACGCTTCGACAACATTTTAAAAATGAGATTGCAGTCAGATGTTTGAGCATAAAATTTAATGGCGATGGATTCGACTAATTCGAACAATTTTTCGTTGATAATACGTACACAACGATTTTACAATTTCAGTGTGATGTGAGATTGGGGGGTTAAGGCTTATGTTGGCAAATTTGTTGCAAGCTATTTTTATACTGTTTTGGTTTATTGGGATGAAAAAGTATGAAGAATCACATTTTTCTTCAAATTCGCTGAAATAAAAATGCTGCCCTCGCCAAATTAAGAACAGGATATTGGTATTTTTAATCACACATATTTTGTTAATAAGAGGTTAAAGTCCAGTCGTTAATTTCGGAAAATTTTTTGAACAAAATTTTTGAAAAAGTAAAATTGGAGATTTTGAAATACATAAGATCATTCTGGTATTAGGAGAATGCAAAAGTGTTGTTGTTGTAAATTATTTCAATGTCTTTAAAAATATGAGCTCGATTTTCTTAATCAGGTGGTCTGCGGCGCATTTATCGCCTAGGGAACTTGTTATAACTTGGCTGATTATTAGAAAGATAAGTTACTCTAGATTATGGTTTATTAATTAATTTAATTCAAACGCAATTATTAATACTAGCAGATTCCAGCGCAATTTCGAGTGCCATTTCAACTCAGCCAATTCACAAACCAACACTTTTATGGTTTATTATTATTGTAAATGAAGATAAACTCATTAACAAATTTAATAATTTTATGGATGTGTTAGCAGCAACTTTAAATGCAATTTACTCAAAATAAAGGAAAAAATTAATAAATCTGTAAATCTGCAAACCGGCTAAAAAGAATTACCTATCAAATAATATAACGCAATTACTTTTTTATCAGAACTGCTTAAAAAAACAATTTTTTACACGTTTTTCTTCATATTCATAAATATTTGTATAACTAAGAATCGTCCTAATATTCCAAAACCATTTTAATGGAGCTAAGGGAAGTACCCCACCCACCCCAGAAACCAATTTTCGTCAGAAAATGTTGCTTCAATATTAACAAATTTAAAAAATTAATAGCATGTTATTCGAAAACTCGTATAGTGAAATAATAATAAGATCATATAACCATTTGTTTTATCATTCAATATAAAAATTGAAAAAAAATGTTAAAGAAAAGTGCTAAACGTATGATTAAAAAAATTTTAATACTTCAAAAAAAATTTTTTTTTAGCTACAATGTATAAAAAATGAGGACACCCCATTGTTAAAATTTGTAAAAAGCCCAAAGAAAAGTTTGTTATTGGCAGAGTTAAGAGCGTGCATATAAAGTTGTGGAAGACATTTTGCATTTATATAAATCATCACATACTTTAAAAAAATTTATTTCATATAACAATTGAAAAAATTTTTAAAAAAAAATATTAAAAAAAAAATCGGACTTTTAAGAAATCGCGTTCGAAACATTTTTGAACCGAAATCACCTAAAAAGGGATATTCATTACTTTTAGCATATTTGCCACGACGTGGTGGTACGCCACATTTTTCGGATAAAAAATCGGTTATATGCCTAATGCACATGTTCTGTTACATAAAATGACTTTTCCTTATTTTTAATTATACCCTAAACCGCTGTGTGGTCAGGGTATAATGGCTTTGTGCTGATGATTGTAACTAAAAAATTTTGACCAAGACCCAACTTTTATTATACCGATCGACTCAGAATTACTTTCTGAGTCGGTTTAGCGATATCCGTCCGTCTGTGTGTCCATATTTTGACTAAAGTTAGTATATAAACTTCTGTCGGCCATAGAATGAACGCTGTTGAAATTGGAGAAAATCGGTTTATGCTCAGACGTAGTCCCAATACAAATAAGCCCCATGAGATAGACTTAACTTGCCATAATATCCAAATAATCATATAGATCTCGTTTAAATTGTGTTTGTGTATGTTTATTACATCCAGTTATCAGTATCCAAAAAGAATTACAATTGTTAGTCATAGCCCTCATGTTAAAATATTTCCCGACCTTCACTTAAATATATCAAAAAACAAGAATATTGCACAGAGTTTTCTAAAATTTGGTTGGTTTTGCAAAAATAAACGACATTACCATATACAATCAGGATCGGTCCATTTTTAGACCTAGGTCCTGATAAGAACTTTATCATATCCGAACAATGCCGTTCAAATTTGGTTTATGCTTACTTTGTATATCCAATTAGTTGCACCTAAGTTAGGATACCTATTATTTATCGTATAGTCGGCCTAGACCGTTTATTATATCTTTACTGGTCTTTGTATGAAATTTTATGGGAGTATATTTTTTTGTAAAACATTCTTCACCTGGAGGCTCCAAATTCAAAGTCAATGTGCTGCAGATTATGACGAATATTTTAAGCCTAAGTAGTGCAACCTACTCGAGCTATTGCGGATAAGAGAATGTTTTAAACAAATAGACTAACAGACGGACAGACAGAAGGACTGGCAGCGCTAGATCAACTTCTCTTTTATAAGATTCAGGAATATATACAGTTTAGGCTATGGAATTTATTTTGATGAGTTGCAAGCGTATATATCCCTTGCACAGTTGCGTAAAGGGTCTAATAAATTTGTAAACGCACAGTGGGGAGCAGAAGTAAGTATATGTTTGTATTTCTTGCACTTCTAAGCGGATAAAAAAAGCACTTATAAAGCAATTTCATATTTTTTTTGGTATTTAATTTATTATTCAATGGTCAACAAAACTGTATTAAAAACAAAATAAAAACACAACAAATTCATAGAAAAACTTATACAAAACTAAACTATGTCCTATGTACTCAGTTTTGCACATTTCTATAGCAATTAAAATATTATAAATTTTAGTACTTGGTCCATAGGCCTCTATTACTTAAAATACTTTTTGTGCGTCTTGTCATACTTTTTACCAAGTTTTGAATAACTTGATCTGGAATACGCTGCCACTCCAGCTCCACACATTGCCACAGCTCACATAAGTTCGGTGGGGCAGTTTGATATTGTCCCAACCATAATTTTACAATTGACCATAAATTCTCAATTGGATTGTGGTCGGGACTTTGGGCTGGCCACTGCAATACCTGAAAATTTTGATTAGTCAACCATTCCTAAACGATTTTGGAGGTGTGTTTTGAGTCCCAATCATGTTGAAATACTACTTCTTCCTCAGGATATATGCAAGAAAATCGGGAAGATGGGTTTCCAAAATTTTCAAATAGTCTTCTTTTCGTATAATACCATAAATTTTTTGCAGTGGTAAAACATGCCACCAAGTGAAACAACCCCATACCATAACATTGCCACCACCATGTTTTACTGTTAGTTTTACGTGGTGCCTTTGTATGGTCTCATCAGGTCGGCACCAACAACCCTGTTTTCCGTCAGACTGAATTCGGTTGAATTTGCTGGGTTCATCTGATCGGATTTATCTTTTCCAGTCATCAACGTTCCAGATTTTGTGTTCCCTGGCGAGTTTTAAACGTGCCGCAACATTCTTCTTCGAGAATGCAGGTTTGGGTTTGTTCACAGCGGAGAGGTCGCCAATATTGTAGAGTGCTCTTCTTGCTGTCCATCGGTTTACATTTTTATTAATTGCTACAGAAGCTTCTTTGGCGTCAAAGACTGGTCTGCTTCCACCATTCTCAACATTAATCGGGCGTCCCTATTCGATAATAGCTTTCGGCGGCCACGAAATTGTGCTCGTGGAGTAATATTTCGTCTTTTCAGGACTCTTATGACCACCCATTGGCTCACGTTAAGTTTTCTAGTTATCTCTCTTGATGAGGAGCCATTATTTGTCATACTTAAAATAAAACTTTCCGCGGTTCCGATAGCTTTCTCATAATTTTAAAAAACTTGTATTTTTTATTTTATTTTTAAAAATCGTACTTTGTCATATAGTAGTTTATCGAAAGCGTTATTAAACTAAAGTTTTCATTATCAAAAACAAAAATTTCAACAATAAAGACAAACAAAATCCAAAGTAACGGAAAATTTTGAATTTTTCTAATAATGTAGTTGAGAACCCGCGGGAGTAAAAATGAGTACATACGAGTTGTTTTCTTAATTAGTCTTCTTCTACCTTAATTTGTTGCTTTTTTATTTTGTTTTGAATACTGTTTTGTTAAAAATTAAAAATAAATAATATACAAAAAAAAAAAAGTAATCCCTTTATTATTCCTTTTGTTATCCGCTTAGAAGTGCAAGAAATACAAACATGTACTAACCTCTACTCCCCACTGTATTTGTCTGCATGCATGTTTGATGACGTATGCAAAGCTGGTGTGAATATTATAGTCAGCGTGTGCACTATACTAAAAGTTATGTATACATTGGAAAATGCCTGTTTGAAAATCGTACTGCGAGTTAGAAACAAAGTTTCGAGTGCCACAAAACCACGATAAAAAAAAATACATAGAATCCAAAGACACAGAAAAAATAAGAAAACAAACTGCCACGGTTTCCATTGAGCGACAGAAAAAAGTGATCAATTATGTGATGGATGACGAGTGTTTCTTTTGATCACTGAAGATAATGAATGGCAGTCAAGATACGTTTTTTGGGTCTAAGAATCCAAATATATTTATAACCAGAAGTTTCTAGAAAAGGTTTAATGTGAAGGTAATTGAAAATTTAAAGCAAGACTGAGTATTTCTCCACCTAAGCGTCGACAAATTTGTTTTTTCAAAAACCTCCTGAACTATCTCTGAACTCTTATTCATAGTATTTTCAGCATCGTCTTCTTCCACAATTTGCTGAAGTAAATCCAACTCTATTTCATTCTCCCTTTCACTGAGGCTTTGAATACTATTTCCGAGCAAACTTTTCAGATCATCATCCTGACCAGGTTCCTCTCCATCGTCCTCACTATGTTCCTCTTCATCGTCATCGGTATTATTCCAGTCGAAATTCGCGATTTTTTCTATATCAAGATTCGCAATTTTTATACCCTATACCACTATGTGGTTTGGGTATAATGACTTTGTGCTGCGGTTTGTAACAACCAAAAATATTCGTCTTAGACCCATCTTTAATTATACCGATCGACTCAGAATCACTTTTTGTGTCGAAACAGCGATGTCCGTCCGTCCGTCCGTCCGTCCGTCTGTGTGTCCATGTAAACTTTTTAATCAAACTACAGGTAGCAAATATGAATATATTTTGATAAAATTTAGTATATATGCTTCCATTGGCCATGGGATAAGCGCTGTTGAAATTGGTGAGAATCGGTCCATGTTCAAACCTAGTCCCCATACAACTGACCCCAAAGAAATCGACATAAATTGCCATAAGTTCCAAATTATCTTATAGATCTCAGTCAAATTGGGTTTGTATGTGTGTTTTACATCCAATAATCAGTAGTTCAAAAATAATCCCTGTAGGAAAATTCTTAGTCATAGGCCCCATATAGAGCTGCTTCCCGATCTTCACGTAAATCTATCAAAAAACAAATATATTGCACAGATTTTTCTCAAATTCGGTTTGTATATATTTTTGCAAAGTATAAGTGACTTTACCAAATATGGTCAGGATCGGTCCATTTTTCGACCTAGTCCCCATATAAATATAGCACCCATTATGACCTTTTTATATCTGCAGCCAAAAAAATTAATAACAATGCCACTCAAATTTGGTTTAAGCCTATTTTCTATATCCAGTTAGTTGGGCCTGAGAGAGAGAGAGTATCTGAACGCATGGTATAGGGTATCGTATAGTCGCTCTAGACCGACTATAATTTTCTAACTTGTTTCTATTTCAAGATCCCACAATTTTTTTTGGATTCATACCTTATACATAAAAAAACAATATTTAAAAAGGATTATTATTGACGTCTGTTGCCTATAGGCAACATTGTCTTTCAAAAATTCCTATTTTTGTTTACAAAAAACACTTTGTACCCATTCTCTTACCTGTTATTTCCTGTTTTGCACACTTTTTTTTACAAGTATTTGAAATTTTTTAGTTTTTATTAAAATTTTAAAATCACACTAAAAATTAGAGATTATATACACGTCCGATTGCAATAAAAAAATATTCCGACTCATCAAACAAAGAATATGACATGATCAGGCATGCTCAAATATGTAAACAAACATACCAAAGAATAACACAGTAAAAAAAATACTGAAAAAATATTTATTTCTTAGTCTTTTAGGGGGAAATAAGCAATGCTGCCTATAGGCAACAAAAAGCGTGAAAGGGTTAAATAAGTTAGAATGGGAAATAGTGCTTGCCATCACTGGCTAATTTAGCTCTTTAAATGCCAAAATCTACTTTTCATTTGGTTTGAATATGACAATTTTTTCAAATATTACAAAACAATTCATTCATAACATTTTCTGTGTATATGGCAATAGTAATTATAGTTGGAGGCCCAAACTTTCAAAATTATAGTCCTTGGTCACTGGTTTGATGCGGTTTTAAAGAATTCCAAAATGGCGTTTTTGCGAAGGATATAGATCATATACAATACAAAATATTTTTTTTTAATCAGTTAAATATCGCAGCATAGATTTTAATCAATCATTTATTGTCTGTACTTTTAACAATTATATCGGCAAATTTGAATAATAAAATATATATAATTAAATATTTTTATACATCTTATGCCACGTTTATATTGTACGCTTCAATTGTCGTAGCAAGAAATCCAGTTAACTAGAATGTGCTAAATACTTAAATTTAGATAGTTTACATATATAATAAGTGATAAATATTTATTAAAAATTAGAGTTCACTAATATATTGTTAGCTAAAAAAATGGGTTTTAAACCTTTTTTTCCCAATAGATCTTTATCTGGATGAGATTTTCTGCTTCTGGCATATTAATCACAATTCGTACTCCAATATAGGAACTAGATAAAGGATAAATAAAACAATTAACAATTAGAAAATGAGCTATATATTCCAAAAGACTTAAAAAATATATACAACAACAAAAAAAAAAAAAAAATACATATATTTTGCGGTAAAAATTTGAGATAAACTAGCAGATTCCAGCCCTCGAAATTCGAGTGCAAATTCTAGAAAGTTTATTTTTTCATTAAATTAAAACCCTATGGGTATGCTAATCAACTATAGCCAATTCACAAACAACACAAAAAACAAACTCATTTTTGTTACAAACACATTAACAAATTTAATAAACACACACATAGAATTGTATAATTTTATGTATATGTTAGTAGCAACTTTAAATGCAATTTATTCAAAATAAGAAAAAACTTTAAAAATCTGTAAATCTGCAAAATGGCTAAAAAGGAATACCTTTCCAATAATATACGTTTGGTCAAAATCGGGATAAGACGGTAGAACAAAACATCGGTCACAAGAAAATTTAGACAATAATCTAAAAGTTATAACAGCTATTAAAAACACTTTCTGGCAATTTTTTTTATAAATTGCTTTTAAGGGATTTTTTTAAAGTAATAAAAACATATAACTTTCAGTAGACTGCAGAAAGATCTTTAATAAAATAGATCTTTAATAAATAGCTCCCAATGAGATCGGCGTTAATTTTCCTAAAATACAAACCACCATATAGATATGATCAAAATTGCTTTCTGTGTGCTTATTGTACCCATTATCTAGTACTTTTCAATTAAACTATGTAGTATCATTTTTAGTCACAGACCCCATATAAAGGTGCTACCCGATCTCCACCTAAATATATAAAGAAGCCATATCATTGCATCGATTTCGCTCAATTTTGTTTGAATATTTTTTATATCACATAACATTATGTGTACAGGTTTAACGACTTTGTGCTGATGTTTAAACCTACAAAAAATATTTGACCCAGACCCATATCTTAGTATACCGATCGACTCAGAATCATCTTCTGAGTCTATTTAGCGATGTCCGTCTGTCCCACTGTCTGTCTGTGTGTCCATGTAAACATTGTAATCAAACTATAGGTCGCAAATACGAATATATTGAATGAAATTTAGTATGTAAGCTTAGCTCGGTCATATGATTAATGCTGTGGAAATTAGTGGAAATCGGTTCATGTTCAGACCTAGTCCCCATAAAAATTACTCCTATGAGATCGACTTAAATTGCTATAAAATCCAAATTGTCATATAGATCTTACTGAAATTGGGTTTATGTGTGTTTATTACACCCGTTAATCAGTAGTCCAAAAATAGTCCTTATAGGACAATTTTAAATATAGTCCCCATATAGAGCTGCTTCCCGATCTTTGCTTTAATCTATTAAAAAACAAAACTAATGCAAAGATTTTTCTCATATTTGGTTTGTATATATTTTTGCAAAAATATAAGTAACTCTACCAAATATGGCAGGCTTGGTCAATTTTTCGACCGAGTCTCCATATAAAGGGAACATCTGATATGAACTTTTTCATATCTCCAACCAAAAAAATTAATAACAATACCGCTCAAATTTAAACGTTTATTTCCTATATCCAATTAGTTGGACGTAAGAGATAGGGCCTCTAAACGCATGGTATAGGGTATCGCATAGTCGGTTTAAACTGATTATAATTTGCTAACTTGGTTGAATATGTTTTTACAGAATATGGTCATGATAGGTCCATTTTCCATTTTTTATTAAACAAAATTTTTTAAAGTGAACATTTTGTCGCATATCCACGTTGAATTCTATTCATGTATTTATTTAACTACTATGCCCTGTCCTGCTTCGCAGCAACTTAGCGATACTTATTAACATGTATGTTTTCATAATGGATTTTTCCTACGAAATTTGTATTGGGCATTTATTTTATTTATTCAATACATTTTTATTAATTTCAATACTTGCATATATACAATATTATTTTGTTTGTTTATTCGATACAAAAAATAATTAAATATATTCGGCGCTCGTACTTTGAAGTAATCTATATCTATATGCTCATGAGAAAAACATGGATTTTGCAAACTAAATCCCGCAACACTTAACTCTTGTCTTAGAATTTAGCATATCATTTGGCAATTTTTCATTTAAGCGTCTTTTGATTTTGGTGATTTTTGATTTTGGCAATTTTTGAATTTGGGGATTCCGCCCATATTTTTTTGTACGACTACTCACATGGTAATTAATGTACTTAACAAAGGTTTCAATACAATCGCTTTCATATAACTAAATATTTTTGGTATAGGAAGTGCCACGCCCTCTCAATGTATACCGCCCATATTTTATTTGACTATTCACATTAATATGTGATGGGCTCGTACAAAATGTCAAGGCTATGCCTTTTATAGTACACCAGTTATATGGAATTATATATTTACTTTATGTGGGCGGTGCCACGCCCACTGCTACGATCACATCCTTTTTTGTTAGACTAATCACATGAGTAACTTATGGGCTCACGCAAAGTCCCAGGCCTCTCACTATCACAGTACTTCAGATATTTTACATTTGTTTGGGGGGTGGCACGCCCATTGGTCCGATCCCTTGGTAACAAATGAACTTAGATAAATTTTGTAAGATGTATCTGTCATAGTACTCGAGATATATGAAATATTCGGCATGTCTACTGACATTAATAATATGTGACCTCAGAAAAATTTGCAAAGCTGCCTCTGTCAAAGAGATATTTGGTATGAATAATTACTTTGAATGGGAGCTACCACGCCCACTTATTTGATTTTGCACATTTTAGGAATGGGTACTAACATTAATAATAGGTGACCACACACAAATTTGGAATATATATGAAATGAAAAATTCACTTTGTATGGGAGGTGCAACACACAGTGCTTTGTCTCCATATAACCTTGGGACAAAAATAGAAGGAGTGATCGTAGATCAATGAAATTTGGTACACTACTGTCAGTAGGGCTAATTAGTAAAAATACGAAAATTCAGAAAAATCGATGTAAGGATTCTCATACTTCCCATATATCCTGAATTTTTAAAATGTAATTATAGCGTCACAAATGGTTAGAATACGACGAATAAAGGTTTTCATAAAAGAAGCGCATGTATAAATGCAAATTTAATAAGAAAATAGTGCAAGGATACGTATATCTCCAATATATCCTTAATATGGATATGTGTAATAAAAGCTACTAAAGTTGTCAAAACATTTTTAAAATTGGTAACAAAATCAAAGATTTTACTATTTGCGACAAACTTTCCTTTAATTCAAGCAAGGACTCGCAAATCTGACATATGTCCTTTTTCTTAAAAACGTTGTAAAAATAGAATGGGTTATCATAGATATATGAAAAATCGAAAATTATTTTCTACAACTATAACAAGACTAAATAAAAATTGTTAACAAAATTTTTGCAAGGATTATATGTATACCTCTCATATATCCTGGAATTAAAATTCATAGCTAAAACTACAAAAAAGGTCAAAAGATGTTATAAACATTAAAGAATTACTGTATTTCCATATTTTTATTTCAATCAATGATAGAATTTGTTTACTTGTCATATGTCCTTTATCGTAAAAACGCTATATCTGTGGTTTTCTGTAAATTACACTTAAAGTGTGTGCAGATAAAACAACTTGTGTCGAAACAAGTATTTTTCTTGCAAAAAAAAGTTTTCAATACAACCAGTTATGTATACAAAAATTAGTAGTTATAAACTGAAAAATAATTCAGAATTAATTTGCATTCTTTTCATTAATAACAAGTTATGTTGACATATTTTTTATTCATCTGAAATAAGTATTGTTTTAACATGCTGGTTCACTTAAGTGGAGGGTATCAAATATTTCATCTTACAAATCAACATCTTCCCTGTGTATATATTTTTCAATACCGGCCAAATCAAAATTATTTTTTTTTTTTAAGAGAACAATAACAAATATACGTTCTGTTCTTATGTTCTATAAATAGAATCACTTCAGAGGAACCTTCAGCAAATAATGGGTGTAAGTAGGAAAAAAAAAAACAATGTAATAATTAACAATCATTCAAGCTACAGCTTAAACTTAATTTTTATGTTATTTCATATAGGTCGTTTTTTACCTTAACATTGCCTCTCTATAATTAATAACATTTTAAGTAAAAAAGTAAATTTATAACTCTTTTAAAACTCTTTTTTTTTAAGTTGTGGCAAAAAATAGGCTCTAATTTTTTTTTTGACATTTTAACAACACTATAAACTGAATAAAAACAAAATAAAAAAATGTTGGAGTTTTTCGGATTTTTTTTTTAAATTCCATCAAACTTTTGTAATTTTTGAAATTTTTTAGAAAAATTTTTTTTTTGCGAGGGATTAAAAATAATTCTAGTTAACAAAAACACCACAAATGTTATTTTTTCCGAATTCAGAACATATTGAATAACACAAAAATCGAAATTTCATGCTCTTTCTTAAAAAAATGAATTTTTGGGAATTATTTTCTTGAAGCAATAAAATTCAGTTTTTAATTCGTTAATTTTTGGTTAAATTTCACTGACTTTAGCGCCCTCTAGTGCATTCTAAGAGAGTCAAATGAAACCAGTTCCTTAAAATTTATTAGAGTTGTATTGTTATCTATCGATCACTATAACTTTCATCACATTTTGAGAAAATTTTCTTTTTTTGATTTATGTCTATGGGTCAAAGCACTGTGCAACGCCTGCTCAAAATATCAAAAAAAATTAAAGCCTATAGTTCCTTCCAAATACACAGAAATACTCTGTGTAATTTTAGAAAGATCGGTCTGATGATTTGGCCTCCTTAAGCTACAAACATACATACTTTCGCTTTTGTATATATATTTATATTTGAGTGGGTGAAATTGGGGAGGCCCGAAAAAATCTCCACGGACTCATCGCGCTATTGGTACCAGAATCGCTCCTGGATTAAAAATAATTGTCTCAACCTATTATATATATGTAGAAGATATATTGATTGTATAAAAAATTATTTCTTCATATAAAAAGAAAAAATCAAACTTACCCTGACGTTGCCGAAGTCTATAAAATATTAGCCCTGCCGCAATGGCTGTTACACCAAACACAGTCACACAAACTATCATTATCCAAGGAACCAATGTATTTTTAGATTCACCTACACTTTTCATATCTACCGACTTACTAGTCGTAATTCTGAAATGTTGAATTTTACACATAAACGTAAGAGGATCATCTCGTTCCATGGATTCAAACGAAGAGCGACATATAAGCCGTATTCCAGCGACATCGCATTGGCACAGAGATAAATCTAAGCAAGGATTTTCATGGGCATCCAAGCACACATGTGTACATTTTTCCGTTCTTAATGGACCATATTCATCATATTCTTGCCAACATTGACACAAATCAGAGCAAGTTTCTGCAGGTGCTAGAGCACGAGTTACGGCTGCTGAATAATCGGCTTTAGATATGCTTGTGGATTCATGGCTAAGATTTGGAGACGTGCTTGAAATGACATCATTTTGGGTTGCTATTTCTTGGTTGGTCATGTAAAATTCGCTGGTTGTTGACATAATTTGACAGTCATTATGATTTAGGCCCAATGCTGTTTCCAAGGGTTCAAAATTTTCATGGCATATACATACATTTGGTCCAGCACAAATGCCATTCTTACACTGTGATTCACAAATAGGTTCACATACATTAATTGATGACTCTTTTAACCGAAATCCCTTATGACATTGACATATTTCCGGTTCTACACAAGAGCCATTCTGACAGGGCTGAGAACAGGTTGGTTCACATAGTTCATGGGGACCCATTAGATAGCCGGGCTTACAAATGCACACATTCGGCTTATAACAAAGACCATTTTGACAACCCTTGCTGCACCGTGGCTGGCATATCTCCAATTCATCCATTTCATAACCCTCTAAGCACTCACATTTGTTGGGTGCCACACATTTGCCAAATGTGGAACAATTGGACTGACATATCGGTTCACAATATAGACTATAGTTTGAGGTTAATTTCAATTGATAACCTGGCTCACATACACATTTGTCGGGTTGTTTACAAACTGACTTTTCAGGGCAGACTTTCGTGCAGATGGGTTGACAATGATTGTCTAACATTTCGTAGCCATTAAGACAGGAACATTTGTTAGGTTCTGAACAGATTGCATTTTCGGGACAAGTAGGTACACATATGGGATCACAAAGACCTGACTCATTTTGTGAATATCCTGCATTACAGACACATTCATGCGGTTTGTGACAGTATGAATTCAAAGGACATTCTGGCTCACATTTTGCCAAGCATTCCATTAAAGAAGATTTATGTTCTATTTTTTCGAAACCCTCTAAGCAATCGCACTGATTGGGCTTCACACAAATTGCATTATCTGGACATTTACTTTGACAAACAGGCTGACATTTATTGTCTACCATTTGAAAACCCTCCACACATGTGCACGTTTCCGGTTTTGTACATAAAGCATTATCGGGACATTTTTCTATACATACGGGACTGCAAGCACCCCAATCGTCTACATAACCTTCGCGACACGTACATGTATTTGGTTTGGAACACTCGGCATCTTTCCCACATGGAGGTTGACACATAGGACTGCATGTTTTGGCCCAAATACTTTTACTATTATCTTCATAACCATCATTACATTCACATTCATTTGGTCGTGCACAATACGAATTTTTTGGACAGTCAGGCTCACATATGGCTTCGCATTCAGCATCGCTAATTTTGCGATAACCATCACAGCAAACCGTAGTGTATTCATAGTTCGTTTCATACTATTAATAAAATATAGATCAAGAATTATGAATTGTTTTTATGACTTGCATTCACAAAGATGCCCGAGAAACTTTATCATAAGTCTTAATAAATATAACATACATTTTAGGCGAACGAAAATATTCATGTGTTTTTTTTTGTAGCATACAAATTATCGTTCGACTGAAACAGTTTTTAATGTCCAAAAAATATTATTAATAAAAGAATATTACCTGTGTAGTTGAATAAACATATGGTTCATATTTGTATCTAATACCGAAAAAAGTCTGTTTTGAAATCATGCGTTGACCATTATTCCATTTCACATAAGTCCGGGTAACGCGATCATATTTTCCACACCACTTGCCTGTTGAAAACATCAATACATTACAAATGATTTGTAATAATAAATATTTTTCCGAAATAATCATTTTTAATAAATTCAAAGTCTACAACTACTTCGAACAACAGCCAATTGAAGCCTCACTTGAAATGAAACTAAAGCAAATAATATTTTTTGAAAATATTTAATATAAATATCTCAAAGGAGACACAATTAACTTATCGAAATATGAACGACTCATGCGTCATGGTACAGTGGATCCAAGCAGAGCAGAGTTCAATGTACAATTTAAAATAATACATGCTTAAAATTATACTTGTAGAACATTGGAAATAAGTTTTTTTGTCATTAGACATACGCTATCAAACTCAGTTTGTAAAGTATTGTTTATCATTAGAAAGCTTATTAAGAAATATGAGATTTGGCAGAGGGATCAAATAAAATACATGGCTAGAAGAAGACGAAAATATAGGAAAAGTTTGTTCATTGTCACATTTGACCTTAATCGATTTGATCTCAAAATCCGATAAACCGTTAAATATTATAATATTTTTTCATAAAATTTAAAGCATTTAGCAGAAATCCTTCGACATTTAATTTAAAACAAGTTAGCAAATTACAGTCGGTCTAGACCTACTTTACGATACCCTATAGCATGTGTTTAAACTATTTGCATATAGAAAATAAACATAAACAAAGTTTGACCGGCAAGTTTTTTGCCTTCGGATAGGAAAATGTTCATATCGGATGCTATATCCTGACCATATTGGTAAGGTCATTTATTTTAAGCAAAAACATATACAATCCAAATTTGAGAAAAATCTGTGCAATATTTTTGTTTTTTGATAGATCTAAGTGAATATTGGCGAATTAGTTTCATATGGGGGCTATGACTAAGAATTGTCCTATATGGTTTCTTTTTGGACTACTGGTAAATGTATTTAATTTTACACAAACCCAATTTGATCGAGATCTATATGATAATTTCGATATTATGGTCATTTGTATTGGGACTAGGTCTGAACATGAACCGATTTTCACCAATTTTAATAGGGTTCGTAGTACGGCCGATAAAAGCTTATATACCAAGTTTCATCAAGATATAAAAAAAGTATTTTATTTGAAATTACAGAAAACCTCATATATGATTTTATTTGGCTATTTAAATACTTTTTGTAATATAATTCTATTTTATAGCTTGAGATTTTAGTTTAGCTCCAGCTATTTTTGAAATTACTGTAAATATTATTGTTATTACTTAAAATGTTTTATTTATATATTTAATAAATAAAACAATTCAAAAGTATGGGAATGAAAAAAGCAAAATCTACTTACATAGTTTTATGAAGCAATCATCCATTTATATCAAAATATACAAATACAAAATACAGAAAAAGGAATTTACTTAAAAGAAATATTTATTTAATTTGTTTTTTTTTATTATCAAATATATGGTGTAATTATTCATTCATCATGAAGTTTATAGTTTTATATTCATGGGTTAAGAGAGTTAGATAATAAAATAAGGTACGTTCCCTTAATATTTTTTGTATATATGTCATATATCGGATGTAATATTAAAAAAGTAAAATGTAATTTTCGTTGTTATTTATAAGCCGTTAAATATGATTTTATTTATGTTTTAATATAAATACAGATCATTTAATAAAAAGAAGATGTGGTTACTAATAACGTCCAACTGTTTCAATGGATGAATATCAAACTTTTACTTTTCGAGAAATTTCAACTCAATTTCTAGCAACTTTATTTTTCAACTTAGCCAATTCACATCCCAACACTTTTTTGGTTTATTATTAGTGCGAATGAAGATAACAAACTCATTAACAAACACATTAAAAAATTTAGTAAACACACACATAGCATATGTATCATTATACCCTATACCACTATGTGGTTTGGGTATAATGACTTTGTGCTGCTGTTTGTAACAACCAAAAATATTTGACCTAGACCCATCTTTAATTATACCGATCGAATCAGAATCACTTTCTGAGTTGATTTAACAATGTCCGTCCGTCTGTGTGTCCATGTAAACTTTGTAATCAAATTGCAGGTCGCAAATACATATGAATGTATTTTATCGGCCATGGGATGAACGCTATTGAAATTGGTGAGAATCGGTCCATGTTCAGACCTAGCCCCCATACAAATTTCCCATATGAAATCGACCTAAATTGCCATAAGATCCAAATTGTCATATAGATCTTACTCAAATTGGGTTTGTATGCGTTCATTACATCCATTAATGAGTAGTCCAAAATGATCCCTTTGACCCCATATAGAGCTGCTTCCCGATCTTCACTTAAATCTATTAAAAAACAAAAATATTGCACTTCTCAAATTTTGTTTGTATATATTTTTGCAAAATACAAGAGACTTTGCAAACATAGTCAGGATCGGTCCATTTTTGGGCCTAGTCCCCATATAGATAAAGCATCCGATATGAACTTTTTCATATCTGCAGCCAAAAAAAATATTAAAAATCCCACTCAAATTTGGCTTATGCTTATTTTCTATGTCCAGTTAGTTGAGCCCAAGAGATATGGTCTCTAATCGCATGGTATAGGGTATCGTATAGTCGGTCTAGACCGACTATAATTTTCTTACTTGTTTTATGTATGTGTTAGTAGCAACTTTAATTGCAATTTACTCAAAATAAAGAAAAAAATTCAAAAATCCGTAAATCTGGTGAACAGCTAAAAATTACATTTCAAATAATATACGTTGGGTCAAAATCAGGATAAAACGGTAGAACAAAAAATCGGTAACAAAAAATCGCCTAGCCTATTAATATTATAGAAATAATTATGAATAGGACGTTTTTTTTTGTATTGTATTGCATCAAGGGCTGAGGAGTCGTCAAAAAAAGTTCCGACTCCGACTCCATCCGCTGAAATTTTTAGGGAACGACTCCGACTCCTACTCCAAATCTGACTCCGATGCTAAATGTACATAGACATCAGAGTGGCCCTTAAAAAATGAAAATGCGATTTTGGGGATAGACGGAGTCCAGTTTGTTACTTTCCATATAAAACTAATAAATGTGAAGTTTGGGGCAATGGGATAAAGAAAAGTGGCGCCGGAAATCGATTGAAAATTTCAAGTGTATTTATGTTATTTATATGGGGAAAATATGACTTTTTTGAGATTTTACGAAAATTTCGTTCTATAGCTTAATTTTTCGGACAAGCTGTTGTAAGAATCAGAATCACCATTAAATTGTCTATTCAAAAAGCTACAAAAATTTAAAATGGAATAAAAATTCGCCTAGAAATAGCAAATGCCCCACTTGTGTGCCAAAAAAAAAAAACTAGGTCATGAAATTTGATGACATTTTTTTCAACTTTAAGAAATTAATTAAAGCCAACATTTTGTTTTAGGCTCTATACCTGTAAGAACTCAGATATGAAGTATTGTTTTATTAGCATCTTGTTAAACTATTAACCATTGAGACCGAAAATGGAAATTTTTTTGATAAAGTTTAGAAAACTCCTTTTTCAAGTTTTGAAAAATTTTCTTAAACAAAATTTAAAAAAAAAAATTTATCTAGCTTTTTAAATTCTTCTTAAATGCATGTTAGAGATTAACTGTGTGAGTTTTTAGGTAAATCTCTAAGCCAAAATTTTTTTGGCAGAGATTTAATTTTTGCGGATTTCGAGAAAAATGGAATTATTGTAAAATATTCTGTAAATGTAATCTTTCTAAATACTTTGTATCAAAATTCATCATTTTTCTACTTTAAAATGTTATATTTTATCTTAATAGCCTAGGCTTTCGAAAAAAAAAATAATATGACCCCATTAACCCTTTCGGAATTAGGGTCGCATATGACCCCAAGCTAATAAAAGACAATTTATTCAAAAAATTCAAATATTTTGTAAGTGATGTTGAATTTTTAGATGCGACGCTTAAAATATAAATCTGAGAATGTTAACAGATTATTTGCCAAGGCCAGCTTTGGATTTTAAGATATTTTTAAATAAAAATTACGGAAAACGAGTTTTTCTATTAAACTCGATGAAACCACTATTTAGAATTTAAGAAAATTAATTCGGTTAATTCTTATTTACTTAACACTTCAGTGCTCCTGGGATCAAAATAATCCATTGTGATATATCTTTAATGCAATTGTCTGCTTATTACTCGCGAATATAAATGAAAACAACTTTAACCAATTTTGTATTCAATTATTTTATGTATAAAAACTATCTATATTTTTCTGAATAAAATAAGAAGACCACAAATGATCCAAAGCTAATAAAAAAAAAAAATTATTAAAAAGAATCTGAAATATAAAATTAATTCTTTTTATTTTGGTTTAAGGATGATTTAGTGTGCGATTCAAATTGTTTTTTGTAATCACTTACGACTTATAATAAGTGCTACTTTTCTTGTTCGTTCTTTGTTAATATGTTATTATACTCGTCAATCAATTTAACACCGCGTTCTTTTTATTTTATTTGTTTTATTTGGAAACATATAGACAGTTTTTATACTTAAAATAATTTTATAACAAAATTGGTTAAAAGTTGTTTTAATTTATATTCGCGGGCAATAATCAGATAATTGCACCAAAGATAAATCACAATGGATTTTTTTTCCCAGGAGCCTTAAATAAATAAAAACAAGTAAGAAAATTATAGTCGGTCTAGACCGACTATACGATACCCTATACCATGCGTTTAAAGACCCTATCTCTTAGGCCCAACTAACTGGACATAGAAAATAAGCAAAAACCAAATTTTAGTGGGATTTTTATTAATTTTTTTGGCTGCAGATGTGAAAAAGTTCATATCGGATGCTATATCTATATAGGGACTTGGTCCAAAAATGGACCGATCCTGATCTTGTTTGGTAAAGTCTCTTGTATTTTGCAAAAATATATACAAACAAAATTTGAGAAGAATCAGTGCAATATTTTTGATTTTTAATAGATTTAAGTGAAGATCGGGAAGCAGCTCTATATGGGGTCAAAGGGATCATTTTTGGACTACTCATTAATGGATGTAATGAACGCATACAAACCCAATTTGAGTAAGATCTATATTACAATTTGGATCTTATGGTAATTTATGTCGATTTCATATGGGTAATTTGTATGGGGGCTAGGTCTGAACATGGACCGATTCTCACCAATTTCAATAGCGTTCATCCCATGGCCGATAAAAGATTAAATACCAAATTTCATCAAAATACATTCATATTTGCGACCTGCAGTTTGATTACAAGCTTTACATGGACACACAGACGGACGGACGGACGGACGGACGGACATTGTTAAATCAAATCAGAAAGTGATTCTGATTCGATCGGTATAATTAACGATGGGTCTAGGTCAAATATTTTTGGTTGTTACAAACAGCAGCACAAAGTCATTATACCCAAACCACATAGTGGTATAGGGTATAATTAACCGAATTATTTTTCTTAAGTTCTAAATAGTGGTTTCATCGAGTCTAATAGAAAAGCTCGTTTTCCGTAATTATACCCTATACCACTATGTGGTTTGGGTATAATGACTTTGTGCTGCTGTTTGTAACAACCAAAAATATTTGGCCTAGACCCATCGTTAATTATACCGATCGAATCAGAATCACTTTCTGAGTTGATTTAACAATGTCCGTCCGTCCGTCCGTCCGTCCGTCTGTGTGTCCATGTAAAGCTTGTAATCAAACTGCAGGTCACAAATATGAATATGTTTTGATGAAATTTGGTATTTGATCTTTTATCGGCCATGGGATGAACGCTATTGAAATTGGTGAGAATCGGTCCATATTCAGACCTAGCCCCCATACAAATTACCCATATGAAATCGACATAAATTGCCATAAGATCCAAATTGTCATATAAATCTTACTCAAATTGGGTTTGTATGCCTTCATTACATCCACTAATGAGTAGTCCAAAAATGCTCCCTTTGACCCCATATAGAGCTGCTTCCCGATCTTCACTTAAATCTATTAAAAACAAAAATATTGCACTGATTCTTCTCAAATTTTGTTTGTATATATTTTTGCAAAATACAAGAGACTTTACCAAACATGATCAGGATCGGTCCATTTTTGGACCTAGTTCCTTTATAGATATAGCATCCGATATGAACTTTTTCATATCTGCAGCCAAACAAATTAATAAAAATCCCACTCAAATTTGGTTTTTGCTTATTTTCAATGTCCAGTTAGTTGGGCCTAAGAGATAGGGTTTCTAAACGCATGGTATAGGGTATCATATAGTCGGTCTAGACCGACTATAATTTTCTTACTTGTTTTTATTTAAAAATATCTTAAAATCCAAAGCTGGCATTGGCAAATAATGGCTAAGCGTTCTCGGATTTATCCCAAATATTAGGAGCGGAAGTTCCACACAGTTGGTTATTATAATTTAAGCATCGCATCTAAAAATTCAACAACACTTACAAAATATTTGAAATTTTTTTAATAAATTGTATTTTATTATTTTGGGGTCATATGTGACCCCAATTACAAAAGGGTTAATGGGGTCATATTACTTTTTCCGAGATCCTAGGCTATTAAGATAAAACGTAACATTTAAAAGTAGAAAACTGATGAATTTTTGATACAAAGTATTTAGAAAGAGCACATTTACATAATATAAAAATTCCTTTTTTCTCGAAATCCACAAAAACAAAATCCTTGCCAAAAAAATTCTGGCATAGGGATCTACCTAAAAAGTCACATAATTAATCTCTAATATGCAATTAACAACACTGTAAAGAGCTAGATCAATTTGTTTGAATTTTGTTTAAGAAAATTTTTCAAAACTTGAAAAAAGAGTTTTCAAAACTTTATCAAAAAAAATTTTCATTTTCGCTCTCAATGCTTAATAGGTTAGCAAGGTGGTAATAAAACAATACTTCATATCTGAGTAATGACAGATATAGAGACTAAAACAAAATGTTCTCTTTAATGAATTTCTTAAAATTGAAAAAAATGCCATCAAATTTCATGACCTAGTTTTTTTTTTTGGCACAAAAGTGGTCTGGGGCATTTGCTATTTCTAGGCGAATTTTTATTCCATTTTAAATTTTTGCAGCTTTCTGAATAGACAATTTAATGGTGATTCCGATTCTTGTCGGAAATAGTAAGCAATAGAACGAAAATTTCGTGAAATCTCAACACACACACTAAACACACTTGAAATTTTCAATCAATTTTCGGCGCGACTTTTCTTTATCCGATTGTCCCCAATCTTCACATTTATTAGTTTTATATGAAAAGGTAACAAACTAGATCCCGCCTAAGCCCAAAATCGCATTTTCATTTTTTAAGGATCATTCTAATAGACATATTAATAAAAACAATGATATTTATAATATGGGTAATTGATGCCAGTGAATCTGTTTTCTAAAATATTTTATTTATATTTTATTAATTATCTTAATAATAAACAAAATACTATAACATCGGAATCTTAAAATAACAAAACTTGAAAAATAATTCTGCATTTGTGTTTAGAAATGGGATAGTAATATCTAGCTTCCTTGATGCTCTCAAATCGGATCCGATGATGCTGATGCGGTGCAGTAGATAATACTTCTGCGAACATTTGTTTCGGTTGCAATGCCACTCTGATCTGAGTGGCACCATGGCTAATCTAAGTGTACTTTGGAATTGCATCTTTTTTTTTGCTAAATTTGAAGCACGGTCAAATTACCCTGCCTCCTTTAATGAAAGGTAAAAGTTTCTGTTCCTCCGCTATTTTCTACTAAATTTAAGCGACGACACTTGGACTGCTCTTGTTCGATTAAATGTTTTTCAAAATCATCATGTGTATAGAATGCCTGGTTTACATTACGTCACTTTGAATGGCAATTGTTGTCAATTATATGAAAAGTGGTTTTAATGTCTTGTCATTTACTTCTGAAATTAAACTGCCAGCATGTTGGAAATTTGTTTGTGTTTGACAGCCGGATTTTTTGTTCGTTTATGAGATGGAATGAATACGTAATGAATAGAAAATTTCGAGATGTCCCTTGAGGCAATTGTTTGTTGTAAGCTTATATGACATTGTGCAAATCAGGCATAAGTATTTTTCTTTTAATTTTCATAAAAAAAATAAAATTATATATATTATATTATAGTTATGTGCTAATAGCTACTCGC
This sequence comes from Cordilura impudica, assembly GCA_963682025.1. Lineage (NCBI taxonomy): Eukaryota > Metazoa > Arthropoda > Insecta > Diptera > Scathophagidae > Cordilura > Cordilura impudica. Next base: position 285,093,865 of record OY821518.1, read on the forward strand.
GTGAAGCTTAAACTCCACATTGACTTTCAGTTTTCAATGTAATTTTATTTGTTTTAATATCTATATTTTAATACGGAGGTGCATCTCTCGTCCAGTTATTAAGCGAAATGCGCCCATGGGGGACTGTGAAATATGGCATAGTTAGAGATCATATGTCGGAGAAGTGCTGAATGATAAAATTTATGCATAATATGCGTTAAATATTTATAAGAAATAATTTCTTAAGAGCCTAAAGGTATGCTAAGCAATTTTAGCCAATTCACCATTCATCGATGTGATTTCAAGAAAGAGTACACTTCGATCGTCCTGAGCTGAATTGTGAATTGCCTAGCATAAATTAGCATACCTTTAGGCTCTTAAAAAATTATATATTAACAATCTAATTTATATTTCTTCTGTGTGTTCAGCAAATATTTATAATGGAATTTTATTTAAGTATACATAATTTTATATATATATATATATATAGATTTTAAAAAAACTGAAGGAAAAAAAATTGAATAAAAAAATAAAATCTAGAACTTGCATCGAGTTTTTAGTGCAAATATTGTTAAAATTTATTTAAATTAACCACAAATCCTAAAAAAACCGCAAACTTTGTTTGAAACTTGATCATAACCGAGTATAAGTTCTGCTAATGCAATTTTAATTTTTGACAGCACAAATAAATAAAATTCGAAAATAATTTAAATTATCAAACACTTTTATGTTATTTAATTTTTTTTCCTGGAAAAACTCTTTTTTTTTTTTAATTCATCTTTATTTATATTTATTAGGATTGTGAACTAACAATTAGTTATTCTAATCTTAAAACTAAAACTTAAATATTTAATACAGCCAGTGCCAGACATAACTTCATTTATTCTGTATACATAATCTAGTGATAGAAATTGTTTGTGTAACAATCCATTTTTCATCCAATGAGATCAACAGTCTCCCTCTTTCTTAAGCGTTGGCGGATACATTTGATGATTAAGTTACGTGCTAAAGGATTCGGGTGAGACTCTAGCTTTTCCAAATAGTTTGCACTATATCTAGCGATTTTGTAATTTACTTGACAAACATTTAAGTCTCTGTGCAAATGTGAGTTTCAAAATCTTGTTTTGGCATATTTGTATTCTTTCTGTGTTTGAAGCTGAGGCTATTCCCCATAACTGAATACTATAGCACCAAATGGGTTTTAAAATCGAGTTACAAATCAAGAGCTTACAATCGAGACTTAATTTCGAGTTCCTACTAATTAGCCATGTGACTTAGACTAATTTCAATTTTATTAAAATTATACATATGCTATGTGTGTATTTATTAAATTTGTTAATGTGTTTGCTAATGAGTTTGTTATCTTCATTCACAATAAGAAACCAAGAAAGTGTTGGTTTGTGAATTGACTAAGTTGAGAAATAAAGTTCCCTAGAAATTGCACTCGAATTTCGAGCGCTGAAATCTGCTAGTTTACTTTAATCTTCCACATATCTAGCCAATCTTCCAGCTGTTCAATGTGGCTCTTTAAAGAAGGATGCTGTTGAGGGGTTTTCGTGTACTCTCATTCGCAAAAATCGACGTAAATGTATTTTCATTTGTTTGCATGTCTGATGTGTAAAGGCTGTACAGAAGCGAGCCCAACATACTACCTTGTGGTACACCGGCATAAATTCTCTGTGGAAGGCTCACAAAGTTTTTCTCTTTTATAAAGAATTTTCTATTAATTATATAGATCTCCATTAGCTTATGTGCCTTCGGAGCAACAACTGTTTAACTTTATAGAGGAGTCCCTCGTGCCATACTAGGTCGAAGGCTTGCGAAACGTCCATGAAAAGTGCAGAGCGGTACTTTCTCTCTTCAAAAGCTCTTCTTATGGCATTTACAATTCTGTGAGCTTGTTCAGTGGTGCTGTGTTTTCACCTGAAACCAAATTGATGTGCTGGAATGACATTATATTGATCTACCGACATTGTAAGTTTGTTTACCAAAATCCTCCCGAATAATTTTGTCAAGTTCGACAGTAAACTTATAGGTCTATACGAATCGACCTTTGTGTGGTCTTTACCTGGTTTAGGTATCATTGTGAAACAAGTGAAACTTTCCATTCTGGGGAAAAATTTTCAAGGCGTATTATAGCGTTAAAAATATACACAATTATTCTTAATGATATTCAAAAGCATTATATTGCTGATCCCATCGATCCCCGATGCTTTTTTTTTTTTGGGTTTAAATCAACAATAGCCTTTTCTACCTCTCGAATCTCAAAAAGAAGGGGCACTGCTCCATGCTGTGGAGTAACAGGTGGTAACTCATCAATTGAACTAGTGGTTATATTCGGAGTAAAAATTTTTTCTAGATGTTCCACAATGATTCTAGCCAATCTTCTACTTTCCTTTCTTAAAGGACCTGTTATATGTCTTTTAAAATTTTTTGTAGCACGCCAAAAAGAGTAATCAGTTTTGTCTGTTGGATCCAGATTTTCGAGATATCTGTTCAATTTAGCGTTTCTTTGTGTTTCAGGAAGTTTCCGTAAGTTTGTCGTGCATTTTTCTTCTATCTTCCTGGAGGAACTCGTATAGTTATATTTTTATACCCTATACCACTATGTGGTTTGGGTATAATGACTTTGTGCTGCTGTTTGTAACAACCAAAAATATTTGACCTAGACCCATCTTTAATTATACCGATCGAATCAGAATCACTTTCTGAGTTGATTTAACAATGTCCGTCCGTCCGTCCGTCCGTCCGTCCGTCCGTCCGTCTGTGTGTCCATGTAAAGCTTGTAATCAAACTGCAGGTCGCAAGTATGAATATATTTTGATAAAATTTGGTATATAAGCTTTTACCGGCCATTAGATGAACGCTGTTAAAATTGGTGAGAATCGGTCCATGTTAAGACCTAGCCCCCATACAAATTACCCATATGAAATCGACATAAATTTCCATAAGATCCAAATTGTCATATAGATCTTACTCAAATTGGGTTTGTATGCGTTCATTACATCCACTAATGAGTAGTCCAAAAATGATCCCTTTGACCCCATATAGAGCTGCTTCCCGATCTTCACTTAAATCTATTAAAAAACAAAAATATTGCACTGATTCTTCTCAAATTTTGTTTGTATATATTTTTGCAAAATACAAGAGACTTTACCAAACATGATCAGGATCGGTCCATTTTTGGACCTAGTCCCTTTATAGATATAGCATCCGATATGAACTTTTTCATATCTGCAGCCAAAAAAATTAATAAAAATCCCACTCAAATTTGGTTTTTGCTTATTTTCAAAGTCCAGTTAGTTGGGCCTAAGAGATAGGGTTTCTAAACGCATGGTATAGGTATCGGTCTAGACCGACTATAATTTTCTTACTTGTTTTTTTCTGTATTGGCATCTTCAGCGTTAACTTTAATATGATCCAACAATTTGCTTTCTGGCTCTTTAAGAATCACTATATGGGATTCTTTCTTAAGTTCCGGATGGTATTTACCACTAATTTCTTTCCTTGTTACTGCATTATTTTTTCTCCCGTCAAAAGAAAATGCTGACAAATCTGAATCGTTATACGAACCGACTCCCTGGCTGATGAGGTTACAGTTCGAAACCAAATAATCTAGCTTTGTCATGGTGAACACACACGTGTGTACTTGTATACCATATTGAAATGTACTATTTCCTTGGTCTTTTATTTTAACCCTTCATCGGGCAGTATAATATTTTGAACCAAAATGTTTAATTTGCAAGTAAGAAAACAACTTTTTTTTTAAATCTGTAATATTAATAGGCGATTTTTTACGACCGATATAAAAACTTTGGTTACAAACCGATTTTGACTAAAAATACCTCATTTGAAATTTATTTATTTTTAGCTGTCTTCCATATTTACAGATTTGCTCAGTCTGGAACATTTTTTTTTTTTTTTTGAGTAATGCTCATTTAAAGTTGCTACTAACACATACATAAAACGTATAATGTGTGTGTGCTTATAATAAATATCAAAATCCTGTGTTGGATTGTAAATTGGCTAAAATTGGTTAGCGTACCTTTAGCGTCTTATAAAATTATTTATTAACAACTCCATTTTCACATCTTCTGTTGTTCAACAAATATTTATAATGATATTTGATGAATTTTATTTAAAAAATGTTGAATTGTGAATTGACTAAAATTGATTAGCATACCTTTTGGCTCTTATAAAATTATCAATTATATGGAAAAATAATTGCACTCCTTTATTCAGTCCTTTGTCCTTTTTATATAACTGTATCATTGCCTGAAAAGCGCAAAAAGAACTTTAAGTGAATATACTTTTGAAAGGTGATATGAGCGGAAACAGTTGTTGTTTTTGTTATAAAATAATGCAACTCCGCTTTTTTCGCACAACGTCGACAAAACCCCTTGGCAGTTCGGCATTTCGCATTTAATTCTTTTATCTGCCTATGTTTGCCAATGACCAATCTGGTCCAGTCGCATAGCTTGTGGTGGGGCCTGCTAAGCTAGTCCCTCGTGTTTTTTTTAGCTTTTCCTAGTGGCTCAATAGACCTGTTTTTTGAATTGGACTTTGTACCAAGCTTCAAATAGGTTTCACGAATCGGGAGATGAAACGCTCCTGCACATCCATGAATCAGGTGGCCAAAAATAAACCCTATATGACAATTCTTTGTCATAGCCCACATATAAAACTGCTTCCTGATCTTCACTTAAGCCTATCAAAAACAAAAATATTGCACAGATTTTTCTCAAATTTGTTTTTTATATAGGATTTTCTAAAAGTGAAGTGTCTTTATCAGATATGGTCAGGATCGGTCCATTTTTCGACCTAGGCCCCATATAAATATGACATCCAATATTAACTTTTTCAAATCTGCAGGCAAAAAAATTAATAAATATTCCACTCAGATTTGGTTTATGCTTCTTTTCTATACCCAAATAGCTGGACCCTAGTTGGGGTGTCGCGTAGTCGCTCTAGACCGACTATAATTTTCTCCCTTTTTCTTTTTTTAAGTTTGTCATATCTTTTGACAGTTCGTTTGGGCATTCCACTAACGAATGTGGACGCGGGATTTACAATTTTATTATCTTTCCACGTAACAGCTGCAATATCGATTCCTTCAGCATTACAAAGATACTCCACGGAAGATCCTCTTCCTTTTTCCATCATTTCTTTTTCGCTTGGAAGCTTATGACTTGGTATCCTATTCCACCGAATTGTTACAACAATGAATATTCCTTCATTTGCGAGCAGTGAGGTAGGTAGATTTAAAATAATTTTCAAAATAAAGTTGAAAGTTATCTACCACAATATCTTCTTTGTCGGTTTCCACCACAGAGAGCACACACTTTATGACGCCTTATTGGGAGGATTCTGTTTAAAAGTTCTGGGTTTTAGTACATCCCATATGTTCATAAATGCGAAAAAGTTGTTCAAGAGAAACTTTCCCGAAATTGTTATTTATATCCTCAATAATTTCTAATTTTCAGTGTATTAGACGTTGTATTTTTTCAAGTGTTTTAAGGGGCATCACTACTTGGATTGCCTGTTCCAATTTTGCTACTCCAGTGACTTGATGCACTGGGTAGTTGTACTAAAGACATCATATAAACAACACCAATAAATTGTTGAATATCAAATTCTGATACATGAAATATATCATTGGCAGCTTTTTGAACAATATTTAAATTTGGTTACTAATTAACCATATTAGTTGATTATATACGCTTACCAAGTTCGCTTTTGACATCGGGCAATAATATATTTCCTGTAAAACGCATTTGATGCTCCTCCAAAGCTTTTTCTTTTTCTGAAGAAGATTCACTCTCGTTTCGCACTTGTAATATTTCATCATTGCTCAAAGTCTCAGACATACTGTATATTGATCCTAAATAAATATTGGTACGAATTAATTAGTTATATATGTACTTATACACCGTGTTAAAAAAAAAACACCGCTTATTTAGATATTCAAACCTTTTTTCATCAGCCAACTTAAACACGTGTTGCCGTGTCGAAAATTTTTTTGAAGTAAATTTGTGGCGGAAAAACAATAATAGAGAAATTGAGTCAATATTACGGTTTGTCACATTACTAATAAGTTGGTAAATAAAAATAATTTTAAATTACTTTCATTTCCGATCGTAATAATACAAAATGGTTAAGGGAGGAGAAACTGATAACAGGTAGCGGATTCAATGCCACTAACAAACTCTGGGTCAATTTATACAATTACGCCTAAAAGTAGGCTAAATAATTTTTTATAACTCATATTAAAAAATATGAAGAAAATCTTAATTTCATGGCTTATCATTTACTTTACAGGAGCCATAAAAATTAATATCGGTCATCTGGCAAGCCCTTCTTAAATTGATTAGATTTGATCTAATCTTATCAGAAACAGCTTTTCGATTACAGAATGTTTTTGGAATTTTACAGACACGTGGAAAGAACTATACGAAATTCTCATTAATCATTTAACTGGCAACTCTAATGTAATGAACTAGACTTTTACAGATAGTTTTAGGTTTTCATACTTTATTGTTTTGTGATTTGACAACCTAAGAATTATATAAAATTGGAACGTGACGATAAGAAAAATTGCTGATATTTTTTTTTTCATTCGATTAACTGCATTACATCGAATTGTTGCATATATTGTTGCTATTGAACAGGCATCACGCCAGATTTGTGCTGTTATCTGTGATAAAGTTTTTCGAACTTACACTCATATGCATATAAGAGGGTCACATATGTACAAGTATCCCAGTCAGCATTTGGAATATTGTTTTAACAAAAATCACCTTACTGAGTCTTCTGCGAGCTCTTTTGATGATTAAAATCTAATCAATATCATGCGCTATTAAATAAAACGACTCGCCAATGATTTCCCCTTTAGCTCAAACAATGATTCGCCTGTTTATTTTGCCAAAAATAGTCTAACAGAGTCTTTTTCGACTACTTTTGATGACCAACATATAATTAATCACTTGCACACTTGACAAATGACTCGAAAATGTTTCGCTCTTACACTTAGGAAGTGATTTATTATAAATACAATAACCAAATTGTACAGAAAGCGCAAATAGATCATGTCTATTGAAATGTGATTGTTGTCAACTTTAATTTGGAGTAATATGATGATGAAACACTGTTTGTTATGTTATTGTTTTTATACCCTACACCACTATGTGGTTTGGGTATAATGACTTTGTGCTGCTGCTTGTAACAACCAAATATATTTGACCTAGACCCATATTTTATTATACCGATCGACTCAGAATCACTTTCTGATTCGATTTAGCGATGTCCGTCCTTCTGTGTGTCCGTGTAAACTTTTGATGTGTTAACATCTATACGCGCAGGGGGGTAAATTTCTATTTCACAATACAATCACAAAAACAGCGTAACTCATATCGGTGTGAGCTGAAGTAGATAACGCTGTGTGACTTATGATTGTATTGGTGAAAAATTATGATATAAAATTGTTTTTTATGCCACTTTTTTAAAAGCGTCATCTATGTATCACTTATATACGTTTATATTAGGACATTTTTAACGTTTTACAGCAAACGGTTGTTGAATTAGCTGAAACAGTTTTTGCTATAAGTGATACATAAATGACGCGTTCTGTTTGATTTTAAAAAATGACATAAAAAATCTTTAATTACTAGATGTTTACACATCTTCCCTGTGATCGGACTCACATGATTTTTTTAATCAAACTACAGGTCGAAGGTATGAATATATCTTAATCAAATTTGGTATGTAAGCTCCTATCGGCCATGGAATGAACGCTATTGAAAGTGTCGAAATTCGGTCCACATTCAGACCTAATCCCCACAAAAATGACCACTATGAAATCGACTTAAATTGCCATAAGAACCAAATTATCATATAGATCTCGGTCAAATTAGGTTTGTGTGTGTTTATTACATCCATTTATCAGTTGTCCAAAAATAAACCCCATATGGCAATTCTTTGTCATAGCTCCCATATAAAGCTGCTTCCCGATTTTCACTTAAATCTATCAAAAAACAAAAATGTTGCACAGATTTTTCTCAAATTGGGTTTTTATATATTTTTTCAAAATATAAGTGACTTTACGAAATATGGTCCGTATCGGTCCATGTTTCGACATAGTCCCCATATAGATATAGCATTCGATATGAACTGTTTTATATCTGCAGCCAAAAATATTAATAACAATGCCACTCAAATTTGTATGCTTATTTTCTATATCCACTTAATTGCACCGAAGGTATAGGTTCTCTAAACCATGGTATAGGGTATCGCATAGTCGGTCTAGACCGACTATAATTTTCTCACTTGTTGTTTACTATTTTTGCAACAAAGGCTCTTTATAGTAAATATCTGTTTATTAATATCAGAATCGTGGTGTGAAGTTCAGACGGTGAAGGATTCGCCAAATTTATAAGAGCCGCTATTCGAAAAGTATTTTCTTACGAATTGGATGGGTACCAGTAATAAGCCAAGTGCCGAACCTTAAACGATATGCTACCAAAGAATATTGTGCATGCTGACAAAGAGGAAACTTCGAAATAAATTTTTTATGAGTATTTTTTGAGTAATTTTAATTTTGCAAATGGATTTTTATATTTATTTCATTTATTATTTTTTATCATAAAAAAAAAAACAACCCATAAAAACCAAATTTTTGTTATACTCCATTTATATGTAGATTAATGTACCATCATGTAATTAAATAATTGATTAAGGGAATGTGGTTAAAAATCGATCAAAAGTTTTGCCGACACGCAGACAAGAAGACACTATGAGTTAATATAAAGGGAATAGTAATTCCGTTTTTATTAATAAATATTTTTAAATAAACTTATTTGTTTAATATGCCGTAATTAATTTTTTTTATTTTTGAAACATAAACGATTAGAAATATGGCTAATTAATGACTCGCAAACGATTAGAAATGTGACTTATAAGTGACCCAAAAAAGACTCGAAAATGATTTGAAATATGACTACAAAAAACTATGTGAGTCCGATCACAGAGGAGATGTGTAAACATCTATTTACACATCAATTCAAATCAAACAGCAAGCGCCATCTATGTATGGTTGTTATACTTGATGGTTGCGGTTGTTGCTATACATTCATGGCGCTTTCTGTTGGTTGTTGAATCAGCTAAATATATTTAAATCATAATCTTTACACCAATACACTTACATATACCTCACAACGATTTTCCCATACGCTGTTTTTGTGATTGTATTTTGAAATAGATTTTTACCCCCCTGAGCGCATAGATGTTTACACACAAAAAATTACTCGAAATAGACTCTCAAATAATAAGGAATATGACAGAAAAGTGTTTTTTAAAAAAATATGACTCGAAAATGTTTCGAAAAACTCGAATATGATTACTAATTTCATATAATGCTGACTGGGTAATATGCACAGTATAAGTTTGTATAAAATAGCATTTAGTTCACATAGCTAAGTGTTTATAAATATGTGTTATATATAAAATAACAAAGGTGGTACTTATTTAAGAACCAAGATTTTTAAATAAATCTCTTCTTTTAATTATTTAAAAAAATTTACCAAAAAAATTTATAAAATAACGTTCTATATATTTGCTCGGTTCTTAAGGCAAAGCAAGGAATTCCTTTCAAATACATGCTGTTCTCTAAAGTTTAAATTAGAAATTGACTAAATATATATCTGAATCAAAAAAATAACAATAAAATGAAATCGATTAGCAACTGCACATTAATTCATATTTTGCTTTAATTGTTGTTCATTCATTGAACTTTTTCTTCTATTTCTATTCGAATCAATAAATTTTCCATAAAGTGGCATCGATTTGTAATTACATATTTTCCACTAAATTCAGTAATTCGTATATGTATACAACATATGTTTTCGGTTTAGGAAATATGTTTAAAAAAATTATAATAATTTTGTTACTTCATTACATTACTCCATAAACATGAGATTTGCACCACAATATGCAAATTTCATGACGGGGTTAGCATAAACGGCTTTTCGCCCAAATATGTCGAATTTATGAAGTTATTGAGGTTTAGATTTGAGACATACTTATCTTTAACTTTCAAGGTTATCTAAGTTTCTCTTAATCCAATAATCTTTAGTGCTGATCATTTTTTTAGTAGGCCGGTACAGAAGTGAGTTGCCTGATTTTGTGAAAATAACACACCGGAGAAGTAACCAAGACTATTCTCTTATATTATACCAAATGACTTTGAATTACTGTTTCAGTCGATTTGGCGATGTCGATCGGTTCAAGCGTTTGTGCGTACATCCGTCCGTCTTTTTGTCCATGTAAACTTTGTAATCAAACAAGAGGTCACACATTCGTTGTCGATAGTGTACAGAACACGTTTGTGGTCAACGAGTTATTGACAATGATATCAATGTTATCCAAAGAGGCTAGACAAGCGCTCATAGAATGGCAACCACACGGAGACCGAATAATCGTTGCAAAGTTTAAAACTAGAGCCAGAACACTCACATGCATACAATGTTACGCCCTAACTGAAGTTGACGACCCACAAGTTAAAGATAATTTCTACGACTCCCTAAACACTATCTTAAACAGCTGTCCTCAGGGAGAAATCAAGCTCGTCATGGGCGACTTTAACGGGCAAATTGGTTCAGACAACAGCGGAAAAGAACAAGTGATGGGTAAGCATGCCCTTGGCACAATAAACGACAACGGAGAGCGTTTTTACGAACTATGCAACATAATGAGCCTCACCATAGGAGGAAGTCTTTTCCCGCACAAACGCCTACATAAAATCACCTGGGTGTCCCCAGATCATGTAATAGAAAACCAAATTGACCACATTGCCATCAGCAAAATGTGGAGCCATTCGCTATGCGACGTTCGAAATAAAAGAAGTGCTGACATGGCCAGTGATCACCATCATCTACTAATCGGTGAACTATAATTAAAACTAACTGCAGTCAATAGAAAGCCACAAAATAAAAGGAAACGTTACGACCTCGCTAAAGTCGCTGACCCTCCAGTGTTAAATGAGTATCAGTCTCTTTTGTCAGCCCTAGTCCCAAATCCAACGCCACCAGAAGATGGTTTTGACGCCGAAACTTATTGGGAGCGAGCAAAATATGCCTTTACTGAAGCAGCGCAACAAAGCGTGGGAATCTGTCAACGTCAAAGCAACCCATGGATTACTGGGCACACATGGAATCTTATAAAAGCGCGCAAAGAAAAAAAAGAAAAGGTTAATAGGGCAAGAACTCGTCAAGCAAAACAGCAGGCACAAGCAAATTACACAACTGCTAACCGCAGAGTAAAACGCAGCGCCAGAGCCGATAAACGAAGATGGCTCGACAACCTAGCAACAGAAGCCCAAAGAGCCAGCGAATCGCATAGAGACAAAGACCTCTATAAGATCACCAAAACTATCGCTGGTCGTGTTCACGCGAACGCAAAGCCGATCAAAAATACCAGCGGTGAACTAGTGCATTCTATCAAAGATCAACTAAAAGTATGGGAAGACCACTACAGAAACCTCCAAACCGATACAAACACCAACCTTCAGCAGGAACTATGTAGTAGACACAATGAACACGCCCCACGCAATGACGTTAACATAGACGCTCCAAGCATCAGAGAAATTGAGGCAGCACTAGCACAGCTTAAATCAAATAAATGCGCTGGTCCAGACAACATCGCTCCCGAACTGCTTAAAGCAGACAAGGGTTCAGCTGCATTAATTCTCAAACCACTTATAAACCATTTTTGGTCTCAAATTTCATTGCCGCCCAATATAAAAGACGGTATCATCATTAACCTACCCAAAAAAGGATACCTCATGGAGTGCTCCAACTGGAGAGGCATAACTTTACTAAATGTTGCCTATAAAGTCATCGCTCAAATTTTACACAACCGTATATCGCCCACCATTGAGCCTCGTTTACGAGGTGAACAAGCTGGATTCAGGCCCCATCGTTCTTGCGCCGACCACAACAACAGCCTATGAATTATCGTAGAACAGTCTAGCGAGTGGCGATCTCCTGTGTATCTCTTATTCATCGATTTTAAGCGTGCATTTGACACCCTTCTTCACATTGCCATCTGGACTGCTTTAGAATGTAAAGGCATTCCAAATAAGTTGATTAATATAATAAAAGGCTTGTATTCTGACGCCCATTGCTCGGTGCTCCACGCGGGCTGCCTCAGCGGTCAATTTCAAATTAAAACTGGCGTTCCTCAAGGCTGTATCCTTTCGCCACTGTTATTTAACATAGTCCTCGATGTGGTAATGTCGGAAGCTATGAGCGCAGATAATAGAATCTCATTTGGCCTTCAAAACAAACTAAGTGACCTTGACTACGCGGATGACATATGCCTGCTAGCACAGAACTTTTCACAGATGCAAGAGACGCTGAACAATATTGCAAAGCGTGCACGGACAGCTGGTCTGTCAATCAACATAAGCAAAACTAAGTCTCTGCGTTTGAACAACAACTGCTCAGCGAATTTCCAGCTGGATGGCGTATGCATTGAAGAAGTGCAGAGTTTTTGCTATCTTGGAAGCTACATATCAAATAATGGAGGCAGCCAACAAGACAGCCAAAACAAACTATCAAAAGCGAAGCAAGCGTTTGGGATTCTCTACAAAATCTGGAGATCATCCAACATCTCATTACGCACAAAGCTACGTTTGTACAACTCAAATATAAAGTCGACGTTACTCTATGGGTGTGAAAGCTGGAATACATCGGCAAGGGATGCACAATATCTTCAAGCCTTTGCTAATTGCTGCCTACGTCGCATCCTTCACATATTCTGGAATGAGACCATATCCAATAGCGAGCTCTGGTTTAGAACGAATCAACCACTCAGAACTGAGGAAATAATGGTTTGAAAATATAGATGGCTTGGACATACTTTACGTAAACCTGCAGACGATATCGCAGGAAACGTCCTAGATTTCAACCCTCAAGGAAGCAGAAGACCGGGGCGCCCGCGCAATACTTGGAAAAGACAAATTGAATCCGAACTAAGAAACACAGGAAAGAGCTGGAGTGAAACAAAACGTTTAGCATTAGATAGAGTTCAATGGAAATTATTTGTTACGGCCCTATGTTCCAGTTAGGAATAAAAAGGATTAAATATATATCATTGTTAAACCGACAACAAATGTGTACAAATTGACACCAACACGGTCCCGAAATGACAACGTGTCGATTTTAAATTTACACCGTGCCGGGTTTAAATTTCCATCTTACCGGTGTCGATTTGACACCATTCGTGGTTTCAAACGTTCTTTTCCCATTTCATTTCCAGTCTACCGTTTACAATCTACTTTAGTAATAACAAAGATTAAAATTGATTAATTTTTGGTTTTATAAATATATTTTATTCAATGAATGTATACTTAAGTGTCTTTTATTTAAAAGCTCAAAAACTTAAATTAACTTAATTCTGAAATAAATGTTTCCATTATTCATAGGATATGAATGAAACGGAGGAGTTTTAAAATCTAAAATTGGTATAAAATAAGAAGTATTTTTTAATGAACCAACTTCATAAGATTTCAATTGAGAACAAAATTTTTAATGTTAATTTCATTGCACAAAACATAAATATTTTCATTTTGAATAATAAAATTTTTAATTTTAAAACGTTCAATTGACGGTTGCATTATATAGATTTCCCTTAAATACAATATCATTAGAAATTTTGCAATTCTGTAAATTTAAATTCGTATTAATTTCTTAACAGTAGTCTTCAGTTAATAAATTTACAGACTTATATGAATTTTAACTAAATAGAGGTTCTAAATTATCTTTACAATTTAGTAAGAAGTTCTAAAATCTAAAACCAGCTTTTATAGATATAGAATAACATGGATTCATTCTTCATCGATTTCAACAAGTTCGTTGTCAGGAAATTGCATAGACATAAGGCTTGCATTTGTACTACTGGTTGGAGAAGAGTCTAAAAGCAGTATAGTTGTTTGATCATATCCCATAATTGTGTGGTAAAAGGTAAATGGAATAGCTGGATAGTTGAAGATGATTCTGATAGTGTATGAGTTGTTTACTAGTAGAACGGGAGTTACGACTCCCTCGTAAGAGTATTCTGGCAATATTACATTATGGTTGAATTGGAGACATGAGCGTTGCACAGTGGCGCCCGTAGAGCAAACGAGGTTGCAAAAATCAAAATTTTCATGTGCGCCGACGAAGTATTGAATAAACCCATGTTATAGGAAACTTTTCAACGATTTAAAATATGCTACTCTTAATAATATCACATTTTTAGTTTAGAAGATATAAACGTTCAAAGTTGACCGACTTTCGGTTTTCAAAAAAACACACAATTTTTTGTCAATTTGTTGCGATTTCAGGTATAATATCACGAAAAATAGGCAACGAATCATCTTATTTTTTATTCGTGTTGATTGATGTATTCATTAAATGTATAATGATAAAAAAAATTAACTGTTTGCTCTGTGTTTCTCCTGGTAAATCACTATTTAAAAACTATCCTTTTTTTTCACTATTTTTCAAATTTGACCGAAAATAAAAAAAATCTATATTTTTCTATATTTGCCATATTTGCAAAACATGTTCTTTGATTATTTCTTTATATAATTCAAAAGGTTTTATTTGCCCGTACGTGCCCGTTTGGCTTCTAGAGGTAAAAAAGTTTAAAAAGACATGGTTGCAGAAATTGTATGGCGTGCATCCCTTACATGATTTGACTGACAGTAGTTTGATCTAATAGTTTTAAAATTGCATTTTAAGTCGGCTGTCTACTTGTGAGCCTCTGCCAAAGTCTACTCCCAATATTCTGTTACAGACACAGGATGCACAAAAAACTACTCATTGAAGTTCGCAGGTACGCACCTCACTTAAAAATTACTTTAGAGTACAAATGGTCAAGAACAATATTGACTTATGGTCCCTCCAGGTAGGCACAAATCTTATTTAGACACGAGCATAATATCAAAATTGCATAATTCAGCCTAAATCCATATGTATGCACGGAACAGGTAAATTTTTAGGCATGGTAGCATAAGCCTATATATTGCAAAATAAGCATAATGCCTGGATTAGTCTACGACTGAAAGTTGGCGCAACAAGTCCTGAAACCATGGCGTTAAACAATTTAAGTACTGAAAACATGGCGTTGATCTGATGGGCCATACAGCAAAACGGTTATTGTAGAGTCTTCCTGAAAATGACGTGAAAATTCTTCCTGAGAAACTGACATTGATCAGCAAATGGGGCTGCGATGGATCATCCGGACAAAGCGTTTATAAGCAAAGGATATCTTCCGATGACGCTACAATATCGGACGGAAATATGTTTGTGGCATCTGTTGTTCCTTTGCGGCTAACATCTGATGTTTCCCTACACTGGAAAAATCCACGTCCGTCATCAGTGCATTATTGCCGACCAATAATTTTTCAGTTTGCAAGGGAATCGGCAGAAGTCATAAGGACCACGGTGAAGGACATTGAAGAACAAATAAGCAAGATTAAGCCTATAAAGCTGCAAATTGGAGAAAGAAAATATATTGAATGCAATTAAGAGTTCCACCTGACGATGGTTGACGGAAAAGTTGTAAACGAACTGACAGGAACAACCTCAACATTGTCATGCCCGATTTGCAAAAAGAGTCAGAAGAACTTTGGTAATTTTAACGATTCTACAAACGAGGAGAATTACGAATATGGAATGTCACCATTGCACGCAAGGACTTCGACGAAAATACATCAATAAAGGATAAGGAAAAGATCAGAAAGAAGCAAATACAGGATGCTTTTTTTAAACAAGTTGGACTAAAAGTAGACTGTCCCAAGCACGGATACGGTAACTCAAACGATGGAAACACTTCTAGGAGATTTTTTGAAAATGATGAGGCAGTAACTAGAATCACTGGAATTGACAATCAAATCTTGAAAATATTGGGAACGATCTTGAATGTTTTAAACTGCGAAGAAAATGTCAATTCCACAAAATATGGAGAATATCCATCGAAAACTGCATCTCTTTTAGCAGAAATGTATCCACAGAAGAAGTTGACCCCGACCGTCCATAAAATATTGGCGCATGGCAAAGATATAATTAAGTACCAGTCTTTGCCAATTGGAGAGCTTTCTGAAGAAGCACAGGAGTCGCTTAACAAATTTTATAAAAAATATAATTTTATAAAAATCAAAGCACCAAGGGTAAGGCAAAATGAGGACCTCTTCAACATGTTGGCAGTGGACAAGTGGATCGGAAGCCACTTATTTCTTCCCTGCGGCATGTGAAGTCACGAATAGAGTTAGAAAATAATTGTAGTTTAGAAATGATTAGTCTTTTAGATATACCTTCTCTTACGAATTGTGATGAATATTTTACAGAAAATTGAAAAAATAAATATAAAAAAGAAGTAATTTTTTTTTTAATTTGTTTGGTAATAATTTAAAACATAAAACCCTAAAGAAAAAAAATAAAAACAATCTAAAAATGTAAAAATAATTTTTTTTAGTTACCATAAAATTGATTTTTCTACAAATTTTAACTTTGATAACCCATAAGTAGGCCCCTACAAAGCGTAGCACCCTTTCCGAACGCTCACTTCATAGCTGAACAGTTATCTATTATAACTGTTCAATTACATTATTAGGTTCAAAAGATATGATTTTTGCAACGAAAAAACTCAAATGGCGCCACTGTGCGTTGGTGGGATATTGTTGGTGCATGAGTTTCTAGTAAACGAGAGTGTACTGGATGGACAGAGATGTCAGAAAGTCAGTGTATGTTATTGTCCGAGTTATCTAATTGAATGTCTACTTAATTATACCCAGCATGACTTATCGTTGTGGTATTGGTTCGGTGGCTACACACCATCAAAATGTAGCAAAGTTTTAGATAGTCTCAAACCCCTCAGCAAGGGTTGAGAACTGCCTAAACAGTCCTCTAAATTGCTACCGTCTCATGGCGGGGCGATTGGCAGACGCAGTGTTCATAGCACCGTGAGATATGCCCTCGGGTAGGTGCTCACGTAAAACACTTAGAGACTTTGTACATTTTACATTGTTTTTCAAACATTGATTTACTTACATTTCAAATATTGGAAAATTGATTCCCTGTTTGTATTTTTTAAAAATTACTTTAGTTCCACATCGTCACTGTCTTCGACATCGTTCCTTGAGAAGCATGATTCGCTGACCACTACAATATCACCAATTATTTCTATACATCACCAACTACATTTACGTCCGCAGAAAATTCAATTTCGTGGCTTTGTTCCATTTTATTAATAAATTTAATATGATACTGACGAACACACTGAATAAAACCAAAACAATGAAAAATTCTTAAAATTTCGGCGTTAGCAGAGCATTTGGCAACGTAACGTTGACAATTTGAACACTTTTGTTATCATGTTGCAAACATGCTTTATCAAAAACTAAAAACTTTTGCGCTCGCGTCTATTTTAAAAATATGTATAATGTTGTCGATTAATAAACGTTCGTTTACAATTCGTTGTAAAAAAAATTTACAACGTAGGGGTGCAATATTGACCACAACTGTTGTCTATTTTGCAACGTCATTTTTCCGTCAGTGTAAGCTTCTATCGACCATATGACGAAAGCAGAGATATTTCACAGATTTTTTTTTAGCAATTTTGTTTTGTATATGTTTGTGCAAAAAAGAAGTGACTCTAACAAGTATGGTCAGGACCGATCCATTTTTCGACCTAGACCCCATATAAATATAGCATTCGAATGAACTTTTTCTAACAAATTAGTAAAAACTCCACTATAGTTGGGGTTATGCTTATTTTCTATGCCCAATTAGTTAGACTTAGGAATAATTCTCGAAAAGCACGGTATAGGGTATAGCATAGTAGGTCTAGACCAGTGGTGGCCATCGAGAGAATTGAGTTAGTAATAGTGTTTATGAGCATGTATTAGTTGTACTACACTGATCGAAATCCATGGACGTAACACAACGCCGATATTAAATGGGTTTGTGCAGATTTTGTATTAATGTTTATACGAATGCATAAAAGGGCAAATAGTTGAGTTCACGAAGAATATGGTAAAATTTTAAATATATTTTATTGTTTTAAAATTTTAAATCTTACATTCTGAATAGGTAAAACCAAATGTGAATAAATTGAAGTTTATTAAATCAAATAAGTAATAATAGGTAATTCATTTCTTTAAAAAACAAAAAAAAAAAAAAACAAAATAGCAAAACTTAAAAAGATAAGAAATTTCTATGGTTACTAAAAAAATTACCAGTAACTGGATATTTTTTAAAATTAAAAAAAAAAAAATTCATAAAAGACAGCTATAATGTTGTCAAATGGAGGCGAAGTATGTTATTTATAGAAAATGTTTAATTTATAGTTTATCAAGTCTTCGAAATTTTCTCAACGTTTTTGGTTTCTTTTAAACAAATATTCTCTGTGTACCTATTAAAAAAAAATATATATGAATTTTAAAAGTCAATGCGACATAGACCTGCTTTGTTCAAAAGCTTTCATAAGACTGAATGAAATTGTTGTTTACTTTTACTCTTTGGTGAGTATTTTTGTTTTCGTTCGGCTGTATACATATAAGAAGCCGAGCACCAGTGTGTTTGGCACGGCCTTTACTGGTCTAGACCAGTGATGCTCAAAAATAAAGTTGAGAATGTATGTGTGAGAAAAATAAATTTGCACTTAGAGAAAAGATGGGAAATAAAAAAATATTTACTTTATAATATTTCAAATATTAAGTAAATTAAAAACTTTTGAAACAAATCTAGTTTACGGGCATTTTTCAAAAAAAAAAAAAAAAAAAACGAAATTAGGGAAATTATAATACTTCAAATATTACTTTACTTCAGAATACTTCAAATATTAAGTTAATTAAAAACTTTTGAAACAAATCTAGTTTACGAAATTTAAAAAAAAAAAATCAAAATTAGGGCTAAAATAGGTGAGTCGAGTGAAACAAAAACTTAGTGCCGGCGGCCCATATTTTCCGAGTTATAGGCCTCTAAAGTTCGGATATTTCATTTAATGAATACTTTTGTAACTTTGCCATTTGAAGTAGGATCACAACAAAATATATATCATTTGAAAGCTAATTGAAGCACCTTTCATTTGGTATATAACATTTCTATTAACCCATTAAGCGTCAAATTATAAAAGTCTGTTTTTTAGTCGAACTTTTTAGAAAAAACTCTCATTATTTCAATAGTTGACTTATGTAAAGGTATAAACTAGTGTTATTTAATTGTAGGTAAGACTTTAGCCTTTAATTCGAGATATTATTTTCCACTTTAACCCTTGTAACACCACAGATATTAACAATTAAATTCGATATTTAATTTTTTTTATTTTGTACTTTTGTTCTTATGTCTATATATAAATAAATAACTTTGTTAAATTGCAAATTGTTGAGAGCACGCCGAAAATCACCCATATCTTGAAAGAAAAAAAATCGCGCGATTTAACACAGTCTTATAGTTTGATGGCTATGCCGAGGTAATAAAATCTTCTACATTAATGCTTTATTGCAATTACGAATAAGCATTATATTTTTCAAATGTGCCGAATTTATTCTGTTTCGTTGTTTCGAACAAAGAAATTTCAAATCGGAAAATATTTGTTCACACAGATATGTAGAAGGAAAAAAAGATAGGCATTTATAAGAAATCTTTTTTAGTTGAGGATATTCGGAATAATCTAAGTTTTACCAAAATGTAATTATATCAATTTCATGAGCAGCTTCAACTTCGCTGCGGAGTATTATCAAATCTGATTGAACTTCAAACTCATAGTTCGAAACATCGCACTTAAATGGATTTTGGTAGATATCTATCAATGATTCTATGTTTTTAAAATCTTTAAATCGATCTTGCATATTATAAAAAAGTTCATTAAGAATTGAAATATGCTCGTGTTTTTTTAAGTATTTTTCTTTTATATAAACAGTTGAAGTTTTTGGAAAATTTGAAAAATCTTCTTCCTGAATTTCAGCAAGCAGAACAAATATTTTAGTTTTAAAGATAAAAAGAATTTTCGCCAACTCATCTAATGATTTTTCTTTTCCTTGAAGTTCTTTATTCAACTTATTCAAAATATCGGTTATATCCGATAAAAACGCAAGATCTAAAATAAATTCGTTGTCTTTTAGAAACAAGCATTCTTCCATTTTTTCTAATTCTAAAAACTCAAAAACTTCTCTTCTTAAATTAAATAAACGGTTTAGGCAATCACCACGGCTTAACCAACGAACTTCTGTGAACATTTTCAGGTCGTGGTAAGCAACGCCTTTGTTTTTTAAAAAAAAAAACTAACTTTCTATGAGTGAGTGAGTGATGCCCGCCGCGAATTTTATTAACAATTTCTTCAGCCATTTTCATAGCAGGGTGATTGCTTCGATGCAAGTGCTACTTGATGAATTATGCAATGGAAGCTATCGAATTCAAATCCATGCTTTTCTAACTGGCCTATAAAACCATCATGACAACCAAGCATGACATTTGCACCATCAGTACAAACACCTGCCAATTTTTTTGGATCTGTATTTGAAAGTAGTTTTTCGTTGACAATATCAAAAAGAATTTTGCCAGTTACATTTGTTTTGATAGTTTCCAATGAAAACATACTTTCAAAAACATTACATTCTTTATCCACGCATCGAATACATATGATGAGTTGACAAAGATCATTTATATCGGTGCTTTCATCCAAAGAAAAAGAAAAAAATTCGCAATTTTTTAAATTTTCTTTAATGGCAGACTGCACACATGCTCCTAACTGAAGAGTACGACGGGCTACAGTATCACGGGACAAGGGCAGAGATTCAATAAAAGTAGCTTTTGCATAGCTTTTATAAGTATATTTTTAATAAATACACCATCACTAAATGGTCTGCCTTGCCTAATAAGTCTTTGGTTTCTTTTTTTTCATTAGCTTCAACTTCATTTTTTTCATTAGCTTTAACTTCACGCAACCATCCTCCTAATTTCTGTAAAAAAAATTTTTTTTTTCCTTCGAAAAGGTGTTCGTTTTCTGTTTTATTAAAATCCCCATGATAAGTACTAAAATGTCTTTTTAAAATATCTTCCCTATTATTTTTAAAGGTACTGTAGCATAAAAGGCATTGCATATTGCCAAAAGCATTTTTAATCATAAAATATTTTTTACATGAGATTATTTCAACCATAATTTCAACGTAAATTTCGTTCAGTGTTACCTAAAAAAATAATCATAAAAAAAACAAAAAAGTCATACACTCCGTGAACATGTGCTTTCGTTGCTGTCTCAATGACGACTAAAAAAGAATATGTGTGTTTGTATTTTCCCGCAATTGCGGTATACAATGAGCGACACTGGTCTAGACCAACCATAATTTTCTTATTTTTTTTTTGTTACAATCTTATATATTAAAAGAATTTATGAATAAACTTTGCATTCAAGATTTTTTTCAATATTTTTCTTCCCTCAAACCTCTATAACTAAAGTCCTAATTAACGTAGGCTGTTGACATGGGTCTAAGAACACTCAGTGGATCAAGCTCCTTCTTTTGAGCTATTAACTGCTTAAATTCGTTGGGTTTGAGGAAAGTTATGCGTGGAGAATCAACTTTACTTTTACTGGCAAATTCGTTGGGTTTGAGGAAAGTTATGCGTGGACAATCAACTTTACTTTTACTGTACGTTAACTTCTCTTGGCAAATTTTGATATTATATTATAAAAATGTATATAATATAATATAATGCTGCGGAGCAGCACGGGTCCTCTAGTTATTATTATTATTATTTTGTAAAATCTGTTTCAACAACCCAGTGCAGACTTCCAAGAAGTTAACACAAATTCTCAAAGTCCTCTTAGCCTAAAATACTTCAAATTCTTTTTAGAATTGCAAAATTCAAGAAAACTTTTTCGTGAAACGTCACAGGGTACACAAAATAAATTGAAAATTTTAGTCCACTGAAAACTACGGAACATGAAAGTTATTCAATAAATTCTTTATATACAAAAATAAATAAAATTTTATTTGTGTAAAAAAATGCTTAATATATTTACACTTATATCAGACGAACTGACTCTCTAACGCTGTATACACGGCTATACTTATTAATGTGTCTTATGAACTCGATTATATTCGATAAGGCAAAATCAACGGTTTGTGAACTCGATAAAACAAAATAAATCTTTTATTATCTCAATAAAAAGCAAATTACCATATGTTTGTGAACTCCATGAAAATGGGTTTTCGAAGTCCATAAAGCAAGTACATTTTTTTTTTTAAATTTGACAAACATAGTAAATGGTTTATGGACTCGTTAAAACAAAATAAATTGATTATGAACTTAATATCAGTTACTCTTGGTCGCCAAAGGAGCTTTATACAATTATAAAGCTGGTAAGTAGTTAAAACTTGTTAATGTGTGCAAACCAAATCTGCTAGAAGTTATTATATCCATAATAGCAGATTCTAGCGCTCGAAATGCGAGTGCAATTTTTAGACAACTTTATTTTTCAACTTAGCCAATTCACAAACCAACACTTTTTTTTGGTTTTTTATTATTGTGAATGAAGATAACAAACTCATTAACAAACACATTAACAAATTTAATAAAAACACATAGCATATGTATAATTTTATGTATGTATGTGTTAGTAGCAACTTTAAATACAATTTACTCAAAATAAAACAAAAAATTTAAAAATTTGTAAATCTGCAAAACGGCTAAAAAGAAATACCTTTCAAATAATATGCGTTTGGTCAAAATCGGGATAAAACGGTAGAACAAAACATCGGTCACAACAAATCGCCTAGCCTATTAATATTATAGATATATCGACCTAATTTTGTTGTAAATTAAAATTATATTTTTATAAACATAAAATTATGTGCCACACTACTTTCATTTCGATTTTTTATCAGCATTTTTATAAAAATGCGGCTACTGAATGATTATTAATGATTTTATTTATTTTTTTTAATGTGAGAGCTGTAAACAGCACAAAGATGATGATAGAAGAAACAAATGGATGGATGATATTTGTATTGGCTGAATTTTCCATTTATCAGTATGGAAGATTTTATTGTGAGTTGTGGTCGTGTGGCTTAGTGGAATATTCGAAAAATGATCCGATTCATTCATAAATGGTATTTTCAATAAAAAACATTTCAAAGAAACAATAATATTAAAAATTCATAAAAAAAAAACAATATAAATATATATACATATACGAAACAAAATTAAATCAAATATCTAAAATGAACTATTTTATGATAATTTTTGTATTAGTGGATTTAATACGTTCAAGTTGTTCCTTGACCATAACCACCGGTCATTGTTATCGTAATGTGACGGTAAAATATCAAGTGCCCATTACAAAGACTCGCGTAAAGATGGAAACGGGACTATCAGAATATTATGTGGAGTTTGAGGAACGCGTTCGTGTAGATGCTCTGCGTATGTGTTGCAATGGTTATCGCACCCTAATCTTTGGTTTGTGTGAACCCATCTGTACGGAGCTATGTCCAGAAAATAGCTATTGTGCTGAACCCGAAAAATGCTTGTGCATACGCGGCTACGAAGAGTCACACAATCATCATGTACGCTCTATAACGACAAAACAATCCCAGCAACTGCAGTGCCGTCCCGTATGTGCCGGTGGTTGTCCCGCTCATAGTCATTGTGTGGGCCACAATCAGTGTGCCTGTCGGCTGGGCTTCAAAGATGCCAGCAGTTGGTTTTCTCCCATGCGTTGCGAACGCATCCTTTGTCCAGTAGACCAAGTCTATGATGTTGTACAACATAAATGTGTACTAGTTGATATGAATTTGGAGGAGTTGATGCAGCAAGTTGGCCGTAAGCTAACCAAAGGCATTAATACTTTGGATTATGATGATGACGATGATGATGCATCACGTTTAAGTTCATCGGAAGACTGATTATTTTCTTTAATTTATATTTTTAATTTAATAGTATACTGTTAGAATAGTTTAGTTAAGTTTAATGTTAATAAAAAAAAAATTAAAACATATTTCATATCTTAAAAGTTTCTAAATATTTTTAAAATTTTTAAATTTATATAAAAAAAAAGAAAAAAGTTTTTAAATTGATGCAGCTTTTTCAATCATGTGTCTCGAACAACGATTTTATATCCAACTATACTTGGCAAGGACACTAGTGAACATAATTAGGAAACATAAACCAAATTTAAGTGACAGTTGTCTCATAAAGTTAGTGTCCATATACCATATAATTTTATGGACATAATTTTTTTGTTTGTTTTGTTATTTATTATAATATATATTTTAATATTATATAAAAATATAATTCAAACAATTTTTATAATTATAAAAACTGCACATAGAAAACAAATTCATTGTGTCTACCGAATTTAATGCCAACCGATTTTAATAATCGATCCAAGATCTTATTAAATGAATTTCGGATTGATTAAGACCAAATATATTTTAGAGTTATAATAAATATTTTATCACAATAGAAACCGGATTGCAGTTATTACATTTCTGTTATGAAAATTTAAATT
This sequence comes from Cordilura impudica, assembly GCA_963682025.1. Taxonomy (NCBI): domain Eukaryota; kingdom Metazoa; phylum Arthropoda; class Insecta; order Diptera; family Scathophagidae; genus Cordilura; species Cordilura impudica. Next base: position 285,118,390 of record OY821518.1, read on the forward strand.
ACAGACAGTAAACACCCGCTAATCCGACATCCAATTAGCCGCAACACTCAGTTAACCGGAAGTTTTTATTTCTATAAATTTTTTTTTAGCATTTTTCTATTTCACAAGAGAAATTATTTTTATTTTATTTTTCACTTTCCTTTACTCCCTGTGCACTGACATCTAAAAATTTGTTTTCTGGTAGATAATCTGAAAATAAATAAACGTGAATGATTGAGTTTGAAATTATTCAGGGTCAAGGTCAAATGTTTTTACTTTAAATAAAGCAAAAACATGGCACATTTGTTTCAAAAAATTGCTCTCTATTCTGCATGACAGGTTATACAGCTGTTTCACCAACCCTCATCAGTAACCAAAAGCGGTAAATAGTTTGTTTGGTGTAAAAAGTTTAATTCATATAAATTTGCTGAAAACAACCAAATGAGAATTCAAGCAAAAGTTATACTTTTTAAGCCACTTCCAATATAACAAACTAAAATATAGAACAACTTTGAAACAAATATGTTTGTATACGAGTACACAATGCATACTACAATATAGATGTTTGTTTTGTCTTGAAAAAACAAGAAAAACAATTTAGCATTAACGGCGTGCCCTCCGTATTTTTAATTTTGAAATTTTTTATAAAAATAAAAGATCTTATTTTCCATCTTTATCATTTTACCTGTCATGCAGAATATCGATAAATTTCTTGAAACAAATGTTCCATGTTTTAGCTTTATTTAAAGTTAAACCATTTGGTCTTGAGCATGAATAATTTCAAACGCAATCATTAAAACCAGCAGATTCCAGCACTCGAAATTCGATTGCAAATTCTAGGAAATTTTATTTTTTCATTTAATAAGGACCCTAAAGGTATGTTCACAATTTAACTCATTTTAAATGAAGAAAACAAACTCAACACATTAACAAATTTAATAAACATACACATAGCATTGTATAATTTTATGTATGTATGTGTTCGTAGCAACTTTAAACGATCGCAACTCCAAAACATATTCCAGACGATGAAAATCTGTAAATCTGGGTAACAGCTAAAAAGAAATACATTTCAAATGATAAATTTTTTGTCAAAATCGGGGTAAAAATGTGAACCTTACATCGGTCGCAAGAAATCGCTTTTCCTATTAATATTATAGATGATAAAGATCGAACATAAGATTTTTATATTTTTATAAAAAAAACAAGTAAGAAAATTATAGTCGGTCTAGACCGACTATACGATACCCTATACCATGCGTTTAGAAACCCTATCTCTTAGGCCCAACTAACTGGACATTGAAAATAAGCAAAAACCAAATTTGAGTGGGATTTTTATTAATTTTTTTGGCTGCAGATATGAAGAAGTTCATATCGGATGCTATATCTATAAAGGGACTAGGTCCAAAAATGGACCGATCCTGATCATGTTTGGTAAAGTCTCTTGTATTTTGCAAAAATATGTACAAACAAAATTTGAGAAGAATCAGTGCAATATTTTTGTTTTTTAATAGATTTAAGTGAAGATCGGGAAGCAGCTCTATATGGGGTCAAAGGGATCATTTTTGGACTACTCATTAGTGGATGTAATGAACGCATACAAACCCAATTTGAGTAAGATCTATATGACAATTTGGATCTTATGGCAATTTATGTCGATTTCATATGGGTAATTTGTATGGGGGCTAGGTCTGAACATGGACCGATTCTCACCAATTTCAATAGCGTTCATCCCATGGCCGATAAAAGCTTACATACCAAATTTCATCAAAATAGATTCATATTTGCGACCTGCAGTTTGATTACAAGCTTTACATGGACACACAGACGGACGGACGGACGGACGGACGGACATTGTTAAATCAACTCAGAAAGTGATTCTGATTCCATCGGTATAATTAAAGATGGGTCTAGGTCAAATATTTTTGGTTGTTACAAACAGCAGCACAAAGTCATTATACCCAAACCACATAGTGGTATAGGGTATAACAAGTAAGAGTGTTAGATTCGGCACAGCCGAATTTGATACCCTTCACCTCGGTTTAAGCCTTGATAATAAATGTAAATGAAAAAGTAAACAATTTGTTAAACTTAATACCAAATTATATCAGCAAATTCTTTTCTATTATTTCGGATTTATTTCGGTGTTTGCTTTTTGGTCATCGTGGTTGCTGATGGGCATGCATTTAGGTTATATACCTATATGCATGCGTTTCCGGTTATATGACATAACTTCTCGTTTAATTTAGTTTTTGCTAATTAAATAGCTCGTCCTAAACTCCATTGCAAAGGTAATGGTTGTGTAGGGTGGCTATATGCATTTAATCGTGCTAATTGGAGATGGCTCTATAGTTTCTTTTAACTGGCCAAATATTTCTTCATTGTGGCCATGTAGGTCGGATGGAGTAACAAAATAATAACCAAAAAAAAACTCTCTCAACTTTTTTATTAAAATATTGCCATATTTGGAAAACATAGAGAATAAATTTATAATAATAAATATTCAAATTAGGGATGCCAAACGGAAAAAAACAAATGTCCCAAACATTTCAAATAAAATAATTTGTTCTCTTTATTTTCTGAAAAACTTCAAATTTTCATCCAAAAAAAATTGTGAAAATTTATATATAAATATTCTCATCATTCTCATCAAATTGCGTTTATTTATGTAAAAGTTTTTATGTTCGCAATTCTTAAATATCATTTGACGTTTTCTAAAATTCATTGAATTTAAATTAATGTTTTCTGTAGTGTGATTCTGTAAATTTCAACGATCCGACAATCGCAAAATATATCGACAGCTATTGTTGTTTGTGATTGACTAAGTACATACATCCTAACGACAGTCGACAAATCTACTTTTCTATTTATTTAAATTGTAAACGAGTGGCATCTCTGTCAAAATAAGCGAATAACACAAAGAAGAATAGAAAAAAACAAATTACTTCGTGTTTGAAAGGATGATTTTATCTTTATGTTTAATTTCTTTATTTTTTTAACTAATATTTCTGTTTATTTATTTGAAAATGAAATAATGAATTGAATATGCTATTTAATTTTTTTATTTATATAAAAAAGTTTTTTAATAGAAGCAAAAGATTTTCATTATTTTATGATTTTTATTTATGTATGACGACATTTCAACCTAAAAATGAAAGTTTTTATCGATTGATTAAACAACTCAAAAATGGTTGTCGTTTAGATAACAACAGCTGAGTTTAACGATAGCGAATATCGTTTAAAAATTTTACTGATAATTTTGCTATTTTCTTTTTTTTTAACGATTCGACTATCGTTAAAAGAAGTTACTGAATTGCGGTACTGAAAAGCTATTAATTTCTCCTGAATGTCAATATTTTTTTTAAATGTAAAGGTTTTTAACTGTAAACATAGGTATTTGGTGTTTTTTTTTTTGGAATTTCAATTTGTGTTTAACGAATAAAATTTATGTATTAAAGATGCAATTGATGTCTTCTAAATTTTAAAATTATAATTTCCGACGTTTTGATATGATTTTCTGAAATTCAATTAATTGTAATTTATAATTGGAAATTTTTAATTCCAGTTTTTAGAATTGATATTTTCTTAAATTTGAATGGAAAATTTAAAAAGTGCAATTTTGTATTTATGTGAGTAATAATGCTTTAGTAATTACAAAAAATTTTTAAAAATTAGATGTAATCGCAATCAGATATTTTGTAGGTGAAGCAGAATAATAATTCTATACAACTATGTAGAACTGTTTTGAAAGCAAAAAACTCATCGATGAACTCGGTTACTCTATTTTGTAAAGACAAAAAAAAGTTAACATGCCAAACTTATGTTCATACAGTGCACTCGGGAAAACGTCAACGCTCGTTTACGTCAACATCCCAAAACGTCAACTCTCTTTTTTTTACATTGCCTACTCTAAAACGTCAACCCAACCACAAAGCTCTAAAACGTCTACTCTGAATAAAACAAAACTTTGAATTTAGCAGCAGTTAAAATAGACAAATTTGTACACACACACATTTATTTTATGAAATCATTTCTGAAATTGGGGATTCCCCTTATAAGTAGAGTAGAAAAGTAGTTACAACTGCACGTATTATCTTTTTATTTATGCTCAGTTGCTTTTTTGTTCTCGTAAGTATCACATTACCAAAATGAGCTCAAAAAACCCGAAAGTGCTAAAATTACAGGAAAAGCAAATATTTTGGAATTATTAGGAAAGGGTACAAGTGCGGTAGCTTTAGCGAAGCAATATGGTGTAACAAAGTCAACAATTAGCAAGATAAAAATGAAAAAAAGAAGATTTTGGACTGTGTTAATAACACACTTTCCGGTCCGGGAAAAGAAAGACATTAAGAGCATCAGAGTTGCCGAAAATGGAGAAACGTCTGTACCAGTGGTTTGTTAAGCAGAGAGAAGGGAATTATCCGGTAAATGCATTAGCGCTCAAAGAAAAAGCTAAAGAGATCCATCTACAACTGAAAGAAAAAGAATGCTCGTTCAACGCAAGTGATGGATGGTTGCAGGGTTTTAAAAAAAGGTTTGGAGTTCGTCTGCTTAAAATAACTGGGGAAAAGCTATCTTCGCAACCTTCGCTTGTCGAACCATTTAAAGTCAAGCTGAAGCAAAAAATTGAAGAAATGGGTCTATCCCATGATCAGCTATACAATGCTGATGAATCTGGATTGTTTTGGAAAATTTTGCCAGAAAAGTCTTACGTATCAAATACCGAAAAGACTGCTCCGGGCGTAAAAACTGAAAAACAGCGAGTCACTTTTTTATGTTGTGCTAATGCTTCCGGAAGTCATAAACTTAAATTGTTGGTGATTGGGAAGGCAAAAAATCCACGAGTTTTCAAAAATTTCAACTGCCCTACTGAGTACAAAAGTTCCAAGTCCTCATGGATGACATGAGCCATTTTTAGCGATTGGTTTCGCAAATCATTTGTGCCGCAGGTTAGTATTTTTGTGCTGCAGAGAAAATATCATTTTCAGTAGCTAAGATTTTCTAATTTTAGGTAACAGATTTTCTTTTAAAAAAGAACTTGCCAGTTAAAGCGCTCCTCCTAATCGACAATGCTCCGTCTCATCCAAGTGAAATGGAGCTTAAAACCGAAGATGGGAACATAATTGCAATGTTTTTTCCTCCAAATGTTACCCCACTTATCCAACCAATGGATCAGAACGCAATCAAAATAACGAAGCTGTACTACAGAAACAGCCTCTTAGCCATGGTAGCGGCAAAAAATTTAGATCTAGTAGAGTCAATGAAAAGTGTTACATTAAGGGATGCTATTACAATTCTAGAATCCGCATGGAATAAAGTAAGCGAAGATACAATGGTAAAATGCTGGCAAAATGTTTTACGTTTCACGGAAAATGAGACAGATCCGGAGGAAGATATTCCGTTAAGCATACTGAGAGAAAATATGAACTCAGAAGTTCAGCACCAAAAGGAGCTTGCAGTTGATCTGCTTAATGAACTAAACCCTCAGGTTTGTCGATTTTTACAATTGTTTCAACAACACGACAGGTCATTTTTAATTTTTTTCTTTAGGTTGACTATACAGTATCATACATTCAGGAGTGGAATGGAGATATTTTGCCGGATAATGTTTTTAATTCGTGTGAAATTGAGGAGTTAGAAGTGCTCGATGATGAGGAGAACGATTTAGATACAAATGTGCAGACAATAAAACCAAGCGAAGCCGACGAAATATTAAACAGGGCTTTGGATTGGGCTCAATGCGAGAATGTTGAGCAAAATGACTTAAATGTATTAAGACGTTTAAGAGAGAAGGCTCTCTTCCAAGTGTTGGAAAGAAAAAAACAGCAGAAAAAAATAACCGATTTTTTTTAAATGCATATGTGTGCATGTACAATTAAAAATATGATCTCATTTAAAATGTATTCTTGTGGTTCTAGTTGTGTTCTATGTTTCTAGTCAGGTTGAATGCCTTTTTTGTTTCCTTTTTGAATTTGTTTATGTTTGGTTTTAGTTTATAATTAATAAAAACTTTTAAAAGCAGATGTTTTTTATTTAAAAATTTTACATTCGAAAACGTCAACAATTTTTTAAACGTCAACACCCGCGGTTTTAATTAGTTGACGTTTTCCCGAGTGCACTGTATTTGTAAAAGAATAACGAAAAAACGTATGAAATAAAAGACCAGCCCGTGTATACTCTTAACATTGTTCTGTATGATATCTATTTGAAAATATTGACATTCATGTTAAAATAGGAATAACTATTGCAAAGCTAATTAGAACAAACAAAAATTGTGGCGCCATCTACTGTGGCATAGTCACGCTGAGCAAAATGAAGTGACACTCTGTTAATGCAAAAGAAATGTATTTTCCCCACAACAAAATATTGCAGAATTTTATGTAAATAAAATAATATACCGATTTATTTCTAACAAGCAGTTATTATGGATATACATATACAGAATATATGTATATTATTTGTATTATTTAATATGTATATGTATGTATGTATATGTAAATATTACATACAAAAAATCAAACGTAATTTTTGTGTTTTTCTCTTTAAATAAATTAATACATAAAAATTTTTTTTGCTAAATTTACATTGTTTTCTTTTTATTAACAACTAGGTATTTTAGCATTATTTGCTTTAGATGCTGGTGAATTTCTACTCCCTTTATATTAACTCGTAGTGTCTGCTTGTCGAACAAATTTTGGATCGATTTGAACCCCTTTCCCGTGACCCAATCGATCTGAAACTTTGCGGGCAGGCTCGTGGCAATGACAGAAATGATCTAGTAAATTTTTTTTAGTGATACCAAAACAATGGAAACTTTTAAATTTTTCTACCAGTGTTGATAAAAAAATGTACAAAGGGTTATTTTTTATTATATTATTACCACAACGACCACAAAAACAACAAGTCCAGCTATGACAACAATATAACATTTAGAATAACAACAAGAACACTATAGAAACATTATATTTTTCATTTTTTTTTTACTTTTTCAGAGATTTCCTTGGACCTGTTCCACCGATTTTAATGATTTTTGAAATAGGAATCTTCCCATGAATTTGGAGAATTATTTTCACTAAAAATCATCCTTAGCTATCCTATTGAGGGCGTGATCGTGACAAGAACAACATAGAAAATTATATTTTTTCAAGACTTTTTTTAGTTCTTCATTCAAATCTCGGGCCCTAATCAACCGATTTAGACGTATTTAAATAGCAATCTTTTCAGGATGTTAGTGAATAATTTTTTATGTCAGCGAGCACCCTAGCTGCCCGATTGATGCCGCCATCGTGATTTCCACAGACGGACAGACGGACATCGCTATATCAACTCGACTAAGACCATTTTCTTTTCAAATGAAATTTATTGAAGAAACTGAGAAGCATATTATCAAACAGAAAGCAAAAAAGACTTAGTTTTGTGGAAAATATTTTCAAAAAGCATGGAAAAAAATAATTTTTCCAACATTTTGCTTCATTAGCACCACAAAAATTTTTTAAATGAATTTTTTTAAAAATTTTAATTGTTGCACAGGTCTCTAGCAATAATTTTTACAGATTGAAAAAATTACAATTAGTCGACGAGTTATTGCCAAAAAACCATATAAATAATATGCTGAAAATCGGCATTTGACTGCAAAGTTCGAATGTCGATTAAAAAAAAAAATTTGATCTAACATAAACAAACGTCGCGATACGGGTCTTCTAATTTAGCCTCTATTTTCACCCCTCACTCTCAGAATCGACCTACCTTTTGCTAACCTGAATTTGTTCCACAGTGTAACAATAATCGAACACCCAAAAAAGCAGGCTTATCAGAAATTGCAAAAGAAATTTGTCCCGATGAAGCATTTCTATCACAACGCGACGCCCTCGTGTCCCCTTTTTTCGAAAGTCTGATGAAGAGAAGCTGCAGAGCTTTTAACAAGTAAAGAAAATGAAACTGATCATTTCACATGCACAGCTCCAATGTCGGCTCGAAAAGAAGGAAAGGTAGTTTTGGCAGTTATGCTTAAAACAACTGTGGAAAGTCCAACAAAGCTATCAAAAATTAGAAAATTGTGTAACCAAAATCTCAAAACATCAACTCCTCTCTCTGAAGAGTAGGCGTTAGCGCTTATTCTTAAAAACAAGGTTTTGTCGTCGATTAAAATTGGAGTTTAAAAAATAGCAAATGAAGTTATTTCAAGAGAAGAATCTGATTTGGAGGAATAAATTAAAGAACTCTAAAATTTGGTCATAAAAATAGAAGATAAAAAAATCGAAATAGTATTCGATTTGTCCTTTACTGTTATTGACGGAAAGGTTTTAAATACTATAACCGGAACCAAATCAGCTCAAGCTTGCCCTGTCATCTATAATATTAATGGGCTAGGCGATTTTTTGTTAGCGATTTTTTGTTCTACCGTTTTATCCCGCTTTTGACCAAACGTATATTAATTGAAAAGTATTTCTTCTTAGTCGTTCACCAGATTTACAGATCTAAAAATGTTTTGCTTTATTTTGAGTAAATTGCATTTAAAGTTGCTACTAACCCATACATAAAACAAGTAAGAAAATTATAGTCGGTCTAGACCGACTATACGATACCCTATACCATACGTTTACGGACCCTATCTCTTAGACCCAACTAACTGGATATAGAAAATAAGCATAAACCAAATTTGAGTGGGATTTTTATTAACTTTTTCGGCTGCAGATATGAAAAAGTTCATATCGGATGCTATATCTATATGGGGACTAGGCCCAAAAATTGACCGATCCTGACCATGTTTGATAAAGTCTCTTGTATTTTGCAAGAGTATATACAAACAAAATTTGAGAAGAATCAGTGCAATATTTTTGTTTTTTGATAGATTTAAGTGAAGATCGGGAAACATCTCTATATGGGGCCTATGACTTAGAGTTGTCCAATAGGGATCATTTTTGGACTACTGATTAATGGATACAATAAACACATATAAACCCAATTTTACTAAGATTTGTATGATAATTTGGATCTTATGGCAATATATGTTGATTTAAAAGGGGTCATTTGTATGGGGGCTAGGTTTGAACATGGACCGATTCTCACCAATTTCAATAGCGTTCATCCCATGGCCGATAAAAGATTAAATACCAAATTTCATCAAAATATATTCATATTTGCGACCTGCAGTTTGATTACAAGCTTTACATGGACACACGGACGGACGGACGGTCGGACGGACGGATCGTTAAATCGAATCAGATAGTGATTCTGATTCGATCGGTATAATTAAAGATGGGTGTAGGTCAAATATTTTTGGTTGTTACAAACAGCAGCACAAAGTCATTATACCCAAACCACATAGTGGTATAGGGTATAATTATACATATGCTATGTGCGCGTTTATTAAATTTGTGTTTGTTAAAAGCCACTTTCCATCAAGACAATATTGACCGAAATGATGACGATGCTAATGATGATGGAGAAGAATTTAAGGATGAATTTAGAGATGAAAATTTAATTTTAGAATGTGAATTGTAAATATGTATATCACACCCCCCACAACTATTCACCACCCAAAAGTGCTCACACCTCTGATTTTTTGATGGATATATATATCTATTGTGTCCTAGAATACGAAAGAATTTTTTTTAAATGTTTCAGCGTCCTATTTTGATGTGCGTACGATATACAAAACCCACAAATCAAAAAAAAAAAACAAGTAAGAAAATTATAGTCGGTCTAGACCGACTATACGATACCCTATACCATCTCTTAGGCCCAACTAACTGGACATTGAAAATAAGCAAAAACCAAATTTGAGTGGGATTTTTATTAATTTTTTTGGCTGCAGATATGAAAAAGTTCATATCGGATGCTATATCTATAAAGGAACTAGGTCCAAAAATGGACCGATCCTGATCATGTTTGGTAAAGTCTCTTGTATTTTGCAAAAATATGTACAAACAAAATTTGAGAAGAACAGTGCAATATTTTTGTTTTTTAATAGATTTAAGTGAAGATCGGGAAGCAGCTCTATATGGGGTCAAAGGGATCATTTTTGGACTACACACTAGTGGATGTAATGAACGCATATAAACCCAATTTGAGTAAGATCTATATGACAATTTGGATCTTATGGCAATTTATGTCGTTTCATATGGGTAATTTTTATGGGGGCTGGGTCTGAACATGGACCGATTCTCACCAATTTCAATAGCGTTCATCCCATGGCCGACAAAAGCTTATATGCCAAATTTCATCAAAATATATTCATATTTGCGACCTGCAGTTTGATTACAAACTTTACATGGACACACAGACGGACGGACGGACGGACGGACGGACGGACATTGTTAAATCAACTCAGAAAGTGATTCTGATTCGATCGGTATAATTAAAGATGGGTGTAGGTCAAATATTTTTGGTTGTTACAAACAGCAGCACAAAGTCATTATACCCAAACCACATAGTGGTATAGGGTATAAAAATTCTATTATTATAAAATTCTATTATTATACCCTATACCACTATGTGGTTTGGGTATAATGAATTTGTGCTGCTGTTTGTAACAACCAAAAATATTTGACCTACACCCATCTTTAATTATACCGATCGAATCAGAATCACCATCTGATTCGATTTAACGATGTCCGTCCGTCCGTCCGTCCGTCCGTCCGTCCGTCCGTCTGTGTGTCCATGTAAAGCTTGTAATCAAACTGCAGGTCGCAAATATGAATATATTTCGTCAAAATTTAGTATTTGATCTTTCATCGGCCATGGGATGAACGCTATTGAAATTGGTGAGAATCGGTCCATGTTCAGACCTAGCCCCCATACAAATGACCCCTATGAAATCAACATATATTGCCATAAGATCCAAATTATCATACAAATCTTAGTGAAATTGGGTTTGCTTGTATGTATTACATCCATTAATCAGTAGTCCAAAAATGATCCCTATTGGACAACTCTTAGTCATAGGCCCCATATAGAGCTGCTTCCCGATCTTCACTTAAATCTATCAAAAAACAAAAATATTGCACTTATTCTTCTCAAATTTTGTTTGTATATATTTTAGCAAAATACAGGAGCCTTTATCAAACATGGTCAGGATCGGTCTATTTTTGGGCCTAGTCCCCATATAGATATAGCATTCGGTATGAACTTTTTCATATCTGCAGCCGAAAAAATTAATAAAAATGCCACTCAAAATGGGTTTATGCTTATTTGCTATATCCAATTAGTTGGACTGAATAGATAGAGTCTCTTAACCACGGTATAGGGTATCGTATAGTCGGGCTGGACCGACTATAATTTTATTACTTGTTTTTATTTAAATTTGGATGAACACATTAACCCTTGAGTGCACATTTTTTAATTAATTATTTACTTAATATAAATTTTTATATTTTTAATCCATTTTTGAGTTCTAATTTAAAAAAGAATATCTTTTAAAAGTCATTATATTTTTAATTGTGACTAAATTAAAATTTTTTTTCATAATTTTTATAAGCAGAAGTATACATACATACATGCATCAAACCCCCTTACAGCTACTCACCACTCAAAAGTGCTGGCACCCCGGATTTTTTTATGGATATATATATCTCTTGCGCCCTAGAATATGAAACAAATTTTTTTTAAATCTTTCAGCGCCCTTTTTTGATGTGCGTACGAAATATTCAAAAAAAATACTACTTACTAAAATAAATTAAAGATAAAAATTGCAATATTAAACAGCTTGCTTTGATTTTCTGTTCAATTTTTAGTATTATTTGAAATTTCATAAAATAAGTTGTAAATATTATCGAAAATAAAGAGTTTAAACGGGAGATTCATCATAATCATGCGTTATCGCACCATGAAAATCGCGAAAGAATTTGCTTTGTATGTTTTAAAAAGTCAAAGTTAATGTTTCATATAAGTGGAGCTTTACAAAAGCATTTAGAAACCATTTTTATACCGTATACCACTATGTGGTTTGGGTATAATGACTTTGTGCTTGTGTAACTACCAAAAATATTTGAGCTAGATCCATCTTTTATTATACCGATCGACTCAGAATCACTTTCTGAATCACTTTCTGAGTCGATATGAATTTATTCATATCTGCCGCCAAAAAAATTAATAACAATGCCAGTCAAAATTGGTTTATGCTTATTTTCTATATCCAATTAGTTGGACTGAAGAGATAGGGTCTCTGAACCATGGTATAGGGTATCGTATAGTCGGTCTAGACCTTAATAATAATGTTGACTACATTTAAAAACTAAAATTACCTAATTTTTCAAAATTTCAATTTCAAGCTATTGTAACCAGGTCTAACGAAAATACGAAATGTAATTGTTTGTGTGAATTATCAAGATCATCTATTAATTCTGAAACAAAAATTGAAAAAAAAAGTTGTTAACATAAGTGTAAAAAAGTGTACACTCTCACATTTGCGTACCTTCTGCTGATATCTTAAATTTGCAACAGCATATACAATATAATATACCACCGAAACAAAAGGAACAACTTGGTTCTGGAATTGTAAAGAATATGGTTAACAATCCATTTGAAAATGGCAAAGACAAAAATTAAATGGGGACTAGGTCGAAAAATCGACCGATCCTGACCTTATTTGGTAAAGTCACTTATACTTTGAAAAAATATATACAAACCAAATTTGGGAAAAATCTGTGCAATATTTTTGTTTTTTGATAGATTTAAGTGAAGATCGGGAAGCAGCTCTATATGGGGCCTATGACTAAGAGTTGTCCAATAGAGATCATTTTTGGACTACTGATTAATGGATGTAATATATACATACAAACCCAATTTGACTAAGATTGGTATAATAATTTGGGTCTTATGGCAATATATGTTGATTTCATAGGGGTCATTTGTATGGGGGCTAGGTCTGACCATAGACCGATTCTCACCAATTTCAACAGCGTTAATCCTATGGCCGATAGTGGCTCAAATACCAAATTTCATCAAAATATATTCATATTTACGACCTGCAGTTTGATTACAAGCTTTACATGGACACACAGACGGACGGACGGACGGACGGACATCGTTAAATCGAATCAGATAGTGATTCTGATTCGATCGGTATAATTAAAGATGGGTGTAGGTCAAATATTTTTGGGTATTATGACTTTGTGCTGCTGTTTGTAACAACCAAAAATATTTGACCTAGACCCATCTTTAATTATACCGATCGAATCAGAATCACTTTTTGAGTTGATTTAACAATGTCCGTCCGTCCGTCTGTCCGTCTGTGTGTCCATGTAAACCTTGTAATCAAACTGCAGGTCGCAAGTATGAATATATTTTGATGAAATTTGGTATATAAGCTTTTATCGGCCATGGGATGAACGCTATTGAAATTGGTGAGAATCTGTCCATGTTTAGATCTAGCCCCCATACAAATGACCCGTATAAAATCGATATAAATTGACATAAGATCCAAATCGTCGTATAGATCTTAGTTAAATTGGGTTTTGTATGCGTTCATTACGTCCATTAATGAGTAATCCAAAAATGATCCCTTTGGCCCCATATAGGGCTGCTTCCCGATCTTCACTCAAATCTATTAAAAAACAAAAATATTGCACTGATTCTTCTCAGATTTGGTTTGTGAATATTTTTGCAAAATACAATATAGATATAGCATCCGATATGAACTTTTTCATATCTGTAGCCAAAAAATTAATAAAAATCCCACTCAAATTTGGTTTTTGCTTATTGTCTATGTCCAGTTAGTTGGGCCTAAGAGATTGGGTTTCTAAACGCATGGTATAGGGTATTGTATAGTCGGTCTAGACCGACAATAATTTTATTACTTGTTAAAATTTGGGTCAAGAAAAGTGGGTTGGGAGACCAGATTGCATGAGGTTGACATAGGATGGACGTTTTCTTTAAGCTTTAATTGAAGCTTAGGATTTCATGGTAAATTGATTTTTTGAAATTGGTGAGCCGTTTTTTAAAAACTTTTTAACCCTATTTTACATATTTTTTATAAATATTTTTTATTACTTTGCTTAGTTCTTCCTATTTTAATATCTATTATCACTTTCCCAAAGAACTTTTTTCCATTGTGTTTTATATCTGGCATAAAGCCCTCGAAATAAATTTTATATTTAATTTTGTATTTTAATTAATTCCCAATATTTATCTCTATAAACACAATTTCTATTTGTGTTGTGCACATATTTACAGAAATATGGTATTTACTAATTTCTTATTACTAACAACAAAGTATAGTCCGATGGATTCAATTCTGAATCTACACTGCGCCGAACAAAATCCTAATAATATATCAAATTGAATGAAGCAATATCAGCTATTTTCCATTGTATACATTCTAAATATTCTTTATAATAATTTAGCTTTGAGTTTACAATTGTTTTATGTAATATGATAAGTTATTAGTTAACAAGAAATAGTCGGCTGCGCCGAATCTATTGATAACCTCCGTGATGCTGCCAACAAAATATTTGATGCAATACAAAATGTCTAGACAAGAAAAAAAAATTTGTTAAGGCTGAAATTATTTTTTTTTTCTTTTTGAGATAAATACAAATCTTGAAGGTATCAACATTTTTTTGAAGTGAATAAAATTTAAATATCTTCAAATATCAAGGGTCAATTTCCAGTTTTCAGTAAATAGCATTAAACACTTCGAATCAGAAATGGATCAAAAAAGTTTTGTGTGTTGTTGTTGGGTTCTGACCAGCCACGTAGCGACACTCTTAACCGAGACATGGTGTAGGGTTAGTCTAGATCGACTATAATTTTCTACTTTTTCGGTTAGTGATTTTTAATTATTTATTTTTAAGAAAATACATAGACTGTTGTGTTGCTGATAACAAGTTTGCATTATTAAAATTCATTTGTGTAAAATTAGTGCATACATTTCAATCACACTTAGCGGACGTGGCTTTAAAAATTATAAAAATACAAAATCTAAATTTAGGAATAATCGAATTTTTAAATATACCTACAATGTTACGTAATGTATTGGAATATCTTATCCTTCTTCTTCATGTTATTTATGGCATCATATATGTCCTGAACAGTATTGTAAAGCTCCTAATGAAAGTACTAATAGATGTTGTACGCTACATTAATAAAGAGGATAAACGTATTCAGTATAATAAGTCTAAATATGTTCGAAGTTATCAGAGACCGAAATATATACAAATGTAATATATCTTTGACTGGGGAAATGATGTAAAAGAATTCCAATGTCTATTGCATCTATAACCCTTAACTACCTTTGGGGCATAATCGGAGCATTGTAGGGAGTTTTGTAAATCGCACATTAAATTCATTAAAAATTATGAAATTTTCATTTAAGACAACCAATGTAAACAATAAACATTAAATAATTTTAGATTTTGGTGTTATTTTTATAAATCGTAAGTATTATTTACGCAAAATGCAGATTCAATTAATATTTTAAAATCTAGTATTTTTTTCAAACAAAAGATATTTCAAGAAAAGAACTTTCTCCTAAAAATAGGCAAATTTGAAGAAAATAAATTTTTTACGAAATGTATTTTTGTAGAAAAGGCACTTTTTAAAAAAATTTTGGCTTTTAGGAAAATTACCTTTTTAACAGCCACTTTTTTATGAGTAGGTATTTTTGTATATACATTACGTACTATTTTTAAGAATAGGTATATTTTAAGGAAAGTACATACTTTTTAAGATAAAGCGTTTTTAGGGAACGATAATTTTTTAAGAAAGTTCGCTTTGCAAAAATTTACTTTATTGTAAAAGCTATTTTTTTTTTCCAGAAAATATCATATTTTATGGCAGTCTCTTTATTAGTGAAATGTATTTTATTAAGGAAAATAACTTTTTTAAGAAATGGCACAATATTTAAAATAATTTTTTTTATAAGGAAAGGTACTATTTTAAGAAAAGGTATATTTTATAAAAGCAAATTTTTTATAAAAGCTCCTTTTCTGTAAAATGTAATTTCTTATAAAAGGTATAAAAAGCATATCTATAATATTAATAGGCTACGCCATTTCTTGTGACCGATGTTTCGTTCTACCGTTTTATCCCAATTTTGACCACACGTATATTATTTGAAAGGTATTTATTTTTAGTTGTTTTCCAGAATTACAGATTTTAAAATTGTGTCCATTATTTTGTGTAAATTGCGTTTATAGTTCCTACTAACACATACATAAAATTATACATATGCTACGTGTATGTTTATTAAATTTGCTAATGTGTTTGTTAATGAGTTTGTTATCTTCAATCACAATAATAATAAACAAAAAAAGTGCTGGTTTGTGAACTGGCTAAGTTGAAAAATAAAGTTGCCTAGAAATTGCATTCGAATTTCGAGCGCTGGGATCTATAAAAGGTTTGGCTTTATGAGAAAGGGCAATATATTAAATTTAAATGTTCTTTTACAAAAGGTACTATCTGAAGGAAGGTATTTCTTTATAAAAGATACTTTTTATAAAAGTTACTTTTTTTAAATGTGATTTTGTATAAAAGGTACTTCTTTTTAATGGTGCTTTCTTATAGAGGTATTTCTTTTTAATATGTAAGTTTTTATGAATGGTACTTTTCTACAAAAGGTTTTTTGTAAAAGACTATTTCTGATAAAAAGTTATTTTTGTAAAAAGTTTTTTTTTTTTTAAAAAGCAGTTTTCTCATATATGATACTTTCTTTAAATGTACTTGTTTATGAAAGATATAAGTGTACATTCTTATAAATGGTACTTTTTTATAAAAAGTTCTTATAAAAAAAGGAACTTTTTAAAAATGTACTTTTGAATGAAAAGGTATTTTTAAGAAAACGTACTTTTTAAGAAGCCTTGTTAAGAAATTACACTTTATATGAAAATTCACATTTTTAGTAAATGCTTATTTTAAGAAAACCAATCCAAACCATTTAAGAAAGTCTACTATTTAAAGAAAATATACTTTTATAAGAACCAGTCCTTTTTTTTAATATACTGTTATCGTGGATTTTTCAACAAAAGGAAAATTTATGTTTTAAAGAAAAATTTCTTTTTGAAAGAGCTTTTTAAGAGAAGACAACTCATAAGAAAATTAACTTTTAAAATAAATACAACTTTTTTTTAGAAAAATGTTATCTATTAAGAAAAGAAGGAAAAGGTACTTTTAAAGAAACTATACTTTGTTATGATTGTCCTTTTTATGTAGGAACTTTTTTTTAAAGAAAATTTAGTTTTTTAAGAAAATCTTCACTTTAAATAATATGTACTCTTTTAGGAAAAAGTATTTTTTAAGCAAAGAAGAGTGTTAAATTCACCTGTGCCGAATCTTTGAGACCCTTCAATCGTGTTCTGTATACAATATTGTAACCAATGTTGTCAACACTAAGATATGAAAAGGTAAGATTTCAGATTATAATGGCTATATTTTTA
This sequence comes from Cordilura impudica, assembly GCA_963682025.1. Taxonomy (NCBI): domain Eukaryota; kingdom Metazoa; phylum Arthropoda; class Insecta; order Diptera; family Scathophagidae; genus Cordilura; species Cordilura impudica. The sequence continues at coordinate 285,135,744 of OY821518.1, forward strand.
TACCCTATACCACTACAGTGCGTTCATAAATGTTAGCACATTTGGTAATCTGTGAATCAATGTTATATAAAATTTTAACTATGCATGCTATAATTATCATCTCTTTGTAGAACGTGTATTAATATGTTCTCTTTCCAAAACTAAACCTATATTACATAAATCTTCCATTAGTGAGAAATGCTGTTATTAAAATCTCTTACATCCCAACAGTTACCATATTAAAGCGTTCAAATACATAGTATAGCACAAATGCAACAAAGTCTTTGGTTGACAAAAAGTGCCGTTTTAATACAACATATTCTATTTAGTTTTATTAAAAACATTAGTAATAAGCAAAATGCCACGAGGAAAAATGTTAAGTGAATTTGAAAAAGGTCAAATTTTAATTTTGTTAGAAAATGGTGCATCAAATGCAGAAATTACAAGTGAAATCGGTAGAAGTCGAAAGGTTATTTATAATTATTTGAAAAATATTGAAAATTATGGCAAAAATAGAAGCAGTGGTAGAAAAAATAAGTTGAATGAACGCGAGCGTCGTCCTATTTTGAACACAGCAAGCAACAGCACCAAAAGTTGTGCCCAACTTGCTGGATGCGTTTCAAACAAAGTGTGCAAAACTACCATTTAGAATGTTCTTAAGTCTTCCAAACATATTCGAAGACAAAGAATGAAGAAAATTCCTCGTCTTTTGAAACGTCATATTAATGCACGTTTGGAGTTTTGCAAAAATAATATGGGTACAAATTGGTCAAATGTAAGTTGTTTAATGTTAAGTTAGAAAATAATAAATTAATATTTTTTAATTTTAAAGATAATTTTTTCAGATGAAAAACAAATTTAATTTTGATGGTGCTGATGGGCGTTTTAGTTACTGACGTGACTTACGAAAAGAACCCCAATATTACTCTCGGAGAAACTTTGGTGGCGGTTCTGTTATTATTTGGGGTGCGTTTACTGGAGATTGTTGTCTGGAGTTGCAAATCGTGCCCACCAAAGTGAACAGCGAAAAATATAGCGAATTACTTCAATGCAGTTTGTTGCCATTTCTACATGCCAATACAGAAAAATACAAGTAAGAAGTCGGTCTAGACCGACCATACGATACCCTATAACATGCGTTTAGAGACCCTATCTCTCAGGCCCAACGAACTGGATATAGAAATAAGCATAAACCAAATTTGAGTGGGATTTTTATTAATTTTTTCGGCTGCAGATATGAAAAAGTTCATATCGGATGCTATATCTATATGGGGACTAGGCCCAAAAATGGACCGATCCTGACCATGTTTGGTAAAGTCTCTTGTATTTTGCAAAAATATATACAAACAAAATTTGAGAAGAATCAGTGAAATATTTTTGTTTTTTGATAGATTTAAGTGAAGATGGGGAAGCAGCTCTATATGTGGCCTATGACTAAGAGTTGTCCAATTGGGATCATTTTTGGACTACTGGTTAATGGATGTAATACATACATACAAACCCAATTTGACTAAGATTTGTATGATAATTTGGATCTTATGGCAATATATGTTGATTTCATAGGGGTCATTTGTATGGGGGCTAGGTCTGAACATAGACCGATTCTCACCAATTTCAGCAGCGTTCATCCCATGGCCGATAAAAGAATAAATACCAAATTTCGTCAAAATATATTCATATTTGCGACCTGCAGTTTGATTAAAAGCTTTACATGGACACACAGACGGACGGACGGACATCGTTAAATCGAATCAGATAGTGATTCTGATTCGATCGGTATAATTAAAGAGGGGTGTAGGTCAAATATTTTTGGTTGTTACAAACAGCAGCACAAAGTCATTATACCCAAACCACATAGTGGTATAGGGTATAAATATATTTTTCAGCAAGACAATGCACCCTGTCATGCCAGCAAATTCACAAAAGAATGGTTAAGTTCTAATAATGTCGAAGTTTTGTAATGGCCTGCTTGCTCTCCTGATATTGACCCCATAGAAAATATATGGGGAATTGTCGTCAATACATGACGAATAAATTAATAAATTCTATGAAAAATAGAATTTTTGATTGCATTAAAGTAAAAGTTGGTGGTTTAAATTATTAAGATGATGTTATTATACCCTATACCACTATGTGGTTTGGGTATAATGACTTTGTGCTGCTGTTTGTAACTACCAAAAATATTTGACCTAGACCCATTTTTAATTATACCGATCGAATCAGAATCACTATCTGATTCGATTTAACGATGTCCGTCCGTCCGTCTGTGTGTCCATGTAATGTTTGTAATCAAACTGCAGGTCGAAAATATGAATATATTTTGATGAAGTTCGGTATATAAGCTTTTATCGGCCATAGGATGAACGGTGTTGAAGTTGGTGAGAATTGGTCCATGTTGAGACCTACCCCCCATACAAATGACCCCTATGAAATCGACTTAAATTGCCATAAGATCCAAATTATCATATAAATCTTATTCAAATTGGGTTTGTATGTGTTTATTACATCCATTTATCAGTAGTCCAAAAATTATCCCTATGGGACAACTCTTAGTCATAGGCCCCATATAGAGCTGCTTCCCGATCTTCACTTAAATCTATTAAAAAAAAAACAAAAATATTGCACTGATTCTTCTCAAATTTTGTTTGTATATATTTTTGCAAAATACAAGAGACTTTACCAAACATGATCAGGATCGGTCCATTTTTGGACCTAGTCCCTTTATAGATATAGCATCCGATATGAACTTTTTCATATCTTCAGCCAAAAAAATTAATAAAAATCGCACTCAAATTTGGTTTATGCTTATTTTCTATATCGAAGTAGTTGGACCGAAAGATAGGGTCTCTAAACCATGGTATAGGGTATCATATAGTCGGTCTAGACCGACTATAATTTTCTTACTTGTTTTAATATACTGTTATCGTGGATTTTTCAACAAAAGGAAAATTTATGTTTTAGAACAAGTTTTTTTTTTTTTTTAAAGAAAAAAGTTCCTTTTGAAAGAGCTTTTTAAGAGAATACACTTATAAGAAAATTAACTTTTAAAATAAATACAACTTTTTTTTAGAAAAAGGTTATCTATTAAGAAAAGAAGGAAAAGGTACTTTTAAAGAAACTATACTTTGTCATGATTGTCCTTTTTATGTAGGAACTTTTTTTTTAAAGAAAATTTAGTTTTTTAAGAAAATCTTCATTTTAAATAATATGTACTCTTTTAGGAAAAAGTATTTTTTAAGCAAAGAAGAGTGTTAAATTCACGTGTGCCGAATCTTTGAGACCCTTCAATCGTGTTCTGTATACAATATTGTAACCAATGTTGTCAACACTAAGATATGAAAAGTTAAGATTTCAGATTATAATGGCTATATTTTTATACCCTATACCACTACAGTGCGTTCATAAATGTTAGCACATTTGGTAATCTGTGAATCAATGTTATATAAAATTTTAACTATGCATGCTATAATTATCATCTCTTTGTAGAACGTGTATTAATATGTTCTCTTTCCAAAACTAAACCTATATTACATAAATCTTCCATTAGTGAGAAATGCTGTTATTAAAATCTCTTACATCCCAACAGTTACCATATTAAAGCGTTCAAATACATAGTATAGCACAAATGCAACAAAGTCTTTGGTTGACAAAAAGTGCCGTTTTAATACAACATATTCTATTTAGTTTTATTAAAAACATTAGTAATAAGCAAAATGCCACGAGGAAAAATGTTAAGTGAATTTGAAAAAGGTCAAATTTTAATTTTGTTAGAAAATGGTGCATCAAATGCAGAAATTACAAGTGAAATCGGTAGAAGTCGAAAGGTTATTTATAATTATTTGAAAAATATTGAAAATTATGGCAAAAATAGAAGCAGTGGTAGAAAAAATAAGTTGAATGAACGCGAGCGTTGTCCTATTTTGAACACAGCAAGCAACAGCACCAAAAGCTGTGCCCAACTTGCTGCATGCGTTTCAAACAAAGTGTGCAAAACTACCATTTAGAATGTTCTTAAGTCTTCCAAACATATTCGAAGACAAAGAATGAAGAAAATTCCTCGTCTTTTGAAACGTCATATTAATGCACGTTTGGAGTTTTTCAAAAATAATATGGGTACAAATTGGTCAAATGTAAGTAATTTAATGTTAAGCTAGAAAATAATAAATTAATATTTTTTCATTTAAAAGATAATTTTTTCAGATGAGAAAAAAATTTAATTTGGATGGTCCTGATGGGCGTTTTAGTTACTGGCGTGACTTATACTCTCAATATTACTCTCGGAGAAACTTTGGTGGCGGTTCTGTTATTATTTGGGGTGCGTTTACTGGAGATTGTTGTCTGGAGTTGCAAATCGTGCCCACCAAAGTGAACAGCGAAAAATATAGTGAATTGCTTCAATGCAGTTTGTTGCCATTTCTACATGCCAATACGGGAAAAAAATATATTTTTCAGCAAGTTAATGCAGCCTGTCATGCCAGCAAATTTACAAAAGAATGGTTAAGCTCTAATAATGTCGAAGTTTTGGAATGGCCTGCTTGCTCTCCTGATATTAACCCCATAGAAAATATATGGGGAATTGCCGTCAATACATGACGAATAAATTAATAAATTCTATGAAAAATAGAATTTTTGATTGCATTAAAGTAAAAGTTGGTGGTTTAAATTATTAAGTTGATGTTATTTTTATTATTTTTGTTACTTTTGTTAAATAAATAAAGGAATTATTTAATTATTTTTGTTAATCAAAGACTTTGTTGCACATTGTGCTATACTATTTGAACGCTTTAATACGCTAAGTATTGGTATGTAACGGATTTTAATAACTGTATTTCTAATTTTGGGTAATATAGTTTTGGGTAATATACGTTTATTTTTAGAAAGAAAACATATTAATGTAAGTCCAGCAAAGAAATAATAACACTGTCTAACAAATTAAGACTTTTTGAATGGAACAGAACAGCGACCCCATAATTCTGAAAGGGTATGTTGAGTAGATCATTTTTGTAGAACATACTTATGGTCCAGCACGTCTGAGTATTTTTTTACAGTGGATCAAAGTTTTCATTTTTTGGTCGAAGGGAGCATTATACTTTATGAAAAATATGCTGTAAGTTAATGTCTGAGAGAATTTTTATGGTCAGAGTTGTATTGTGGAATTGTATGAGGATTATTTTTGTGGAAGATCTTAACCCTCTAACTGGTCTCTTTATGGGTCAATTTGACCCTTTTTTCGAGAAAATCAAAAAATATCCTTTAAAAAAGGACGTTTAAGGATTAAAATATTCTACGAAAATGTTTGCCGAAAAATTTTAGTGGGGGTCACCAAAGACACCATTGTTGTAAATAAAGCTCTTTACGATTAATTGGTAAAATTATACACCAACATATACAAAACAGGTAAAAACGGCGTCAAGTTCGGCCGGGCCAAACACTGAGTTCTCGCGTCTAGTCAGCTATGACTTACAAATCGGGTGTGATATTTATTAAAATTAATAATAAAAAATAAAAGAAAAAATTCAAGCATAATTGAGCTACTAAGCCGTACATATCGGGTGTGATTTTTACTTAAATTAATATAAAAAAAGAAAAATTAAAGCTTAAATAAGCATGGCGGATTCTGTTTGCAAATTAAGAGATTGGTTATGTTTTATTTGTGGACATTTTACGCACCATCAAAGCAGAAGAAAGATATTGCCTACAATTGAAGAACCATATTTTCTTTTCTTTGGAATACGATTTTTATCTGAAGCTTGGATAAAAAATACGTGCTGGACCATAAGTTTGTTCTACAAAAATGATCTACTCAACATACCCTTTCAGAATTATAGGGTCGCTATTCTGTTCCAAAAATGCTGTTGGACAGTGTAATTATAGCATCCACAAGTAAAATTTTATAAAACATCGATTCACAGATTAATGTCCAAATGTGTTATCATTTATGAACGCACTGTAGTGACAAAAGGCAACATTGAAATATTTAGTTGTTATTTGTGTATTTAAACTTTTAATGCAATTATGGTGGTCACAAACGATAACGTGTTAAGAACTTTAAAATTGAATGTATAGACAAATTTCAATATTACCAGTTTTTTAAATAAATTTTTTTTTATAAAATTTATCGTGTTTTGATGAACTTGGAACATTTGTTTTGCGGAAGAAATCTCAAAGTAAGTTTAAGCATTTGAAATATTTTTCTTATCCTAATATCATTCCTATAAAAACTAACATAGCTTTACAGAAGCTAATACATACCAACTATTTGCCATAGACTTGATGAAAATAATTCAATAAGTTTGGCAATCCTTACTTTAAAACATGATACACATACAAACCATACATGGGAATATTTCATTAGGTGAACTTATTAATTACGATTTCATCACAAATTAATTGATAGCAATGCCAGAGCTTTTTAAGAAATTAATTAAAATATAATTACCCTTAATTATGCCCCAATTGAAAATAATAATTTTGAGACACACGATTACCGAATATGTTCAAAAATGTCTATCTTATTACAGAATTGAAAAACAAAAGCGGATTAATATTTGTTTTTTTTTTTGTTATTAATTTCTTTTACTTGTTTTGAAAAGCATACTTTATAAGTTTATAAGAAAATAATTTTGTAAACAAATTAATTTTTTCCCAATTGTAATTATTTTTTTAGAAATTTGTTTCGTTACAATTTGTTGAAAAAATGTCAATTAAAGAAAATAATTTCCATTCAATGATAATGACATTTTTTGGCATTAGAATTAGCTTTTCTTATACTAATGAAATTTCAGTGCCAATGAAAAATCCCCAAGTATGATACAAACAAACCAACTATAATGAACGCTATACTATTATACCCTGCGGTCAGTTAATGCTGATGTTTGTAACTACCAAAAATATGTGACCTTGACCCAAATTTATTATACCGATCGACTCAGAACAACTTTCCGCCCCTATATGTGTCCGTCCATCTATGTGTCCATCTAAACTTTGCAATCAAACTACAAATCACACGTAAATATAAATATATTTTGATAAAATTTGATATATAAACTTTCATCAGACATAGGATGAACGCTATAGAAATTGGTTAAAATCGTTACATGTTGAGACCTAGCTCCCATACATATGACCTCTAAACACCTTCTATGTGTTTATTATACCCATTACTACACGTTGTAGGACAATTATTGGTCATATCACTCTTCGGTCCAACTAAGTAGATATAGAAACCAAGCATAAACCAAATTTAAGTGACATAGTTATTAATTCTTTTGGCTAAAATGGGGACTGGGTCGAAAAATGGACCGATCCTGACCATATTTTGTAAAATCACTTGCATTTTGAAAAAAAATATACAAACAAAATTTGAGAACAATCTGTGTGATATTTTTTATAATGACTGTGCTGCTGTTTGTAACTACCAAAAATATTTGACCTAGATCCATCTTTTATACCGATGGCATCAGAATCACTTTCTGAGTCGATTTAGCTATGTCCGTCCTTCTGCCCATGTAAACATTTTAATGAAACTACGTGTCGCAAATATGAATATATTTTGATGAAATTTGTTATGTAAGCTTTTATCGGCTATAGGATGAACGCTATTGAAATTGAAGAACTTCGATCCAGGTTCAGACCTAGTCCCCATAAATATATATGAACCCTGACACAAATTCCAATAAGATCCAAACTATTATATAGAACTCAGTTAAATTGGGTTTGCATGTGTTTTTTATATTTACTAATCAATAGTCCAAAAATTTCCCACATAGAACAATTCTTAGTCATACGCCCCATATAGAGTTGCTTCCCGATCTACAATTAAATCTACAAAAAAAATATTGCACATATTTTTCTCAAACTTGGTTTGTATATATTTTTTCAAAATATAAGTGACTTTACCAAATATGGTCAAGATCGCTCCATTTTTCGACCTAGTCTCCATATACATATAGCACCCGATATGAACTTTTTCATATCTGCAGCCAAAAAAAATAAGAACAATGTCACTCCAATTAGATTTATGCTTATTTTCTCTATCCAAGTAGTTGGACTGAAGAGATGGGGTCTCTAAACCATGGTATAGGGCATCGTATAGTCGGCCTAGACCGCATATAATTTACTTACTTGTTTGTTTTTGAAAGTTTTAAGTCGAAATCGGCAAGCATCTTTATATGGGGGCTATGACAAAGAATTGCCTTGTATGGGGACTAGGTCAGAACATGAACCGAATTTCACCAATTACGACAGCTTTCATCCCATGGCCGTTAGCTTAAATACCAAAAGTCATTAAAATATACTCATATTTGTGACCTGTAGTTTGATTACAAGGTTTACATGGACACACAGACGGACAGTCGCTAAATCGACTCAGAAAGTGGTTCAGAAAGTGGTTTTGAGTCGATTGGTATAGTAAAGGATGGGATTAGGTCAAATATTTTTGCTTGTTACAAACAGCAGCACAAAGTCATTATACCCAAACCACATAGTGAAAAAGGGTATAAAAATTAATAACAATGCTATTCAAATTTGGTTTATTCTTATTTGCTACATCCAAGTGGTTGGAGCTAAGACCCTTTCTCTAAACGCATGGTATAGGGTATTGTATAGTCAGTATAGGCCGACCACAATTTCCTACTTCTCTGTTTATAATATATATTTTTCATACTTTCCTCAGTTCTCTCTTTTTTAATATCAATTATCATTTTCCCAAAATCACTGTGTTATTTTTTTTTTTGTATCGAGGGCTTCATGCCGGATGTACACAGCCCTCGATTTAAATTTTGTAGTTAAATTTGTTTATTAGTTTTCGATATTATTTTGTAATTCCCAACATTTATTTGCATAAACTCCATTTCAATTTGATGTTGTGGATATATTTACAACAACATAGTATATCGAGGGCTTATATTCAAAAAGTGCTATCTATATTTGACAGCAATATTAATTTTTGATTTCAAACTGTTGTCTGATATAACTGTCAAATATAATATTAATTTTGATATCATACATAATTAGTATGACTATTTCTTAATAGATATTGTTGCAAATCGATCGACAAATACTTTCAGATCTTATTAATAAATTGGTTTTGCACGCTCTCTTTAAAATTATTATTGATGCAGATAGCACTTTTTGAATATAAGCCCTCGATATACAAAATTTATTATAACTAACAACAAACTACCGTGGATTCAATTCTGAAACCACTGTGCGCCAAACGAAACCCTAATAATACTTTAAATCGAGTGGTGCAATATCAGGTCTTTTCTATTGTATACATTCTAAATATTCTCTTTGAATTTACAATTGTTTCATGTAACCTGGTGAGTTATAAGTAAACAAGAAAGAGTGTTGCAGTCCCATGCGCCGAATTTATTGATACCCTCCAATATGCAGCCAACAAAAGATTTGAAAGTACTTGGCCTAAAAAATACAGAGACAAGGAAAAACATTTTTAAGATGGTAAAATTTTTTGGAGATTAAAACATATATTGCAGCTACCAAAATTTCTTTGAGGTGAATAAAATTCATATAATCTCTTCATATTGAGATAATTAAAGATAATCAAATATCAAAATTCGAATCAGAAATGTATAAAAAAAGTGGTTTTTGATTAATTAATGATATCTACCATTGACGTTGGGCTCTGGTCATAATTCGAAACTCATGGTGTAGTAGATTTAGTCTAGATCGACTTTAATTTTTTGTTATTTCAGTTAGTGATTTTTATACCCTATACCACTTTGTGGTTTGGGTATAATGACTTTGTGCTGCTGTTTGTAACTACCAAAAATATTTGATATAGATCAATCTTTTGTTATACCGATCGACTCAGAATCATTTCTGAGTCGATTTAGGGATGTCGGTCCTTCCGTCCGTCTGTCCGGCTGTGTGTCCATGTAAACCTTGTAATCAAGCTACAGGTCGCAAATATGAATATATTTTAATGAAATTTGGTCTATAAGACTAGTTCCCATACAAATGGCACCTACGAAATGGACTTAAATTGCCATATGAACCAAATTAATATATAGATCGCGGCCAAATTGGGTTTGTGTGTGTTTATTACCCCCATTAATTAGTAGTTCAAAAATAGACCACCATAGGACTATTCTTGGTAATGGCCCCCATATGAAACTGATTTTCACTTAAATCTATTAAATAACAAAAATATTGCAAATTTTTTCTCAAATTTGGTTTATATATATTTTTGCAAAATATAAGTGACTTAACCAAATATGTTCAGGATCGGCTTATTTTTCAACATAGCTCCCATATAAATATTGCTTCCGATATGAACTTTTTCATATCTGCAGCCATTAAAATTAATAACAATGCCATTTCATTTAAATTTGGTTTATGCTTATTTTCTATATCCACTTAGTTGGACCGAAGTGGTAGGGTCTCTAAGCCATGGTATAGGGTATCGTATAGTCGGTCTTGACTGACTATAAGTTTCTTACTTGTTTATTATTTCTTTATGCAAAATGCAAAGCTTGATGTTTTTGGTGTAAACAAATTTGATAACAAGGTTGGATTATTAAAATGTATTTGTTTGATGTTAGTTCTTACATTTGAATCACACTTAGCAGACGTGGCATTATACATTATAATAAAAATATAAAATCTAAATATAGGAAAAATCGTTTTAAAAATATATCTACAATGTTAAGCCTTGTATTGGAATTTCTTATTATTCTTCTTAATGTTATTTATGGCATCATCTTTATCCTGAACATTACTGTAAAGGCTCTTACAAAACTTTTAACATATGTTGTACGCTACATAGAATAAGGGGAAAAACCTTTTATATATAAGAAGCGTAAATACGTCAATTGTCATCAGAGGCAAAAATAGATACAAATATAATATATGTATCCTTGACTGGGGAAATGATGTAAAAGAATTCCAATGTCTATAATAGCAGTAAGTCTTAACCACTTTTGGCGCATAATCGTGGGATTGTAATGAGTTTTGTCAATTGAATAATAAATCAACTCTAAATTATAAATTTTTTCATTTAATAAAGCCAATGGAAACCACAACAAAATTCTAGTTTTTGGTTATGTTATTTTAAAATATCGTAAGTAGAATTTACGCAAACGCATATTCAATTTAAAATTAAAATATATATATTTTCTAGACAAGAGGTAAGTTAAAAAAATAAAATTTTTAGAAGCGGTAACTTTTATGAAAAGTTACTTTTTAATAATGGGTACATTTGAACGAAAGATTTTTTTTTTTTTAAACGTGCTTTTATTAAAAAATTTACTTATTTATGAAGAGATATTTTTCTTAAGAAAAGTTGCTTTTATTACATAAAAGTGCTGTAATTAAAATAATGTACTTTTTTAGGAAAGTTACTTTTTAAAGAAAATATTCTATTATAGGTTATGTTACTTATTAGAGCAAAGGCACTTCTTAAGAAAAGTTTTTTTTAAAGAAAGCTACGTTTTTAAGTGCAGATCTTTTTTAAGAAAAGTTACTTTTTAAGAAGAGGTATTTTTTTTCAGGGAAAGTACTTTTTTTATAAAATGTATTTTACAAAAGGCACTTTAAAAAGTTATTTTTGGAAAACGTACTACTTTATGGAATTGGACTATTTTAAATAAAAGGTAATTTTTGTAAGAAAAGAAAAGTCAAATTTAAAAAAAAATATTTTTTGTAACAAAAGGTACGTTTTAGAAATGATAGTTGTTTAGGAAACGGCGCTTCTTCATATACATATATTGCTATTTATTTTTCTAACTACTTTATCCGAAAAGCTACGTTTTAAGAAAAGTTCATTTTTTAAAAAGGCACTTTATTTGTAAAAGGTTCTTTTTAGGGAAAGTTACTGTTTTAAGAAAAAGTCCATTTTAAGAAAATATATTTTTTGATATGTAAACATCTATGCGCTCAGGGGGGGGGGGGAGGGTAAAATCCAATTTCACAATGCAATAACAACAAGTAAGAAAATTATAGTCAGTCTAGACCGACTACACGATACCCTATACCATGCTTTTAGAAACTCTATCTCTTAGGCCCAACTAACTGGACATAGAAAATAAGCAAAAACCAAATTTGAGTGGGATTTTTATTAATTTTTTTGGCTGCAGATATGAAAAAGTTCATATCTATATGGGGACTAGGTCCAAAAATGGACCTATCCTGATCATGTTTGGTAAAGTCTCTTTTATTTTGCAAAAATATATACAAACAAAATTTGAGAAGAATCAGTGCAATATTTTTGTTTTTTAATAGATTTAAGTGAAGATCGGGAAGCAGCTCTATATGGGGCCAAAGGGATCATTTTTGGACTAGTCATTAATGGATGTAATGAATGCATACAAACCCAATTTGAATAAGATCTATATGACAATTTGGATCTTATGGCAATTTATGTCGATTTCATAGGGGTAATTTGTATGGGGGCTAGGTCTGAACATGGACCGATTCTCACCGATTTCAATAGCGTTCATCCCATGGCCGATGAAAGCTGACGTACCAAATTTCGTTAAAATATATTCATATTTGCGACCTGCAGTTTGATTAAAAGGTTTACATGGACACACAGACGGACGGACGGACATTGTTAAATCAACTCAAAAAGTGATTCTGATTCGATCGGTATAATTAAAGATGGGTCTAGGTCAAATATTTTTGGTTGTTACAAACAGCAGCACAAAGTCATTATACCCAAACCACATAGTGGTATAGGGTATAAAAACAGCGTAAGGGAAAATCGGTGTGTGGTATATGTAAGTGTATTGGTGTATTTAGTAGGCAGAATTGCCGAGTTCGCTGTCTGTTTAGCAAAATCACAAATCTTTTTCGTTGATTTTAAATATTCAAGCTATTGGCCGCTAGGTGTGCTATGAGTTTAACTTGTTTTTTTTTTTTAATATTCAAGTATATATTTGCTATTTACAGAACTTTTTTTTTAATATTTATATATTTGCTATTGGCAGAACTATTTTAGTAAGCGGAACCGCTTGGTGTGCAGTGAGTTTAAAAAGATAAATACTAGGAAAACTTTAAGGAAGGCCAAAATAAACTTAGGTGTTTTTTTAATTACTACAACTTTTCCAATTGTATTTCAGAAAACATAAATTTAATTTCAGAAAGTATCAATTGTGTTTCAGAAAACATTTACTGATTTTCAGAAAGTATCAATTGTGTTTCAGAAAGTATCAATTGTATTTCAGAAAACATTAATTGACTTTCAGAGAGTATCAATTTAATTTCAGAAAACATAAATTGATTTTCAGTAATAATCAATTGTATTTCAGAAAGCATCAATTGATTTTCAGAAAGTATCATTTGTATTTCAGAAAATATCAATTGAATTTCAGAAAATAAATATCAATTGTGTTTCAGAAATTATCAAATGAATTTCAGAAAGTATCAAATGTGTTACCGAGATTATCAAATGTATTTCAGCAATTGTCAAATGTGTTTCAGAAACCATCAAATGTATTTTAGAAAATTTTAAATCTATTTCAGAAAACAGCAAATGTATTTCAGCAATTATCTAATGTATTTCAGAAAATATCAAATATATCTCAGAAAATATCAAACATATTCAGAAAACATCAAATGTATTTCAAAAATTATTAAATTTACTTCAGAAAATATGAATTGAATTTCAGAAAATATCAATTGAGTTTATAAAGGGTGTCCCAACAAGAACGCAATTTTTAAATTTTAAATAAAACACAGATATTTAAAAAAAAATCGTGAAACTTTATTATATCGTAAAGTAGACAGAATGAGGTTATATATGGAACAATATATCGTGCAGATGGCCGCCGCGGCTTTGCTGGCATGCACGCAATCTTTTAATGAAATTTTCAATGACCGTTTTGCATAAATGCTGCGGTATTTCATTAATGCAGCGTCCAATTTCCTCTTTTAAGGCTTGAGTCGTCGTCGGCTTATTCGCGTAAACCATCGACTTCAAAAAACCCCAAAGAAAAAAATCTAATGGTGTTAAATCGCACGATCTAGGCGGCCAATTCTGATCTCCAAAACGCGAAATAATACGACCGGGAAATGACTGATGCAGCAATTGAATTGTTTCTCTGGCTGTATGACATGTGGCGCCGTCTTGTTGGAACCACATGCCCTCCACATTCATTTCTTCAATTCGAGGCAAGAAAAAACTGGTTATCATTTCACGATACCGAACACCATTGATTGTTTGCGCTTGACCTGTCTCATTTTCATAAAAAAAGGTCCAATGATTCCTCCAGCCCAAAAACCACACCACACAGTGACACGTTGAGGATGCATTTGCTTCTCGTGAATCACTCGAGGATTTTCCATACCCCAAATGCGACAATTCTGCCCATTGACGAAGCCATCAAGATGGAAATGGGCCTCGTCACTGAAGATGATTTTAGCGGCAAAATCAGCATTTTCATGTTGTCTCTCCAATACCCAATTAACGAACTCCCTTCGCTGTCCATGGTCAGCTGGCTTCAGTTCCTGAGTCAATTGAACTTTGTATGCATGAAGATGCAAATCTTTCGTCAAAATTCGCTGCATAGTGGATTTGGAGATACCAATTTGCTGAGCTCGGTGTCGAATTGAGGTGGATGGAGTTTGAGCGACATCATCACGTACAGCTGAGACATTTTCGGTCGATCAACCTGGGTGATGGCGCGTTGTTGTCTTTACATCACTAACAGACCCAGTTTCGGCAAATTTATCCATTAATCTCTTTACAGTTGGTTCTTTTGGAGCATTATTGTGACACCAAATTGATCGCAATTTGCGAACTGTAGCCGCAAAACTTTCACCATTTTGGTAGAACAATTTCACAATGAGAATGCGTTGTTCATTCGTGTAGCGCTCCATTTTTACTAACCTCGTACCTTCTACTAGCAAACAATAACAATTGTTCAAATGTCAAACAATGACACTTCGAATGTTGCCAGATTTAAAAATAGCGTTCTTGTTGGACACCCTTTATTATAAACGTATTTTTTCAAAATGATGACTTTAAAATCGGTCAAACTTCTAACCTTGTGTTTACATTTTAGCTGATTAACAAATGAAGTCCTCATCTTCTTTCAATTAAGATTCCGCCCTTGATAGTTTATTTTCCAGTGCATAACAAATAAGTCCAAATATTGCTAAACATTTTATGCGACTCCAAATTACTAATAGAAACAATAATAACTTTTCGGTATTGAAGGGTAAACTACTTTTTAATTCTGAATTTCGATAGATATTTTCTGAAATTCAATTGATATTTTCTGAAATACATCTGAAAATTTCTGAAATAGATTTGATGTTTTCTGAAATATATACTTTGTCAAATACATTTGATGTTTTCTGAAATACATTTGATACTTTCTGAAATACAATTGGAAAAGGTGTAGATGTTTACACATCTCCCCAGTGATCGGACTCACATTAATTATTTTTTCAAAAAAGTCACTTTTAAATACGATACTTTTTTAAGAAAAGGCTCATTTTCATGATTGGTACTTTTTTGAAAAAGCTACTTTTGAGAAAAAGTTACGTTTTTAAGAAGAGACTCTATTGGTAAAAAAGTTTTTTAAACTCTTTCTTTTAACTCATACTCTCTGTCTGTCTGTCTGTCTGCCATGGGTGGACCCCATTCCCCCTTATTCAATTCAATTGAAACTTGGCCCATAGTCTTGTCGTGACTACAGATTAATTTTGGGGTAGTCGCGCACAGTTACGCGTGGTCACGCACAGTTACTGAGTGATCTAAATGTCATTTCGCCTCATCCGATCGATCTCAAACTTGGTCCATACACTTGCTGTGAAAAAAAGATTAACTTTGACTTAGTCACGCACAGTCACGGAGAGACTACCTAAAACCCCACTTCCCCTCATCCGACGGATCTGAAACCTTGTCCATAGACTTGTTGTGGCCAAAGATTAATTTTAAGATAGTCACACATAGTCACCCACAGTCACGGAGATATTCAAAACTCATATGCATAGGGAAAGAAAAAGTTTTAATAAAAACTTCATAGTCTTAAAAACTATTTTTAAGACTATGAATATTTTTAATATTAGATATACTTCTTAAGAAAGGTCGTCTTCTTAGAAAATTAACTTTTTTAGAAAATGTACTTTTGTGAGAAAAGGAAATTTTGAGAGAAATGCTTTTTATGAAAATGTATTGTGTAGGCCATTACAGAATCAATCAATGCATCAGTGATGAGCGTTACTGTATGTTATAAGAAGAGAAAAATAAAGATTATACATATTAATAGATAAGTTGTAAACATAGCCTTATCAGTACTTTAAAAAACTACATGCTTTATACAAAGTGCTTTAGAAAAAAGAAAAAAAATTATTAATCGAAAAATAGCATTACATCTAAAACGCCATGTCTTTTAATAAAACATCCTATAGAAAAAGACATAATAGTAAATGTAAAATGTAAATTTTTTTACGCGTAAAAAAAACGTAGAAGTAAAACTTTTTTGAAAGTATAAATGTAAAATTTTGTATTTACTGTAACAGTGTAAAATTTTACGTTTTACTGTAAAATTTTACAGCTAAACGTAATATTTTACAGTAAAACGTAAAACTTTACGATTTACTGTAAAATTTTAAATCTAAACAAATTTATCTTAATGGAAAGAAACAGTCTTTTTTTTAATAATAACATTAATAAGCATGTTTCTGTCGACCAGTGAGATACTTGCTAAGTTCAATAGCTTACAAAAATCGAATAGCAGGTTTTCTGCTTGCTTAAATTTCTAATATTTGAATTGTAGCAAACTGACAAATAATAAACAGAAACGTTTCAAATTGTAAAGCTCTCCATTCATAAGTTTCATTATTCTCATTGAATATATGTTCTTTTAAAAGCTATTTTGAAACTTCAAACAACACTTTTTTTTCTTGACAGAAATAAAAAATTTTAAGTTTTTGAGCGGCTATGTTTTTAAGCAGCAAAATTTTAAGCTTTATACTTAGCCTATAGAATAAATGTCTAAGGAATTACAGTATCTTAATTTCCAATACAAAATTTTTTAAGCAGGAAATAAGCAAGTACGAACGGGTCGCTAGAAACAGGGCTAATAATTTATTTATTTGAAAATATGTCATAAACATAATGGATTTATTCATCGGGGGTAAACGATGAGTTAACTTTTGTGTTATAATATATGTACAAAAGCTTTTTCGATCGGTCAAATGTTAATCTATTTCTCACATTTGAGTGGATATAGCCACAGTTTGAAAATACGCGTTCTAATTGCGCCGATGATGCTGGAATATTAATCAACTTGGTGGCCAATTCAGCTATTTTTTGATTTGTTAGAACATATTCTCCAAAATAAAGGAGCATTTTCATTTAAATCTTTGTGACAGCAAACTCTAAAATGGTCCTTACGATTTAAAAATAAATCCAGTTCAGCCAACCCTTGCCCGTCCAAATTCTGCATTAAAAAAGTTGTTGCTGTATCCTTCTGGTCGGAATTCAACTTGCTTTGGTCGTAATAAGGATTTAAATAAAATGCCGTTATGGCATATTTATTCAGTGCTTGATTTGTTCTATGTGTGATTTTGTTTTGCACTTGTGGATCATCTTTTCCATCTAGGGACAACCATAAATTTGTAGATTCTGCTAAAGTACAATCTGTCGATTGCACTTTGTTCAGCAGGAGAGATACTGTATCGAGCAAGGTAATTAATTTATTGACATTATCTATAAATTCATCATTAAATAATAAATTTTTGACATTTGTCTTGATATTGTTAGACTTTATAATGAGTTGGCGCATAAATTTCAAATTAGTTTTTAAACATACGCAGCAGTCCCGATACGAGCACCAGCGGGTTTCTGCAGGTAGTTTTATTTTGGTTCCACCTTGCTCCAAAATCGCTTGCTCTAAATCAGCATGTCTAAATTCTTTGAGTACCGCCGTTAAATTTGAGATCGTTGTTTGGTCTATCAGGTCTTTTGCTAACAAATTAGCAACATGTGCGCTGCAGTTGCTGTGCCATATATCAACTAATTTTCCCATCCGGACCATATTTGCTGCATTATCGGAAACAACTGCGTAAACATGGGTGTTGTACCTCTCATGACCAATTTTTATTAAAGCGCGAAGGCTCTGCTCCGATAACGTTTAAAGGAATGTTGCATCCATAGAAAAATTTCGCAACTACTTCAGAAATCTCGTCTTCTTCTTTTTTGTTATTGTTTTTGCTTTTGGGATATTTGAATAGTGGATAGTCAGATTTACTACATGCTGATGAAGTTGATGGTGCTTCTGAAGATGGTGTTGCTGATGATTGAGCTGTTGACGATGGTGTTGTTGATGATGGTGTTGTTGGAAGACTTGTCAATGCCATCGGAATATCAGCATGTGACAAGTTGGAAATATCCATTATTGATATTTCTCTGGAATTGTCAAAATCCATTGATATCTCTGCATTATCGTTTATTTCATTAATGCTTCCAATATCAGGAATATGTGTTGGTTTTTTACAACGATTTCTAAAAAAAACTAGTCTCTTGACATGAACAACATAAAGAAATATCATATTACCCACCTATGACCCTGTAGCCTTTGAATGGCAGTGTTTGTTAAATTTTTTTTTTTGCAATAATTGCATAAGGCGTTATAGTTTTTGCCATTTTTTTTTTATTTTAAGATTGTAGTTGTTCGACCTTTCAAATGTTGATAAATAAAAATACTCGAGCTCGAGGTCCGTTTTAATTATAAAAATATTTTAATTTATTTTCCATACGAAAGAGAGTGTAATTATAGACTACCATACCTAGACACACTGGTTATGAGGGAGAAAAACAACACTTTGAAGGTTGACTGGTACCAAAAACCAACGGCTTCAGGCCGAATAATAAATTTCTTTTCGAAGCGCCCAAAAAGAATTATTATGAATAAGTTATTTTTTCCTTAAAAATAATGAAGTGTGCCTTATGCGTTTTTTTTTTTTGCCAAAAAATAGATTCACACACAATTTATTTATGATTGCTCTTCAGTTGAAAATTTTAATGATGTTACAATTTCACTGCATTAAGCGTCACTTTGCCTATCATTTATATGAATAAATATTATAACGATATATCCTACCGCAAACCTTATGGTTTTTTATTATTTTTGTTTATTTATTTATTTGTTCCATTTCTTTTATATATATTTTTATTGTTATTATTTTATTATTTTATTGTTTTATATTTTACTAGAGTTGCTGGATAATACAAGAATATACGTATATTCTAAGAAAGAAGTGCAAACACATAAATTTTTTAAAGTGGGAACACTTTTTCATCTTTAGAGGCGAAAGAAGGGCGTAAGTTCATATATTTTTTTTAAGATATGAATAATGTTGAATTATTTATTTCATATACAAGTTTTAGTACAACATTAAAAGTATCTTTGAAAAAATTTTCAATTAAAAATTTTAATTAATAAGTCCGTGGCAGCGAATCTTCAGAGGCGCCTTAAAAAAAGGTTGTTTTGCGGTGAACCTTATAACTAGTTACCGGATCATGTGTATTACAAAAATAGATATGCGTTTAAAACGTGATATGTTTCCCAACGTAATCCCGAAAAGCTTTTTCGTTTTTAATTTTAATTTGTTTGTTTTTATTTTAGAAAAAAACTCTTCGTGATTACCTGCTGATTTATGTGTAGAAATATTGTATACCATTTTAAGTTATGATATTCACGGACTTCAAACATGTTGTTTGCGAGAAAATCGATTTAAAGTTTTTTAAAAACCGATTTATATACAATACTAGCTGAACCCGGTGTACTTCGCTACCCCTCATCGTTATAAAATAAAAAAAAATAAAAAAAAATATTTGTATATTAACAAAATATTATTTATTTAACTTAGAATTAATTATTGCAATGTTTTAGGATGTACAATATTTTTAGTTTGTCCATCTGGAGCATAAAC
The DNA here is from genome assembly GCA_963682025.1 of Cordilura impudica. Taxonomy (NCBI): domain Eukaryota; kingdom Metazoa; phylum Arthropoda; class Insecta; order Diptera; family Scathophagidae; genus Cordilura; species Cordilura impudica. Next base: position 285,155,631 of record OY821518.1, read on the forward strand.
ATATAAGTCGGTGGGTTTCCCTACACGTGAGCATGCAACATAAAGCTGTCCATGCGAGAAACATGGATTTGCTAAATTTAAGCCGCAAACTTGAAGAGATTGACCTTGAGCTTTGTTAACAGTCATAGCAAACGCTAATCGAACAGGAAACTTTAATCGTTTGAAGTCGAATGGTAAATCAGATGGGATCGTTGGAATGCGTAACAAAAGTACATCTGTTCCTTTATATTTTCCTGTTATAATGGTCGCTTCTATTAAATTATTTAGCGTTTTTTTACTGCAAGTCGATTGCCATTGTAAAGCCGTGGTGCATGCATATTGCGCAGTAAAATAATGGGCCTGGCACATCAATAATCGAATATAAAAAATTGGGTGTAGTGAGTGAAAGTTTCACACTGTGAAAGTTTAAGGAAGAATGGTGTACAGGTCTGGCTTCCTACAAATCGGAAACAAAGGCACGTGGCCCGCCGACTTTCGCATGGAATATATACCTATTTAAGAAAACACCTTATTAAGCAAATCAATCCATGCCAAATATTGAGTTATATGGGCGGGGTCTCGCCCCTTTGTCCACTAACAACTTTATATAGTCAAGGGCTTAATAGAAGTTATTATGGATTTTATATGGGCGGGACCACGCCCCTTTGCACACTAACAGCTTTATATAGTTAAGGACTTAGTATTTCGCAAAAATATCCTTTTGTGAAAATTTCATGACGATCCTTCCAGTAGTTTAGAAGATATTAAGATTTTTTATTTTTCTAAAAAGGGGCATGGTCCCGCCCACTTTTCTTCTGGTATGTATTTCTGCTCGTGCCAATACCATATGTACCAAATATGACCGCTTTAGGTCAAAAAATTCCCGAGATATGACGATTTAAAGTTTTGGGTTATATGGGCGTGGCACCGACCCTTTGTCCAATCAAAAATTTATATAGCCTATTATTCTTTCCAAAGTGACAGTAACACGCTGTGAAAATTTCAGGAAGACGGGTTCAGGGGTTTGGCCTCCTATAAAGCACAAACAAACACACATTCATTTTTATATATATAGGTTGAAAGCAGATTAATTACAATTTAAGGTAAAATGGGCGAAAAACGGGGATTTGGTAATAAAAAAATGTATGGCTACTTTACCTTTAGATAAAAAGTGTATAAAACTTTAGGTAAATACATATTACAAAAAAAGTATTTTGTATAGCAAACATTGTTAGTGGTATAAGTAAGTATCTGAATTAAAAAAGGGGGCGGTGAAGTGGGCGTGGTTCATAGTTATATGGCGACGTTAACAGTATTAAGAGCAATATACTACCAAATAAAAAAAATCCGTTGGAAGGAACAAATGTGTACAGAGAACAAAAAGTTTAAAACTTTCAAAAAAAATTTGGCGTGAAAAGGGGTGTGAAGTATAGTGTGTATACAATTTGAAGTAAATCTCTTAAAAACTATATGGGAGCAATTACATAATTTTAAAAAAGTGGGGGTAAAAGTGGGGTGGTCGAAAAAAAACTATTAATCATGCCAGAGTCCCAGTTAAAGGCTGTGAAAATTTCAGGAAGATCGGTCCAGAGGTTTGGTCTCCTATAAGGTACAAACAAACAAATAAACAAACACACATTCCATTTTATATATATAGATATCGTATAAGGCCGTTCGTTTGAAACGCGGTATCTTCGTTAGTTTTGCTCCATTTTAATTGCCATTTTGATCCAACACTCTCTATATGTTGCACATTCAGAAACAAAAATGCAAAAAAAAAAAATTTTATAACCTTAACATTATTCATTTTCTTTATTAAATTTCTTATTTTATTTAGATTTTACTTTATCTATTTTATATATTATATATTTTATTATATTAATTATTTTATATAATTTATAATTGTTATAATTTTATTAAATTTTATAATTTTATTTATTTAATATATTTTATTTATTTCATTTATTTTTTTAATTTTTTTTTATATTATTTTTCTTATTATGTGAATTTTACTTATTATAATTATTTAATTTTTTATATGATATATTTCATTTGTTTTATTTATTTCTTTCAATTTATCTTTTTTGTGAATGGTGAGCTCTACCGAGAGATGATATCCAATTTTTTTTTTTCCCAAAATGCAAGAGCTTGACTTGCATGACATGTGGATTCAACAAGACGGTGCCACATGCTACACAGCACGCGCAACAATGGACTTATTGAGAGGCGAGTTCGGTGAATATTTTATTTCACGTTCGGGACCGGTCAATTGGCCGCCTAGATCGTGCGATTCAACGCCTTTAGACTATTTTTTGTGGGGCTATGTTAAAGCTCATGTCTATACAGACAATCCCGCTTCAATTGACTCATTGGAAGACAACATTGAAGCATTTATTCGTGAGATACCGGCCGAAATGTTGGAGAGTATGCCAAAATTGGACTAAGCGGATGGACCATTTGAGGCGCAGTCACGGTCAACATTTGCATGAAATAATCTTCAAACATTAAAATATATGGACCGTACTATCGATTCAAATAAGATTTCATGCATTTTTCTGAATTTTATGAATTTTTTTTTTTTTTTGAAAACTTTCCTATAGCTCTTAAAAAATCACCCTTTATAACATTATTTCTATAACTTTTCATAAGCATTGTTATGATAGGTTTATTTAATTCCAAAATATGAACTCTTTTTAAATGAGGTTTTAAAAACGCTTAACATAGTAATAGCATTTACAATAACACTTGATACATATGAGTCATTCCATGTCAGACCGAACACCTTTTTTACACCACCTCTTCCGATTTTCTTTAAATTTGCCAGACATATTAAACATAAAAAAATATTTTACACGTGTTTTGGGAAAAAAATTAAAAATTTTTTTTAAAAAAGTTATTTGCATTTGAAAATCGTCAAAATCGTGAAAAATCTTCCGACATGACAACATTTAAACTAATGTTTTTATAAAACTAGTAAATGGATTTTGAAGTTCAATACCTTATTTTAAAGGTATTTGAACCTCCTTTTTAAAAAAAATATTATTTTTTATAAATTAATTTTTTTTTAATATTAAAATTTGGGTTTTTACCTAATTTCTGTTTTCCACAATCTTCGAACAAGTCGAAAAATCTGAAAAATATATTTTCTTTAAGGTTGATATATTCTTAACATTCCCTCAATATTTCAGAGTGGAGGTCGAATGGATTCTATTTTTTTTAAGATTTTTTTCGATTGCAGCACTACAAAAAAAGAAAACATTTTGTTTATAAACATTTTACTTTCAAGCATGTTAACGAAAATTTCAACGCATGTATGTATGTGTGTATGTATAATGTTAAGCTTATGATTGACGGTGTAGGGTTGCCAACATTGACAAGCGATACATTGAAAATTAAAACTTATGAAGATTGCCTATCAAAAATAATTTGCAATTCGCCTACTTCAAAATGTTATCTTCAGCAGTGTGACCTTTGCCCAGGATGTGATAATTTAATTGAAAAACTTAATGAATTATTGACGGAAAATATCGTAGACAAGATATCATATAAGCAATGGATTACCGTTGACAGAACATCTTTGGAAACCATTCAATCAGAAACTTACGAATTCTTAGAAAAATTGGCAGAAAAGCTACGGCGCTTGTTAACCCATTCTTACATTGCCAAACAACAAAGCAATTTTTTTCAAAGAAAAAAGAAAGATTTGCAACCTGGGGAATGCGTTGTGGATTGTGACTTTGCAGAAAACTATTCATTTGTCAGTCAAGATTCCATTCAAGGTTCTCATTGGAATAACGACCAGGTAACGATTCATCCTATTGCTATTTACTACAATGAAAATGGGAAAGAAAAATTTATTAATTATGTTGCAATATCGGAATGCTTAAAACACGACACAATAGCTGTCAATTTATTTCAGGAAGGTCTAATCAAATTCCTTATAAAAACATTGAGTTCCTTAAAAAAAATTTTTTACTTCTCAGATGGTGCAAGTGCTCAATATAAAAACAAGAAAAATTTTGTCAATCTTGCATTTCACGAAGATGATTTCGCTATAAAAGCAGAGTGGCACTTCTTTGCAACTTCGCACGGAAAGGGCCCTTGCGATGGGCTTGGAGGCACAATTAAAAGATTAGCAGCCCGAGCCAGTTTGACCAATATTGACAATCCAATCAATACCCCGACTACTTTTTATCAATGGGTTAAACAAAATGTTAAAAACATAAATTGCGAATTTTTTAGTACGGAACAATATAATGAGCAGGAGAAAAAACTTAAAGAACGGTTTACTAAAGCAAAAATGATACCAGGTACTTTAGGCTACCATGCGTTTATTCCGTACCAAGAGAGACAAATTAAAGTTCATACTACATCATTTGCAGCTGATTTTTCTATTAAAAATGTATATAAAAATTAAAATTGCTTATTATTTAACTTTTAGTTATATATTAAAAAAAATACACTTTTTTACTTTCATACATACATACACACATACATACATGCGTTGAAATTTTCGTTAACATGCTTGAAAGTAAAATGTTTATAAACAAAATGTTATTTTTTTTGTGGTGCTGCAATGGAAATAAATCGTAAAAAAATAGAATTCATTCGACCTCCACTCTGAAATTTTGAGGGAGTGTTAAGAATATATTAACCTTAAAGAAATTATTTTTTTCAGATTTTTCGACTTGTTCGAAGATTGTGGAAAACAGAAATTAAGTAAAAAACCCAAATTTTAATATTAAAAAAAAATTAATTTATAAAAAATAATACTTTTTTTAAAAAGAAGGTTCAAATACCTTTAAAATAAGGTATTGAACTTCAAAATCCATTCACTAGTTTTATAAAAACATTAGTTTAAATGTTGTCATGTCGGAAGATTTTTCACGATTTTGACGATTTTCAAAGGCAAATAACTTTTTAAAAAAAAAATTTTAATTTTTTTCCCGAAACACGTGTAAAATATTTTTTAATGAAGACTTCGTTCTCAAATTTTGAAAGACATCGAAGACATCAAAGTCAATTTTTAGCAAAAATCGTACGGTTTGACATGGAATGACTCATATACACTTAGTCTGTATAACAGTTTGGCAAATATGATTGTAAACGACTAATGCCCGCTATAGTCTTGTAAACGTTATTTGAACGTTTTGTAAACGTTGCACATTGGGTTCAACATTGTGTTCTTTTCGATTCAATCTTTCATTAAATCTTTCAACGGTGATGATGAAGATTATTATAATGAATTTAATGATGATGGTGAAGTAAATGATTTTCCAAAAATGGCTTATTACTAATGAAAATTTTTTTTCAATATTTTTTTTTTAAATGTTTATTTTTTATGTGTTTATGCTTATTCATGAACAAAAAAATATATAATATTTCCTAATGTGACTCTTCTAAGTTTAATTTGTGGAATTATTGAATTTGGATAAAACTTCAATTTAAAATTTTACTAATAATAATAAATATATATTAAAAATTTGTTCCTTTCTTATTTTTTAATAAAAACGTATTTTTCTTCTAATATCACATTAAATATGTTCTAATCTGCAACTTAATTTACTAATTTATCGTTTTTTCGTTCCAAAGTTACAACTAAAGTTGTGATATAAGACCACTTTTCCCAAAATACAAAAAAGCGCCTAAAGCATAAAAAATTTTTTTCCAACTTTTTTCCTAAATGCTGGTTTTTTATGTATTTATGAATATCCATCAATAAAAAATAACAATATTTTAAAACTACGGCTTCCGTGAATTAATCGCCACTTTGGTTACCATCGAACCCATTGTGCGTTGTTGCATGTGATGTCCCGTTATTTTAGCGTTGAAATTATTGTGAAATCCTCAGTCTTTTTCTTTTGTTTGAAGTGTGAAGTGTTTTTTTAAATAAAAAAAATCATGTAAGTCCGATCGCAGGGGAGATGTGTAAATATCCAATAATTTAAGATTTTTTTATAGCACTTTCTTAAAATCAAACAAAAAGCGCATCACTTATAGCAATCAGCTGCAGGGGCTCTGTTAAAAAAAAAATATTTATTATTATTTATTATTTTAACCGGGTAATTTTTAATTTTTCGTTTTTTATTTTTTATTTTTAAATTTTCGTTTTCATTTTTCGTTTTAATTTTTTATTAATTTTTCATTTTTTATTTTTAATTTTTTATTTTTAATTTTTTCTTCATTTTTCATTTTCCAATTTTTATTTTTCTTGTTTCATTTTTCATTTTTTAATTTTTATTTTTCAATTTTCATTTTTTAGTTTTAATTTTTTATTTTTTATTTTTTATACTTAATTTTTTATTTCTCATTTTTTGTTTTTCATTTTTCATTTTTTATTTTTCATTAATCAGTTTTATTTTAGTTTTTCATTTTTCATTTCTTATTTTTCATGTTTAATTTTTTATTTTTAATTTTTTAGGATTAGTTTTTTATTATTCGTTTTTTATTTTTACTTTTTCATTTTTCATTTTTTATTTTTCATTTTGATTTTTTTTTTAATTTTTCATTTTTCGTTTTTCATTTTTCATTTTTTATTTTTAATTTTTCGTTTTTCAATTTTATTTTTCATTTTTCGTTTTTAATTCTTCATTTTTCATATTTAAATTATTTTTAATTTTTTATTTTTCATTTTTTATTTTTTTATTTTTCATTTTTTTTTTTTCATTTTTCATTATTAATTTTTAATTTTTCTTTTTTCATTTTTAATTTTTTATTTTTCATTTTTTATTTTTCATTTTTTATTTTTCATTTCTCATGTTTCATTTTTTATTTTTCATTTTTAATTTTTCATTTTTTATTTTTCTTTTTTCATTTTTTTATTTTTCAGTTTTTATATTTCATTTTTCATTTTTAAATTTTCATTTTTAATATTTTTTTTTCATTTTTTATTTTCAAACAGGTTATCATAATATCATTGTTTTTTCACCAACAGAATCACATTTTGTCTTACGAATCACATCGCTTACATGTTACGCTGTTTTTGAAATTTACCCCCTTGCGTGTATAGATGTTTACACGTCAATAAAATATATACATACATATACATACCTATAATATATAGGTACAGTTTGTATTAAAAAAGTAAATATATTAGTATATAAATTTATATTTTTTCAGTATTTGATATGCCATATAAGTCAAAACGAAGTTCTCGTGAAGAATCTTAAGAAATTGTAGAATTGTTAGTGGATGAACTGGCAGACAAAGTTTGCTGGAAAGGCACAGAAGATAACAAGTAAGAAAATTATAGTTGGTCTAGACCCACTATATGATACCCTATACCATGCGTTTAGATACCCTATCTCATAGGCCCAACTAACTGGACATAGCAAATAAGCATAACCCAAATTTGAGTGGGATTTTTATTAATTTTTTTGGCTGCAGATATGAAAAAGTTCGTATCGGATGCTATATCTATTGGGGATTAGGCCCAAAAATGGACCGATCAGTTGCAAACATGGAAAAAAAACGAACAAAATTCGGCAAAGAAAAACAAGAAGCGGATGGGTAATTTTGATACTGAGCTTAAAAAGTGTTTAGCAGGCCAAATAAAGCAGAACCGAAGAATTTGAATTTTTTTATAAAATAATTTATTACTAACAAATAGTAGTCCATCTCAGCAAAATGAATTGATTTGTTTTCAATTTCACAATTCTTAATAATAGACAGAAAACAGCTGATTGCTAGCGTTGCACTGAAAGGTACTTTTGTGCTTTTTTTTTCTTTAAGAAATATATGGAAATTTTCTGTTAAGATTCCTTAACAAGCTGCGTACAGCTCTTTACACGGAAATATCAGAATAAACTGTACGTTTTGCATACAAACGTTATTGACTAGATTATATTTTGTGCAATTTCACAGGTAATTGATGTGAGTGGCCATGCTGAAAATGGACAGAATCTCATCAGTAGTCATGACACCTACCACATAAAGTAATAGTGCGTTTACATATAAGCAAAATCTAGTATATACGAGCGAAATCTTGCTCATATTTACTAGATTTCCCATGCAAAACAAAATCTAGCTCGTTACTAGATATGTACAAAATCTTGTCAAACTTGGGCACTACCAAATGATACTTCTGTGTATATTTAATATTGTAGTAGAAAATTACAACACAGTGACAGAAAAATTGACATTTAAAAACAAAATCAAACAAGTTGAATAAAAAGGAAATAAAATATTTATTATTAACAAAAAAAATTACGAATCTATAATAAAAAAATATTGAGTAATTGAAAAGTTATAACTTTTTATACTGACATGTGCCCATTTCAATCTGCTATCTGCTGTTGTTCCAACAAGACATTTAACCTACGCTAATGTTTTTTTTTCGCAAAATTCCTATTTCAGTTTGTGCTTTTTTTTTTTGATGCATAATATAATTAACAAATCTGTTCCTTTCCATTTTCCTATTTTTTTTTTCTTTATTTTTGGTATTTCTAGTTTATGTTTTATTTTAATCAGCTGTTTATTGCTGGGGAAACAAAATCTCACAAAATGTCAAAAAAGTTAGATGTAAACGTTATAGATTTTGAAATAGATTTCAACTAAAACGTACTAGATTTTCCTCAGATGTAAACGCACCATAAACAAATAATATCACGTATCTTAAGTACGATAACATGGAAAACTAGACCAACTATAATTTTTAATTGTTTCGTTTGGAAGCATTACAACGTTTTTTATATTCACAACATATAGACTCTGAGGTCTGTTTTGATATAATGGATCGAATAGATGTCCCCGCTATCTCATAACTTTAAGATTCTTATGAAGCTATCGTTCATGCAAATATTATATTCAAAATAAATGGTATATATTTGCAGGTTCTACCGAGATTTGAACTCGGATCGCTGGATTCAAAGGCCAGAGTGCTAACCATTACACCATAGAATCGTTTTGTGATAAGCGGAAACTTAATCAATCAACATAATAATTTGCCAAAAAAATATATGTTTGCCAGATGTCATAAAAGTGAAAAATATCTAAAAAAAAATTTTTTTGCCCTAAAAAATATTTTTAAGCACACTGTTTTGTCATCCAATATTTTATAATATACGTACATATATTTTTCTTATTTTTTAACGTCAACGTAAATATTTGGTCGCAAATTTATTTTTTCTTTTGAAAAAATTTTATAAATTTTTTTTGTTTAAATTGTTTATATAACATTTTTTAAAATTTTTTATTTAGAAATTTTTTAACACTAAAATTTTTTAAACCAAATAAAATTTTTCCCGAAATATTTTTTGAACATCACTTGCGGAGGGCAGCAAAGATTTGGAGCATCCGATCTTATTACAACTATATATTTTTTTTTAATTTATTCATTTTTAATAAAATTAAAACAAAACACATATTATAAAAATAGAAAAAATCAAACAGGTTCTACCGAGATTTGAACTCGGATCGCTGGATTCAAAGTCCAGAGCGCTAACCATTACACCATAGAACCGTTTTGAAAATTTCGTCCAAAAAAGAGATGGTTAATCGATTTTAGGATTGATGTAATGATATATATGAAATACGAATAATTTAGTAATTATACTAAATACTTTGTGTTAACCTTAACTGATTTAAATAAATATCGATGAATTAATTAATCAGCATTATAATATACAATATAGAAACGTTTGCAATTTATTTTACTTAGTTTTCGTAGTGCGGTCATTGCTCTTAGTTACATGATTAACTGCTTAGATAATCTTATTAAAATAACTTTTTGATTATATCTTACTGACAAAAAGAAATTGCCTCAACTGACACCTCGTGATTTTATGTCAATTATATTCTCATTACATCCTATAAACTGACAAAAAATAAACCCACCATCAACCAACAGAAATAAGTTATCAACAAACAATATAATATCGGCAATTTAATGCTAGATTTCAAATGTGACCGTCTGTTGAAAATGACACTTATTACAAACCCTTTTTATATAACGGACAACTGACATTCACAATATAATAAAATAAAAATTAGGTATTCGAGTAAGTTGTGAATAATAAATAAATACTTGTTATACACTAAACTCTCTAACCGGTAAAATCTTTGATGTGGGAGTAACTATTTAATCTGATATTTAAATTCTATTAGATATTTGGTAACATTTAAAAATTTAGTAAATTCAGGTTCTACCGAGATTTGAACTCGGATCGCTGGATTCAAAGTCCAGAGTGCTAACCATTACACCATAGAACCGTATATTTTTAGTTTTTTATTATAAAATATTTAAAAACAATGAGAATTGGTAGTAAAATATCAACAGAAAATTATGAAAATACTGTAAATGATTTTCAATATTTTACAAAAGAAATAAATCTCTAAATATATAATTAATTTTTTTTTTTAATTTGTTTGAGTTCCAACTTCTCTTCAAGACAGTGTGAAGAGAAGTTGTAACTTAAACAAATTAAACAAGTAAGAAAATTATAGTCGGACTAGACCGACTATACGATACCCTATACCATGCGTTTAGAAAAGCTATCTCTTAGGCCCAACTAACTGGACATAGAAAATAAGCAAAAACCAAATTTGAGTGGGATTTTTATTAATTTTTTTGGCTGCAGATATAAAAAAGTTCATATCGGATGCTATATCTATATAGGGACTAAGTCCACAAATGGACCGATCCTGATCATGTTTGACAAAATCTCTTGCATTTTGCAAAAATTTATGCAAACAAAATTTGAGAAGAATCAGTGCAATATTTTTGTTTTTTAATAGATTTAAGTGAAGATCGGGAAGCAGCTCTATATGGGGTCAAAGGGATCATTTTTAGACTACTCATTAATGGATGTAATGAACGCATTCAAACCCAATTTGAGTAAGATCTATATGACAATTTGGATCTTATGGCAATTTATGTCGATTTCATATGGGTAATTTGTATGGGGGCTAGGTCTGAACATGGACCGATTCTCACCAATTTCAATAGCGATCATCCCATGGCCGATAAAGGCTTATATACCAAATATATTCATATTTGCGACCTGCAGTTTGATTACAAGGTTTACATGGACACACAGACGGACGGACGGACGGACGGACGGACAACTCAGAAAGTGCTTCTGATTCGATCGGTATAATTAAAGATGGGTCTAGGTCAAATATTTTTGGTTGTTACAAACAGCATCACAAAGTCATTATACCCAAACCACATAGTGGTATAGGGTATAAAAAGAGTGTGCGCAGCCTGAGTGCAGCAAAAGCCATAAGAAGTAAGTTATTTATATATTATATATTTGACTTTTGAAATTCAATAGATGCTGCAATTTGCATAGGATGAATGTCCCAAAAGTACAAAAGCATTCTTCCAATTCGCTAAAAATAGACAAGAGTCTAGAAAGAAATATAAAACAAAGGCAAAGATAAATAAATAAAATAAAAAAATTATAAAAAAATCAATAAAATTATTTTTAAATCACAATATTTGAAAAAGACTTATTATTTAATTGTAAAGGGTGATTTTTTAGCTATCATCTTTTTGGCAACACTGGTTTAAACAGCTGACGCACGTTTCGTGCTTTGTTTCATTGTCAAACATCTTCAGTTTGGTCTATAATTTAACCAGAATCGCCTTACAAACGAACAACGCTTGCAAGTTATTGAATTTTATTTATGGTCAGTTTAATCGACCCACTGAAGCGGCTATTCGGGCTATTGTGACTAAATTTCGCACCAAATTTACATTGTTGGACATTAAACCACCAACACGCTTACGTAGAGTGCGAACTGAATGATGACCATCAATTATCGATTCGTCGCCGCACAGTGGCTGAAAATCATTTTTCATTGGCCAAAATTCTGTAACTTTTGAACCGATCAAAATATTTTAGTACTGTTTTTTTTAATAGATAGATAGATAGTTGATCTTGACTCAGTGTGAATTTCATTTAAATTGATTGAGTACTTTTTAAGGAATTCTAGGTCAAAGTTTAACTTTTGATTTTTTTTAACTTTTAGCGTGATATATGTTTTTTTTTATTTATTTTTATTTATTAGAAAGTGTCATATTTGGAGTTAAATAATTATTATAAACATTTTTTGTAATAATGAAATTTTTTTAATGCTTACACTCAAAAAAATTTTTACACTCAAAAAAATTTTTACACGCAACAAAATAGTAAAATTCACTAGAAATTTAACTAGTATTACTAAAAAATTAAAAATGTTTGCTATCAAATTTGCAATTTGCTGACACTCAAGGAATATTATTATTACTACAGAAAAATTTATTAGTGTTTGCTGCCTAATTTGTTACACTAGCTAAATAAATCTGCTAAACATTAGCGCAATGATTCTAATTTTTTTTTTAATTTTGATATGAAAATATGGGTTCTTATTTTTTGAATCTTTCTTATCTATTAAAACATTGCATTCATATGTGGGAAACCTTTTAAGAATAAAAACTGCAATAGATTTAAATAGCATTTGTAACAATGGTAGGTTCTGTTTATTATTATTTTTTACTAATACTATGTTTTTCGTACTTAAATAACAATGAAAGGCAATTATAATTATTATTCATTAGACTCAAATATTGATTGCAAATATTCCATATTTTGTTCTGTGCTATTTCTGTTCTTTAGTAGTTTTTTGGCTTCTTCATCTAAATCCCGATGTTCCACTTTCCATTGATTTCGAATACTGGAGATGAACGGATCTGACGTTGCCAATAATATATTAAATAGATCTTCATTTGTGGAATTTCGTGACATTTTTCTAGTATTGTGCTGTCTATAAAATCTGTAATCCTTGTTCCTTTTTTCCTGAGCCTCCTCTGATAGATCTCCAAGTGGCACCAAATGATATTTAATGACATCTTCTCCATGATAAAGGATTTTGTGGACTGTTGCAGACATATTTCTCCATGGGTAGTTGGTTGTATATATTTTTGCAGTTTCCTTAGCATAATCTCCAAATTTTCTAGAGTCAATTTCTTCATTGCACGCAAGTACTTCTAGGATTATTTTAAATCTGAAAATAAGGTTTAAATCCACTCCTGTTATTTCAGATGCTGTTTCTGGATCTGAAAAGAATCTTCTTGCGGTATTGCCATCATTTGTATTGCCTGACCCTTGTTTTGGCTGATCTATAATCAATCCAAATTTGCGATATTCATCTTGAACATGTTTCTTTTTTGAACTTCTTAACTCTTTGTTGGTTTCGTTGTTTCTTATTGATCCTGAAGGCCCGAAATCCAAATCATAACTGATTTTTAGTATGTGTTCCATAAGTCGTATTCTTGCATGTAGTGGTGATAATCCAAATTCGAAGGCATCGGTATTATCGAATGATTTTGTCGGGACTTGGTTTAATTGGCTTGATGTTGCTTGGCATATAATGCAGCTGGATGCAGCCTTCGTGTTAGTCAAAGCCTGACCTACTTTTCCATCTATCATTGTCAGCACTAATTGGTAGCTTACTTCAATTTTCTGCCCATCTAACTGTAATTGTAATGGCTGTAGTGTTGCTATTTGGGCCTTGATATCACTAACTTCTTTGTTAATGGCATCATGACTTTCTTTTTTGAATTCAAATTTGATTGGCCTGCAGTATTTCGTAGAAGATGGTGTCTCATTTTTCCAAATATCCATTGTTTGCGTTGTACTACTCGAAGGCTCCGAATCTTCCAAAATCTTTTTCAATCGCAATGGTACAAATGATACCATGAACATATCTGAGTCCGAAATATTTTCACATACAACTTGTTTGTATTGTTTTTGTCCCGAAGAACCATCACATCCCCATTTACAAAATAGAATTAACTTTGTGTTTCCATATTTCTTTAACTCAGTTCCTGTTATTGATTGTAGCAAGCGTATGGCTGTGTGATCAAGTAAAGATTGTAGTTGTACTTCTGCCGAAATTGGTGTGATTGTAATAGTGTCCTTTGATGGCAAACAGTCTATTTTAGCAGCTGTTATGTGATGATATGCTGGATACATATTTGAGCCTTTTTCAATCGCACGCAATCTGAGCTGAATATATTGGTGTTTTGTTAATTTCAAATCCAGAAATAATGCTAATGCCTCCTCATTTGTGAACTGTTTTGCATCGCTCGGAGTTGGTATACTTTTAAGAATTCGCTTTGTTCTCACTGGACTAGCATTACAAGTTTTTTCAATGATATCCACTTTTGTTAATTGGTTTTGTGCTCGTAATTGATGTAGAAAAGATTCTTTTATATTTGTAGAACCAATTTCCTCGTTAAAATTTTTAAGTTTCCGCCTCTTAGATCTATCGCTGCAGTTGTCCAATGATTTGCGTGGTCTTCCAGCCTTATCTAGCTTTGCTGTTTCTCCACCAACATTAAGTTGGCCTTCTAACCAGTTTGCACTTTTATTATAAAACTTTTGTTTACAGTAGTTAACTTCTTTCAATCGTTTTTTTAGTACTTTGACGAAATTAGATAATTGCTCTTGTATTTCGGTACTAGACGAATTTAAGTTTAATTTTATTTTAACGTAACTAAGAACATCTTCCTGGTTTTTGTTTCGAAAATACTCTTCGGCCAGTTCTTTATAACTAAAGTTCTCCATATTTTTATTTGCGTCTGTTATCACTTTTTTATCACTTTTTATCACTTGCGAATATACGTCCGTACACTTGAAGTATTAACTTATTATTGAGTAATCCCTTATAGAATCCGTCATTTTATACATTTTTAGGTACATGTTATTCACACATTGATCTTTAATTTCATAGCAGGTAGTACTTAAATTGAACAAAACTGCACTTGTTATCCAGACTTCAATATCAGGTAAAACTAATTAGTTTCTCGCCAATATGGGGTGGTTTTTTATCTTTAGTGGTTTAGTGCCGCGATTATTGACAAACTTATAAAATTGTTTATGACTTTGGTTGACCCTTAAATTTGACAACAGGTAAATTAAGAAAGAGATCATTTGTTTACTGTAGAACCTATTGTGATCATTTTATGACTTATTTTTTTGCTGATCAAAACAAAGCCAATAAACCCTTTCGCAGGTATTTTATTTAATTATTTTACTTTTACGTAGTCTAAAGTAAAAAAACAAAATTTTTTTTAGAGTAATTTTTTTAGAGTAATTTCATTAAAATGAAAAAAGTGTTCTACCGGGGGCTCGTGGGGGGTGCAAAAGTATATATAGGGTTAAACAGGATACATTCGCCTTTCTCCGGGTGGTATACGTTTCTTGTTCCCTTACTTCCTTTAGAAGTTCTATTCCACTAAAGTTTAAATTTGAGAAAAATATAGTGGTTTCATAAATAATTCATAACGCCCCTAATATCAAACGTTAGAACTGTGACTACTTACAAAAACTAAAGACTATAATCCTACTAACATTATAAAAAAGACCGCAGGCCAATATCGATGATAGCTTGCGAGTAGTAACCATTTATTTTTGATAAAAAACAAAAAAAAAACACCTTTTGCTGAATTAAAAAAAACAGTTGAGTTTGACAGCATGCCACGCCCACAATTATCAATAGTTTAACCTAATTTTTTGGCTACCTTAATCTGGATATATAAGCTACAAAAAGGAGTAAAAATTTTAAAAATCGATGACAAAAAAAAATTTGACTTTTGGCCAATGAAATCAAAATTTGAGCCACAGTGCGCCGTTCGCAGCAATTGGGCCTCTGTTACTCAACAACGTGGAAAATTTTGCGGAAGGATTTAGGTGTGAAGCCTCTCAAAATACAGCTGGTACAAGAATTGAAGCCGAACGACCGCAACGTAGAATTTTTGGTGAATGGGCTCTTGGAAAGTTGGCCGAAGATCCACTTTTTACCGAAAAATTGTGTTCAGCGACGAAGCTCATTTTTGGCTCAATGGGTACGTAAATAAGCAGAATTGTCGATTTTGGAGTGAATATCAGCCAGAAGCGTTGGAAGAGCTACCAATGCATCCAGAAAAAGTCACAGTTTGGTGCGGTTTATGGGCTGGTGGCATCATTGGACCGTACTTCTTCAAAGATGATGCGAATCGTAACGTAACTGTGAATGATGAGCGCTACCGAGAGATGATATCCAACTTTTTTTTGCCCAAAATGCAAGAGCTTGACTTGCATGACATGTGGATTCAACAAGACGGTGCCACATGCCACACAGCACGCGCAACAATGGACTTATTGAGACTATTTTTTGTGGGGCTATGTTAAAGCCCATGTCTATACAGACAATCCCGCTTCAATTGACTCATTGGAAGACAACATTGAAGCATTTATTCGTGAGATACCGGCCGAAATGTTGGAGAGTATGCCAAAATTGGACTAAGCGGATGGACCATTTGAGGCGCAGTCGCTGTCGACATTTGCATGAAATAATCTTCAAACATTAAATTGTATGGACCGTACTATCGATTCGAATAAAGATTTCATGCATTTTTCTGAATTTTATGTGTTTTTTTCTGGAAAACTTTCCTATAGCTCTTAAAAAATCACTTTAAAAAAATACTAAGATTATGAGCTTACAAAAATATTACGGTTATAAGTTTAAAAAAATAATACGATTATAGGCTTACTGCAAGCATGATTAGAATACTATTTCCCTGTAAGCTTATTCTATAATTAGACTTCTAAGCTTTTTCAGAAGGGTTCAGTTTTCGTTATTAAACAATTGTTAAGAAGCCTTTCACAATAATATTCACAACAGTTTTCTAAACTTAACGCTTATGGCAGCAAGTTTGTTACAAGCTATTTATACCCTATACCACTATGTGCTTTGGGTATAATGACTTTGTGCTGCTGTTTGTAACTACCAAAAATATGTGACCTAGACCCATCTTTTATTATACCCATCGAATCAGAATCACTATCTGATTCGATTTAACGATGTCCGTCCGTCGGTGTGTCCATGTAAAGCTTGTAATCAAACTGCAGGTCGCAAATATGAATATATTTTGACGAAATTTGGTATATAAGCTTTTATCGGCCATGGGAGAACGCTATTGAAATTGGTCGGAATCGGTCCATGTTCAGACCTAGCCCCCATACAAATGGCCTATATGAAATCGACTTAAATTGCCATAAGACACAAATTATCATATAAATCTTATTTAAATTGGGTTTGTATGTGTTTATTACATCCATTAATCAGTAGTCCCAAAATGATCTATATGGCTCAACTCTTAGTCATAGGCCCCATATAGAGCTGCTTCCCGATCTTCACTTAAATCTATCAAAAAACAAAAATATTGCACTGATTCTTCTCAAATTTTGTTTGTATATGTATATTTCTGCAAAATACAAGAGACTTTACTAAACATGATCAGGATCGGTCCATTTCTAGGCCTAGTCCCCATATAGGTATAGCATCCGATATGAACTTTTTCATAACTGCACCCGAAAAAATTAATAAAAATCCCACTCAAATTTGGTTTATGCTTATTTTCTATATCCAGTTAGTTGGGCCTGAGAGATAGGGTCTCTAAACGCATGGTATAGGGTATCGTATAGTTGGTCTAGACCGACTATAATTTTCTTACTTGTTATTTATGCCGCATATCCTACCACCACTTGCTCTTCCAAAACCATAGAATCCTTTAGCCTCTTGGAAATAAAGATTAAGTTCAGGAAAATACTTTTTCAAATTTGTTTTCCATTAAATGTGTATCCAGCAGCACAAAAACATCATTACTATTTATATACCATTTATGTTGTACGACAATATTGAAATTTTAATTTGTTTAATTTTTGATTTACTACTAATATATTTCTTGTCGACAGACTTTTCTTAGTTTTTTTACATAATTTCCTTAAGGTTGACATCATACATAATCTGAATTTATATTTATCATCATATCTCCATATATTTTTATTAGTTCTTCTTCTCCATCAACATTACCAGATTCAAATTTATTAAAATTCTTCCATTTGAACCATTTATCTACAGTTTCTTGTAATTTTGAAAATGTTTTCAATATCATCTAGAAAACTTAATTCAAGTATAACCGCGTCCGCATCCGCGCGCTCCTTCCGTGCGTTTGGCAGCTACACCCGTGCTGTGTTTGCGAGCGCGTCGCGTCCGCGTCCGCGCGTTTGGCAGCCACACCAGTGCTGCCGTGCAGTTGTTGTCAACCTATTTGAATTGCCAAATTATATTTTTCAGATCAACCGATATTTGAGCGCAGCTGTGTTCCGCGAGCGTATCGCGTCGCGTCCGCGCGCCGCTTCCGCGCACCGAAATTATGCTATTGAAAAGAATACAGATTTTAAATACGTTTATTGAGAGCAGTATGGAGAACTTGTTCATTTCTTTTGTGGATTTTTTTTTTAAATTTGGGGAATTTGTTATTTTTTGGGAATTTCTTCATTGGGGGCTAAGTGCTGAGCGCCTACTTGCCACTACAATTTTGCATGGATTATTTTGAGTGTTATGTCTAAAAGTTACGAATTTTAGTTATTCTAGAACTTGGGGAAATACAGCAATTCTGGTTTTTCCTTCTGGTGCATATACGAAAAGCTTATGCTGGCTCCCAACTCTGGAGCAGGCGACAAATAATTGTCTATGAGAAAAACAGGGAGATTCTAAGTTGATACCTTCTACCGTAAGAGATTGTCCTCTTATGTACGTTATGTTAGGAACAACTTTTTGTACCATCTCTTGCAATGAAAAACAACTTACATAAGTCTTCTGGTAGGGATATTACAGTCGTTTCAAGAGTTTCACATTCCTGGTGTTATCCGTTAGGCCTGAAGGCATTGTTGAGTCGTTTCCGGAGTTTCACATTCCCTTGACTAAGCTTGTCTTAGCTGCTGGATTTCTAGATGCACTGGAGTAACTTCAGGCATTTTCCCTTCTCTTACAAAGCTTGTTTTGATCTTTGGGCTTCAAGACGTTATTGGATTTGCTCAGGTGTTTCGAATAAATCGTTGAGACTCGATACGAATTTGGGTCTAATCAGGTTCTCTAGAGTTCTGTTTTGTTTATGCCTTTTTTGCATTTGAGGTAGTACGGCCTATATGCTATGCTTTCATGTGCAACGCACAACTGCAAATAGTTATTTTTCCACCTTTACAACTCATTTATATAGTGAAAAAGATGAAATGGAAATATTTGTAATAGGTTGCTTTCCAATGTAGCCAAAAGGCAAGATGGAAATAAATGTAATGTTTTGTTTTCCATTGTAGTTAAAAAGGCGAGATGCAAATATTTATAATCGGAGTAATCCTGCAGCTGTAGTCAACCTGTATCTGTTCACCCATGAAATAAATCTGCACTCATTTTGGGGTATTGCAACTCATATAGTAAAATAGATAAGACGGGAAAATTTGTAATATGTTAACTTAAAATCTTTATTTCATAATGGTGTAAACTCAAGAGTAGTAAGTAGAGTGATTTATGCAAAAAATTTTTGGGAAGTCCATTGAAAAATTAAAATATGTTAACAAACACTAAAAGCGTATATACAAAATTTAAAAAAAGTGGGCGTGGCCGATAAAAGTATATGACGACCTTACCTGGGATTTGAGAATAATGTGCAGTAAATTCAAGCGAAACCCATAAAAAATTAAAAAAGTGGTCGCAAAAGTAGGCGTCGCCGATAAAAAGCATATGGTGACCTTCTCTGTGGTACAGAGATCGTGTGTACCAAATTTCAGAGAAAACCGTTAACAAATAAAAATTTGTATAGCAAACAAATTCGCCAAAAAGCAGAAAATGAATTGTATATAAAAAGTGGGCGCAAAGGAAGGCGTGGTCGACAAAAAGTATATGGCTGGAGTACAGGGATCGTGTGTACCAAATTTCAGAGAAATCCCTTAACAAATAAAAATTTGTATAGTGAACAAATATGAATAAAACAGAAAATGAATTTTACATAAAAAGTGAGCGTAAAAGTAGGCATGGCCGGTAAAAAGTATATGGCGACCTTTCCCGGGGTATAGAGATCGTGTGTACAAAATTTCAGGAAAATCCCTATAAAAATAAAAATTTGTATAGCGGTCAAACAAACAAACAGAAAATGAATTTTATATATCTATAATATTAATAGGCTAGGCTATTTTTTGTTACCGATGTAAGTTTCACAGTTTTACCCCGATTTTGACAGAACATTTATTATTTGAAAGGTATTTATTTTTAGCTGTTGCCCAGATTTACAGATTTTCATCGACTGGAATATTTTTTTTGAGTTATGATCGTTTAAAGTTGCTACTAACACATACATAAAATTTTACTATGCTATATGTGTGCTTATTAAATTTGTTAATGTGTTTGTGTTAATGTGTTGAGTTGGTTTTCTTCATTTAAAATGAGTTAAATTGTGAAGCATAACTTTAGGGTCTTTATTAAATGAAAAAATAAAATTTCCTAGAATTTGCACTCGAATCTCGAGTGCTGGAATCTGCTAGTATAGATTTATTTTATTATATTTATTTTGTTTATTTTTTTATTTCACTTAGTTTATTTATTTTATATGTCTTATGATTATGTTTAATTTGTGTATTTTTTATATTATTTATTACCTTTTTTTTCGTGTTATATATTTTATTTATGTTATTTCCTTTACTTATTTTAATGATTTTATTTATTTTAGTTTGGTTTTTTTTTATATATTTTTTATTTTATTTTTTATTTTAATCTTTTATTTTTTGGAATTTAATTTTTTTGCGATTTAAAATATGTAATATTGAGTAAGGTAGAATTGATGCAACGTCGACTGTCAGCAGCAAAAACCAGTTAGTCAACTAAGATATATTGAAATAATATAGCTAAAAAATAAAACATTTTTAGAATAAATTGATTTCAAAACTTTCATGTTGTTTTAAAGTAAATTACAAACAGTGTTATCATTCAGCGACTAAAGTCGCAATTTGCTATGTTTTTTGACGGGTTTTGACTCTTTGTGAGACTTTTACAAGTCATCTAATTTGGAGACTTTTCCTAACTTTGTGTGACTTTTTGCACTTTTTTCAAAAATTTCCCTGTTATCATTCATATGTATATTAATTAAACATTTATACGAAACGCAACAACTGCGGGGGAAATTTTATCTCCATTTATTTAAAATTTTTCAAATTTATATAAATAGAGTTGTTAATAGGTTACAAACGGTATTATTGCTTTCGTTTGGCTGAAATTTGAAGAAAATTGTGCCAGAACCAGAGTTCAGAAAAAACACACGCTGAATAAGTCATACACACATGTATACAAACATAACTTAGACCAACACACACATATTTTTATTTTCATATCAATTATGTTTGTTTTTAAATTTTCTACGGTGCCAAACACAATCATGACTTGTGTTCGTTTTAATATTTCGTTATTTACACGAATATTTTTCTATCACGTATTTTATGTTTCAATCACACATAAACCACACAGATTCGAGTGTTGCTTTATTTGATGTTCGTGTTCTGGTACGTTTACTGAGAAAAAACAGAACATGTACAATAAACAGGTTCGAGTTCAGTTATATTTTAAGTCATGTTCTGGCTCGTGTACTAAGAAAAAACAGAACATGTACAATAAACAGGTTCGAGTTCAGTTGTATTTTAAATTCGTGTTCTGGCTCGTGTACTGCCATCTGATACACCCCGATAAAAACGACGACAGTTGTTTCAACCAAATTTATTAAAATTTTATTAACTCTTTTTTATGACTTACGTTGTAAATTGTTTACAATTGTCAAATATTTTAAAATTTTATTGGCCATTTTTTTGTGATTTACGTTGAAATTATTTACAATTGTTTTATTGACAGGTTTTTATTTTAATAAAAGATGGTAATAAAAAAAGGGCAGGACAATAAAATATGAAAATATTTTTTTGGGTTTTTTTATTGACACTAATTTTGTTTTTACCCAAAACATCCAAAAAAAATCATTGAGAAAAGGATTGTGCATTGACACTAATTGGTTCGCAAATTAAGGGTGGGTGATTGTGTTTTTTATGATGCAAAATTTGTTTGTGTCTAAAGTTATTTGTTACCAAAAAAAAAATATGTTTGCAAAAGATCCTAGCAACCAACAAGTGTGTCTTTTATGCCGAAAAATTGGGTTTTACGACTATGACACTAAATGGTAGCGAAAATAGGGGATGGGTAATGTAAAAAACCTAACAACCAACAAGTGTAACTTTTATGATGCTAAATAGTTCTTGTGTCGTAAGTATTTTATTACCATGTTTTATTAAAATAAAAACCGGTCAATAAAAACAATTGTAAATAATATCAATGTAAATCACAAAAAAATGGCCCATAAAATTTTAAAATATTTGACAATTGTGAACAATTTACAACGTAAGTCATAAAAAAAGAGTCAATAGAATTTTAAAAAATTTGGTTGAAACAATTGTCGTCATTTTTATCGGGGTTATGTTTCAATTTTTCGAAGTACACGAGCCAGAACACGAATTTAAAATATAACTGAACTCGAACCTGTTTATTGTACATGTTCTGTTTTTTCTTAGTACACGAGCCAGAACACGACTTAAAATATAACTGAACTCGAACCTGTTTATTGTACATGTTCTGTTTTTTCTCAGTAAACGTACCAAAACACGAACTTCAAATAAAGCAACACTCGAATCTCTGTGGTTTATGTGTGATCGAAACAAAAAATACGTGATAGAAAAATGTTTGTGTAAATAACGAAATATTAAAACGAACACAGTCACGATTGTGTTGGGCACCGTAGAAAATTTAGAAACGCACATAATTGATATTAAAATAAAGATATGTGTTGGCTGCTTTAGAACAGAACATTGCGTGTTTCATGTGTGTAATTTCTGAACCTTGGCCAGAACACTGTCATCTACAAATCTCATTTATTTAAAATTTTTAATGTTTATTCCAGGTATTATGATATTATGATATATTATTATGATATATTATTTATGATATTTTAGAAGAAAGATATATTACTCCAAATATTAAAAAATTTTCGGAAGAAAGAATATATTTTGGTCACAAAACATCAAAGATGTTATAATCATATATATATATATATAGTCCATGAAGCTGAAACTCCAACGCTAATTTTGAACACTTAAGGTGTGTTTACACTATTTGTATTTTCCATATTTAAATTCAGTTTTACGATGCATACGTAATTCCGTGTGTGTGTCAAAATTGGCGTTTTACTTACTATTCATAATTTTTGCGTTCAAATGTACTTATGTATTTCCGTATGATTTAACAACTGATTTGTGAATTTACAAAAATTTATTGTTAAAAATAAAGTTATATATTTTATATATTTTTTAATTGTTAATTAATATTAAAAAATTTATTTTTCTTTCAATATTAATCTTTATAATTTACTCTGTTTTTCTTTCGCCACAAGCAGTGTTGTATTTTCATATGTTTGTCATGCCAAAATATAACCTGCTCGAATTGAAAAATTTACATATGTCTTGCCAAATGTATTGTACATAAACAACGTTTGAAAGGGTTCACACTATGTGTACAAATTGCACGTGCTAAAAAAAAATAAGAAAACCACTAGCAAAACACATAGTGTGAACGCAGTTTTAGCTATCAACCACATTTTTTACCTCTAACAATAACTAAAAATACGAATACAAACTATTAGAAAATTAGAAAGTATAGCTAGGGATAAATTATATGAAAATATTTCTGTAATAAAAAAAAGTTGAGGGTTTTTGGCATATAGTAGATAGTTTCACAAATTCGTTATACGTTGTACCTAAATAAATACAAATTGGCCGGTCATATATTAACTTTTCATCACACCAGTGAGTGTGCGGAAAGAATTTTTTATAAATTAGGATTTATGAAAAATAAAATTATCAATAAGTAAGTTCTTACGATTCCATGCT
This sequence comes from Cordilura impudica, assembly GCA_963682025.1. NCBI lineage: Eukaryota > Metazoa > Arthropoda > Insecta > Diptera > Scathophagidae > Cordilura > Cordilura impudica. The sequence goes on from OY821518.1 coordinate 285,179,390, forward strand.
ATCAGCTCTAAATTTGCTAGATACAGAAACTGATGAGTGGCTTCCAAGTAATGAGCATGAACAAAAATATAGAAATCAAGTTCCAAAAAAAAAAAAAAATAATAAAAAATATGTATAATTTACATGTAAAAACAAGAAAGAAAATTTTAGTCGGTCTAGACTGACTATACGATACTCTATACCATGCGTTTAGAGACCCTATCTCTTAGATCCAACTAATTGGATATAGAAAATAAGCATAAACAAAATTTTAATGGAATTGTTATTAATGTTGTTGCCTTCGAATACGAAAAAGTTCATATCGGATGCTAGACTTACATATATGGGGACCAGGTCGCAAAATGGACCGATCCCGACTATATTTGGTGAGTAATTTGACAGATGTCTGTATGATAACCTGGATATTATTGAACTTTAAGTCGATCTTATAGGCGTCATTTGTATGGGGACTAGGTCCGACCATGAACCGATTTTCGCTAGTTTCAACAGCATCCAACCTATGGCCGTTAGAAACTTATATACTAAATTTCATCAAAAATATTCATATTTTCGACCTGTAGTTTGTTAACAAGGTTTACAAGGGCACACAGAAGGACGGACATACGGACGGACATCGCTCATAAATCGATTCAAATCGACTCAGAAAGTGATTCAAATACTTTTTATAGTTTAAACATCAGCACAGAGTCATTATAACCTGACCACATAGTGGTAGAGGGTATAAAGAGGTTTAACTAGCTTTTTTAATTTTTTTATTGTTAGTTTTTTATTTTGTTGGAATTGTTAATTTATTTCTTATTATTTATGTGTTTCGTTTAAAAAAAAAAAAACATTTTTTCGATAGACAGTCGCGCATTCTATTGAAAAAAAGTGTTATATTTTGAACAATAAAACGAATTACAAAGAGTTATTGAAAAGAGTAATTATGTGTTAAAGACGTTATGAATCAAGCTTTAAATTGCACTTAACTCGAGGAAAAAATGTAACATATCAAAAAATAATAATATTTTTTGGCCCAGTTTCATTTTGAGTCATTGTCTGTATGAATATATGTTCTTTTAATGCTGACTGATAAAAAAAATGGATTAAATTTCTTTCAAATATAAACAAACATACATACATATCATTTATAGCGACAAGAAGAGAACTTCATTAAAGTAATTTTAAGAACTTTTATTTAGTATTGAAAACTTCATAATTCTAGCCGGACCTTCGAAAAATTTAGCGCAACAAAATTATGTTTAAATACAAATTATGTATTCTGTTTCTTGTAATAAATTGTTTTCTCTTTATCGTCTCATTTCCGCTTAATATAAATGACAATATAGAGAATGATACGAAAAACATTTTTTCGCCAAATCGCAAGCAATTTTTACATAAAGAACAAACAAAGGATTTTAGTGGTCATACGGAATTATTAAAAAAATTTTCTTTTTCCGAAGTAATCAGGCAAGTTGAAGAATTTGAAGATGATCGAGAAACGGGAGCCCAGGTGAAGCAAATTATTAAAGTTGGCGCACCAATTGCATTGTTTATTGCAGTGATTATTATTTTAAAATGGTGTTTGTGTAACAATTAGCATGAAAAATGTATTAAACATTTCTTTTAATTCAATGAAATAAACGTATTTAAATGTTTGATCATAATTTTTTCGTTTTTTTTTTTTGTTTATTCTGGAATCTTACATCAGTTAAAAGTTTGTATGTAAATTTGTGCTTCTGCAAAAAAGTTCATGCAAGAAATGGAAATATTTAAATATATTCATGGCAAAACTTTAAATACATAAATTTTTCCTTATATTTTATTTAAAAAGAGAGAATTAGTAAAGAATTGCATATTTTTTCTTAAAAATGTGTACATTTTTAAATAAAAAAAAAGTACAGTTTCCTTAAAAATAGTGCAATTTATTAAGAAAACATCCTTTTTCAAAATAAATGAACTTACATATAACGCGTTAGTATTAGTCTTTTTTATATAAACATATAAAAATACAATTTTAATTCACATAATGAATATTTTGTGAAAATTATGTATCCACACCAGTTGCTTTGAGCCTCTTTTAGCCATATTGGCATTTGTAACACTATAAACTTAATTCTATTTTTACGCGATTTTGATTTAAACGCGGTACCAAAATATATCAAAATTTGTTCCTACGCGATTTTATTTGATTAAACGTGGTTAAAATTTTTTTTAATTTAAAACATTTTGTGCTAAAAAAATATGTATCTATGTCATTTACATTCGGTATCAATGTCGAGCACTTCAATATGAAATTTTTGAACACACAATTTTTTTTCTTTTGCGATTTTAAGAATAAAATGGCGCTGAGTACTTAGACGTCAATGAACAAATTCCCCCCTCAAAAAAAATAAAAAAAAAAATGAACTTATTCCCCAAAAAAAAATTGGGAATAACTTCACAATGAACAAATTCCCCAAATATAAAAAAAATTTCCCAAAAGAAATGAACAAATTCCCCAATTTTTCTAAAAAAGAAATAAAAAATGAACTGATTCACCAAATTCATTCTTTAATTTATGTTGATTTATTGAATTTTCGTAATATATTTATTTAAGTGAATATTTGCATACTGCTCTCAATATATGTCCTGCAAAATAAACGCATTTAAGATCTGTATTCCTTTCAATAGCATCATTTCGGTGCTTTGTCTCACAACCATAACATATCTTCCAATGTTTACAAGGTAAAAAAAAGAGAACGCAGGATTGCATTAATAGCATTTATGCGATTTCTTATCCATTAAAATGAAAAATATATTTTGGGATTAAAATAAGTTGGCGTCAACTGCGCGGCAACACGAGTATGGCTGCCAAACGCTCAGAACTCAGCTTAGCGAAACACCTTATGGCAATAATTTCCTGTTGATCCAAATAAGCCACACATATGTATACTACTTATAAGTAGTTCCTTAAAGCAACCTTGCGGCACAATTTTAAAAGTTGCATCCATCAAATACTTTCGTTCAGCGGGCTCAAAATTTAAAATTTTTGAAACTTCTATAAATTTGACGTCTCTGCGCGCCCAATGACGATCACTTATTGAATGTAGTAATTAGATTTTTTAAAAGTTCTCATTCCTTTAATTTGCAAACGATTCCGTTACTTTTTGATGTTCATAAAATAAACTACAAAAAAAAAAAACATCGCGTGAGACCGATCTCAGGGGATATGTGTAAACATCTAGTAATTAAAGATTTTTTTATTGCACTTTTTTAAAATCAAACAGAAAGCGTCTTCTATGAATCACTTATAGCAATCAAACTTAGGCTCTGCTAATATAAAAATATTTATTATTTCAACCGGTTAATTTTTAATTTTTCGTTTTTTATTTTTCAATTTTCATTTTTATACCCTATACCACATGTGGTTTGGGTATAATGACTTTGTGCTGCTGTTTGTAACAACCAAAAATATTTGACCTAGACCCATCTTTAATTATACCGATCGAATCAGAATCACTTTCTAAGTTGATTTAACAATGTCTGTCCGTCCGTCCGTCCGTCCGTCCGTCTGTGTGTCCATGTAAAGCTTGTAATCAAACTGCAGGTCGCAAATATGAATATATTTTGATGAAATTTCGTATATAAGCTTTTATCGGCTATGGGATGAACGCTGTTGAAATTGGTGAGAATCGGTCCATGTTCAGACCTAGCCCCTATACAAATTACCCATATGAAATCGACATAAATTGCCATAAGATCCAAATTGTCATATAGATCTTACTCAAATTGGGTTTGTATGCGTTCATTACATTCACTAATGAGTAGTCCAAAAATGATCCATTTGACCCCATATATAGCTGCTTCCCGATCTTCAGTTAAATCTATTAAAAAACAAAAATATTGCACTGATTCTTCTCAAATTTTGTTTGTACATATTTTTGCAAAATACAAGAGACTTTACCAAACATGATCAGTATCGGTCCATTTTTGGACCTAGCCCCTTTATAGATATAGCATCCGATATGAACTTTTTTATATCTGCAGCCAAAAAAATTAATAAAAATCCCACTCAAATTTGGTTTTTGCTTATTTTCTATGTCCAGTTAGTTGGGCCTAAGAGATAGGGTTTCTAAACGCATGGTATAGGGTATCGTATAGTCGGTCTAGACCGACTATAATTTTCTTACTTGTTTGTTTTTCATTTCTCATTCATTATAATAATTTTTATTATAATAATTTTTATACCCTATACCACTATATGGTTTGGGTATGACATTGTGCTGCTGTTTGTAACAACCAAAACTATTTGACCTAGACCCATCTTTTATTATACCGAGCGATGTCCGTCCGTCTGTCCGTCTGTGTGTCCATGAAAACCTTGTAATCAAACTACAGGTCGCAAATATGAATATATTTTGATGAAATTTGGTATATAAGCTTTTATCGACTATAGGATGAATGCTGTTGAAATTGAAATTCCGTCCATGTTCAGACCTAGTTCCCATACAAATGACCCGTATGAAATCGACATAAATTGCCATAGGATCCAAATTATCATATAGACCTCAGTCAAATTGGGTTTGTATGTGTTTATTACATCCATTAATCAGTAGTCCAAAAATAATCCCTAAGGACAATTCTTAGTCATAGGCCCCATATCGCGCTGCTTCCCGATCTTCACTTAAATCTATTAAAAAAAATATTGCAGATTTTTCTCAACTTTGGTTTGTATATATTTTTTTCAAAATATAAGTGACTTTACCAAATATGGTCAGGATCGGGTTATTTTTCGTCCTAGTCCCCATATATATATAGCACCCGATATGAACTTTTTCATATCTGCAGCAAAAAAAATTAAAAACAATTCCCCTCAAATTTGGTTCATGCTTATTTTCTATATCCAATTAGGTGGACCGAAGCAATAGGGTCTCTAAACCATGGTATAGGGTAGAGTATAGTTTATTTCTAATTTTTTAATTTTCCATTTTTCATTCTCCAGTTTTTATTTTTAATTTTTATTTTCCAATTTTAATTTTTCGTTTTTTATTTTTCATTTCTCATTTCTCATTTCTTATTTGTCATTTTTAATTTTTTATTTTTCAATTTTCATTTTGCATTTTCCATTTTTTATTTTTCTTTTATAATTTTCCATTTTTTGCTGTTCATTATTTATTTTCCATTTTTCATTTTTTAATTTTTATTTTTTATTTTTCGTTTTTAATTTTTTATTTTTTATTCTTCATTTTTAATTTTTCGTTTTTAATTTTTTATTTTTCATTTTAATTTTTTATTTCTCATTTTACATTTTTAATTTTTTATTTTTCATTTTTATTTTTCATTTTCGATTCTTTATTTTTTATTTTTCATTTTTTTAATTTATATTTTTCATTTTTAATTTTTTATATTTCGTTTATCATTTTTCATATTTCATTTTGAATTTTTTATTTTTCATTTTTCATTTTTTTAAATTTTATTTTTCATTTTTTATTTTTAATTTTTTATATTTAATTTTTCATTTTTTATTTTTCAGTTTCAAACAGGTTATTACATATCATAATTTTTTCATCAATAAAATCATGTCACACCGATTTTGTCTGACGGCTCACATGTTACGCTGTTTTTGAAATTTACCCCCCTGCGCATATAGATTTTTACACATCAAAAACTAAACCTGTTTTGCAGCTCATTTTTGAAGCAATTTTGTTGTAGCGCCTTTTAAAAAAATGAATTTAGTCCCTAAACTTCTAAATTCAAAAAAGAAAGAATTCCCCAAAAAATTTTAAAATGAAGTAAAATATTAATTTATTCCCCCAAAAACATAAAAATTGGGGAAATTTTTCAACGTGAACAAATTCCCCAATTCCATACAAATTTTTGGGGAGAAAGTTTTTTTTTGAGAATTTGTTCATTGGGAACTAAGTACTCAGCGCCGTTAAAAATATTAAAAAGAAAGAGTATTAATTAGCTGTGCTGAATCTTTGAATCTTTTACTTGGGTTTTACGTTCCCATTAATATGTGGACTTATTTCACTATTTTTAACAAATGGGTGTCTCCTGGGTAACGAATGCAACATTCGCTCGCATTAAAATATGCCAAAAGTAAGAAAGATGCGCACAGAGTGCTGCATTTTAGAAATATGTGGAAAGTATTTAATTAAATTTTGTACAATGAAACGGACGCGAGAAAAAACAGAAGTTCCTTTGAAGCGCCTTTAGAAATATACAGAGTTCAGCGATATTTGGAAACTTTTTTTCCTTACATACACATGTTAATGAAGGTCAAAGGATAACTGTTGTTGGTAGACTTATGAAATATGAGAATTATTTCTTAGGTTTTTTTTAATTAAGTATAGCACAAATACGGACGCGACAAATTTTTCCTTGAGGAAAAAAAATACAGTAATGATGTTCATTCACTTCAATGGTTAGGTCGAAAAATAGACCGAACCTGACCATATTTGAAAAGGTCACTTATTTTTTGCAAAAACATGTACAAACCAAATTTGAGAAAAATCTGTCCAATATTTTAGTTTTTTGATAGATTTAAGTTAATATCGAGAATCAGCATTGCATGGTGGCTATGACTAAGAATTGTCGTACGGAGTTTATTTTTAGACTACTGATAAACACATACAATAAATATACACAACCCCAATTTGACCGAGATTTATATAATAATTTGGATATTATGGCAATTTAAGTCCATCTCATAGGGGTCATAAAATAAAACACAATAATGATATCCATTCACCATTTTTTAATGAAAATAAAACTGAACAATATCAACTAAACATTAAATTATAAAATTAAAAACTAAATTAAATTAAATTAAATTAAATTAAATTAATTAAATTAACATTGTATCCTTTCTCCCAGGAGCTTCCACGTTAATTCTATCTTGCAAATAAATTTTTCCAATTAACTGTTCCAGCCTCTGGCTTGTTGGTGGATTTGTGGTGTTCTCATCAATCGTGTCTGATAGGGTAATGTACTTTTTGCATAAAAATTTGAGAATGGCTTTTATCAGCGGTCTAGTCTTCAACACTTTTCATTGCTTTTCGCATCGTTTGGGTACAGTTATATGCTTTGCACTTCTCACTATCAACTGGCTTAGTGTTCTCCTTCTTTTTTTGTTGCAACACTTGCTGTCTAACACGGTCCTTTTCTTTCTTCTTTTTCTTCAGCTTTCTTCCAGCTTCTTTTATCATAAAATGCTGCCATTTTTCATCATCTTCTTTCATTTCCTCCCTATTCTTCTTTTGCTTCTTTGATGTTTCTGGCATCTATGAAATATTAATTTTAGTCCTGTTTATACAACTTTATAGAATATTCAGAGCTTACGGTTACGGACGCGACAAATTTTAAACACCAATAAATTTTTTAAACCGAGTTTGCGGCAGCCAATTATTAAATTTTCTTAAGTAAAGTGATGAACTTCCTTAAAATCTGAAACCTGATTGAATTTCTAAAATGATATCAATGAATAATGAATAATAATGAATAATGTTTTTGGTATACGGACTCGACAATTAGATTTAGGAAAAAAACATACTCAAAAAATATTCCGTTATTCGAACGAAACTATATATTTGTTAATTCAAATATATAAGGTTATTGTCAGTAGAACATTTTTGTATTACAACAACAATATTATTTTACTAATGTTGTTTTTGGACCAGATTTTATTATTGTTGATTGTTTGATTTATTGGGTTTACTGGTCAGTTTTTATTTTTAGCGCAATTGAAAAACCATCAATTCGCTTTTTCTCCTACGCGTTTCGGATGATATCCATCCATCTTCAGGGAGCCTTTTTTATTTGAAAACACATTTAACATTATAAACAAATTACAATTTTTGTTAAAAACTACTTACAAATAAAATATATTTTTCAACACAAATTTTTGTATGAAACAAATTTATAAGTGTTACGTCGTATTTACAACTATTGTTTTTCTTTTGTATGTTTTTTAGTTAATATCAAACTGTAGGCGCTATTTGTTCCGTCTTTGTCTTCTTTAAAATTGACAGCTCTCTCAATATTTTCCTGTATTCTTAAAGTTTCCAATGTCATTCTCTTGTTCCATTTTCTCTCAATGTCTAAAATACGCGCATTGTCAAAATCAGCTGAGTGTCCAGTAGTTGTGATATGATGTGATAAGGCTGTTGAAGTTTTTTTGTTTCTTGCGTCTGCTTTGTGTTCGGCTACTCGTACTCCAAGCGCTCTCTTAGTTGTACCAATGTAAATGTGATCACAGTTGCTGTTTGTGCTTTTGTTGCCCAAGCATTTTATTTCGTATACTAAATCGTGTTGTTGTTCTTGTTTTATTTTGTCTTTTGTTTTCGTGAATATTTTTTTAAGTGTTTGATTAGGTTTATGTGCGTATATGACGTTTTCATGCTGTATCGTTTTTCTCATGTTTTTGGTGTCTGTAAGTCCAGGAATGTATGCGACTCCGACATATTGGGTGTTATTGCTGGCCTTGTTGTTGTTTGGTGTGGCGTTTTTATTTTTGTTGTGTATTTCTATTTTTGTTTCATAAATCATATTATTTATGATATTTGTAGGGAATGCATTTTTAGCTAATATGTCTTTTATTTTGTTTGTGTTCTCGCGTGTGTATTGTTCATCACTTAGAGTAAATATTTTTCTAATTAAATTTTTCGCTGTGTTTATTTTTTGTTTCATTGGGTGGTTCGAATGGTAGTTAATAATTCTACCAGAAGCTATTTCTTTACAATGCCAATTGATGTTTAGTTTTTTATTATGTCTATGTATTTTCGAGTCCAAAAATGTGATGCTTTTTTTGTCTTCTAATTCTATTGTAAAGTGTATTTTATTGTGTTTGGAGTTAAATTTTGTGAGAATTTCATCTATGTTTTGTTTTTTGACTATCGCAAAAATATCATCTACATATTTTTTGATGTATTTGATATGTATGTTGTCTATTTGCAGCTCCGTAATGCTTTCACTTAGCAATTTATCCATAACTATGTCCGCAATGGTTGGTGATAAGGGGTTCCCCATTGGCATACCAAATATCTGGTTGTAAATTTTTTGATTAAATGAGAAATAATTGTTTTCAAGAAGACAAAAACTAAGCATTTGTTGAAAATGCTTTTTTGGGATCGTGGTGTATTTTTCAAGAGTGGGCCATTCTTGCATAATTGTTTTTATGGCTAAATTCGTTGGTATGTTAGTGAAAAGTGATATGACATCAAAAGAAACAAGTATTTCGTCCTCCTCTAGCTCTAACATCTTTATGTCGTCTTTTAATTGGAACACATTTTTTATGTTTAAGTCCTGTGATATTATGTTTTTTAAAATTCCTCCGATATGCTTGGACATATTGTAACACGGGACATTCGTTGATGATGCAATTGGCCGTAGCGGCATACCCGGTTTATGTGTTTTTGGGAGACCATATAGACGTGGCGCTACTGCTGCTGAGCACATTAATTGTTTTTTTAGTTTTTGATCTATGTATTTTTGTTTGTAAAGCTCGTTCACTATATTATTGTTTTTCCTTAATAGTTGTTGTGTCGGGTCGTTTCTTACTGTTTTGTATGTTGTTTTATCACTGAGCATGTTATTCATTTTATTCTGATAGTCTTCTTTGTACATAACTACAGTTTTATTACCTTTATCTGCTTTAGTAACTATTACGTCGTTTTCGTGTTTTTTTAAAAATTTATTCGTTTCTTCATAAGCCTTAATGATGAATCTTTCGTTTGTGGTGTTGTTTAATTTGGAGTTAAAATTTTTTATTTTCGTTGCTAAATTGTGTCTATTGACGTCTTTTTGTTTTTCATCTTGAATTGTTTGAAGTCCTTGTTCCAAGTCGGCTATAATATGGATTGGTGAGAAATTTTTCCAGGTTACCGGTAGAGCGAACTTCTCCCCCAACGAAAGAATCCAAGCGCTGTCTTCTGTGAATTGAATTTTTGTTGCATTGACGAACCAATCTTCATTAAAGACGAACCCTGCAGTTTGTATGTTTTTCGTGATTTGTTGCTGAAGTTTATTGTCCATTCTTTGGTGTGATTGTTCGGTGATTTGTTTGTACGCTCTATTTTGGCTGTCAATAATTTGTTTATATTCAATTTCGTTAAGTGTTTCTTGCATTGCTCGTTTTGTACATTCCAAGGTTTTCTTAATTAATGATATTTGAATATTTGCTTCTTTTATTTCAAGCAAAAGTACTTTTCTTATAAATTGCTGTTGAAATTTATGTAGTTCACTTTTAGTGGTTTTAAATGTAAAATTAAATGTCAAATGAGCCAATGTTCTTTTTAAATGCTGTGGTATAATGCCATAATCTTTGCAGCGGAGTAGATATTTGAGCCTTTCGTTTTGTTTAGCTAACCTTTTTTGTTGTTTGAAGAAATGTTTAATTGTTAAGCAGGTGTTGTTGTTGTATTTAATTTTGATATGTTGAAAAAAGTTCTTCATTTTATCGATGTGTGTATGTTTGATTTGATGTGTTCTTTATTGTTGTTATTTTTCAGCGTACCCACTGATAATTTTATTAATGTTGTTTTTGGACCAGATTTTATTATTGTTGATTGTTTGATTTATTGGGTTTACTGGTCAGTTTTTATTTTTAGCGCAATTGAAAAACCATCAATTCGCTTTTTCTCCTACGCGTTTCGGATGATATCCATCCATCTTCAGGGAGCCTTTTTTATTTGAAAACACATTTAACATTATAAACAAATTACAATTTTTGTTAAAAACTACTTACAAATAAAATATATTTTTCAACACAAATTTTTGTATGAAACAAATTTATAAGTGTTACGTCGTATTTACAACTATTGTTTTTCTTTTGTATGTTTTTTAGTTAATATCAAACTGTAGGCGCTATTTGTTCCGTCTTTGTCTTCTTTAAAATTGACAGCTCTCTCAATATTTTCCTGTATTCTTAAAGTTTCCAATGTCATTCTCTTGTTCCATTTTCTCTCAATGTCTAAAATACGCGCATTGTCAAAATCAGCTGAGTGTCCAGTAGTTGTGATATGATGTGATAAGGCTGTTGAAGTTTTTTTGTTTCTTGCGTCTGCTTTGTGTTCGGCTACTCGTACTCCAAGCGCTCTCTTAGTTGTACCAATGTAAATGTGATCACAGTTGCTGTTTGTGCTTTTGTTGCCCAAGCATTTTATTTCGTATACTAAATCGTGTTGTTGTTCTTGTTTTATTTTGTCTTTTGTTTTCGTGAATATTTTTTTTTTTTTTTTTATTTTTTTAAGTGTTTGATTAGGTTTATGTGCGTATATGACGTTTTCATGCTGTATCGTTTTTCTCATGTTTTTGGTGTCTGTAAGTCCAGGAATGTATGCGACTCCGACATATTGGGTGTTATTGCTGGCCTTGTTGTTGTTTGGTGTGGCGTTTTTATTTTTGTTGTGTATTTCTATTTTTGTTTCATAAATCATATTATTTATGATATTTGTAGGGAATGCATTTTTAGCTAATATGTCTTTTATTTTGTTTGTGTTCTCGCGTGTGTATTGTTCATCACTTAGAGTAAATATTTTTCTAATTAAATTTTTCGCTGTGTTTATTTTTTGTTTCATTGGGTGGTTCGAATGGTAGTTAATAATTCTACCAGAAGCTATTTCTTTACAATGCCAATTGATGTTTAGTTTTTTATTATGTCTATGTATTTTCGAGTCCAAAAATGTGATGCTTTTTTTGTCTTCTAATTCTATTGTAAAGTGTATTTTATTGTGTTTGGAGTTAAATTTTGTGAGAATTTCATCTATGTTTTGTTTTTTGACTATCGCAAAAATATCATCTACATATTTTTTGATGTATTTGATATGTATGTTGTCTATTTGCAGCTCCGTAATGCTTTCACTTAGCAATTTATCCATAACTATGTCCGCAATGGTTGGTGATAAGGGGTTCCCCATTGGCATACCAAATATCTGGTTGTAAATTTTTTGATTAAATGAGAAATAATTGTTTTCAAGAAGACAAAAACTAAGCATTTGTTGAAAATGCTTTTTTGGGATCGTGGTGTATTTTTCAAGAGTGGGCCATTCTTGCATAATTGTTTTTATGGCTAAATTCGTTGGTATGTTAGTGAAAAGTGATATGACATCAAAAGAAACAAGTATTTCGTCCTCCTCTAGCTCTAACATCTTTATGTCGTCTTTTAATTGGAACACATTTTTTATGTTTAAGTCCTGTGATATTATGTTTTTTAAAATTCCTCCGATATGCTTGGACATATTGTAACACGGGACATTCGTTGATGATGCAATTGGCCGTAGCGGCATACCCGATGGTTTTTCAATTGCGCTAAAAATAAAAACTGACCAGTAAACCCAATAAATCAAACAATCAATATTATTTTACTTTGAATAAGCCGAAGGCATAAAAAAATTGCTATAATTCGTCAAAAAAACTCAGATTTTTTTATATTTTTTTGCAGTTGTATATCTTGGCTCAAAATGGAAAAAATTCAAAATGCCGTTATATTAATAAAATATGTATATTAGATAATAAAAATTTATTCTGAGCAGTCTTGCTTTTTCACTCGTGGTTGGCCTGTTTCGGAACATACCCAAATGTAACAACATATTTTATAAACTAACACTTAATTGTTAATTAGCATTTTTTTATAGGTTTCTACATATTTTTGGATATAGCTTGGCACAATGATGCCTGATTTACTCCATTTTTAAAAGCGGCGTGCTCGAAATAATGACAAATAATATTATCGTCACTGTACCCAGGTAAGTTGGCTTTCTTGTGAATGAGCGTGATTTCAGCAGACACGATGACGGACGGACGGACGGACGGACGGACGGACGGACGGATGGACGGACGGACGGACGGATGGACGGACGGATGGACGGACGGACGGACAGAAGGATATCGCAATATCGAATCGAGTTGTTATAAACATCAAAAGTATATGTTATTAATGAGGTCGCAAGTGTATTTTTCGATGGGCTACAAATGGAATGACAAGTGATAAAGAAATGTATGTTTCATTTGTATTCTGTTATTTTAGTTTCCCATTAAATGCAGCCCCCAAACTTCTTAAAATTATTATTGAAATGGGGAACCCAAATTAATCGAAGTGCATGTGCTAAATATGTAAGTTTAAGAACACGTTTCTACAAATTAGCATTAAATCGTTTATAAACAAATAAGAAAATTACAGTTGGTCTAGACCGATTATGCAATTCCAATTGGGTATAGAAAATAATCATAAACAAAATTTGAAAATTTGAACCAAAAAAGGTTCATATCATATGCTAAATTTGTATGGAGACTAGGTCGAAAAAGTACCAATTCTGACCGCTTTTAATAAAGTAACTTATTTTTTGCAAAAACATATAAAGGGTGATTTTTCAAGAGCTATATGAAAGTTTTCCAAAAAAAAAAAACACATAAAATTCAGAACAGTGCATGAAATCTTTATTTGAATCGATAGTACGGTCCATATAATTTAATGTTTGAAGATTATTTCATGCAAATGTTGACCGTGACTGCGCCTCAAATGGACCATCCGCTTAGTCCAATTTTACCATACTCTTTCCAACATTTCGGCCGGTATCTCACGAATAAATGCCTCCAATGCGTCAATTGAAGCGGGATTTTCTGTATAGACATGAGCTTTAACATAGCCCCACAAAAGTCGTTAAGTCGCACGATCTAGGCGGCCAATTGACCGGTCCCGAACGTGAAATAAAATGTTCACCGAACTCGCCTCTCAATAAGTCCATTGTTGCGCGTGCTGTCTGGCATGTGTCACCGTCTTGTTGAATCCACATGTCATGCAAGTCAAGTTCTTGCATTTTGGGCAAAAAAAAGTTGGATATCATCTCTCGGTAGCGCTCACCATTCGCAGATACGTTACGATTGGCATCATCTTTGAAGAAGTACGGTCCAATGATGCCACCAGCCCATAAACCGCACCAAACTGTGACTTTTTCTGGATGCATTGGTAGCTCTTCCAATGTTTCTGGCTGATATTCACCCAAATTCGACAATTCTGCTTATTTACGTACCCATTGAGCCAAAAATGAGCTTCGTCGCTGAACACAATTTTTCGGTAAAAAAGTGGATCTTCGGCCAACTTTCCAAGAGCCCATTCACCAAAAATTCTACGTTGCGGTAGGTCGATCGGCTTCAGTTCTTGCACCAGCTGTATTTTGAAAGGCTTCACACCTAAATCCTTCCGCAAAATTTTCCACGTTGTTGCGTAACAGAGGCCCAATTGCTGCGAACGGCGACGAATCGATGATGGTCATCATTTACACTGGCCGATACAGCTGCGATATTTTCTTCAGTTCGCACTCTACGTAAGCGTGTTGGTGGTTTAATGTCCAACAATGTAAATTTGGTGCGAAATTTAGTCACAATAGCCCGAATAGCCGCTTCAGTGGGTCGATTAAACTGACCATAAAATGGAAGTAGCGCGCGATGAACTTTCTTAACAGAGCACGCATTTTGATAATAAAATTCAATAACTTGCAAGCGTTGTTCGTTTGTAAGACGATTCATGGTTAAATTATAGACCAAACTGAAGATGTTTGACAATGAAACAAAACATGAAACGTGCGTCAGCTGTTTAAACCAGTGTTGCCAAAAAGATAATAGCTAAAAAATCACCCTTTACACACCAAATTTAAGAAAAATCCATTTTTTTTTGGTTTTTTGATAGGTTTTAGTTAAGATCAGGAAGCAGTTTTATATGAGGGCTTAGACTAAGAATTGTCCCATAGCGTATTTTTTTGGACTTCTGATTTATATATGTAATAAACACAAACAAACTCAATTTGACCAATATTCATATGATAATTTGTGTCTCATTGCAATTCAGGTCGGTAGAGTTCTTCCTATGGCCGATAGCAACCCACAAATTTCATCAAAATATATTCATAATTGCGACCTGTAGTTTGATGACAAGGTATACATCGACACATATACGGACGTACTGATGGACGGACATTGCTAAATCGACTCAGAAAGCGATTCTGAATCGTTCGGTATAAAAAAGTTACAACCATCAGCACAAATTCATTATACTCTGACCACATAGTGGTATTGCACAGTACAACATTTATCACCTCATTGATTTAGGACTCATTTCTGAGAAATGCAACTGAAAGTAGCCCGAAATATGAGAACTTTTGCATCATTAGTTTTGTCAAGTTGGCTGCCATTATAATTAAATGTCCATACGAATTTTTTTGTTTATTTTAACATGCTTATATCTCGGTAACCGAAAGGAATATAGCTTCTGTGTCTGAAACGAAGTTTTAGATATTGAACAGGACAAAAAAAAAAGGTGAACAAACCTACGCGAAAAAAGTGCATTCAGTGCCTTAAAAATCGCAAAAATGCCCATTTCCCCCCATTTTTCCCCATTTTCACCTTTTTTGCTAAATAACTGGATTATAAATCCACAAATATGCTGTTTTTTATCACTCGATCGGTTTGGCTATTTTGTGTTTTGTTTTACTCATTAACTTATTTACATACATACATACATATACATACTGTTCAAATATGAACATGGTTTATATAATTTAGCCTGCATTTCACACAGTACGATATTTCTAGGAATATTTATACCCTATACCACTATGTGGTTTGGGTATAATGACTTTGTGCTTCTGCTTGTAACTACCAAAATTATTATACCCTATACCACCATGTGGTTTTGGTATCATGACTTTGTGCTGCTGTCTGTAACTACCAAAAATATTTGATCTAGACCCTTCTTTTATTATACCGATCGACTCTGAATCACTTTCTGAGTCGACTTAGCGATATCCGTCCGTCCGTCCGTTCGTCTGTACGTCCATGTAAAACTTGTAATCAAACAACAGGTCTCAAATATAAATATGTTTTAATGAAATTTGATATGTAAGCTTTTATCGACCATACGATGAACGGTACTGAAATTAGTGAAATTCGGTCGATGTTCAGACCTAGTCCCCATACAAATGACCTATATGAAATCGATTTAAATTGCCATAAGATCCAAATTATGGTATAGATTCAGTCAAACTGGGTTTGTATGTGTTTATTATATCCATAAATCAATAATCCAAAATTAATCCCTATAGGACAATTCTAAGTCATAGGCCCCATATAGCGCTGCTCGCCGATTTTCACTTAAATCTATCAAAAAGCTAAAATATTGCACAGATTTTTCTCAAAATTGGTTTGAATATATTTTTTCAAAATATAAGTGACTTTACGGAATATGGTAGGATGGTCCATTTTTCGACCTATCCCCATATAAATATAGCACCCGATATGAACTTTTTCATATTTTCTATATAAAATTAGTTGGACCGAAGAGATAAGGTCTCTTAACCATGTTATAGGGTATCGTATAGTCGGGCTAGACCGACTATAATTTTCTTACTTGTTTGACCTAGACCCATCTTTTATTATACCGATCGACTCAGAATCACTTTCTGAGTCGACTTAGCGATATCGGTCCATCCCTCTGTCCGTCTGTGTGTCCATGTAAACCTTTTAATCAAACTACAGTTCGCAAATATGAATATATTTTGATGAAATTTAGTATATAAGCTTTTATCGGCCATAGGATGAACGTTATTGAAATTGGTGAAATTCGGCCCATAAAAATGACCCTATGTAATCGACATAAATTGCCAAAAGATCCAAGTTATCATATAGATCTCAGTCAAATTGGGTTTGCGTTATTATATTATATCATTAACTAGTAGTCGAAAAATAATCTCTAGAGGACAATCCTTAGTCATAGGCCCCATATAGAGCTGCTTCCCGATCTTCACTTAAATCTATCAAAGAACAAATATATTGTACAGATTTCTTTCAAATTTGGTTTGTATAAATTTTTGAAATAAATAAGTGACCTTACTAAATATGGTCAGGATCAGTCCATTTTTCGACCTAGTCCCTATATAATATATAATATGAACTTTTCAGCAGCCCAAAAAATTAATAACAATCTCGCTCAAATTTGGTTTATGCTTATTTTCTATATCCAATTAGTTGGACCGAAGAGATTGGGTCTCTAAACCATGATATAGGGTATCGTATAGTCGGTCTAGACCGACTGTAATTTTCTTACTTGATTTCATTAATTTTGTTTATTTGTCAACCAAGTTCAATTATTTAACTCGATGAAGTAGAAGCTCATTTTTAACATTTTATAAATATTAGTAGAGCCCAGGACTCGAAACTCGAATGCAAATTCTAGAAAGTTTAATTATAACCTATACCACTATGTGGTTTGGGTACCCTATACCTATACCACTATGTGGTTTGGGTATAATGACTTTTTGCTGCTCTCTGTAACTACCAAAAATATTTGACCTCGACCCATCTTTTATTATACCGATCGACTCAGAATCACTTTTTGCGTCGATTTATAGATGTCCGTCCGTCCGTCTGTGTGTCCATTTTAACCTTGTAACCAAACTACGGGTCGCAAATATGAATATATTTTAATGAAATTTGGCTTCTAGCAGTTATAGGATAAACGCTGTTCAAATTCATGAAATTCGGTCCATGTTCAGACCTAGTCCCCACACAAATGACACCTATGAAATCAACTTAAATTGCCATAAGATCGAAATTATCATATAGATCTCGATCAAATTGGGTTTCTGTGTGTTTATCACATCTGTTTATCATTCGTTCAAAAATAAACCCCATATCGCAATTCTTTGTCATAGCCCCCGTATAAAGGTGTTCCCCATTTTCATTTAAATCTATCAAAAAAAATAAATTTTTAATAGATTTTTCCCAAATTTGGTTTGTATATATTGTTACAAAAGACTGCGCTTTTATTATTAAAATTTTATATAATTTTATTCTTTAAATAAATTGGTTCCCGAGAGGTATTTATGGTATTTTTTTCTTTTGATTTTATAAAATTATATAACATCAGCTACCGGGCCACAGAGTGTGCTGGTGAAATGATGATGATTTTTGTTTAGATCAGTTTTTGGTGCGATCACTGCTGCGATTACAGAATCTATGGAAGAAGCGTAAAAAAATTATTAGTAATTGTGCGGTGATGATTACTATGTCGACTTCTCTTATTAAAAGCCCAAACTTCACTGTTTTAATTTGGATTTTAAGGTGTCCCTCATCGCTGAATTTTGACCTTGTCTTCTCCTTGAAATCTAGTTATTAATTTATCTTATTTACAGATAAATTACCGAAATAATATTCAAGCACTTTTTTTTTTTATTTGTTCGTATAAACTCTGTAGTGTTTTATATCTCCTCATCTCTTTTCTTTTTCTTTCGCCAAAAACCAGTTCGATACTCGTTTGTTCAAGTTAAAGTAAACACATCGAATCGTGAAAGAGATGTAACACAGGGATGTTATAAAACGGTTATCGTTGCCGGTTTTGTTATCCATTTATAAAATCGTAACATTATTTGTGAAATCGTAACATTGCCCTCCGCTTAGACTCTAGTCACCTGACAGAGTTCACTGTTAAATTTAGCTAAACGATTTATGTGCACTACCTAATTGGTCCTTTTTCCAGGACTTCGAATACGGTAAATAAGTTCGGTAATTTTCTCCACAACCGCGGTAGGGCCAATCCAATCCGATTGAAGTTTCGGACATAATCCTTTCTTTCGGATGGGGGAATAGAACCACACTTGATCCCCAGGAGCAAATTCTTGTGCGTTGGACCACATATCATAACGATGCTTGGTTGATTCGGCAGCGAGTTTAAGGTGTTTTCGTGCTATATCATGCACCTCCTCCAGACGGCTGCGAAAATCGCGTAAGTAGATAGCTTCATTTGTTAACTTCGTATCTGGCGTAGAAAATATAAGATCGGCCGGAAGACGTAGCTCACGACCAAATGTGAGCAATGCAGGACTAGAGTTCGTAGCTTCGTGTTCAGCAGAACGATATGCAAGTAGAGCGAGAGGCAGTAGTTGGTCCCAGTTACGTTGATTCCGTTCAACAAATTTGGCTAAGTAGTCCAGCAGTGTTCGGTTGAAGCGTTCAACCATCCCATCAGATTGTGGTCGCAGCGGAGTTGTACGAGTTTTTTCAACACCAAGCAGCTCCATACACTTCTGAAAGATATCAGATTCAAAATTACGGCCTTGGTCAGAATGTAAAACAAATGGAATGCCAAATCTGCAGAAAACTTCGCTAACAAGAGCAGTGGCTACAACTTCGGCTGTTTGATTTGGCGTTGCCAAGCATTCCGGCCACTTAGTAAAATAATCCATGCATACTACGATATACCGATTTCCAGATGGAGTAGTAGGAAGGGGGCCTAAGATGTCTATTGCCATTCGTTCGAAGGGCATTCCAACGATGCTTGATTTAAGAGGACCTATGGTCCTTTTGGAGGGTCCCTTCCTTGCTGAGCAGATATGGCACTGGTTACACCATACAATAACATCTGTAGTGCGACGATTCCAATAAAATCTAAGTTTTACTTTGCTTAACGTCTTTCTTTGACCCAGATGACCTCCGGTTACTGATTGATGTAGCTGCGTCAGAACAGATGGTATTAAGCTTTTAGGTAAAACGACTACATTTTGTACGTTTCCGTTTGGAGCTATACGATGACAAACTAGAACATCATTTTCAATAAATAACTGATCCCACATATGCCAATATGCTTTCAAGTCAGACGATTCACCCCAAATATCAGATTTAGGCGGACGATTACGGTTCTGAATCCATGATCGTATTTGTTTAAGAACACCATCTTCTTTTTGAAATTTTGCCACATCTTCAGGAACAATTTGTACAGTCATTATATTACCCGTATCGCTTTCTTCAGCCCGAGAACAAGTTTTGCAATCTCCACATGGTCTACGAGAAAGAGCATCGGCGTTTCCGTGACTAGTGCCTTTTCGGTGTTGAATTTCCATGTCGTACTGCTGTAAGTGCTCCAGCCAGCGAGCAGTCTGTCCTTCTGGTTCCTTAAAGTTACAAAGCCACCTTAGGGAGGCGTGATCAGTTCTAAGAACAAAAGGGCGACCAATCAGATAATGATGAAAATGTTTAGTAGCAAGTATCACGGCAAGAAGTTCTTTACGCGTTACGCAGTAGTTTCGTTCTGCTTTTTGCAGCGTTTTACTAAAGTACTCCATGACCCTTTCTTGGCCGTTTTGAATTTGACTTAAAACTGCACCCACTCCACAATTGGATGCATCAGTATCTAATAAGAAGGTATTACTTTCATTTGGAAATGCCAGGATAGGTGCTGACATCAATTTTTCTTTGAGTACTGTAAACGACTGTTGGGCATCTTCGCTCCAGAAAAACTTTCTGCGCTGTTCTGTCAGTTCATGTAAAGGGCGAGCCACTGCGGAAAAATTCTCAACAAATTTACGATAGTATGAGCAAAGACCTAAAAATGCACGTACTTGCCTTTTATTTGTAGGTGTTGGCCATTCCTTTACGGCAGTAAGCTTCTGAGGATCGGCTTCTAGTCCCTCACGCCCGACTATGTGGCCAAGGTAGTGAACCCTGGGTTGGAAAAAATTGCACTTTTTCGGGCTTAACTTCAAGCCGGCTGATTTGAGTCGTCTAAAAACTTGAGACAGGTGTTCTATATGGTCTTCACTTGTGCGAGAATGCACGATGATATCATCTAAATAGACTAAAACGGAACGCCATGTCACGTCCGAGAATAGACCATCCATTAATCGCTCGAAAGTAGCGGGCGCATTAGTTAGTCCAAATGGCATTACATTAAATTCCCATAGACCAGACGAACAAGAAAATGCTGTTTTGGGTTTCGAAACTTCATCCATTTCGACCTGCCAGTAGCCGCTTTGAAGGTCCATTGTACTAAACCATTTAGAGCCATGTAAAGTCGACAAAATATCGTCCATACGAGGGAGAGGGTAGGAATCCCTAATGGTCACATCATTGAGGCGGCGATAGTCCACACAAAAACGGGTGGAACCATCTTTTTACGCACTAATACTACAGGTGATGACCAGGGACTTTGGGATGGTTGTATAACACCTCGAGCATGCATGTCGGTCACTAGTAGCTGCATTTCTCGCTTCTTTGCTAGGGGTACACGTCTTGTGGATTGTTTAATTGGCTTGGAACTTCCGGTGTCGATATTATGCCGGCAAAGATTAGTATGACCAAAATCCAGCGGTCCATTTGAAAACACATCTTTATATAGGTGCGTCATTTTAAAAAAATTAGCACGGTCATCGTCTTTAATTTCAGAAGACACATTTAGGTTAAGGTAAGTATTATCTTTGTTTAGTGGCTCCGGAGGTTGCTGGATATTTTCCAATGGAACCACATTTACCTCCTCAAGCTGACCAACAACTGTCATTGGTAAGATTTTCTTCTCCTCTTCATTAAGATTTATGAGACGTATGGGAAGGGTATCAGTTGTGGATGTTACTAGTGTCCTGCCTAATATAACACCTGACGGCAGCATGGACTCAGCGCAGGTGTCTACCAAAGATTCTTCAAATGTATTTTTATAGACACATTTAGCACTTACACACAAATCGGATCTCGGCGGTAATGTAACTGCGTCCAAAAAGTAAATCATATTACGGGGTGGAAACTCGGGAAGATAGAGAGGAACTGAAACACGTTCCAAATCTAGTCGAAGTTCATTTATGTTGATAGAAGCCTTATGCTTACGCAGGAAATCAAGACCAAGAAGCGAAGGGGTTGGTCCGTTTACGACTAGGAACTCGTGAGATAATGGCACTTGTTTGAGATGGAATGAAAATACAACAATGCTAGTTGCTTTAAAATTCTCACCACTAGGACCACGCAACGTAACATTGCAATCACGCATAGGGGCCGAAGGTGGAACGAGTTGAATATTAATAAGCGAAGCAGATGCACCTGTATCCACAATCATTTCATACGGTTTTTCTTCAATAAAAGCAACACATTGCAAACTTTGGTCTCCCCATGCGCCGATGTTTAAGGTTATCTCATTGTTTTGTTTCTTATTATCATCTTTAAACTCCGTTTTGCCTTTGTAGTTCTTTACGTTGGAGGTAACGGCATCCGGTGATGTTGGAATATTGAAAGGTGGTTTATGTTGAGAAGCTCTTTGGTTTCTAATCATCGATCTGGGCTTCCTCAGGTCGACGCCTCTTCGTTTCCCGACCGGTTATTGCGTTTTTGGGAAGTCTGTGGTCGGCTATGGATTTGGTTAGCAACTTCAGGTTTCACTTCCAATTGATATATATTGCGCTGTTTAGAACGGTTCATCTGCGACTGCAAGTCCTGTGCAGTTCTTAAAGCATCTCTAATAGACATAGGTCGACTGGCCACAATTAGTCCCTGGAGCTGAGTGTCACGGAGGCCATCAATAAATTGGTGCATTACTATTTCAGTCACCATATCTTTTGGGGCACCGTTAAAGGCATTCAATGATAGACGTTCAAGTTCCGTAGCAAAGTCTTCAACTGACTCTTTAGGGCCTTGTACACACTGGCGGAAATACTGATAGCTAGCGTGGGTATCAAGGGAGAATCTATCGCGCATTAGCTGTCGCATTTGTTGATAAGTGGGAGTAGGGCTACTGGCGATGGTTCCATATAACCTTAAAGCCCGACCTCTCAAATTGGAGGTTACGGCCATCAACTTCTCTTCGTCGCTCCATTGATAAAAACGTGGGGCATCTTCGACTTGACGTTCATAATCGGACCAGGAAGTTGATCCATCGTAAGTCGACACAGAATGAGGTTTGAAGCTAGACTTGTTAGAAAAAGCTAGTGGGTATCCATCACTTGGGTAAAACATCGAATGATAATTCGGTCCACGAGAGTGCTGAAAGTTGACCCATGGTGGTGGTGGAACGCTATTATTATATACTCCCACTGGAACGTGCCGT
Source organism: Cordilura impudica (assembly GCA_963682025.1). NCBI lineage: Eukaryota > Metazoa > Arthropoda > Insecta > Diptera > Scathophagidae > Cordilura > Cordilura impudica. Next base: position 285,202,203 of record OY821518.1, read on the forward strand.
TGATCGTGATGATTATTATCGGTGGGGTCTATGTCTTGACGATCAGAGGGAGATATTTGGGATGATCGTTGGGGCCCAAAGGCTACGGCACCACTAGGTGGTTCACCAGAACCAGGATCCATGGATCTAGAAGCAGGATCCATGGATCTAGAAGCAGGATCCATGGATCTAGAATCAGGATCCATGGATCTAGAAGCAGGATCCATGGATCCACAAGCAGGTTCTATGGATCCACAAGCAAGATCTATGGATCCACAAGCAAGATCTATGGATCCAGAAGCAGGATCCACGACAGATCTAGTCTCATGCCGTGAATTTTCGCATGCAGCAACTTGTGGTGCGGGTTGTTGTAGGGCATAGGCTGAGCTTGCAATGGTAGTAGATGTTCCGATCAAGGCACGTGTCTGCTGTTCTACCTCCGATAACCTATTAGTCATACTAAAATGTAAGTCCCTCATATTTTTTATCAATTCTTCATCGCGCCGTTTCTGACTTTCCATTAATTGGTCGATAGTCTCTTGCACCGTCTGTGTGACTGTGGCCAGGAAGCTGGAATTTCTTTTCCGATTTGGCATGGCAAGGTATTCAACAGATTTCCGAACGTAGACCCCACACCTGACACCAATGTTACAAAAGACTGCGCTTTTATTATTAAAATTTTATATAATTTTATTCTTTAAATAAATTGGTTCCCGAGAGGTATTTATGGTATTCTTTTCTTTTGATTTTATAAAATTATATAACATCAGCTACCGGGCCACACAGAGTGTGCTGGTGAAATGATGATGATTTTTGTTTAGATCAGTTTTTGGTGCGATCACTGCTGCGATGACAGAATCTATGGAAGAAGCGTAAAAAAATTATTAGTAATTGTGCGGTGATGATTACTATGTCGACTTCTCTTATTAAAAGCCCAAACTTCACTGTTTTAATTTGGATTTTAAGGTGTCCCTCATCGCTGAATTTTACCTTGTCTTCTCCTTGAAATCTAGTTATTAATTTATCTTATTTACAGATAAATTACCGAAATAATATTCAAGCACTTTTTTTTTTTATTTGTTCGTATAAACTCTGTATTGTTTTATATCTCCTCATCTCTTTTCTTTTTCTTTCGCCAAAAACCAGTTCGATACTCGTTTGTTCAAGTTAAAGTAAACACATCGAATCGTGAAAGAGATGTAACACAGGGATGTTATAAAACGGTTATCGTTGCCGGTTTTGTTATCCATTTATAAAATCGTAACATTATTTGTGAAATCGTAACAATATTTTTTCAAAATATAACTGACTTTACCAAATATAGTCAGGATCGGTCCATTTTTCAAGCTAGTCCCCATATAAATACATCATTCGATATGAACTTTTTCATATCTGCAGCCAAAAAAATTAATAACAATGCCACTCAAAATTGGTATGTGCTTATTTTCTATGTCCAATTACTTGGACTGAAGAGATAGCGTCTCTAAACCTGGTATAGGATATCGTATAGTCGGTCTAGATAGACTATAATTCTTTCACTTGTTTTGTCATTAAATTTTTTTTTATATATAAATAAAATTTTTAAATATTTAAATAAAATTCATTACATTGAAAGGCGGAATTTAAAAAAATTCATTAATTTTCATTATAAATATTTGAAGAGCACACAGAAGAAATATAAATAAAGGTTTGCTAATAAATTTTAGGCAAAAAAAATCAATTTTAGGTAATTCACAATTGAACACAGATCGATTTACTCTATTTAGAAACCATTAATAGTAAATGCACAGGCGATGAATTGTGAGTTGGCTAAAATTTATTTGCATCTTTTATGCACTTATTGAATTATTTATTATAAATTCGTTTTTTTTTATATAAATTTGATATATTTTTGACTCATGTTATACATAAATTTTATCTTTCTGCACTTCTCCTTCTTATGAACTATAAGTATGCCAAATTTCACACTCCTCTGTACGGGCATTTTGGCTAAAAACAGGTTTAACGATTTACTTTCACGCATTAATATCTAGATAATTGGTGTATTACAAACTTTTTAGTTTTTTATAATTCTTTGTTAAAGAGTCTTTTATTAAATACCATAAGCCGCTTTTTTTTAATTTCCTAAACTCGATTTATATATTTATGGTCACGCTCACAACACTGTGCGCTCCCAAAACCAAGAAAACTTCAATCGGATTCAAAGTAGCTTAAGATCGTGTGACCTTTTTATTCTGCTCCAACGCTTCAAGAAATCGGTTGTTAAAACCCTTACTTGTAAATCGAGCTCTAAAACCATTATCAATTATAGTCGTAAATATTGACTCATCACCCGTTCACTGGCCAGCTAATAAAATGGCCTGGATGACAAAAGGGGCAGTCGTAAGCGAATTTATTTTTATTCGTACTGGCGTTTTTTTTTTTTTTTACTTTTGGGGTTTTCTTACACGACAACGAAATTTCTGATTTTGGAACTCTACAACGAGTGATCATTCCAGTGCAACCTTGCGAATTTTCACTCGTTAGCAAAATATCATATTTTTCCCCCATAAAAAAAAGAGAATGTTAGCGCAAAATATATATAATACATTTGTAAAAATATTAATTTTAGTAATTGTAGGTCAAAAATTACCAAAACAAACTTTACCCAAAAAGAGATTCTTGGCAGCTTTATGGAAAATCATAAAGATTTAGCCAAGAGGAATTTGCCGAATACCGGGAAGAACAACAAGGTCTACCCAATTATGGCTATGGTATTTTTATACCCTATACCACTATGTGGTCAGGGTAATATTTGACCCGAAAATATTTGACCCTTTATTATACCGATCGACTCAGAATCACTTTCTGAAACACTTTCTGAGTCGATTTAGCGATATCCGTCCGTCCGTCCGTCTGTGTGTCCATATAAAACTTGTACTCAAACTACAGGTCACATATATGAATATATTTTGAAGACATTTAGTATAATCTTCTATCGGCCAAAGTATGAACGTAATTGAAATTGGTTAAAATCGGTTTATGTTCAGACTAGTCTCCATATAAATGACCCTTATGAGATCGACTTATATTGCTCAAATATCCAAATTGTGATATGGATCTCGGCCAAATTGAGTTTGTGTATGTTTGTTACCTCCATTTGTCAGTAGTCCAAAAATAAAACCTGTGGGCCAAATTTTAGTCATAGCCCCCATATGAAGCTGATTCCCGATATTCACTTAAATCTATCAAAAAACAAAAATATTGGACAGATTTTTCTCAAATTTGGTTTGTATATGTTCTCACAAATAATTAGTTATCTAAACAAAGATGGTCAGGATCGGCCTATTTTTCGACCCATATACATATAGCATCCGATATGAACTTTTTCATATCCGAAATCCAACAAAGTAATTACAATTCTACTCAAATTTGGTTTATGCTTATTTTCTATATTTAGTCAGTTGGACGTAGGAGATAGTATCTCTAAACACATGGTATATGGTATCGTGTAGTCGGTCTAGACGGACTATAATTTTCCTACTGGTTTTTGTTTAAATAAATAGTGTATATAAAGCACATAAAACGTATAAAGTTACATTATATTTATTTTAACTTATATGGGGAGAGTATCTTTTTAAAGAAATAAAAGAATAAATTAAAAAAATCCCAAAATATTTGACAACCCTAGGTGTGAACCGTTTGATTTATAACTAGTAGATTTCAGCGCTCGAAATTCGGGCAGTTTTATTTTTCAACTTTTGAGTAGTAGTAGTAGTAATTCTTTATTTTCAAAAGCAAAATTATATGAGATTACAATTTTTGTTTATAATAATAATTTAAGTAATATGAATTTAAGACATTGACAGTTGTCGTCTTTGAACGTAGTCAATTCACAAACCAACACTTTTATGGTTTATTATTATTGTGTATGAAGATGACAAACTAATTAACAAACACATTAACAAATTTAATAAAACACACATAGCATATGTATAATTTTATGCATGTGTTAGTAGCAACTTTAAATGCCATTTACTCAAAATAAAGGAAAAAATTAAAAAATCTGTATATCAGCAAAGCGCTTAAAGGAAATACCTTTCAAATAATATACTTTAATTCAATAGCGGGATAAAACGGTAGCCTATTAATATTATTTATAATTATTTATTTTAATAAAATATTGCTTCATTTAATTCAATATGGAATTATATGGGCAATTTCATATCAAATCAAGGATTTTTTTGTTTTTTGTTCAATTTTTTTTTATCTTAAAACCACAAAATCAACAGCCCTATATGAAAAGCCATGTTTGTAAGCTATTTTTATTTCTATTTATTTTTTAATTAATTTCCTTATTTTACCGATATTAAAGCTGATAAGAAAAAAACATTGCAAGAAAATATTAAAATAAAAACTATTGAGGTTTTTATCTGTTCTTAAAATTCGAATATTTGTTTTTTCACACACAAAAAACCGTATATTTTAAAGAGTGAAAATGCTAAAATTACAAACAAAATTCCAACACCAATCATTATATAAGCTGAGGAGGCATTTGAAACCTTATCAATACACTTTTTTGATTTATTACATATTTGAGTTGAAGAACAGCATTTGTCTTGGCATTGTACACCATTCGAGCAGGTCGTTAGAACAACATGTTTTATATCGACACATATATTTGATTCATCACACGTTTCATGTAGCGCACAGCATTTGTTATCGCATGTTTGTTCTTCCATGCAATTATCAGATATAGGAAAATTTATTGATGGCACATTTCCAGCTGTAGTTGTTTCAACACTGACTGGGTATGTGGAGTCGGCAGACACTTCTCTTGCTTCTGCGTCGGTTTCAACGTTGCCAGGCTCGGATGTGTTTTTAAGTACATGTTTTGCGGTACAATTGTTACACTTAGACATATTTTTAAAATAATATAGCGCTGCAAGATCCTTTGCTATTTCAACAATTCCAGAGTCTGATACGTTTTTCGGCACTTTAGTCATATCTTTGAAATAATACAATGCTGGTAGATCTCCTGCTGCTGTAGCTGTTTCAATATTTCCTGATTCCATTGAGTATTTAGGCACTCCACTTGTCGAACAATTTTCACATTTAGTCATATTATTTAAATAATACATTGCAGCTAAATTCGTTACTGTTTCAGAGTTTGATGAGTTTATAGGAACTTCATTTAAAGCACAATTTTTACATTTAGACATATTTTTAACATAATATAAGGCTGCAGGATCCTTTGTTCCTTCATTGTTGCCAGTTTTCGATGAGTTTTTAGGATCTTCATTTAGAGTACAATTGCCGCAATTTGTCATCTCTTCAATTTCATCTATTGCAGCTGTGGATGTTTCAACATTCTCAGGATCCGATGAATCTTTAGTAACTTTATACACAGTATAACTGTGATAGTTTGCCGCATTTTTTACATATCCTATTGTTTTAAGATCATCTGCACCTGTAGATGTTTCAACATTGTCAGGGACATTTGCAGTACAATTTTCACAGTTAGTCATATTATTGTAATCATGCCTTGTATTTAAAATTACTTCTGTTTCTTTGAAATGAAGATGTGCTGAATTCACTTTGGGCGTGCAAGTTATATAATCAGTGTCATTTTTCATGATATAATTGTCAGCAGCACAGAAACATTTTAGAACTGGTGGTGATGATGTGTTTTTTTCAAAATCACATTTTGTGCCATCCGAACAGCATTTATCTCCACACAGCGTACCTTTATCACATTTTTTTCCCGAGGTACAGGAATGCGTATATAATAAAATTATATAAAATATATGAAATCGTAACGAAAACATATTTTTTAAGCGACAACACTTCTTATATCGTTGACTTTCGTCACCAAACTGAATTAAGTACTTTATCACACTTTAATTCAAATTCCTGTTCAAGTTTTTTTTTTTGTTCTAAAGATTAAAAATTTGTTTTAGATATTTGTCGGATTAAACTTGCGGTTGTTTAGTTTGTGGTTTTCATTGAATTGTGCAATCTAAACGTACTTATATAACATTCTAAAACATATAACATAGACGAGAATTTTATATTATCGATAAGTTCGTTCAAACATTTAGCGAATAGTTCAATTTCAATTGAATTTACTTACGAAAATTTCGAGAGACATTTGAAAACTCCGTTAATTTTTGAACATCTAGCTAATTCAAAATCAACACTGCTCTATTTGTTACTAGACTACAGTAAAATTTTGGTCTAGCTGAGTCATTTAGTTTGTGTACGAAACACTCGTTCCCGATGCTAAAAAAAACTCTGAAGAGCACTGATCCAAAGATTTATATGCAATTACGAAAAAGCCCACCGGTAGAAATTTCGCAAATAGTAAAACGCTGAAAAATAGTGAAGGTATTTTAACGACATCCACACAAGCACAACTGGAGATATGGAGACAACATCACTCCAGCATGATTTCAAACCCTCCCACAAATCTCATGTACAGCCCATAGAGTAAGACCAGATATCTCCAAACAGGTTTATGATTTTTCAGAATTTCTAAGTGTCCTTAAGGCAAATAAAGCTCCTGGAGTTGACAGTTTAGCCGCTGAGATGTTCAAATGAAGGAACTGGAGAGGTATTAAAGGGTCCGCCATCTAACGTTTTTTTTCAGCTAGTGCTTATTTCATGAAAGGTAACACTTAGCTCATGTCTGATTTGACAGATAATTAGTTTTATCCTTCCGCTGAATGAATATGGTTGTGTATACGCTTGAACAACGCTGGGAAATATTGCGACATTACTTTGAAAATCATGGCAATATTGCAGAATGTGTGCGAAAATTGCGTACGGATTTTGGAAGAAGAGAAGCACCGTCAGTTCCGTATGTTCGTTATCTTGTGAAGAAAGAGAAAGAAACTGGCATCCTCATCGATAAGGCAAAGCGTGAAAAGCCAAAAACAGTGCGTACACCCGAGAATATTGCTGCTGTGGCAGAAAGTGTGCGTGAAGCGCCATCAACATCAATTCACTGTCGTTCTCAAGAATTGAACATTTCGGAGGCATCATTGAGACGAATTTTGCATAAAGACCTTGGTATGACGCCATACAAAGTCCAATTGGTTCAGGAGTTGAAGCCAACTGACCATCCAATGCGTTTTCGCTTCGCAAAGTGGGCCTGCGATCGACTTACAGAAGATGTCGATTTTGCCAAAAAAAATCATCTTTTCAGATGAAGCTCATTTTGATCTTGGCGGGTATGTAAACAAGCAAAATTGTCGCATTTAGTGCACAGAAAACCCGCACGCATACATTGAAAAGCCGATACACCCAAAAAGAGTCACTGTTTGGTGCGGATTTTGGTCCAGAGGCATAATTGGGCCATTTTTCCTCGAAAATGAGCAAGGAGTGGCCGTTACAGTCAATGGCGATCGTTATCGGGCCATGTTGAACGAATTTTTGTTCACAAAAATTGAAGAGGAGGATATTGGGAACATTTGGTTTCAACACAACGGCGCTACGTGCCACACAGCCGAAGCTACACTCGATGTTTGTCGCCCTGTTTTTGAAGATCGCAGTATCAGCCGCAGAGCTGATGTCGTTTGGCCACCTCGGAGCTGCGATTTGACACCGTTGGACTATTGTTTGTGGGGTGGCCTCAAAGATAAGTATTACGCCAACAAGCCAGAGACAATTGACGCTTTAAAGGACAATATTCGTGAAGCCATTGGTGAAATACAGCTGCACACAATCGATAATGTGCTTAAAAATTGGACCGATCGTGTAGGCTACTGCATGGCCACAGCCATTTGAATGAAATTATTTTCCATTATTAACCGGAAGGATTGTACTTTCAAATAAAAAAGAAATTTGAGATAATATTCAGTAGATTTTTTTATAGCATTTTCAAAAAAAAAAAGTTATTTGTTTTTTTATTTAATAGCCCATATAACCAACAGAAGAATATCAGATGCTATTACGAATGACATAGGACCAGAGCCGGCTCGCTTTCGCCCACAGAAATCATGCATTGACCATACCAATAGTCTTCGGATAATTTTAGAACAGTCTGTCGAGTGGCAATCCTCCCTCTATATGGTCTTCATAGACTTCGAAAAGGCGTTCGAATCCCTCAACCATAGCGCTCTAGCTTGCAAGGACATTCTTCCAAAATTATCACATTAATTCATGTTATATGTCGCGTAGTCCATGGCAACGCACTGGACAACAGCATTGACGAGATAACTGGTGTTCGCCATTGATACTATCCCCCCTTACTTTTTAACATCGTTTTAGATGTTACAGTGCACAATGCTACTCTTGTGAACAGAGTGGACTCAACCAGCAACTCGAGAGCCTGGAATACGCACACTATATCTGTCTTTTATCTCACAATTAACGGCATATGTTAGCTAAACGTAAGTCCCTCGAGACTGAAGCATCAAATTGCCGGATACACATAGGCAAGAGCAAAGTGATGCTCTCCAAATTCAAGACACGGGATGTTGAACTGGAAGAAGTTAAATTCTTTTGCTATCTTGGCAACATTTTAACGCATACCACCGGCTCCACTGATGATGAAAACTATCGAATCTCAAAAGCTAACCAGTCCTTCGGCATGCTTCGCATGTCTAAGGCGATATTTTTTATAGTCTTTTTTACGACTTTCCTGAGTCTCTTCGGATAGTAAGCCTACAGGAAAAATACACTTTTCAATTATATCTTTTCCATGAATCAGAATTTTGTGAAGTGTAGGTGGCATATTGTACTACTCGTACAGTGCAAAAAACTCTTTTTACCGCCTCCAGACAAAAATCACCAAATTTTTTTGGAGAATTATTGAAAACCTCTTGATTATGTTTTCATCTAGACCCGTGATTTCGGAAACCAAAGCAGGATTAGCAAAGAATCTTCGTGACGTATTTCCTGAATTTGTCGTACCAGAGCCTTGCTTAACAGTATCAACCTGTATTCCAATTTTCTCTTTAAGTTCACGCTTTATCAAAGATTTTCGGGCTTCTTTTATCGGACGAGTATTTGAGTCGACTCTCCCACGTTTAAATTCAATATTATAAGCTACATGTAAAAGACACTCCATCAGCTTAATACGCGCATGAAGTGGTTACATACCAAATTGCAGTGCTTGTTCATTTACGGGCATAGCTTGAACTTCTTCGATTTGATTCATCTTGGATGTTGTGGCTCCACAAATAAAACAAGAAGATGCTGCTGGTGTTTCTGTTACTTATTGTGCTGTCTTGCCGTCAATCATTGTAAAATATAATTCATGTTTTACTTTAAAGTTACGATTATTTACTGTTAACTCAAATTCTATTAGTTGAGATATCTCCTCATCGACTCTTCTCTTTTCTTCTCGTATAACTTGAGGTGTCTCTTTAACGTATGCAAACTGTAGTGTTCTACAATACTGTGTGGAAGAAGGTTTATTGTTGTTCCATACTAATTTATTTATGTCATCACTTAATGATAATTTAAGTGGTACAACTGATGTCATATATAAATGAGAGTCAGAAATTTGATCATCTGAAAACCTCTGTTGGTATTCGCTTTGACCAGTTGCCCCATCACATCCCCATTTATAGTACATTGTTAGATTTCCGCTTTCAATTTTATTTATTTCCTTTACTGACTCGGTCTCTAGGACTCTTTCAGCAGTATGATCCAACAGATTTTGCAGAGATACACTGCCTGAACTTTCAGTAATAGAAATTCCTTGAGGATAACTGTTAGTTTTTTCTTTCTTGAGTTCTTTTTATGGTACGAGTATTTGATACCCTTCATTTTGTAACCAATGCATTAGATACTCGTATTTTTCTTTTGTAAGTTCAAGCTTTGTAAACATCCCCAAAGTTTTTAATGTAGAAATTTTGTGGTTGGTTTTTGAAATACTAGAAGTAAAATCAATTACTTCTTGAGGAAACATAGCACGTACTTCATCCCTTTTGTATCGTTTGGCGCGATCACAGCACTCCTCAAACGATTTGCGTGGCCGACCAAGTGCAGAACTGGTAGAACATTCAGCCTCAGTAAACTTCATTGTAAATGTGCCTTCAAGCCAATTTGCATTATTTTTTTCAAATCGCGACTTCGTACGATTAGAATCCTGTCATCTTTGTTTGAACTTAGAGTAAAAGGCTTTATATATTCTATCCAAAATTTCACATGCTCTAGTTTCGTTTAAGCCAACGTGCGATTGTTGCAAAAACTGTTTTAATTTTGTTCTGTCTTTGTCAAACTCCAGAAGCTTCGAGCATAAAACTCCATGTGAAATAGAAAAACTTTCCATTGTCGTAAAACTCTTGGGCCTTTCAGTTATAATTAAAAACCTGCGAAAAATCGCATGTACTTTTCTCGATCGTCGGCACTTGTTGAATGACAAAAATCGATAAATGAACAACTATAAATACTACGCATTTTTCGATATTTTACTGTCAGGTACTTATGAATGGGCGTATATTTCGAAACGTTGCAAAACATGAGCACTAATAAATATGGGTGCAATTTCTATAAAAAAAAAAATCATACGGTAGCCAACGGAAAAACACATAATTAAAAATGTGTACTTTCCTTTTTTCATTTTTGTCCACGCACATTTATTAGCGTTTACTACTTTGCTACCGGAATCATAAAAATCAAATAACCTTTTGTTTATTCCTTTTTTTTTAATTCTGAGAATCATAAAAAGTCATCAATGTTTTTTTCCAAAGAATTTTGTGGATATCTCGAGCAAATTTTTGAAATTCATACCTTTACTTAATTGTGAATAAAAGCGAAACGCGTTCATCGATTTTCATGATTTATGTCTCATTTTGTTCGTAGGTTATGCGACTTTACGCAAAAGTAATATGACTTGACACTTTTTTACAAAAAAAAAAATCAATTTTTTAGGCAAAAAATATTTTTTTTTTTCATACATTTATTTATAACTGCGAAACTGTTGCTTATGTAGCGAAACATTATAAGAACAGATGAAAGTAATTGTAATTCTTGATTTTTCTAAATATGTTTCAGCAAAATCCGACTAGTGGTTCTCGAGTTATGTTAAACAAAAGAGCCTTATCAGAATTGAGTGCCGAATCAATCAAATGAAAAATTTTCTGCTGTGTAATGCAACAAATTGAAAGGGGGCACCTAGGGGCACTTGCAATTGATTAAAAATGTAAAAACAGATGTCAGAGAATGTATTAGTAGTGATTTCCAACTGGGGGAAAGTAGTGCTAAAATTGCAGGTCCATATGTTTGGAGAAAAAAGGGATTTTGGTTATATGTTCATAAAAATAAACAAACAAAAAAAACTTAAGTCCCTGCAGAGTTTATTTTTCCAATTTTAGTATAGTGAAATATCCTACTTTAAACAAAATATAAAAAGAAAAACGTTAGCTCACATAATAAAATAATATTCTTTTTAAATTCTTAGGTTTAAATTAAGTTGGTTCGGTAAAACATACAAGTACTGAGTATGAGACGCTATAAAAAAAAAACTAGCAGTCTGATCGGAGTAATTCTTTTTGATTTGATTGTACCATTTAGTCTAAAATTTCAAAGTATCACTGCATATTGCATGAAGAGTATATTGACAAATTGACTTTTTTCCAAAAAATCCCCAGTGTGCGGCGTCAACTTGTCTCTGAATTCAACCAAAGCGACATGAACTGGAGAGAGATAAAAAATCTGTCATCAAATCGACCTCGATGAAGAAACTTTACTGCGGCCTTTTGTTTCTTATAGGGACCATATATATATATATATATATATATACAGATGTATACATGACAACGCACCGGTGCACAGATGTGTAGTACCCATGTCAAAGATCCATAATTGGGTTACTACTATACCGCCTAGCATATTCTCTTTTTTTAACTTTCTAAGACTATTTTCTGTTTTTAAACCTGAATAAATGACTCGGAGGCAAGAGACTTCGGTGGAATAAGGTGGTTATCGCTGAAGAAAACGTTTATTTTCCGGACATTCAGAAAACCTATTATTTGGAAGGAATAAAAAAAATTGGAACAATTCTGTATCAAGCTAAAAGGAGTCTAAGTTGAGAAATGAAACACTTTTTAGCCAAACAAAATATATTTTATGCGAAAAGTCACTTAGTTATTAAATCGCCATAGTATATCAAAATATAATTATTACTTATTAATATTTCTTTTTTTAATAAAAAATTAGTTTACAAATTTAAAATCGCTGGAAATGACAAACGCTTTGAAATGCATCAACTTGTAAAATTAATTTGATTCAGCTCTAATAATTTTCAAAATAAAATTTTAAACTTTTCCGCACATTAAATTTTTATTTATTTTTACTCTTCTTAAAAACAGTGAAAACAAATATGGGTACAGTTTTCAATTTTTTTAATTCTTTTTTTAAGATTAAAGTTAAAATGGCCCTAATGATTTATTTTGGGACTTGAACTAATGTCAAACTAAAAACCATCGTTTAAAATAGCGGCTGTATAATGAAATTTTTGCTCGTCTCGGTTGTTGAATTTGCTGACAGTTTAAAAAATTAAATTCAAATTTGTAGAGCTGAGACATTAACCTTTAGTTTTAGGTTCACTGCTTTCACAAAGTATTTGCCAAGAGCGCCATCGGGTAGACATTTACCACACAACACTAGAAAATGCAAAAAATATTTTATTTATAGCAGAAATAGCTTAATAAATAAAAACATGTTTAGAAGAGTTTTTTAATTTATTATTAAAAAAAAAAAACCAAGATTGTCAACACTAATATCGTGTTCTTTTCTGAAAAAAAATTTCGCATATTATTTGCACTTTTGTCGAAAAGTGAATTTTTTATATATTTGGAATAAAGATCAACCTTATCTTGTACATCAATCGAAAGGTCTCAAAGTGATGTGTTCATAAAATGCAAAAAATATTGATTATTATCCTCTTTGAAGTCGTAGGGTGAAAATATACAAAGGAGAGAAACACACTATGTCCTGAAAGAAGTCAATGGTTACAATTTTTTGCAATTTACGAGATAACGTTACTCTTAATTCAGAATATAAAAAAATACGCTTTTCGAAAAAAGTGCAAATAAAATGCGACATTTTTTGCCAGAAAGTTATTAGAGACAAAAAGGCTAGATTTCACAATATCTGACTTAATTTTTTCAATAATTTTTAAAATTAACAAAAAATTCAGTTATTTTTGTTCTTTTTTATGGAAAGCAATTACTAAATGCAATCAGCATAATGTAAGCACATTGTTCGATACATTCTGTTATTTCCAATAGGGGTTTAATATTCTCTGTCTAACTTTCATAGCTTGTTACTTTAATTTCTTTGCTCGTTACTAATATCGTAAATTATATTGTTATACACAAAAACTCCAAATTTATAACGGTATTTTGTTCTGTTGTTAATATCTTTGCTTTGTAACATAAAAATAAATATTCTTATTCTTGCATTAAACTTGAAATTGAAAAGTAAGATAAACGGAAAACTGCCTTGCTGCAAATTTAAAACCGAATGTAAAAACTAGTACAGCCGTGCTGCTTATAACTAATAATAACAATTTTAATAGTAAATCAAAATCGTAGTTTTGATTATTTCTCATACACACATACAATTACATTTTCGTTTAATTTTTTATTAGCGATGCATGCACATTTTTTAGTTTGTGGTTACTCACGTGTATATATTATTTTGTTATAAAATTATTTTATGTATAAAAACTATCTATATTTTTTTAAAATAAAATGAGAAGTTCCACAAATGACCTAAAGCTAATAAAAGACAATTTATTCAAAAGAATATGAAATATAAAATTAATTCTGTTTATTTTGGTGTATTTAAGGATAATTTAGCGTGCGATTCAAATTGTTGTCTGTAATCACTTACGACTTGCAATAAGTATTGCTTTTCTTTAATTTTATATTATTATATTAATTTTATATTTCATATTCTTTTGAATAAAATGTGTTTTATTAGCTTTGGGTCATTTTTGGGGCTTCTTATTTATTATTTGGAAAAATATAGGTAGTTTTTATACATAAAATAATTTTATAAAAAAAATTGGTTAAAAGTTGTTTTAATTTATATTCGCGAGCAATAAGCAGATAATTTCACCAAAGACATATCACAATGGATTATTTTGATCCCAGGAGCACTGAAGGGTTAAATAAATAAAAATTAACCGAATTATTTTTCTTAAATTCTAAATTGTGGTTTCATCGAGTTTAATAGAAAAACTCGTTTTCGGTAATTTTTATTTAAAAATATCTTAAAATAAAAAGCTGGCCTTGGCAAATAATGGGTTAACGTTCTCGGAATTATCTCAAATTTTAGGGACGGAAGTTCTACACATCTAGCTATCATATTTTGAACGTCGCATCAAAAAATTCAATAGCACTAACAAAATATTTTAATTTTTTGAATAAATTGTTTTTTATTAGCTTGGGGCCGTATGTGACCCCAATTCCAAAACGGTTAATGGGGTCATATTATTTTTTCCGAAACCCTAGGCTATTAAGATAAAATATAACATTTAAAAGTAGATTAGTGATGAATTTTTGATTTAGAAAGAGTACAATTAGAGAAAATTTTACAAAAATCCAATTTTTCTCGAAATCCGCAAAAGTAAACCCCTTTTCAGAAAAATTCTGGCATAGGGATTTGCCTAGAAATTCACAGAGTTCACCTCTGACATGCATTTTACAAGACCTTAAAGAGCTAGAGCAATTTTTTTTAAATTTTGTTAAAGAAAATTTTTCAAAACTTGATAATGAGTTTTCAAAATTTTCTCAAAAAAATTTCCATTTTCGGTCTCAATGCTTAATAGGTTAACAAGGTGGTAGTAAAACAATACTTTATATCTGAGTACTTACAGGTATGGAAACTAAAACAAAATGTTGGCTTTAATTAATTTTTTAAAGGTGAAAAAAAAATGCCATCAAATTTCAGATCAAGTTTTTTTTGGCACAAAAGTGGTCTGGGGCATTTGCTATTTCTTAGCGAGTTTTCTTTGATTTTGAAGTTTTATAGCTTTTTGGAAAGATAGTTTAATGCTGATCTCGAATTATGTAATTATTTGTCGGAAAAATTAAACTATAAAATGAAATTTTCTTAAAATCTGAAAAAAAGTCATATTTTCCCCATATAAACACACTAAAAATTTTCAATCGCGTTGAGCCACCTCTAAATGTTTTTTGACTGCCCCAAAACTTTGTATTTCTCAATTTTTTGCTATTTGCATATTTCTAGGGGGTGTGACTGAGAGTTTGAACACTTTTTCTATTAAGGGCCACCCTAATGCACAGCTTATACATTCGATATGCACATTAGGGTGGCCCTTCGTTATATGGAGGGAAAAAAGTGTTCAAACTGTCGGTTTCACACCCTAGAAATATGCAAATAGTAAAAAAAACTGAGAAACACAAAGTTTTGGGCCAATCAAAAAACGTTTAGTCGTGGCGCAAAGCGATTGAAAATTTCAAGTGTGTTTATATGAGGAAAATATGATTTTTTTTTTACAGATTTTACGAAAATTTCGTTCAATTGTTTAATTTTTCCGACAAGTTGTTACATAATTCGGGATCAGTATTAAATTGTCCTTTCAAAAGGCTATAAAACTTCCACTTTTGTGCCAAAAAAAACTAAGTCATGAAATTTGATGGCATTTTTTTCAACTTTGAGAAATTGATTAAAGCCATCATTCTTTTTTGGTCTCTATACTTATAAGTACTCAGATATGAAGTATTGTTTTATTACCACGTTGTTAACCTATTGCGCATTGAGACCGAAAATTGGAATTTTTTTTTGATAAAATTTTTAAAACTCCTTTTTCAAGTTTGAAAAAACTTTCTTAAACAAAACTTAAAGAAACTAATCTATCACTTTAAGGTTTTATGAAATACGTGTTGCAGATTAACTGTGTGAATTTTTAGATAAATCCCTCTGCCAGAATTTTTTTGACAAGGATTTAATTTTTGCGGATTTCGAGAAAAATTGGATTTTTGTGAAATATTCTGTAAATGTACTCTTTCTAAATACTTTGTATCAAAAATTCATCACTTTTCTACTTTTATAAATAGTGGTATCAACGAGTTTAATAGAAACACTCGTTTTAGGTCATTTTTATTTAAAAATATCTTAAAATCCAAAGCTGGCCTTGGCAAATAATGGGTTAACGTTCTCGGATGTATCCCAAATTTTTGGAACGAAACTTCGACACATTTTGGTTATTATATTTTAAGTGTCGCGTCTAAAAATTTGACAGCACTTACAAAATATTTGAATTTTTAAAATAAATTGTCTTTTATTAGCTTGGGGTCATATGTGACCCCAATTCCAAAAGAGTTAATAGAGTCATATTATTTTTTTCCGAAACCCTAGGCTATTAAGATAAAATATAACATTTAAAAGTAGAAAAGTGATGAATTTTTGATACAAAGTATTTAGAAAGAGTACAGTTACAGAATATTTCACTAAAATCCAATTTTTCTCGAAATCCGCAAAAATAAAATCCTTGTCAAAAAAATTCTGGCTGAGGGATTTATCTAAAAATTCACACAGTTAATCTGCAACACGTATTTCATAAAACCTTAAAGTGATAGATACATTTTTTTAAATTTTGTTTAAGAAAGTTTTTTCAAACTTGAAAAAGGAGTTTTAAAAATTTTATCAAAAAAATTTCCAATTTTCGGTCTCAATGCGCAATAGGTTAACAACGTGGTAATAAAACAATAATTCATTTCTGAGTACTTATAAGTATTGAGACCAAAAAAGAATGATGGCTTTAATCAATTTCTCAAAGTTGAAAAAAATGCCATCAAATTTCATGACCTAGTTTTTTTTGGCACAAAAGTGGTCTGGGGCATTTGCTATTTATTGGCGAGGTTTCATACGATTTGGAAGTTTTATAGCCTTTTAAAAGGATAATTTAATACTGATCCCGAATTATGTAACAGCTTGTCGGAAAAATTAAACTATTGAACGAAATTTTCGTAAAATCTGAAAAAAAGTCATATTTTCCCCATATAAACACACTTGAAATTTTCAATCGCGTTGAGGCACGAATAAATGTTTTTTGATTGGCCAAAACTTGTATTTCTCAGTTTTTTTGCTATTCGCATACTTCTAGGGGGTGAGACCGACAGTTTGAACACTTTTTTTTTATTAAGGGCCACCCTAATGCACATGCTCTGTTGCGTATAAACATTTTTCACTATTTTTAATTTTATCATTCCTCGGCTATTGTGAGTATTGTGACCTATTTGACCTTTTGAGCGCAGGAGAATGTTTTCAACAGACAGACAGACAGACAGATAGACGGACGCCAAACACTGTGCACTGAACAAGCTGTAGCCGCTGTACAGCAAAATTTGGTAGACTCACATCAAACAATTCGGCGCCGTTCTCAGAAATTGGGATATATCCATTCACTCTATGGCAGATTTTACGAAAGGATCTTTTTGGTATACATGCTTCTAAGATTCAACTTGAGCAAACGACTTTCGCATACGTCACCAATTCAGATAATAAGATGAAGCAAAAATTAGTATTGATTTTGATTTTCCATAAAAAATTTTGTACAGCGATGAAGCTCATTATACCCTACACCACTATGTGGTTATGGTATAAAAAATTTGTGCTGCAGTTTACAACTGCCAAAAACATTTAACCTGGACCCATCTTTTGTTATACCGATCGACTCAGAATCACTCTCTGAGTTTATTTAGCGATGTCCGTCCGTCCGTCCGTATGTCTGTATATACATGTAAACTTTTAATCAAACTACATGTCGCAAATATATTTTGATGCAATTTAGTATCAAGCTTGTATCGGTCACATAATGAATGCTATTGAAATTGGTGAAAATCGGTTCATGTTCAGACCTAGTGCCCATACAAATGACACTTTGAGACGACTTTAATTGTCATAATATCCAAATTATCATAAAGATCTCGGTCAAATTGGGTTTGTGTATGTTTATTACATCCATTTATCAGTAGTCCAAAAATAAATCCTATAGGTCATTTCTTAGTCAAAACCCCCAAAATAGGTCTACATGGACTTATTTAGAGGGAATATGTCCAAATCTGTAATATTAATAGGCTAGCCGATTTCTTGTGACTGATGTTTTGTTCTACCGTTTTATTCCGATTTTTAACAAACGTATATTATTTGAAATGTATTTCTTTTTAGCCGATTTGCAGATTTAATTAAATTGCATTTAAAGTTGCTACTAACACATACATAAAAAATTATAAAATGCTATGTGTGTGTTTATTAAATTTGTTATTGTGTTTGTAAAAAAAATGAGTTTGTTTTTTGTGTTGATTTGTGAATTGGCTATAATTGATTAGCATACTTTTATGGTATTTTCCCGGCGGCTTTATTTTTCAACTTAGCCAATTCACAAACCAAACATTTATGGTTTATTTTAATTGTGAATGAAGATAACAAACTCAATAACAAACACATTAACAAATTTAATAAAACACACATACCATGTGTATATTTTTATGTATGTGCTAGTAGCAAATTTAAATGCAATTTACTGAAAATAAGGGAAAAATTTGAAAATCTGTAAATCTGCAAATCTGCAAAACGGCTAAAACCAAGTACCTTTCAAATAATATACGTTTGGTAAAAATCGGGATAAAACAGTAGAACAAAACATCGGTCACAAGAATCGCCTGCACAGAAACTCATTCTTTGGTGCATTTTTTGCACCGCCGGAGTGATTGGTCCATATGTCTTCAAAAACGATGATGAACAGAATGTTATTGTCAACGGTGCACGATATAGAGAGATTATTACAAGTTTTTTCGTACCTCAATTAGCTGACACGTGGTTCCAATAGGACGGAGCCACATGCAACACATCCCACGCTACAATTAATTTACTCAGTTTTTATTAACGAATAATTTCACGAAATGGTTATTAATTGCCAACAATATCGTATGATTTAACGCCATTAGAATATTTTATTTGGGGTTATATAAGTTTAACACCTGGATCTCAACATTTGACGACTTATTGCCGAAATACGGCCGCAAATATTGAGAAAAGTGTATGAAAATTGAAGTTCCAGATTGCGCCATATACCCGCCAGCCACAGCGGTCACATGACCCTCATCATATTTAAGCTTTAATGGCATACAAATCTGGTTTAATTGATATTAAAAATATGTTTTTTTTATTTTAATATAAAGTTCTGTAACTGTAAAAAACACTCCCGTTGTTATTACAGCGTTTGAAATCAAAAAAAGGCCGAAATTGGCGAAGTGAAAGGTGTTGATTTAAAAAGACAATGCAACAATTGATACATTCACACTGCAATGCCCAAATATTTATAATATTTATTATTACAATATAAAATATATTGTCATATGGTCATTGGTTAAAGTTGGAAAAGTGATAAGTTTTGGCTTTGAGTCTATCAATCAGTGGGGGTGGGGGGGTGGGGGTTGTCAACTTGCATTTTATATGAAGGAAAAATTCAATTCAAAACTGATTTAATTGCATCATTTTTGTAACACATTCAACTCTTTTTCTGTGTTCTCTTTTCGAGCATGGAAACTTTTTCTTTCCATAAATAAATAACTAAATTTCTTTGTTTTGCCAAGGGGATGTAGACAAATAAAGAAATCCCAGCAACACATTCACTGTTATCAGTTTTAAATTACTGTTGTTGGTAAGGACACAATAAAGCTGGTATGCCCTGCTGTGCTTCGCTACGACCTACCGAGACTTATTGTTATGCATATTTTCATAATCAATTTTTCCTACGAAATTTTTATTGTACAATTTAAATATTTTATTTTAAGTTATATTTTTTGATTTCAATAATTGCTGATAATATTTTTTGCTTCTTCCATCGGTGGGAATATTATCAAAATTTTCAGTGTTCCTACAGATTGCTGCCAATGAGAAAAACATAAATATTCTAAATATAATCCGGAAACAGTAAACGATTAGTCTTGAATTGAGTATATAATTTAATAATTTTTTATTTTTAAGTATCAGGCGTCCGCATCTTGGGTTCGCTGTTTTTAATCTTTTCATAAATGATGTATCAAGTTGTTTGTCTAATGTAAATTATTTGTTATATGCTGATGACTTATATAGTAAAATAAATTATGTTAGTGAGGTACTAAACCTTCACAATGATTTGGACAGCCTGCACAAATGGTGTCTATTCAATAAACTTCAATTAAATCTTGATAAATGCCTTCATATCTTTTTTACCAGATCTATAAACCCAATTCAAGCGGTCTTCAAAATTGGTAATTATAAATTAAAAACTGCAGACTCAACAATTGATCTAGGTGTTGTTTTTGAATCAACCATGTCTTTTATTCCACATCTATAATATTAATTGGCTAGGCGATTTCTTGTGACTGATGTTTTGTTCTACCGTTTTATCCCAATTTTGACCAAACGTATATTATTTAAAAGGTATTTCCTTTTAGCCATTTTGCAGATTTACAGATTTTTAAATTTTTTCCTTTATTTTGAGAAAATTGCATTTAAAATTGCTACTAACACATACATAATATTATACAATACACATAGCATTGTGTTTATTAAATTTGTAAATGTGTTTGTAATAAAAAAGAGTTTGTTTTTTGTGTTGATTTGTGAATTGGCTATAATTGATTAGCATACTTTTAGGGTCTTTATTTAATGAAAAAATAAAATTTTCTAGAATTTGCGCTCGAATTTCGAGGGCGTGAATCTGCTAATATAGATTAAATGTGCCCGAAATAAAGTATGACTCATGAAAACGCTGGGAAATAAGGGCATGACTTTTTATTTTTATACCCTACTCCTTATTGTGGTCAAGGTATAATGACTTTATGCTGAAGTTTGTAGCTATAAAAAATTTTTGACCTAGACCCATTTTTTATTATACCGATTGACTCAGAATCACTGAGTCGGTTTAGCGATGGTCGTCCGTCCGTCTGTGTGTCCATTTAAACCTTGTAATCAACCTATAGGTTGGAAATATGAATATATTTCGATGAAATTTTATTATTTAAGATATCATTTGAATTCCTGTTATTTGAAATTTGTGAAAATCGGTCCAAGTTCAGACCTAGACCCCATACAAATGACACCTAAGAGATCGACTTAAATTGACATAATATCCATTAAAATTGAGTTTGTTTATGTTTAAATTGAGTTTGTGTGTGTTTATGACATCTATTTATCAATTTATCCAAAAATAAACCCTGTAGGACAATTCTTAGTCGTAGCCTCCATATGAAGCTGATTCCCGATCTTCGCATCAAAAAACGAAAATATTGCATAGATTTTTCTCAAATTTGGTTTGTATATGTTTTTGCAAAAAATAAGTGACTTTAACAAATGTGATCAGGATTGGTCCACTTTTCAACCTCTTTCTTACCCGAAGACAAAGAAATTAATAACAATACCACTCAAATTTGTGTTATGGTTATTTTCTAGACCGACTATAATATTCTCACTTGTTAATAGTTTATTATATTTGTGACTCTGACTTATGAATGTTACGACAGGTAGCTTTAATTCACTTTAGGCTTTGTTGTTGTTCGTTTTTTATTTGAAAGAAGAACCAATGTTAATGGTGCTTTGTGTAGTCAAATGGATTTGAGGCATTGAAATCAATAAACTTTTTAACAAACGTCTTAAATTAAAAAGTTTTAGACATTATAAAGAGGTAAGATTTCAAATTCATTGAAAATAATTCTGTATTTATATAGGTGATGCTGAAATTTGCCACCCCCAAACGTTTGCTGGGATATGAGATATTTTTGTATATTATTATGAAAATATAACTATAAGTTTATTTATAAATCATTGTTGTTTTCCTTTATGAATATAAATATATACAACAAATGATAATTAAAACTCGGCTTTGTACTTGAAGTCACATGTCTTCAAAATATGCAACGAACAACAAACTTGCATTTAATGATTACAAGTTGAAGATATTAAACGTCTTTTTGAAGCCAGCTAACAGTTACTCATTACAATTTAATTCATAAAATGGGTAGAATTACCGAAATATTTTTTAAAGTGCCAACGGAAGTGGACAATGTAACGGCTGCACCGACAACAACCACATTGCAAGCATCTCTAGTAAATTTAATGGAAAGTTTTCCAGAAGACATAACAGAAAAACCGGCCATCTGTAGGCTTCACTTACCTGAATGGTTGAATATATGGCTTATCCTGGTCAGCATGACAGTTCTAACGGTCGTTGTTATCTTGGGTATACTTTTAAGCTATATACAGTTGCAAAGGCGGCGTATTTCAAGATCGGATTTGGTTCAAGGTAATTGAGTTTGCTAATTAAAATCCATTCTTTTATAAATAAATTTTGTAATCTCTTTCTCTTTTTAATATCTTTCAGTATCTCCGGATTATTACAGTGAACTTTTTTTAGATCGTAGTCAAATAATGGTTTATTAAAATTACTGTAACAATTTTAAAATTAAGAATTATATAAACATACACATATAAAATTAACTTAAATATAATAAAATAAAATTTTAAACTTCTATACACTCGCCAGTACGTATTATATCAGCCTTTTGGGAAAGTTTTATCAAACCAAATTGATTTTCTGCAAAGAGAACAAAAAAATTTTGTTAGAAAAATGTTTTTAATAGAAGATATTTTGATAAGAGAAAACACTCTCTTGAAGCTAAGAACATAATTAGCTATGTAATTAGTGATGCTGTCTTAGCACTTTTGAAGCTAGATTATCGCTTTTTAAAAAACCAGTTTCTACATTTAGCGCCTTTTTAGAAACGCACTTAATTGGTGCTTTTCATTTTTCTTTAATACAACTTCACTTCAAATTTAATTTTTTTTTGTCAAATATCTATAATATCCCAGCAAAAATAAAGCGAAGTTGTTCAAAAAGAACGGCACTTTCACTACACACAAAGTAGCGATAAGTTCTGTATTTAGTTTCCCAAAGCAGTTCTTTTTCACCACTCCCAAAGTGTAAAAAAAGGTAGTATATTTCATATACATATATCTAGTGATTTGGATCTAATATTTCACATGTACTTAACATGCAGGATTTTGAATTAAAACATAGTTTTTGATTGTTGTTAAGATATTTTCTTTATTTTCAATGTTAAAATTGGTTTTTCTAATTAATTTTCTACTTAAATATATTAGAAAAATGTCCAAAGGATTCCTAGAAGAAATGTCGTGAAAAATCGTGGTAGGGTCAAAAGCACAAAAAATCTATAAATTTCATGAATCTAACAGTTAGAAAATTCGAAAGGATACTTTGACAAAGTATATGAAGACCTCAGCAATTGAATGTTATAATAAAAATATCATTAACTGATAAATAAGGAATGTATAACTGAAATGAATGAAACTTTTTGCATGGTTTGCAAATGTCGAACTAACGAAAGTTTTCCTTTTTTCGGTTGATCATTTTATTTTTTTTTTTGGAACAGGGTTAAAAGTAGTTCCTAATTTCAATCCCATACTAAATCCATATTTTAACTAATTCAGAAGAAGTGATTTATCATCACTTACTGAATCCATATTTTCACTTATTCATAAGAAGTCATTTATCACAACACCTTAATTGTTAAACAAAAGTAACTTATTTGCACTAGTGAAAAAGAACATAAAAAAAACGAAACTTTCATAAGGTTACACGCACTACTTTATATACACTGACCATTTAGCAGTTTGCATCACTTCCCTCCTATGCCAACCCCATGTTAAATTCACTTGTGATTCACCCAGATTTTCACAACAACGTGATCAGTAGTTGTTGTGATTTTACTAGTGATTGGTAAGCTCTTTTTTTGCTGGGATTAATAGGCTAGGCGATTTCTTGTGACCGATGTTTTGTTCTACCGTTTTATCCCGATTTTGACCAAGCATATATTATTTGAAAGGTATTTCTTTTTAGCCGTTTTGCATATTTACAGATTTTAAAATTTTTTCTTTTATTTTGAGTAAATTGCATTTAAAGTTGCTACTAACACATACACAAAATTATACAATGCTGTGTTTACGTGTGTGTTTATTAAATCCGTTAATGTGTTTGTAATAAAAATGAGTTTGTTTTTATACCCTATACCATTATGTGGTTTGGGTATAATGACTTTGTGCTGCTGTTTGTAACAACCCACCTACACCCATCTTTAATTATACCGATCGAATCAGAATCACTATCTGACTCGATTTAACGATGTCCGTCCGTCCGTCCGTCTGTGTGTCCATATAAAGCTTGTAAACAAACTGCAGGTCGCAAATATGAATATATTTTGATCAAGTTTGTTATTTGATCTTTTATCGGCCATGGGATGAACGCTATTGAAACTGGTGAGAATCGGTTCATGTTCAGACCTAGTCCCCATACAAATGACCCCTATGAAATCGACATAAATTGCCATAAGATCCAAATTGTCATATAGATCTTACTCAAATTGGGTTTGTATGCGTTTATTACATCCATTAATGAGTAGTCTAAAAATGATCCCTGGGACAACTCTTAGCCATAGGCCCCATATACAGCTGCTTCCCGATCTTCACTTAAATCTATCAAAAAACAAAAATATTGCACTGATTCTTCTCAAATTTTGTTTCTATATATTTTTGCAAAATACAAGAGACTTTACCAAAGATAGTCAGGATCGTTCCATTTTTAGGCCTAGTCCCCATATAGATATGGTATCTGATATGAACTTTTTCATATCTGCAGCCAAAAAAATTGATAAAAATCCCACTCAAATTTGGTTTATGCTTATTTTCTATATCCAGTTAGTTGGGCCTGAGAGATAGGGTCTCGAAACGCATGGTATAGGGTATCGTATAGTCGGTCTAGACCGACTATAATTATACCCTATTCCACTATGTGCCTTGGGTATAATGACTTTGTGCTGCTGTTTGTAACTACCAAAAATATTTGACCAGACCCATCTTTAATTATACCGATCGAATCAGAAACACTAACTGATTCGATTTAACGATGTCCGTCCGTGGGTCCGTCCGTCTGTGTGTCCATGTAAACCTTGTAATCAAACCGCAGGTCGCAAATATGAATATATTTTAATGAAATTTGGTACGTAAGCTTTCATTGGCCATAGGATGAACGCTATTGAAATGGGTGAGAATCGGTCCATGTTCAGACCTAGCCCCCATACAAATGACCCATATGAAATCGACATAAATTGCCATAAGATCCAAATTATCATACAAATCTTAGTCAAATTGGGTTTCTATGTATATATTACATCCATTAATCAGTAGTCCAAAAATGATCCCTATTGGACAACTCTTAGTCATAGGCCCCATATAGAGCTGCTTCCCGATCTTCGCTTAAATCAATCAAAAAACAAAAATATTGCACTGATTCTTCCCAAATTTTGTTTGTATATATTTTTGCAAAATACAAGAGACTTTACCAAACATGGTCAGGATCGGTCCATTTTTGGACCTAGTCCCCATATAGATATATCATCCGATATGAACTTTTTCATATATGCAGCCGAAAAAATTAATAAAAATCCCACTCAAATTTGGTTTATGCTTATTTTATATATCCAGTTAGTTGGGCCTTAGAGATAGGGTCTCTAAACGCATGGTATAGGGTATCGTATAGTCGGTCTAGACCGACTATAATTTTCTTACTTGTTTATATTTAATATACTAACTCAACGTCTTTGATTAATGTGTATTTAGAATTTGTGATTTATGTGTTTTAATTTAAAATGAGTGATATTTTTGTTGTTGTTGAAAAGTATTTTTGTAATTATTTATTTTTTAAAATTCTTTAATTTGATATCTTAGAAACGCCATGTCAATGCATATTTTCACGTTTGTTAATTTTCGACATTAGGTGCTCCAAAAAAGGTTCAAATTCGGTGAAATCCCAACTGGTGTTCGACGAAATAGGCAAGTACATCGATTTTGAATGCGAGAAAGGTGCGTTTTGTGAATTATTGAAATGTGTACAATATTTATGAAAAAGAATTATTTTTGAATTTGCAAAAACATCGCATAAAATCAGACATTTGAAACAAGTAAGAAAATTACAGTCGGTCTAGACCGACTATACGATACCCTATACCATGCGTTAAGAAACCCTATCTCTTAGGCACAACTAACTGGACATAGAAAATAAGCAAAAACCAAATTTGAGTGGGATTTTTAATAATTTTTTGGCTGCAGATATGAAAAAGTTCATATCGGATGCTATATCTATATGGGGACTAGGTCTAAAAATGGACCGATCCTGATCATGTTTGGTAAAGTCTCTTGTATTTTGTAAAAATATATACAAACAAAATCTAAGAAGAATCAGTGCAATATTTTTGTTTTTTAATAGATTTAATTGAAGATCGGGAAGCAGCTCTATATGGGGCCAAAGGGATAATTTTTGGACTACTCATTAATGGACGTAATGAACGCATACAAAACCCAATTTGAGTAAAATCTATATGACAATTTGGATCTTATGGCAATTTATGTCGATTTCATAGGGGTAATTTGTATGGGGGCTAGGTCTGAACATGGATCGACTCTCACCAATTTCAACAGAGTTCATCCCATGGCCGATAAGAGCTTATATACCAAATTTCATCAAAATATATTCATATTTGCGACCTGCAGTTTGATTAAAAGTTTACATGGACACACAGACGGACGGACGGACATTGTTAAATCAACTCAGAAAGTAATTCTGATTCGATCGGTATAATTAAAGATGAGTCTAGGTCAAATATTTTTGGTTGTTACAAACAGCAGCACAAAGTCATTATACCCAAACTACATAATGGTATAGGGTATAAAAATCAGTCAGGACTGGCTGGCTATCAAAGAAGTTGTATCCTTAAAACTTAAAACTATATCTTCGTCCCCTAAAGAGCAAGCATTAAAAGCAAATAATATGAATGATATAAGGCAAATTTCCACTCCAACTAAACACATTTTCTTTATATTAGGAGATTTTAATGCGTGGAGCATAATTTGGGGCTCCCAAAGTTCTAACGATTGAGGTAAAATAATCGAAGATTTTATATTTGCAGACAACATAGTAGTTTTAAATGATGGTAGTAGTACTCATCTATCTACACACAACTCATACACCAATGTTGACATAACCTTATGCAGTTCTCAACTTGCACCAACTATTTCATGGAAAATACTTAATTCATTATATGGAAGCGATCATTTTCCAATTCTTATCACCGTTGGTTGTGATTCAAACTCAACAAAGGAAAAATCAACATCCAAATTTAAAATTGATAAGGCTGATTGGGTAAGATTTAAACTATACTGTAAAGAACAAAACATAAAAACAAGCATTTCAAAAAACATAATTTCTGAAGCAGCAAAAATACAGAAAATTATACGCTATGCAGCAAATTCTTCAATACCACAAACTAAACCTATTCAACATAGACACTATATCCCATGGTGGAATTCCGATTTAAAAAACTTAAGAAAAGACAAACAGGATAAATGGCACTCATTTGTTCGTTCTAGATCAGATGAAATTCTTTTGGGCTACAAAAGAGCTAACGCTTTATTCAAAAGGGCTATAAAAAATCTAAATATGAATCCCTACAAAAATTTACAGCAACAATAAATCCGAATTCTAGCACGAAAAAAGTGTGGAACGATATAAAAACTCTTGTCGGGCATAAGTTCTACAATTCTTATCGGTTTATAAAATATGATCAACGGCTTTTTCATCCTCCTTAGACTTAGCCAACAATTTTGGTCAGATCTGTCAAATGACAATTATAACATCCATTACAGTAACAATTTTATTTCTGATGATGCAAGAAAAATTGAATCTAAAATTGTCCTGGTCGCATTCAAAAAAGTGTTATCTAATGCTAACGGCAAAACACCTGGTTACGATAGGATATCGTACCCAATGTTAAAAAACTTACCATTATGCCTACAATATTTTTATTTCTGGTATCTATCCCCAAAATTGGCGGAATGCAACTGTACTACCTATTCAAAAGCCAAATAAACTTATAGAAGAAATAAGTAGTTATAGACCCATATCGCTACTTCTAACCATTGGAAAAATTTTCGAAAAAATCATAGCAGAAAGGCTTTGAAAAATAAGTTAATCCACCCCAACCAAGTTGCCTTCAAAAAGAAACAATGCACTTTAGATGCTCTACTTCACATCAATCACTTCATCGCTCAAGCCCTCTCTCATAAAAATCACGTCTATATTCTCTCAGCAGATTTCGAAAGGGCATTCGACCGTGTTGGTATTCACGTTGTTTTACAGGAACTAATGAAATGGAACATTGGAGACCAAATATATAATTTTGTTAAAGCCTTTTTATCTAATCGTAAATTCAGGATACGTATTAATTCCGCCTTATCGGAAATATTTTCTCTTCATAATAGTTTACCACAAGGATCTCCACTTTCAGTTGTGTTATTTCTTATCGGCTTCAATGAGATAAGCAATTTTGCATCTAAATACAAAATTATTGAGCACTCACTATATGCCGATGATGCTGAATTCCTCTCAAAGAATAACTTACAATCTAGAGTGAAAACAGCCTTTTCTAATCTTCTTTGAGACATAAAATTATGGTCTGACAAATCTAAACAAGTGTAAGATTCTACATATTTGCCGCAAAAAAAAAACTGTAAACCACCAACTCTCATCTATAATGGCATCTCTATTGAACACGTATCAGAACTAAAAATCCTGGGTATTATATTTGATAAGAATTTCAATTTTAAACAGCATTGTACCAAACTAAGGAAAGACCTCTCACTACGCCTGAATACTATCAAGTTTCTTTCATCGAAAAAAGTCATATTCACACAGATACACTCCTAAATGCAACAAAAGCTCTCGTTCTCTCAAAAATTGACTATGGTCTCCAAATCTATGGGCAGTGCCCTAAATCATATTTAAAATACCTTAACTCACCATACCACTCTGCTATCAGGCATGCACTTGGTGCTTTTCCTACAACGAATATTAAAAATATGCTAATTGAAGCTGGTTTTCCATCAATTCTAGAAAGAGTATACTCAGGTGACCTAAAACTTATACCGAAACTATTCAACTAAAATAACGAAAACCTACACAAACACGTTAGAAACACCATTAGTCTTAAAAGACCCTGTAAAAAACAATCACCTATTCACAGATGTGTTAAATACGCTAGTAATCTCTTTCCTATGCTGCGTCCAAAATTAGTACTTCCGAAACAAAAACCTCTGCGGCTATTAAACAACACTTCATTTGTTCTAGATCTATAAAACCACCAAAAACAAATTACTTCACCTGGTATATACCAACAACTTTTTAAATCCATTAAATTTTCCTCAACATATAAGGATTGGAATTTTATATTTACGGATGGTTCGAAAACCGCTTCACATACGTCATTTGCAGTTGTTAGTCAAAATCACTCTCTTATATATAACGGCTTTTTAGAGGAGCACTGTAGCATCTTCACAGCAGAAGCTCTAGCACTTAAGCTAGCAGCAGAGTATGCATCTAAACAAAAAGGACGCTTTGTAATCTGCTCAGACAGAAAATCCACAATTTCCGCTATTTTCAATAATAAAAACACGTCTCTTTTGGTGATCGACATTCGTAATTTTCTAATAAAATTCCCAAATAAACTTCGTATAATGTGGGTACCTGGTAATGCAGGGATCTCTTGAAACGAAGCAGCTGATGAAGTTGCAGCAAAAACTCTTCTTTTCCCACTATTATCTTTTCATTTGTAAGAAAACATAGATTTAAATTCCCTTATCGCCAAGCACATCTCTACTAATAAACATAATGACTGGATATTATACAATCATCACTACAAAACAGTACTCGACAACAGATGATGCTTTATTCAAGATTAAGACTCGGACACACCATAGCCACCCATCAATACCTGTTAACCAAAGGAGATAAACCTAATTGTAATATATGTAATACACCTCAGTCAATACATCACATTCTGGACCAATGTCAACAGTTTTCTCCCCAGAGATTATCAATTTTCGGTTCGACTAAACCTAGCTCGCTACTAGCCAATTTTTATCAACAAAATTTAGATAAGATCTTCATTCATTTAAAATTATGCAAATTGATAACGAAAATTTAATTAATCTATTTAATTTTATTTAAGTAATTAAAAACAAATTTATTCAATATCAGAGTCGAAGGCCTAAGTTGCTCGTACTCTTCCTTATATTATAATGTCTATACATTTATTGTAATACATTATTTCTAATAAATAAAAAAATAAAAATAAAAGCAAATAAACGTGGTCGCCCTACATCTGATTTCTCAAATTCCTCAAAGAGAACAAAACAACGTAGAATAGCAAGGTTGGCAAGAACCAACAAAAATTTGTTCAGATTTAAATGTTGCTGAAGTTCTTACATTAATAATTGAAACAAACTTAAAAAAACATCAGTACATGCACATCCGAGATTTTATAAACTCTACGATTTCCTGTAGTATGTTACGAAAAGGTGTCGAGGGAAAAGAAAAAAAGTTATCCAAATGCCGAATCCATCACCGTGAGTGAATCCCAGGCTGAAATAGATTTACAAAATTTGCTTGATCATACAGCATCACGTATTTTAGATCTACAAAGTGAAGTCTGGAAAGGCATATCTTATGTTGATGCAAACAACCTTTTTTTAATAGGAAAATGGGGATTTGATGGTAGCTCTGGTTATAATGAGTTTAAGCAAAGTTTTAGTAGCAAGAGTCTACATGACAATAGTTTATTTGTAACATCTAGTGACAAAATCTGCGAAACCTGAAGATGCAAAATTTATATGGAGAAATACTTGGCCATCATCAACTCGATACTGCAACTTAAAAAAGAAACATCACAAGTTTGTATTGCAGAAAGAGATTACTTCAAACAGATAATTGATATGCGAAAATCCGCAGAGTATTTCAAATCTGAACAGAAAATATACGTTGAACACAAATTGAAATTGACCATCGTTGATGGTAAAGTATGCAATGTATTAATTCAAACTTCATCTGCTAAATGTTACATATGTAAAGCAAACCGAAAGAGATGAATGATATAGAAACATGTCTACAAAAAGTGGTGCACAAAGAAAATTATGAGTTTGGATGGAAAATGCGAATAAAGGGTGATTTTTTAGCTATTATCTTTTTGGCAACACTGGTTTAAACAGCTGACGCACGTTTCGTGTTTTGTTTCATTGTCAAACATCTTCAGTTTGGTTTATAATTTAACCATGAATCGTCTTACAAACGAACAACGCTTGCAAGTTATTGAATTTTATTATCAAAATGCGTGCTCTGTTAAGAAAATTCAACGCGCGCTTCTTCCATATCATGGTCAGTTTAATCGACCCACTGAAGCGGCTATTCGGGCTATTGTGACTAAATTTCGCACCAAATTTACATTGTTGGACATTAAGCCACCAACACGCTTACGTAGAGTGCGAACTGAAGAAAATATCGCAGCTGTATCGGCCAGTGTTAATGATGACCATCAATTATCGATTCGTCGCCGTTCGCAGCAATTGGGCCTCTGTTACTCAACAACGTGGAACATTTTTCGGAAGGATTTAGGTGTGAAGCCTTTCGAAATACAGCTCGTGTATGAATTGAAGCCGAACGACCTACCGCAACGTAGAATTTTTGGTGAATGGGCTCTTGGAAAGTTGGCCGAAGATCCACTTTTTTACCGAAAAATTGTGTTCAGCGACGAAGCTCATTTTTGGCTCAATGGGTACGTAAATAAGCAGAATTGTCGATTTTGGAGTGAATATCAGCCAGAAGCATTGGAAGAGCTACCAATGCATCCAGAAAAAGTCACAGTTTGGTACGGTTTATGGGCTGGTGGCATCATTGGACCGTACTTCTTCAAAGATGATGCGAATCGTAACGTAACTGTGAATGGTGAGCGCTACCGAGGGATAATATCCAACTTTTTTTTGCCCAAAATGCAAGAACTTGACTTGGATGACATGTGGATTCAACAAGACGGTGCCACATGCCACACAGCACGCGCAACAATGGACTTATTTAGAGGCGAGTTCGGTGAACATTTCATTTCACGTTCGGGACCGGTCAATTGGCCGCCTAGATCGTCCGATTTAACGCCTTTAGACTATTTTTTGTGGGGCTATGTTAAAGCTCATGTCTATACAGACAATCCCGCTTCAATTGACGCATTGGAAGACAATATTGAAGCATTTAATCGTGAGATACCGGCCGAAATGTTGGAAAGAGTATGCCAAAATTGGACTAAGCGGATGGACCATTTGAGGCGCAGTCACGGTTAACATTTGCATGAAATTATCTTCAAACATTAAATTATATGGACCGTACTATCGATTCAAATAAAGATTTCATGCATTTTTCTGAACTTTATGTGTTTTTTTTTTTTGGAAAACCTTCCTATAGCTCTTCAAAAATCACCCTTTATATGATTGCAAGGGGGACAACATTCATACATTCGCTTCTTCCAGTATTTCATTCACGTTGCTTATAAGTTAAGCCTAAATAAATGGCAAATTAGGTCAAAAGATGAAAAGAATAAATTTATTGAAAGAAAATGAGAAATTCAAAGCAAGTTTAGATCGGAGATGGATTTGTTAGTAGACAAGCCTAAACCAGGGGGGAGTGGGACGTCAAATGATGGCAACACAGCAATACGCCTTTTTAGTAATCATCCTGGTTTGGCTGCTAAAATGACGGGCGTTGATGAAGGGCTCATAACCAGATGTGAAACATTACTGCAAGCTATGTCAACAGGCTACAAAATAAAGGCTGATAAATAAAACAAAAATCGCGCTTGATACTGCTACAGGGCCGGTAGGGAAATACCCTTGGTACTATCTCCCACATACGATTTTATTTCTTTCAAATTGATTAAATATGTAATATGTATTATTTACAATTTTAAAACCATGAAGTGCAAAATTTTTATATGGCGAATACGTATTCTGATGAAGGGACAAAGTTGCCTTAAAACAAAGGATTATAAGCAAAAAGAAAATAATGTTATATATTTTTTTACACTGCTTCGCAAATACATTTATCGGAAGTGAAAGTTAGAAGCAAACTCATTCTAAATTTTTTAATATCAGGAATGTAAAAAATGGGCAATGTGGGTAAATGACCACGCCCATTTTACCAGTATATCGTGTTTGTATTGTCAGAAATACACTGTGTAAATTTTAGAATGATATCTTTCTTCAACATATTTTTGTCACTATCCTTCATACAAGTGCAACCACTGTGCACCGGTTTCATTATGGGACTCAGTGGAAACTTTTAACGAACTTTCAGCAAAACTACAAATTTCACAGGTTGATCATGAAAATTCAAAATATCGAAGAGTATGCACATTGTCTCGACAATCTATAACTACGTATATTGAAAAATGGAGACAGAAACTGATCTACTGTGGATTGAAGTCCGTAATTTCAAAAACTCAGCCAATAAATTCAAGTAATTTTGCAACCAAATTAGCAATAGAATGTCATTAAACACTGTAAATCCTTTGAACAAATCGTAGATGCCAGTTTTTGGCCGAAAAACGCATTAATACGTGAATTTATTTATAGAGAACAAGATAATGCTCGGCTTCCCAAATCCGCTGATCAAAATCCAAAAAACTAATATACATCTTGTATCAAAACGTTAGAGGTATGAATTCAAAACTTTCGTCAATTTATTGTAATAGCTTTGGCTTCAATAATCATATTATTATATTTGCAGAGGCCTGGCTCAGTAAAAAAGTTAATAACACTGAGATTTTTTGCCCTAAATATCAAATTTTCAGAAAAGATAGAGAAAGTTGTGAAAGAATTGAATCTGATAAAAATAATAATCAGTGTAATAATGTAATAGAAAAGTCTGGTGGCGGCGTATTGGTTGCTATACTAAACGAATTTTCGTCTGAAGAAATTTTCTTAAACGATTTTTTACATATTGAGATTATATGTGTTTTAGCTAAAATTAATAACAGGTCCATATACATTATTTGCTCATACATTCCGCCTAACTCTCCGCTTTCTGTTTATGAGGATCATCTGAAAGCTGTTGATTTAATCCAAAATTATATAAAACCATCTGTTCATTGGAGATTTTAACATGCCGTCTACATACTGGAAAGCTGATCCTGATACCAATTATTTAGTTCCATCTCATTTTTCCGATTCTTCAGCTGAATTTATTCATGGTTTATTGGAAAATTGTCTTTTCCAAGTCAACTCCATCACAAATGCATTTGGTAGACTGTTGGACCTTATTTTCGTTAATGAACCTAATGACTTTTCAATATTGCGTCATAGCCCTATTTCTAAACCGGAAGATATATACCATCCAACACTTGAGATATCTTGCTTTTGTTCCTATCCTCTTCATAAAAAAAAGTTAACTCACAGCGATAAAATCGTTTGCTTTAATAAAACTAATTACCAAGATTTACAACTCCATCTATTCCAAATTGACTGGATAAATGTGTTATCTCGTTGCAATGATAACTTGGACTTGTGTTTGCATACATTTTATCATCACCTCTTTGAATGTTTCTCGGCATCTGTACCTAAAATGTTACCTCCTAAATCGAATGGTCCTCCTTGGAATACAAAACATCTATCTCAACTTAAAAATAAGAAAAACAAAATGTACAAAAATTATAGAAAAATGGAACATTGATAGATTATATGAAATACTCGTTATCAAGATCGGAATTTATTATTTCTAATCAATTGGCCTATAATAACTATTTAATTAAAGTAAGGAATAATCTAAAAAATAATCCAAAATCATTCTATAAGTTTATTAATTCTAAAAGACGTACTGCGGACTTTCCTTCGGTTATGAAGTACGGTGATTTAGAATCTTCAGATAATAACTCCATAAGTATTATTACTTATTATTGCAGACTTTTTTGCATCAACTTATTCTTCGACAGTATTTAATAATCTGTATCCATACATAATATCGGAATCTTCAATTATTAATATACTATCCACCAATCAACATACAGTTCTGAATGCCCTGACAAAATTAAAATTGTCGTATGCTGCTGGTCCTGACGGTGTTCCTAGTTGCATTTTAAAGCGCTGCGCACATTTATTGTATATTCCTTTGACTTATATGTTTAACATATCCCTTAAATTGGGTTACTTTCCTCCCACTTGGAAAGAATCATTTATTATTCCCTTCTTTAAGTCTGGATCTAAAGCTGGTATTTCGAATTATAGAGGTATTGCTAAATTAAGTGCTATTCCAAAACTATTTGAAAAACTTATATATGACACGTTGTCACATCATGTGTCCTCTATCATATCTTCAACGCAACATGGATTCTGCAAATCACGCTCTACAATAACAAATCTTTTGGAGCTTACAACTTTGGTAAATGATGGTTTTATTAATATGAAACATACAGATGTTATTTATAATGATTTTAGCAAGGCATTCGATAAAGTAAATCATGATCTATTGTTGTTTAAGCTTGACCATATGGGCTTTGGTATATTGCTGATAAAATGGATTGGATCATATTTAAAAGACAGAACACAATGTATTAAGTTTTGTAACTCGGTTTGGGTATAATGACTTTGTTCTGCTGTCTATAACTACCAAAAATATATGACCTAGGCCTATCTCTTATAGTACCAATCGACTCAGAATCACTTTGTGAGTCGATTTAATGATGTCCACCCATCCGCCTGTGTGTCCATGTAAATTTTGTAATCAAACTACAGGTCGCAAATATGAATATATTTTAATGAAATTTGGTACATAAGTGTCGCCCATAGGATGAACGCTATTGAAATTTGTGAAATTCGTTCCATGTTCAGACCTAGTCCCCACACAAATGATCCCTATGAAATAGGGCTTTTAGTGACTTTACCAAATATGGTCAGGATATAGCGTCCGGTATGAACTTTTTCACATCTGCAGCCAAAAAATTAAAATTAAATTAATAACAATGCCACTCAAATTTGGTTTGTGCTTATTTTCTATATCCACTTAGTTGGAACGAAGAGATAGGGTCTCTAGTCCATGGTATAGGGTATCGTGTAGTCGGTCCAGACCAACTATAATTTTCTTACTTGTCTATACTTCACTTCATTGAAAAAAATAAATTATAATATCTTTTCTGAAAGAGAAATAAGCCAAAAAATCTTAAAAACTGAATTTCGGTTAACTATATTTCGGGTTAAGTGGACAATAACTTATTGTAAGTTGTCCAAAGTGCAAACAGTCTTTAAAATAAGTCACTGAAGTGACGTAGGGTCAGGTAAGTATGCATGAATAAGAATTCAGAGAG
The DNA here is from genome assembly GCA_963682025.1 of Cordilura impudica. NCBI lineage: Eukaryota > Metazoa > Arthropoda > Insecta > Diptera > Scathophagidae > Cordilura > Cordilura impudica. The sequence goes on from OY821518.1 coordinate 285,238,433, forward strand.
GGGGGACCCAGCAGTTTTTTATTAATTATTTTTCTTATATTAACATATTAAAAAGGAAAGGTTTGTATTTCATAGTTAAGTTATTTAAGAATTTAATGTTGAAGTCTTCCTTACGTGGAAGAGGGTTATATAATATAACTTTTGCTTGAATTCAGATTTGGTTGTTTTCAGCAAATATATATGAATTTAACTTCTTACCAAACAAACTATCTATTGCTTTTAGTTATTGCTGAGGTTTCGTTACTCTTCCAGAAGCTGCTGTATAACCTGTCATGCAGAATAAAGATCAATTTTTTAAACAAATGTGCCAATGTTTTTGTTTTCAGATTTTTTATTTTTATAAAAAAATTAATAAAATAAAAAACTTACTTATTCTTAGAGATGTTACGAATATTATAGTTTTACTGAAGATATTTTTGAAAATATATATATTAAAAAATATTTTCAACCACCAAAACGAGCTACTGTCTCCATTTAAAATAATTGGAGTAAGATAATAAGTTGCGTTGATTTATGTAATAAAATTATTCGACTTTCGGTTTAAACTCCATACCGAACGTTCATTTCTCGGCATAATGCCGAATACATTGTTTGTGAAACCTGTATCTTTTATTGTTGAAAGTAAATTTTGTGTTTTTTAGAAACAGATTATTTATTTAGTAAATATGGCTATGCCCCTGCGTAGAGTATTTTTAATAAAAATCGCATCTAAATGGTATTGCGATCAGTAAGCAATAAAATTGTATTTTTTTTTGTCAAGGTCAAAGGTCATTATTACATGATCAAAATTTTATGCAATAGAGTATCTTAAAAAGTGATATTCCTTTGTTAAATTTCATTAAAGAGACCGTTACGGTTTCGGAGTTATTAAGAAAAATGTGAAATTTGATGAATTTATTTCATCAAAAGTAGAGAGATTAGCATGTTTGAATATCAAGGAGCAGCTATGGATGTTAAAATCTAAATCTAATTCCGCTCCAATTATTAATTCATGAAGAAGTTTTTTAAACAATTGACCTTCACAGACTATACAAATTTAAGGAAGGCGGTCAGATAGGATACCTCCAGATTATGTAGTGACCGCTCATATCCCTAGCAGATTCTATTGGGATTTTAACCTTACATGGCTACATGAAGATATCCAAAAGTGGTACGCTGACGGATCCAAAACGACAGAAGGAGTCGGACCAAGATATTAACTAAACATCCCCTGTATAATGATACACATATGCCCTTAATGCATTATATGCATTAATGAATTATATACTCTCAATGCAGCTACTGCTAAACTAATGGAAAGAAGCCTGACAAGGGCGAAGATAAATCTAATGTTAGATAGCCAGGATGTTCTAAAAGTGCTGGGAACAAATCAATTTATCACCATAAATCCATGCTCAGCATCCATGAGGCCCTAAATAAACCAGCTGAACTTAATAAGTTATCGCTTATATGGGTACCAGTAGTGCGATTCTGTAAATTTTAACGATCCGAGAATCGCAAGATATATCGACAGCTATTGTTGTTTGCACTAACGATTAAGTGATTCACTAACTACACCTTAACGATAGTCGACAAATCTACTTTTCTATTTATTTAAATTGTAAACGAGTGGCATCTCCATCAAAATAAGCGAAAAACACAGAGAAGAATAGAAAAAATAAAAAAATCACTTCGAGTTTGTCAGGATGATTTTATGTTTATGTTTAATTTCTTTATTTTGTATTAATATTTTTGTTTAGTTATTTGAATATAAAACAATGAATTGAATATGCTATTTAATTTTTTTTATTTATATAAAAAGTTTTTATAATAAAAGTAAAATATTTTCATTATTCTATTTATGTATGACGACATTTCAACCAAAAAATTTAACTTTTTTTACCGATTGAATAAACAACACAAAAATTGTTGTCGTTTAGATAACAACAACAGCTGACTTTAACAGTAGCGAATATCGTTTAAAAATTTTACTGAATACCAAAATCGATAATTTTGTTGTTTTATTTTTTTAACGATTCGATTATCGTTAAAAGAAGTTACTGAATCGCACTACAGGTTACAATGGATATGAAAGAAATGAGGAAGCCGATGAATCGGAGTGGGAACATCATTCATTGGGCCAAACCTTCAATTCGGATTCACCAGAAACGACATAACTGAATACATCGACAGATGGATTAAAAATGAGTCATTAGGGTATTGCAATGGACAATCACTACTTGGACACTCGAAAAAATGCCAACATCGAATAGAAAAAAGGGACACTTACATGGCACTATGCGTGCAATTCATCCTACACAAAATGCATTTGGCTGAAGATAAAACGTGCAGATACTGCCTGGAAGACGATGAAACCATGGAACATATACTGGCAAAATGTCCAGCGTTTACATATCTAAGGCACAAACTATTTGCCACATCTGAACTAAGGGAGGAGACATACAAAACATTGGCAATGAAGGACATCATCAATTTCCTAAACAGTGTAATGGATTAAAAAAGAGGAAAGGGCACAAATGCCATTTTATCCGACAGATTGCAATTGGATAAATAAAATTTGATATTGGAAAAAAGAGAAGAAGGTTAAAAGCCAGGATTGGTTGCTGGATAATGCCAGTGCTTAGGTGATTTTCGTTTCTCAAAACATAAAACCGTAGAGACTTAGAAATTGCAGTTATTTGCATTACCCGGATTTATAATTTTAAATAATTTTCATAATAGCTTAAGTAAATTAATCTGTGTAAAACGACTATAACTACATATCATATGCCTTCACTCACCTTTTTTATCTACATTATATGATATTTTCCTTCCCAAAAGACACATGACAATCAAAATCTTCAAGGCCAATAGGCAAGCGACCAAGGCCAATATAATGAACCATTTTAAGGCTGAATTGGAAATCAAATGACGCTCGCCACCCAATGTTGCAAAAGTTTCACATTGGAAAGTCTGTCGTGAAATTTCAAAACCTTCTAAGCAATCACAGAAGCCATTATCCAAACAAATTCCGTTCAAGCAATCACGGTCTTGTAAGCATTTCGGTAGACATATCTGCTCAACATCTAGTTGCTTGAGAACCGATTCTTCTGGGCACTGACATTCGCCGTGAAGACACGAACCATTGACACAGGTTAACCTACACTGTAGATATAAGAGGTTCTCCTCGGTAGTTGGTGTTATTTCAGACACATCATGATAGTTCTGTTTAGTTTGAGGTACACATTTACCGTCCGTTAACATTCGATAGCCTTCATTACATTGGCATTTATTTGGAGCAATACATGTACTATTTATACATCCATCCTCACATATGGGCGAACATAAACCATTTAACCCATTTAAACTGTCATTAATATTTGAATAGCCTGGTTGGCACTCGCAAGTATTGGGAGCTATACACTGACCATTCACGCAACCTTCCAAACAAATTGGTTCACATGTGTGATTAGAATTTATTTGATATCCAGCATTACATTTACATATATCGGGAGAAATACAGCTAGCATTTGGACAACCAGACATACAAAATGGTTGGCAATTGTTTTGCGAAATTTTTGTATATCCGACATAACATTCACAGGTGTTTGGCTCCACGCATAGGCCATTTTCACAGATTTCTTGGCAATGAGGCTCACATATTTGCTGAGAGTTCATGCGGTAACCTTCAAGACACTCACATGTTCCTGGCGATATGCAATTACCATTCGAACATCCGTTTTCACAAATTGGTTCACATGTGGTAAAAGAAGTTCTGAAATAACCAAAATTACATTCACAAATATTTGGACCTATGCACACACTATTGTTACAACCACCTTGACACACTGGTTCGCATTTATTGGGAGAAGTCATTTGATAGCCTTTAAAGCATTCACAAATACTAGGGACTGTACAATTTCCATTAATGCAACCGCCATTACAAACTGGTTCACATTGGCTTTCAGAGTTCATTTCAAAGCCTTCTAAACACTCACATATTTCAGGAGATGTACATTTTCCATGTAAACATTCTGCTTCACAAACCGGTTCACAGAGATCTGAAGATGATTTTGAATACCCCAAGTTACACACACAGATGTCTGGCGCTGTGCACTGGCCATTAGGACAGCCATTATTACAGATTGGCATGCATATATTCGAGGAACTCATATGGTAGCCATCGCTGCATTCACAAGTATCGGGCGCTACACATATACCATTGGGACAGCCTGATTCGCAGTATGGTTTACAGGTATTTGAAGAAGATTTGATATAACCTTGATTACATTCACAGGTGTTGGGTGCCACGCACTGACCAAACAAACAGCTTTCTTGACACTTAGGTTCACACGTATTTTCCGAGATCATCTGATAGCCTTCGTTGCAACTACAAGTTTCTGGTGATATGCATTGACCATTTAGACATCCAGATTTACAAACAGGTTCACACGAACTATTCGAAACTTCTGTGTAACCCAAACTGCATTCACAAATATTAGGAAGAATACAATAACCATTGAGGCAGCCTCCTTGGCAAACTGGTTCACACGTATTTTCCGAGATCATCTGATAGCCTTCGTTGCAACTACATGTTTCTGGTGATATGCATTGACCATTTAGACATCCATATTTACAAACAGGTTCACACGAATTATTCGAAACTTCTGTGTAACCCAAACTGCACTCACAAGTATTAGGACGTATACAATTGCCATTGAGGCAGCCACCTTGGCAAACTGGTTCGCAAGCATTTGACGAGATCATCAGGTAGCCTTCGTCGCATTTACATGTTTCTGGTGATATGCATTGACCGTTTAGACATCCGGACTTACAAACAGGTTCACACGAATTACTTGAAACTTCTGTGTAACCCAAACTGCACTCACAAGTATTAGGGCGTATACAATTGCCATTGAGGCAGCCACCTTGGCAAACTGGTTCGCAAGCATTTGGCGAGATCATCAGGTAGCCTTCGTCGCATTTACATGTTTCTGGTGCTATACATCGACCATTTAGACATCCGGACTTACAAACAGGTTCACACGAACTATTCGAAACTTCTGTGTAACCCAAACTGCATTCACAAGTATTAGGACGAATACAATAACCATTGAGGCAGCCTCCTTGGCAAACTGGTTCACACGTATTTTCTGAGATCATCTGATAGCCTTCGTTGCAACTACAAGTTTCTGGTGCTATACATCGACCATTTAGACATCCGAACTTACAAACAGGTTCACACGAACTACTCGAAAGTTCTGTGTAACCCAAATTGCATTCACAAGTATTAGGACGAATACAATAACCATTGAGGCAGCTTCCTTGGCAAACTGGTTCACATACATTTGGCGAGATCATTAGATAGCCTTCGTCGCATTTACATGTTTCTGGTGCTATACATCGACCGTTCTGACAGCCGAGCTGGCAGACGGGCTCACATGAACCGGAGTCTGAAGAGTCTTTGGAAAATCCAAGATAACACTTGCAAGTATTTGGTGCCATACAATATCCATTTTGGCAACCATCACGACATATTGGCTCACATTTGTAATCTAAACTCATCTGATATCCTTCGTCACATACACAAACGTCGGGAGATGTACAAGTACCATTGGGACAACCGGTTGCACAAATTGGTTTACACTTGCTGGCAGATACATGGTAATATCCCTCATGACATTCACAAGTATTTGGTGCTGAACAAAAGCCATTCTGGCAATCCTCGAAACAGACTGGTGTGCATGTAGTGGGAGTGGCCAATTGAAAACCTTCGTTACATTCACATGTTCCCGGAGAAACACATGCACCATTTAAGCATCCAAATTCACATACTGGTTCACAGTTATTTGCAAAATCTTTCAAATAGCCCTGATTGCAATCGCAAATATTTGGACCCACACATTTGCCATTTTGACAAGCTTTATAACAAACCGGTACGCAATCGTTTTGAGAATTGACAATGTAACCATCATTACATTTACAAGTTCCGGGAGCAACGCATTTACCATTCTCGCACCCCGATTCACATATAGGATCACATATATTTTGCGAGTTTATTACAAACCCCTCATTACATTTACAAGTTTCGGGAGAAATACATTTTCCATTAGGACATCCTGTCGAACAATCTGGCTCGCAGTAATGTTCAAGTAATTTCGAGTATCCAAAGTAACATTCACAAACATTTGGCAATACACAAAATCCATTCTCGCAATTTTTCTCACAAATGGGTTCACATTTTTTTGAAGCAGACATTTGGTAACCTTCATCGCACTCACATGTCTCGGGAGCGATACATCTTCCATTTAGGCAGCCAGCTAGACAAATTGGTTCACAAGTTGAAGGTGATGACTTTGAATAACCAAGGTTGCATACACAGAAATTGGGGCTCGTACATTGACCATTCTGACAGCCGTCTAAGCATACAGGTTTACATGACTGTTCGAAATTCATTTCAAAGCCCTCATTACATTCACAAGTATTCGGCGCTATGCATTTGCCATTTGCGCAAGCTGGCTCACAAATAGGTTCACATTTATTTGCTGAAACTAGTTGAAAACCTTTGTCACAACTACATATTCCGGGTGCTATACATTTCCCGTTTTGACAGCCTGACTCACAAAATGGCACACATGTAGTGGGAGAATCTTTAGTATAACCCATATTGCATGCACAAGTATTAGGTGCTGTACAGTGACCATTTTGGCAAGGATCTTCACACACTGGCTCACATATATTCCTCCCACTCATAGAAAAACCATTATTACATTCACATACATCTGGAGCTATACATTTGCCATTAGTGCATTGTGAGCTGCAGACAGGCTCACATAAACTGGCCGATATCTTTGAATAACCATTATTGCATTCACAAATATTTGGTGCCGTACAGTTGCCATTCTGGCATCCCTTTTCACAAATAGGTTCACACTTACTGTCACCATTTAGCTTATAACCTTCATTACACTCACAGTTTTCCGGAGATACACACTTTCCATTTATACAACCAGACTTACAAATCGGTTCGCAAGAGCTAGGCGTCGATATAGAATATCCTTCATTACATTCGCAATAATCGGGAGCTTTACAATAACCATTTAAGCAACCGCCCCTACAAATGGGCTCACAATTATTTTCCGAGTTCATTGCAAAACCTCCACTACACTCACAAATGTCTGGTGAAATGCATTTACCATTTAAGCAGCCTGAGGCACAAACTGGATCACATATATTGGCTGAACTCTTCGTAAATCCTTTGTAGCATTCACAAAGGTTAGGTGCTACACATTTACTGTTTTGACAAACTTTTTCACATATTGGCTTGCATTGTCCTTCATCATTCATTTCATAACCTTTATTACATCCACACTTATCGGGAGCGATACATTTACCATTGGGGCAGGCTGCTTTACACACAGGATCACATTTATCATCTTTGGACTTTCGATAGCCGTTATTACATTCACATTTTCCTGGAAGTTTGCAAAAACCATTGTCACAATCCTTACAAACAGGTTTACAAGTATCTCCAAGTAGTTCAAAATTTGCATTACAAGTACATGTGCCCGGTGCACTACAAAAGCCATGCTCACATTTGCCACATTCGGGAATACATCTAACGTGAAAAAATCAGATAATTAATGGTTTGGCGTAATTGTTCGAATAAGGATTGAAATATTTATGTTATTGAAAGCAGATCGTATATTCCATAATGGACACATAAACACTTATAATAATAACCTTTCAAATATTTCATTTATTTAGTTTTTTTTTTATCTGTTTTATTAATTTTTTTTTATTATTTTATTATTGACCAAAACATATTTAATTATTTATTAATTTTTATGTATTTTTAAACTCTTTCTTTTAACTCATACTCTCTGTCTGTCTGTCTGTCATGGGTAAACCCCATTCCCCCTTATCCAGTTTATGTTAAACTTGGCCCATAGTCTTGTTGTGACTACAGATTAATACACAATCACGGAGTGATCTAAATATCATTTCCCCTCATCCGATCGATCTGAAACGCGGTACATGCCGTTGCTATGACAAAAAGATTAACTTTTACTTAGTCACCCACAGTCACACTTGGTCACGCACAGTCACGGAGAGATTTAAAACGGATTTCCCCTCATCCAGTTGATCTGAAACTTGGCCCATAGTCTTGTTGTGACTACAGATTAATTTTGGGGAAGTCACGCACAGTCACGGAATGATCTAAACGTCATTTCCCCTCATCCGATCGATCTGGAACTTGGTCGATATACTTGCTGTAAAGAAAGATTAACTTTGACATAGTCACGTACAGTCACGCATAGTCACACACGTGACGGAAAATGAAAACCTCACTTCCCCTTACCCGATCGATCTGAAACTTCGTCCATAGATTATTGTGGCCAAAGATTAATCACAAGATATTCACACACAGTCACACATTGTCACTCATAGTCACGGAGTGACTTAAACCCCATTCCCCTCATCCATAAAATAGCCATGCAAAGTCACGCACAGTCACGGGGAGACTCAAAATTCATATGCATAAGGAAAGAAAGACTTTCAATAAAAACTTTGTGTTATGGGTTAAATTATTTTTGAATTTAATTGTTTTATTGTTTATTTATTTTACTTATATTTTTAAATAGTTTATTTTATTAATTCTATTTATTTATGTTATTTTTTCTTTATTTTATTTATTGAAAATATTTAGTTCATTCTATTTATCGAAAGTATTTAATTAATTTTACTTATTATATTTATCTTATTTAATTTATCTATTTTTTGAATTTTCTGATTTCATTTTTTTAACTAATTTAATTTAGTTTATTTACTTAAGTTTTGTATTTTTATAATTTATATTTTTGTTTTGTTTGTTTAATTTTTATACCCTATACCACTATGTGGTTTGGGTATAATGACTTTGTGCTGCTGTTTGTAACAACCAAAAATATTTGACCTACACCCATCTATAATTATACCGATCGAATCAGAATCACTATCTGATTGAATTTAACGATGTCCGTCCGTCCGTCCGTCCGTCCGTCCGTCCGTCTGTGTGTCCATGTAAAGTTTGTAATCAAACTGCAGGTCGCAAATATGAATATATTTTGGTGAAATTTGGTATTTAATCTTTTATCGGCCATGGGATGAACGCTATTGAAATTGGTGAGAATCGGTCCATGTTCAGACCTAGCCCCCATACAAATGACCCCTATGAAATCAACATATATTGCCATAAGATCCAAATTATCATACAAATCTTAGTCAAATTGGGGTTCTATGTATATATTACATCCATTAATCAGTAGTCCAAAAATGATCTCTATTGGACAACTCTTAGTCATAGGCCCCATATAGAGCTGCTTCCCGATCTTCACTTAAATCAATCAAAAAACAAAACTGTTCCACTGATTTATCTCAAATTTTGTTTGTATATATTTTCGCAAAATACAAGAGACTTTACCAACCATGGTCAGGATCGGTTCATTTTTGAACCTAGTCCCCATATAGACAAAGCATTCGATATGAACTTTTTCATATCTGCAGCCAAAAAAATTAATAAAAATGCCACTCAAATTTGGTTTATTATTTTCTATATCCAATTAGTTGGGTCTAAGAGATAGGGTATCTAAACGCATGGTATAGGGTATCGTATAGTCGGTCTAGACCGACTATATTTTTCTTACTTGTTTTTTATTTGTAATTATATTATATACAGTCATAGTCATATATATTTACACAAAATAAAAATTTAAGTATGCTTCGAAATAAAACAAAATTTTGCCACTTTATGTTTAAATTTGCAATAAAAAAACTGCTCTATCGCTATTCTTAAAGTGTATAGATTAGGTTAGTTAAAAAAAAATGCATTAACACATTAACGGTTGTTAATTTAAATCAAAAAAGAAATTCATACCTTAGCTTTCAAAATTATTTACACAATTTTATTTTCTTTCAAAAATATTTACACATCATTAAAACTAATATAGAACAACAAAAATAAGAAGTTTTTGATTAGTAGCCGGATACAGCGTCTATCACAGATTATAGTCTGGCGGGAATAGATGCAATTAAATTGCGTAAAAGCCTTAATTTCTAGGTCGTTCCACATCTTTTTGACTTCTTCAATTGTTTCCTCTCGCTTTCTATCTTTTTGTAAAGTTCTCTGCCTTTTTATAAATGCCCATACATTCTCTATTATGTTAAGATCTGGACTCTGGGGTGGCAATGGACGAACAACTTGTCCACCTTTATTTAAAAACTTTGTTGGTAACCATGCTTTGTGACGTGGAGCATTATCATGCTGTAAAATCCAATTTTCATTAGAAAATAGTCTCTGAGCTGAAGTAAAAGCATGGTCATTTAAAATATGAAGGTATCCTGACTGGTTAAGAGTGTCTTTTATTGGTATAAGATCTCCAAACCCATTATATGAGACACATCCCCGAACAATTACTGAGCCACCACCTAAACGATTTAGAGGTTTTAATGCTTTATGCTTCGATTATTTAGAAAGATGCATATAAGTTTTTCCAAATGACCCTTCAAATTGAAAAGAGGACTCATCCGCCCATAATACATTGTGCCAAAACACCACTGGCTTATGGATATACTCCATAGCAAACTGTAGACGTTTGATTTTATTTTTTGGGATATATCTATTACTTTTCTAACGACGTAGGTCTTCATATTATACTTGCTTAACCTTCTCCGAACTGTAGATTCACTTACATATTTCCCAATGATGCTTTCTGTCTCTGCTGCAACTTTAAACGGACTTGCTACTGGATTTTCTGCGAATATTTTAACAAGTGAGCGATCTTACATTTTGTATGTCACATATTTTCGACCAGTTCTGACCCTATTTCTAAGGCTTCCGTACTTTTCTTTCTTTTTTTCTAAATTGTACACTGTTTTTCGGTATCCTCCATACTCCTTTTTCAGTTCTAATGCCCATAGACCTATTTGAAATTTCGTCACAATCTCAACTCGAGCCTAGACAGGAATTTCCTTTATTTTCACCATTTCATCAGTTTTTTTTTGTAGCTTTTTGTACTGATATTTACAACTAAGCAATACAAATTTGCTAACTAACAACACAACTGACGTTATATGCAAAGATTGAAATGATTTCAACGATTTTTAGGAATGTGTAAACACTTTTGAGAGAGGTATAGATTTATTTTGTAATTTTAATCAACAACTATCAAATTTAATAATAAAAATTTTTAACTAAACTAATCTATACACTTTAAGAAAACCGATAGAGAAGTTTTTTTATTGCAAATTTATTCATAAAGTGGCAAAATTTTGTTTTATTTCGAAGCATACTCAAATTTTTAGTTTGTATAAATATATATGACTATGACTGTATACATACATTTACATATTTATTAAACTTATGCCGCATATATAATAAATATAATAAATAAAATAAGAAAATAAATAAACTAATGTCGTTTTCTGTTCTGACAAAAAATGTCGCACTTTATTTTTCTTTTTCGAAAAGTGTATTTTTTATATATGGGGGTTTCATGTCAAGTGCACCAACTTTTGGGATGGGAGTGGGATATCTATCAAAATAAATGTTTTGTAACTCAAGACAACTCACAAATGCACTATTTTGAATTTTTTCCTATTTGTGTCTAAAACCTAACAAATAAAACTTATACTGAGAAACTAGACAAATTAACCTTTCCGAAGGTATTTAACATACCTTCATAACATAACAGAAGAGGATGGTTATCTGTAACCTGAAAGAGTTATTTGCAACATTTCAATCTGAACACGAGGATGTTAGAATTGGCTTCACGAAATTAACCCAAATTTACCCTGAAAATGTTAAACTGATGTTGAAGGAAATCAACTTAAAGTATTTAACAGATGATTCGGCAGAAGATTTACAAGATTACCGCGATTGCCTTAAATTGACTATGTGTCCTAATGCAACAACTTCTTTCCACTTATGTGAATGTACCAATTGCCCGAAAACCACATTCATCAAAGAAAATTTAATCAACTCTTTAGAACGAGAATATATAGAGGAGGTCGAATTTGATTCTTGGATTCAGACTGACAGATGCACATTGAAAACAATCATTTTAAATGTGAATGATTTTGTGGAAGAAATGTGTACAGGATTGCTAAACTTGAGAAACCTTGACTTTTTAGTCAAAGAGCAATGGTTATTCTTCAAGGATTTGAAGATACATTTGAAGTCTGGTGAATTCGTTATTTCATATGATTTCGCAGAAAACTATAAATATGTTCTTCAGGATGCGATACAAGCATTCCACTTCAATAACGACCAAGCAACTATATTCACAGTAGTTATTTACTACATGAAAGATGAAAAACTGGAACACAAAAGTATGGCAATCATATCCGACGATTTAAAACATGATACCGTTGCAGTTTATGAGTATCAGAAGAGAATACTAAAATTTCTAAAATCTAAATTTACAGTAAAGAAGGTATACTACGTTTTGGACGGAGCTCGTTAACATTTTAAAAACAAAAGTAGCTTGGCAAATCTTATGGCCCATGAAAAAGATTTTGGAATGCCAGCTGAGTGGCATTTTCATCCTACTGCTCATGGTAAAGGAGCATGTGATAGTATTGGAGCAAACCTTAAAAGAAATGCAGCAAAGTATAGCCTCCAGTGCTCTCATCAAGATCGCATCTTAGATGCGACTGCTTTATTCCATTAGGCAAAAAGTTATTGTAAAGAAACTAAAATAGTTTTTAGTAGCAAAGAGGATCATCAGGAAACATTGAAAACACTGAAGAGCAAATTCGATGCTGCGGTAACAATCGATGGCACCGCTCAATACCATGCTTTTATACCGCTTGTCGATGGAAGACTCAAGTTGAAAAAGTTTTCTGCCACTATTCAATGCGATTTTTTCCAAACCAGCAGCGAAATCAACAGCTGAACCTAGTAACGCCAAGAAAGGATTGACAAAAAAATGCAGTAAATAAAGGCGACAAAAAAGCTGGATGAAAGACTGGGTATTTAAAAATTTACAAGACTTAAATACTTCATCAGCTACAATAAATTAAGTATAAAAATAGTTATGATATAAATGGATCTAACGCAATTAAGATTAAATTTTAATAAATTATTTATCTTTTTATTTTTAATATTATTATTATACATTAATTTAATTATTATTAAAAATAAAAAAAAAATAATAATTTTTCAACATTTCTATAGAAAAAAACGATTTTTTTCCTGAGGTTAACATATTCTGGGTATTACAGTATCGGGGGTATAAAATTTTAGTTGGGTATGTTATATACCTTCGAAAAGTTTAGTTTGTCTAGTTTCTCAGTATAAGTTTTATTTGTAAGGTTTTACATACAAATAGGAAAAAATTCAAAATAGTGCATTTGTGAAAAATTGAAAAACCGTTGTCTTGAGTTACAAAACATTTATTTTGATAGATATCCCACTCCCATTCCACTAAGCGACCAAAAAGCTCTTAAAGGAAAAATCCTAAGCTTTCTTATGAAAAAAAAAAAAAATGCACTTTTTGAAAAAAATGCAAAAAATGCTTTAATTTAGAAAAAAAAAGTCAACAAAAAAAATTTTTTTTTTAAAGTATTTTTTCCGAAATATGGAAGAAATAGCTATCTAAACTATTTGGGAGAAAAAAAGTTTCTAAGAACAAGAGGTAATAAGTTACATGGATGAGAAAAAACACCTATTTGGCCAAAATGTCAAATTTTGATCCCCTCTAACTCAGAGAGATCTGGACCGATCTTGTTGAAAAAATTGTGTCTAAACTACTATCCAATATAAATATACATAACATACATTTACATAGTTATTAAACTTATGCCGCATAAATTATAAATATAATAAATAAAATAAGAAAATAAATAAACTAAGGTGATTTTATGTTTTATTTGCACTTTTTCGAAAAGTGTATTTTTTATATATTCTTAATAAAAAGTAACATAACGTCAAACAAGTAAGAAAATTATAGTCGGTCTAGACCGACTATACGATACCCTATACCATGTGTTTAGAAACCCTATCTCTTAGGCCCAACTAACTGGACATTGAAAATAAGCAAAAACCAAATTTGAGTGGGATTTTTATTAATTTTTTTGGCTGCAGATATGAAAAAGTTCATATCGGATGCTATATCTATAAAGGGACTAGGTCCAAAAATGGGCCGATCCTGATCATGTTTGGTAAAGTCTCTTTTATTTTGCAAAAATATGTACAAACAAAATTTGAGAAGAAACAGTGCAATATTTTTGTTTTTTAATAGATTTAAGTGAAGATCGGGAAGTAGCTCTATATGGGGTCAAAGGGATCATTTTTGGACTACTCATTAGTGGATGTAATGAACGCATACAAACCCAATTAGAGTAAGATCTATATGACAATTTGGATCTTATGGTAATTTATGTCGATTTCATATGGGTAATTTGTATGGGAGCTAGGTCTGAACATGGACCGATTCTCACCAATTTCAATAGCGTTCATCCCATGGCGTTCATCCCAAGCTTATATACCAAATTTCATCAAAATATATTCATATTTGCGACCTGCAGTTTGATTACAAGCTTTACATGGACACACAGACGGACGGACGGACGGACGGACGGACGGACGGACGGACATTGTTAAATCAACTCAGAAAGTGATTCTGATTCGATCGGTATAATTAAAGATGGGTCTAGGTCAAATATTTTTGGTTGTTACAAACAGCAGCACAAAGTCATTATACCCAAACCACATAGTGGTATAGGGTATAAAAAGGGGAACAATGTGGAAATATTCTCACACTATGACCTGAAACAAGTCAATGGCTACAATTGTTTGCGATTTACGAGCGCTCGAATTTGAGACCTTTCGATTTATGTATATGTATAAGGTTACTTTTAATTTATAATATATAAAAAAAACACTTTTCGAAAAAAGTGCAAATAAAAAATGACTTTAGTTTATTTATTTTCTTATTTTATTTATTATATTTTTATTTTCATTCTATTAATGTTATTAGTTTCACTAATTTAATGTATTAAATTTAAAATACGTGTTTTATATTTTTTTTTTGTTTATTTTATTTCTCATTTATGTTATTTATATTTTTATTTCATTTATAGTATTTTTGTTTATTTTATTAATTGAAATTGTTTTATTTATGTGTTATTTTTCTCATTATTTTATTTTTTTTATTTATTCAAAATGTGTAATTTAAATTATTTATCCATTTTATTTATTTAGTTATTTTACTTATTTAATTTATTTTATTTATTATATGTTAGTTTATTTTATTTATTTAATTCATTTAATTAATTGGTTTATGTAATTTATTAATTTTGTTTATTTCACTTATTTTAATAATTAATTTCATTGATAATATCATTGATATCATTGATATTTATTATAATATATATTATATTAATTTTATTATACCCTATACCACTATGTGGTTTGGGTATAATGACTTTGTGCTGCTGTTTGTAACAACCAAAAATATTTGACCTAGACCCATCTTTAATTATACCGATCAAATCAGAATCACTTTCTGAGTTGATATAACAATGTCCGTCCGTCCGTCCGTCCGTCCGTCTGTGTGTCCATGTAAAGCTTGTAATCAAACTGCAGGTCGCAAATATGAATATATTTTGATGAAATTTGGTATATAAGCTTTTATCGGCCATGGGATGAACGCTGTTGAAATTGGTGAGAATCGGTCCATGTTCAGACCTAGCCCCCATACAAATTACCCATATGAAATCGACATAAATTGCCATAAGATCCAAATTGTCATATAGATCTTACTCAAATTGGGTTTGTATGCGTTCATTACATCCACTAATGAGTAGTCCAAAAATGATCCCTTTGACCCCATATAGAGCTGCTTCCCGATCTTCACTTAAATCTATTAAAAAACAAAAATATTTCACTGATGCTTCTCAAATTTTGTTTGTACATATTTTTGCAAAATACAAGAGACTTTACCAAACATGATCAGGATCGGTCCATTTTTGGACCTAGTCCCTTTATAGATATAGCATCCGATATGAACTTTTTCATATCTGCAGCCAAAAAAATTAATAAAAATCCCACTCAAATTTGGTTTATGCTTATTTTCTATATCGAAGTAGTTGGACCGAAAGATAGGGTCTCTAAACCATGGTATAGGGTATCATATAGTCGGTCTAGACCGACTATAATTTTCTTACTTGTTTTTTATTTATTTTATACATATTTGTAGTTTGTTTATTTCGTATATTTTATTTATTGTATATAACGACTGATTTTGAAATTATTCAGGCTCAAGATCAAATGTTTTTACTTTAAATAAAGCAAAAACAATGGCACATTTGTTTAAAAAAATTGACCTATATTCTGCATGACAGTTTATACAGCCCACATCAGTAGACAGTTTGTTTGGTAAAAAGTTAAATTCATATATATATATGCTGAAAACAACCAAATGAGAATTCATGCAAAAGTTATACTATTTAAGCCTCTTCCAATATAACAAACTAAAATATAGAACAACTACACATTGCATACTACAATATACATACATGTTTGCTTTTGTCGTGAAAAAACAAGAAAAGCAAATAAATTTTTTGAAACAAATGTGCCAATGTTTTTGCTTTATATAAAGTAAAAACATTTGATCTTGAGCCTGAATAATTTCAAACTCAATCATTAAAATGATAAAGATCGAAAATAAGATTTTTATTTTTATAAAAAATAATAAAATTTATTGTATTTCTTTAATTTAATTTATTGAATTAATTTATATCATTTATTCAGTTATTTAATTATTTAATTTTTTTATTTATATTATATAATACAATTAATGATACTATATATTAAATTTGAAAAGACTTTGACTCATTTTTCAGTTATTATATTAGTGCTATTAAATATATAAATTTTATTTGTTTTTTGTTTATTTTACTTTTATTTTATTTTACTCAATATATTAGTTTTATTTATACTATTAGTTTAATTAATTTTAATTATTTTACTTATCTATAATATTAATAGTTAAGGCGATTGTGACCCATGATTTGTTCAACAGGTTTCTTCCGATTTTGACCAAGCATGTCTTATTTGAGAGGTATTTCTAATTAGCTGTCCACCAGACTAACACATTTTTAAATTTTTTTGAAGCTATGCTTATTTAAAGTTGCTACTAATATACACATGAAATTATACAATGCTATGTGTGTGTTTATTAAATTTGTTAATGTGTTTTCAGAAAGTAATTAGTTTGTTTTCTTCATTCACAATAATGATTGCGTTGAATTGAAAAATTATTTTGGCCATAGCATACCTCTAGGTTCAATAATTTATCAAATGGAAAAAAAATTCTTAGAATTTGCACTCGAATTTCGAGAGCTGGTTTAATTTAATTTAATAATTTTTTTATTTCATTAATTTTTTAATTTAATTTTTTTTTTATTAAATTTATTGGTTTCATTTATTTAATTTATTTTATTAGTTTTATTTGAGTTAATTCCTGAGTTGTTTTTTTATTTTATTTATTTCTTGCTTTATTTTTATTTATTTTTATAAATATAATGATTTTATTAATTTTATTTTGTTCATTACTTTTATTTATTGCATTCATTTTATTTATTTTTGTTAACTTTTTTAATTTTATTTATTTAATTTATTTTATTACAGTTATCCAATTTATTAATCTTAAGTGTTTTATTTATTTCATTTGTTGATATTTTTTAAATATTTTTATTTATTCTGTTTATATTTTTTATTTATCTATTTCATTGTTTTATTTATATTTTTATTTTATTTGTTTTATTTTTTATTTATTCTATTTATACTTTAATCTTATTTATTTTGTAATTCATTTAAGTAAATAATTTTAATATCATTTATTTTATTTACTTATTTTTTTTTATTAATTTTAATAAAAGTTTTATTTTATTTGTATTATTTAATTTATTAGTTTTATTGATTTCATTTATTTGATTAATTTATATATTTTATTAGCGGTATTAGTTATATTTATTTTTTGTGTTTCATTTTAGCCTAAACCACTATGCGTTCATAGTATACTGACTTTGTGCTGATGTTTATAACACTTTCTGAGTCGGCTTAGCGATGTCCGTCCATCCGTCCATCTGTACGTATGTGTGCCCATGATGAAGTTTAGTATATAAGCTTCAATCGGCAATAGAATGAACGCTATGAAAATTGGTGAAATTCGGTGCATGTTGAGACCTAGTCCCCTTACAAATGACCCCTACGAGAACGACCTAAATTGCCATCGATCCAAATTATCATATAAATCTCGGTCAAATTGGGTTTGTATATGGTAGGGATCGATCTATTCCTCAACCTAATGCCAATATAAATATAGCATCTGATATGAACTTCTTCATATTCAAAAATGCAAAAAAAAAATTAATAACAATGCCACTCGAATTTAGTTTGTGTTTATTTTCTATACCCAATTAGTTGGGTTAAGAGATAGGCTCCAAACGCATGGTATAGGGTATCGCAAAACCGGTCTAGGCCGACTATAATTTTCTTACTTGCTTTTGAATGTATTTATTTATTTTGGCTTATTTAGATTTTTATTTAATTTGTTTTATTTATTTTATTATATTTATTTCATTTATAGTTTTAATCAAACTTTATTTATTTACATACATTTGTTTTAAAAAACTCACTTTGTAGGAAATCGTATAGTTAATATCGTTTGCTTTAATTTGTTTTATGTAAATTTTTTTGCTTTTAAAATTTCACTGTATTTTATTTAATTCGTTAATGCTTCATTTTATTCATTTCATTAATTATTTTATATGGATTTAGTTTTAAAATTTTATTAATTTCATTAATTTAATGCATTTTATTTATTTTTTAATGTTATTAATTTTTTAATTTATTTAATTTTTTTTATTTTATTGAATATATTCTTTTTATGTATAGTTTTTTTTATTAAGTTTGTTTATATCTTAATTTTGTTTATATTAATTATTTTATTTGCCTTATTTTTTAATTTCTTTTACTCATATCTTAATTTTACTTATTTTATTAATTTTATTTATTTTTAATTTTTTTTATATTATTTATTTTATTTATGAAATTAATTGAACTTATTTTTTTTGTTGCATTTATTTGGGTTAAAAATCCCTTTTTGTAGTAATGTATTTTATATATGTATATATGTATGTATTATAGATATATATATATTAATTTTTGTGTAAGATTTCATTGCATCAACTTACCGATTTTTTTGATAATCACTAAAAAATTTATAACCGGGGAAACACTCGCACTGGTTGGGTTTGACGCACTTGCCATTTTGACAACCACTCCTGCATATAGGTTCGCATTTTCCCTTTATCATACGAAATCCTTTACAGCAGGAAGGCATCATTTTAGTGAGAACGATATTCTACAGATGGGTAAATTTATAATGCACCACTTTATTATCGATAAACACTAGGCAAAACTTCATTGCTCTAAGTGAGCTTTAATATGAACACTTCACCTAAGTTACATTATGTATGTATGATACACAGAAACAACATATTAACCACCCATAAGTTGAGCCATGACCGCAAAAATCGAAATAACAACAACTTTGTTATGTTAGTATGCTAAGAATGTGAACTTTTTTAAAATTATGGAAACAATCGCAGTAAATAAGCGATTTTCATTAGAAAATCACTTAAGACATTTTTACGGTCATAGCTCGAAATAATGGAAAACAGCCGTTTACATTCTACAATACACTTTAAAGTCAATTAAGTTAGAATTACAGAAACTTTGTATTCACCAAGATACATTTCATTCTTTAGTCTTAGATTTAAAAAAAAAAACAAAAAGCTAAATGATATTATCGAAATAAATCAAAAACTTTAGTTTTTGAAACAGTTGTTAAATATTCCAATTTGATTTTCAATAGTATTTTCTGTGTATCTGCATATATGTATGCATGTATTTATGTCTGCATGTTTATATTGTTTTGCCTTTAACGTGTCTTTGTTATAACTTACCACCGTAACAATTCTACCATTTTTATTTACAGTGCGTGGTACAGTTTTTCTTGATAGACGCGGACAAAGATTACCCCACACAAAGAGTGTGTTAGAACTTAATAATAAAAAGAGTAGTTTCCAAAATAACATTTTAATATCACTTAACAAATTAATTGTTGTTTCTTTCGTAGCTGCTCAAAACCAACTATTCTTCATTTTTACTCGAATATACATATTATGAAATACAAAAAAAAAGAGATTTTGCAACAAGTAAAAAAAAATTAATCATGAATGAAAACTTATTTAAATAAATAAATCATAAACACTCTGTCCACAACTTTAGTAGCTTAGAGCGCGACTTATATAAGCATGGGGTATTACGCCAAAAACGTCTCACAAGTATACAAACATCACATCCCGTTTTAGTGCGATATGGTTGCTTAAATGCGTAATCGTTATTTGAAATTAAAGTATGTATTAAATATTGAAATGTAATTCTGCATTCTCTCAAGGCCTAAATTCAATAGTTATTGAATAAATGTTTTTTTTTAAACATTATTATATACTTTATCTTATATATAACAAGTAAGAAAATTATAGTTGGTCTCGACCGATAGTACGATACCCTATACCATGCGTTTAGAGACCCTATCTCTTAATACTAACTAATTGAATATAGAAAATAAGCATAAACCAAATTTGAATGGCATCTATAATATTGTTACCGATGTTTTGTTCTACCGTTTTATCCCGAGTTTGATCAAACGTATACTATTTGAAAGGTATTTCTTTTTAGCTGTTCACCAGATTTACAGATTTTTAATTTTTTTCCTGTATTTTGAGTAAATTGCAATTAAACTTGCTACTAACACATACATAAAATGATACATATGCTATGTTTGTTAATGTGTTTGTTAATGAGTTTGCTACCTTCAGTCGCAATAATAATTAACCAAAAAAGTGCTGGTTTGTGAATTGGCTAATTTGAGAAATAAAGTTTCTAGAAATTGCACTCGAGTTTCAAGCGCTGGAATCTGCTAGTTGTTATTAATTTTGTTGCCTTTAAACATGAGAAAATTCATATCGGATGCAATATTTATATAAGGCCTAGGTCAAAAAGTGGACCAACCCTGTCCAATATTTTTTTTTGATAGATTTAAGTGAAGATCGGGAAGCACCTTTATATGGGGGCTATGACTAAGAATTATCCTCTAGGGTTTATTTTTGGACTACTGATTAATGGGAGTGTTAAACATATACAAACCC
This sequence comes from Cordilura impudica, assembly GCA_963682025.1. Taxonomy (NCBI): domain Eukaryota; kingdom Metazoa; phylum Arthropoda; class Insecta; order Diptera; family Scathophagidae; genus Cordilura; species Cordilura impudica. The sequence goes on from OY821518.1 coordinate 285,259,676, forward strand.
AATTTGATCGAGATCTATAAGATAAATTGGATTTTATGACAATTTAAGTCGATTTCATAGGGGAGATTTGCATGGGGACTAGGTCTGAACATGCAAATCATATACCACATTTCATCAAAATATATTTGCGACCTGTATTTGATTACAAGGTTTACACAGACAGACGGACAGACAGATGAAGTTTTGTTACTTAGTATGAGTTCATATGTTATGAACATTAGTACGTGGGAAAGGATCAGTGGGCGTAGTACCCCCCCACCACAGAGTAATTATATAATGTCACATATCTGCAGTACTATAGTAGTGAAAGCCTTGGAACTTTGTCTGAGTTCATAAGTTACTAATTTGAGTAGTCTGATAAAATATAGGCGGAATCGGGCCCGTTGGCGTAATACCCCCCATACAAAGTAAATATATAATATCATATAACTGGACTAATTAATAGTAAAAGTCTTGGGAATTTGTCTGAAGTTATAAGTTATCAACGTTTGCACTCGGAAAAAAAGGGCGGGTTCGGACAAAAAATGTGAAGTACTATGAAAATAAGTCTTGAAACATTTGTCCAGTACATTAATACAAATGTAATCAAATATCTCCAAAACCCAAAATCGCGGATAACAAAAATCGCCAAAATCAGAAATCGCCAAATTCAAAAGTCGCTAAGAACCAAATTCGACAAAATCCAAAATCATAATATAAACAAAAATCGTCAAAGTCAAAAATCGCCAAAATCGCCAAAATGAAAAATTTCAGAAAATAAAATCGCGAATAACAAAAATCGCGAGAATGAAAATCACCAAATTAAAAAATCTCCAAGACCGAAAATCGCGAATATCAAAAATCGTCAAAATCAAAAATCGCAAAAATAAGAATCGCTAAAGCTAAAAATCGCCAAATTAAAAGTCGTTAAAATTTAAAATCGCCAAAACCAAAAATCACAAATAACGAAAATCGCCAAAATCAAAAATAGCAAACAAAAAACGCCAAAATCAAATATAGCAACAAAAAAAAAAAAAAAAAAACAAATATTACCAAAGCCAAAAAAAAAAATCGAGAATAAAAAAATCGCTGAAATCAAAAATCGCCTAAAGCAAAAATTGCCAAAACCGTAAATTGCGAAAAAAAAAATTCACAAAAACACCAAAATCAAAAGACGCCAAAACTAAAAATCGCGAGTAACAAAAAAAAAAAAAAAATTCACAAAAACACCAAAATCAAAAGACGCCAAAACTAAAAATCGCGAGTAACAAAAATCGCCAAAATAAAAAAACACCAATACCAACCATAAATCGAAAAAACAATAATCGCCGAAGTCAAAAATCGCCAAAAATCTAAAATCGCAAAAAAAGAAATATACAAAATCAAAAATCGCCAAATATAATAAAACAGTTTATACGATGGGTGTAGCGTAGCGCATCGGGTTACAGCTAATATATATGTACATATATATATATTTTTTTCGTATCCCACAGCATCATTTAAGGTTGACTTAAGTTAAACAAAGAACTACATGCATTTGTGACTTCAAACATAATTTGCAGCTTAAAATACTCTTACAATCAGTTGTTGAAGAATTTCATTGATATTTTCCATCCATTCTGGCGGTTCTTTGATATCAAATTATTGTTTCAATGTGTGAATTTTCAAACAGATTGTTAATTTTGGTTTAATTTTTGATTTCATAATATTTTTAAACAAGAAGTAAAATTATAGTCGCTCTCTATATGTGTATATGAGAAAGGTTTTAGTGCCGTGGAGTTATTAAAAAACCTACACAATATGCAATAAGTAATATTTTCATATGATTACACTGTTACCATAGGGTAATGGAGTGTCTATGAGAAAGAAGGTAATACTGATGCAACCCTCAAATCTAGCATATGTTATAGACGACGGAAATATAAGGGAGACGTATTTTTTTTTTTTTTTTTTGAGCTGTCCAATATTATGTTACGCGTATAGGAGAAATAGCGTTGTTGAAAAACGAATTTTTTTAACTTTCTAGTCTTTTTTTCATATTTGCTTTATAGTTAATATTCCCAAATTTAGTATAATATCATCAGAATTTTGAAGACATTTCTGGCCGAATCAGAGGCGTGTAAGAACGTGCCTTAATTTTGTGATATATAAGAAAGCATAAAAATATTCAATGATTTTGTATGAGGACGTATATAAGGATTGTTTTAAACTGCACACATTCAGTGGGGGACAATATATTGGAAACTTTGACAAAATTCTAAATTTTCCAATTTTGTTTTTTAATAATTTCGCGTTAAGTCCAAAAGTTATGTATTTATATCCTATACCACTACGTGGTCAGGGTATAATGACTTTGTGCTGATGTTTGAAATTACCAAAAATATTTGACCAAAATATCCAAATTATTATACAGATCTTAGTCAAATTAGGTTTCTGTATGAAAATTTTTATTGTAGCCCCAATATAAAGCCGATTACCGATTAATCTGTCAAAGAACAAAAATGTTACACAGATTTTTCAAAAATTTGGTTTTTATATGTTTTTGCAAAAAATAAATTGCCTTATCAAATATGGTTAAGATCAGTCTATTTTTCGACTTAGTAAAAATTAATAACAATGCCTTTCAGAATTGGTTTATACTTATTTTCTATATCCAATTACTTGGACCTAAGTGATGGGGTGTCTAACTGAATGATATAGGGTATCGAATAGTCGGTCTAGACCGATGTAGCTATAGTAGAATTTTGATATCTTAAATATAATGAGTGCTCTCATAGTTGCCAATGATTCAATAATGTAACCCAAATTTGTTTTGAACCATGTTCCCTTACGTCATTTTTGTGCATTTAAGTTTCAAAGTCGTATAATTGGTGATTCAACTTTCAAGAGTAAAATGTGTGGTGGAATTTCTGGCAAATCAAGTGAATTACAAATCTTTGGTAACAAATTCAGTCCTTCATCTTCTTCTACCAAGGTGTGCATTGATTTGCATGAACATGATGTAGATTCCAATATTTTTTGCAGCTAAAATTGTTCTTTAGCTCAGCCACCGAACATAGTCGTGTAAGACAACTAACGCCATCTATCGAAGGTTGTTGTGATTAACCAAAGTATGCTATTATATTTAAATTTAATATTGTCATTATGAAAATTATATACAGGGGCAACTACATTTCTGGAAATCTCTCCATCCCAGTACCACAGCACGGGTAAAAGTTTTGTCAAATACCTTGCTTTTATTTAGATATTATACGACGTGAATTTAAGACAAATCGATCCATAAAAAGCGACCCAAGCGTCGCCTAGAAGTGGCGGTTTACTACATACAAAAACAAGTAAGAAAATTATAGTCGGTCTAGACCGTCTTTATTATAGAGGGAGTCCCAGATTCAACTAATTGGATATAGAAAATAAGCATAAACCAAATTTGTGTGGCATTACTATTACTATCGGATTTCAGGGCTCGAAAGTCGAGTGCAATTTCTAGGCAACTTTATTCCACAACTTAGCCAATTCACAAACCAACACTTTTTTGGTTTATTATTGTTGTGAATGAAGATAACGGACTCATTCACAAACACACTAACAAATTTAATAAGCATACACATAGCATATGTATAATTTTATGTATGTGTTAGTAGCAACTTTAATTGCAATTTACTCAAAATAAAGGAACAAAATTAAAAATCTGTAAATCAGGTGAACTGATAAAAAAAAAATACCTCTCAAATAATATATAAATAATATATGTTTGGTAATATATGTTTGGCCTATTAATATAATAGATGTTTTTCTTGCAGATTTGAAAACGTTCATATCACATGCTACATATACATGGTGGCTAGTTTAAAAATATAGATCCAAACCAAATATAAGAAAAATCTGTGCGATAATTTTGCTAAAGTTAAGAGAAGATCGAGAAGGAGCTTTATGTGGGGGGCGGCGACTCCTTCAGGTTTTATTTTTGAAATCCTGATTAATGGGTGTAATAAACACAAACACATAAAATTTGATAATTTAGATCTTATGTCAATATATCAATTTCATAGAAGTCCTTTATATGGGCACTAGGTCTGAAAATATACCGACTTTAACCAATTTCAATTACCATACAAGCTTACGTGCCAAACTTAAATGTCATCAAAATATATTCCTATTTGCGACCTGAATTTGATTACAAAGTTCCCATGAACACACAGAAGGACGGGCGGATGGACGGACTTAGAAAGTGATTCATAAAAAATTGCAAATAGCAAAACATGACATTTTATACAACTAAATCATGAAGCTTCATACACTGCAAACAAAATGAGCCAGATGCCATGAAAATCTATGGATAAATATTGATTTTATTTTTAATAAATTGAAGGTACCTGTTTTTGACAAAAATTTGGAATTTTTATATATGTTACGTTGTAATGAGTAAAAAATAGATTTATGTTTATTCAATGTGAAGTTATTTCATCATCCCCTATACCTTCGTCGTCAAGCATGTCTAGCACTTCAGACGTATCTTAAACGAAGCTTTTGATGCAACCAAAATTAAAAGATCTCACGAGAGATCTCGAAGATGCGAAAGAAAAATCGGAGCTCCTTGCACCCCCTAAAAGATAGAAATTTGCGCATTTAGATTTTTCATCATTTTATTCCGAATAACTGTTGAGTTTATAACGAAATTGTAAAAATTGTCAAGTTTTTCTCAAGTTATGAGAAATCGGTGGAGCATCCTCTTCAAAAACTACAGATTTTAGAAAAAAAATTTTTAAATACAACGTCTATCATAGAACTTTAATTTTCGAATATTGTTGTTGTTAGGAGCATAAGCCATCAAAAAAATATAGTGGTTATCAGGTGGCATAAAACAAATTTCATTTTGTCGCATAGTGTAATTTGAAATAAAAAAAAAATTACAAAATTAAAAAAAATTAAATGCAAATGTTTTCTTTGGTGAGTAAAAATTATGTGTTAGCAATTTTTAAAATTTTTATATCAAAACGGTTACGGACCATTACCTCAGATACTCTTTTCTAGTCTCAGTTTGTCAAATTTTATTTCAACTCGTTTGCATATAACTCACAACAATTGACATTGAAAATGACAGTGAATTCGAGTCAAAAAACGTGAATTTGCAACAAATGCCAAATAATAAACAAAATAAGTTAAATCAAATTGAATTGAAAAGAAATTGCGATAAAGATAAACGGGCATGCAAGAAACTAAAATTTGAATACAAAGGGAACACAACACTTGCAAACAAATATTGAATACATAAATCTATAGATATTGCTTACACGCTATGCTATATATAGGAAAAGACGAGCATTTTGGCATTATATAGAACACGATATCGATATGTCGGTACAACATCGACAAATGTTGCTTACTGGGTCATTACAATACAACTACAAAATAAAGATTATTTCATTTGTAACGATTAAAAAATAAACATCTGAAAATATAGGAAACTTCATAGAGTTCATCAGTCTAACAGAACGGGGGTCTAGGTCAAGCCATGGTGCAGTTATGACTAATATCGCTTGTTTTTAATGTACAGTGCATTGATAATATTAGGAATTCATATTTGTATTTATATTTGAAATATGTGTCATATCAAGAGTATATTTTTTATTTTTTATTTTTATTTTTGTATTACAATTGATAAAAGAAAATTATGAGAATTCCTAAGCTCTTCTTAAATCACTAATAACCTACTTTGAATGAGTGGTCTGTGTGTGAAATATAAGATGTATAGTAATGCGTTATTGTGTAACCCAGCAAAAAAAAAATATGTTTTAAGTACCGCTAAAGCAACAATTTTCTTTTAAACATCTAAACAGCATAAGGTATTAAAACTTAACTAAAGATCTTCGCTAGTTTCACTAGGTTTTCACAAGTGCTATAGAAGGCAGTACTGATGCAATAATTAACAAGTGTATTCAAAATTACCATTATTAACATTATTATATACCAATTGATAATTTAACCAATGAAATCTAGCTGAGAATATTTGGACACTATATTTGAGCAAGTGGTCGGTAAAGAAAATGTTCACAAATTCCTAAATCTAAATTAGTTGTGGTTAGTTTTCTATAGTTCTGTAATCACTTTTTGAGCTGGGTAAGTGATATCAAAAACAAAGAAAATTACAAACTGTTCGTAGTATTATTGACAGATAATTATTTACGTATTTAAATAGCGGTTTCGCTCAAAGTGCCATCAGGAACAGCATTGCCAGATCTTTTTTCTTCCCCATAATAATATTAAGAAAACCCTTAAACGTAAGTGATTATGAAAAAATACCCTTAAAATAAAATTTGAGATAATTATTATTTTTTTTAAATTAATGTTTAAAAGTATATAATTTAAGAGATACATATCTAAAAAAAATTAAAACAAGCAAGAATTTAGAGATCCTATCTCTTAAGTCCAACTATTTAGTTATAGCAAATAAGCATAAACTAAATTTGAGTGGCATTGTAACTAATTTTTTTGCCTTCGGATATGCAAAAGTTAATATCGGATGCTATACTTGTATGAGGACTAGGCCAAAAAATGGACCGATCCAGACTATATTTGAAAGGACTACTTACTCCTAGCAAAAACATATACAAACAAAATTTGAGCAACATCTGTGTAATATTTTTGTTATACCATATACCACTATGTGGTTTGGGTATAATGACTTTGTGCTGCTGCTTGTAACTACCAAAAATATTTGACATAGACCCATATTTTATTATACCGATCGACTCAGAATCACTTTCTGAGTCGATTTAGCAATGTCTGTCCGTCCGTCTGTGTGTCCATGTAAAGTTTGCAATCAAACTACAGGTCGCAAATATGAATATATTTCGATGATATTTGGTACGTAAGCCTTTATCGGCTATAGAATGAACGCTGTTGAAATTGGTGAAATTCGGTCCATGTTCAGACCTAGCCCCCATACAAATGACCCCTATGAAACCAACATGAAGTGCCATAAGATCCAAATTATAATATAGATCTCAGTCAAATTGGGTTTTTATATGTTTATTATATCCATGAATTAGTAGTCCAAATAAAATCCCTATAGGACAATTCTTAGTCATAGGCCCCATATAGAGATGTTTCCCAATCTTCACTTAAATCCAAGGTTCAGAAAATACACATATGAAACACACAATGTTCTGTTCAAAAGCAGCCAACACATATCTTTATTTTCATATCAATTATGTGCGTTTCTAAATTTTCTACGGTGCCCAACACAATCATGACTGTGTTCGTTTTAATATTTCGTTAGTTACACGAACAGTTTTGTATCACGTACTTTTTGTTTCGATCACACATAAACCACACATATTGGAGCGTTGCTTTATTTGAAGTTCGTGTTCTGGTACGTGTACTGAAAAAAAAACAGGACATGTACAATAAACAGGTTCGAGTTCAGTTATATTTTAAGCCGTGTTCTGGCTCGTGTACTAAGAAAAAACCGAACATGTACAATAAACAGGTTCGAGTTCAGTTATATTTTAAGTCATGTTCTGGCTCGTGTACTAAAAAAAATAGAACATGTACAATAAACAGGTTCGAGTTCAGTTATATTTTAAATTCGTGTTCTGGCTCGTGTACTGCGAAAAATTGAAACATCAATTCGCGATCTGATACACCCCGATAAAAACGACGACAATTGTTTCAACCAAATTTATTAAAATTTTATTGACCCTTTTTTTTGACTTACGTTGCAAATTATTTACAAATGTCAAATATTTTAAAATTTTATTGGCCATTCTTTTGTGATTTACGTTGAAATTATTTACAATTGTTTTTATTGACTGGTTTTTATTTTAATAAAAGATGGTAATAAAATACTTAAGACACAAAAACTGCACACTGCACTTAAATCTTTCTTGCAGGTTTCAATCAGACATGTAAATTTTTTCGTTTCGTATTTTTTATAGCAAAACTTATTTCTGTTATTGCTTTCCAATTTTTTTAATTTTCACAAAATATTTGCAATTTACACAATAACACAGTACACTTATAGATCACGATCTAATGAAAACTGAACCACTTTTAATGAATAAATGACGCACGCACTCGATATTTTTTGCAAAATCAATTGCGTGAAATTGTAACACTTGCAAGCAATTGTAACGTAAGTCATAAAAAAGGGACAATAAAATATGAAAATATTTTTTTTGGGTTTTTTTTATTGACACGCTTTGTGTTTTTACGCAAAAAATTCCAAAAAATCATTGAGAAAAGGATTGTGCATTGACACTAATTGGTTCGCAAATTAAGGGTGGGTGATTGTGTTTTTTATGATGCAAAATTTGTTTGTGTCTAAAGTTATTTGTTACCAAAAAAAAAAAAAATGTTTGCAAAAGATCCTAACAACCAACAAGTGTGTCTTTTATGCCGCAAAATTAGGTTTTTCGTCTAATTGGTTTCGAAAATAGGGGTGGGTAATGCAAAAAAACATAACAACCAACAAGTGTAACTTTTATGATGCTAAATAGTTTTTGTGTCTTAAGTATTTTATTACCATATTTTATTAAAATAAAAACCAGTCAATAACAAGTGAGAAAATTATAGTCGGTCTAGCCCGACTATACGATACCCTATACCATGGTTAAGATACCCTATCCCTTCGGTCCAACTAATTGGATATAGCAAATAAGCATAAATCAATTTTGAGTGGCATTTTTATTAATATTTTTCGCTGCAGATATCAAAAAGTTCATCTCGGATACTATATTTGTATGGGGACTAGGTCGAAAAATGGACCGATCATGACCATATTTGGTAAAGTCACTTATACTTTGAAAAAATATATACAAACCAAATTTGAGAAAATCTGTGCAATATTTTTGTTTTTTAATAGATTTAAGTGAAGATCGGGAAACAGCTCTGTATGGGGCCTATGACTAAGAATTTTCCTATAGGGAGTATTTTTGAACTACTGCTTAATATATGTAATAAACACATACAAACCCAATTTGACTGAGATCTATATGATAATTTTAAACTTATGGCAATTTATGTCGATTTCATAGGGGTCATTTGTATGGGGGCTAGGTCTAAACATGGACCGATTCTGACCAATTTCAATAGCGTTCATCCCATAGCCGGTGAAGCTTATATACCATATTTCATCAAAATATATTCATATTTGCGACCTGTAGTTTGATTACAAGCTTTACATGGACACACAGACGGACGGACGGACGGACGGACATTGCTATTTCGATTCAAAAAGTGATTCTGAGTCGATCGGTATAATTAAAGATGGGTCTAGGACGAATATTTTTGGTTGTTACAAACAGCAGCACAAAGTCATTATACCCAAACCACATAGTGGTATAGGGTATAAAAACAATTGTAAATAATTTCTTACTTGTTTTTTCGATAGATTTAAGTGAAAATCGGCAATCAGCTTCATATGGGGGCTATGACTAAGAATTGTCATATAGGATTTATACTTAAACTACTGATAAACAGATGTAAGGGACATACACAAACCTTATTTGACCGAGATCAATACGATAATTTGCATAATGCAGCAATTTAAGTCGATATCAAAGCGGTTATTTATATGGGGACTAGGGCTGAACCAATTTTCACCAATTTCAATAATGTTCATTCTATGGCCAATTGAAGCGTATACACTTAATTTCATCAAAATATAGTTTAATTTGCGACCTGTAGTTTGATTAAAAAGTTTACATGGATGGACAAACGGACGAAAGATCGGCATAATAAAGGATGGGTCTAGGTCACTTATTTTTGGTAGTACAAGCATCAGCACAAAGTCTTCTTTTTCAAATCAAATTGGTTGCATAATTTAGGAGTACGAAGATATTTTTCTAAAAAAAACAACTGCTCGAAAAATTTCTAAAAATTCGGTAAATTTATTTTGTAGCCCTAGATTTTCTTCTAACAAATGTTTAGCCTCTAAAATGATGAAAAACAAGTAAGAAAATTATAGTAGATCTAGACCGAATATATGATACCCTATACCATGGTTTAGATACCCTATCTCCTCGGTCCAACTAATTCGATATAGAAAATAAGCATAAACCAAATTTGAGTGGCATTAATTTTTTTTTGGCTGCAGAAATGAAAAAGTTCATACCGGGTGCTATATTTATATGTTGACTAGGACGAAAAATGGACCGCCCCTGACCATATTTGGTAAGGTCATTTATTTTTTGAAAAAACTTATACAAACCAAATTTGAGAAAAATCTGTAAAATATATTTTTTTTTTTATAGATTTTAGTGAAGATCGGAAACAGCTATATATGGGGCCTATGACTAAGAATTATACTATAGGTATTATTTTTGGACTACTGATTAATGGATATAATAAACACATACAAACCCAATTTGGCTGAGATCTATATGATAATTTGGATCTTATGGTCATTTGTATGGGGACTAGGTCTGAACATGGACTGAATTTCACCAATTTCAATAGCGTTCATCTTATGTCCGATAAAAGCTCACATACCAAATGTCAACAAAATATATTCATATTTGCGACCTGTAGTTTGATTACAAGATTTACAGGAACACACAGACGGACGGCCGGACGGGCGGACGGATGGACATCGCTAAATCGACTCGGAAAGTGGTTTTGAGTCGATCGGTGTAATAAAAGATGGGTCTAAGTCAAATATTTTTGGTAGTTACAAACAGCAGCACAAAGTCATTATACTCAAACCACATAGTGGTATAGGGTATAAAAATTCTCCAAATTTGGGGAAAAGTCTCCTAAACTGGCAGCTCAAACTAAAATCTAGAGAAAGAAAGAGAGAGTAAAAAAGGAGAGAGAGATAGACAGACAGGTAGAGATTACTGGATAATAGACTTTGTCGAAAACCAGAAGAAAACTTATATTTTCATGAGCGACAAGCATATGAGTAATTCAGTGTAGAACCGAGGAATCAATAATAAACACAGAATTTGACTATACCGATTTTTTTTAGTTTTCCACAGAGTTCAGAAAAAAACACATACTGAATAAAAAACTCGTACATATATGTAAACAAACGTAACTTAGACCAACACACACATATTTTTATTTTCATACCAATTATGTTTGTTTTTAAATTTTCTTTATTTGAGGTTCATGTTCTGGTACGTGTAGTAAGAAAAAACACGACTTAAAATATAACTGAACTCGAACCTGTTTATTGTACATGTTCTGTGTTTTTTTTCACTACACGTACCAGAACATGAACCTCAAATAAAGCAACACTCAAAAATGTGTGCTTTATGTGTGATTGAAACAAAAAGTATGTGATACAAAAATGTTCGTGTAAATAACGAAATATTAAAACGAACACAGTCATGGTTGTGTTGGGCACCGTAGAAAATTTAGAAACGCACATAATTGATATGAAAATAAAGATATGTGTTGGCTGCTTTTGAACAGAACATTGTGTGTTTCATGTGTGTATTTTCTGAACCTTGGTTTTCCAGCAACATTGTACTTTTCAAAATATTAAATTCGTCACAGGAAAGCATATTAAATTTGTTTTAATAAAAGTTGTATTTGCAAATTGTTGAAAACATGAAATATCGACTGATGTGCAAGCTTTCAAAGTTGAGGTAATCTAAGAAGAACGGAATTGGATTTAATAGTTTGTGGGCCTTCATGTATAATTTGATTTAATTTATTTAATAATTTGTAGCCACTAATTTTCAAAATTTAGTAGAAATAGAATTTTATTTACACAGGTAAATTTTGGTATGGAGAACCGCTGCACAGGTGCGCCATTTGATTTTTTTTCGTTGCAAAAGTCTTATCTTTTGAACGGAATAACATAATTGAACAGTTTAAACAGCATATGATAGATAGCTGTTCGGCTTATGAAATGAGCGTTCGGAAAGAGTGCTACGCTTTGTAGAGTCCTACTTATGGGTTATCAGATTTAAAATTTGTAGAAAAATCAATTTTATGGTAACTAAAAAAAATTATTTTTACATTTTTAGATAGTTTTTATTTTTTTTTTTTAGGGTTTTATGTTTTAAATTATTACCAAACAAATTAAAAAAAAATTACTTCTTTTTTAAATTTATTTTTTCAATTTTCTGTAAACTATTCAACACAATTCGTAAGAGAAGGTATATCTAAAAGACTAATCATTTCTAAACTATAATTATTTGCTAACTCTATTCGCGACTTCACATGCCACAGGGAAGAAATAAGTTGATCGGAAGATCCTGCCAACATGTTGAAGAGGTCCTCATTTTACCATATCCCTGCTTGGGACAGTCTACTTTTAGTCCAACTTGTTTAAAAGAAGCATCCTGTATTTGCTTCTTTCTGATCTTTTCCTTATCCTTTATTGATGTATTTTCATCGAAGTTTTCCTCCTCTTGTGGTAGGGTATACGCCAGTTTTAGCAAGAACTCCATACACCTTATCCTTGCGTGCCATGGTGACATTCCATATTCGTAATTCTCCTCGTTTGTAGAATCGTTTAAATTACCAAAGTTCTTCTGACTCTTTTTGCAAATCGGGCATGACAATGCTGAGGTTGTTCCTGTCAGTTCGTTTACGACTTTTCCGTCAACCATGGTCAGGTGGAACTCGTAATTGCATTCAATATATTTTCCTTCTCCAATTTGCAGCTTTGTAGGCTTAATCTTGCTTATTTGTTCTTCAATGTCCTTCACCGTGGTCCTTATGAGTTCTGCCGATTCCCTTTCAAACTGAAACATTATTGGTCGGCAATAATGCACTGATGGCGGACGTGGATTTTTCCAGTATAGGGAAACATCAGATTTTAGCCGCAAAGGAACAACAGATGCCATAAACATATTTCCGTCCGATATTGTAGCGTCATCGGAAGATATCCTGTCAGTTTCTCATGAAGAATTTTCACCTCATTTTCAGGAAGACTCTCCAACAACCGTTTTGCTGTATGGCCCATGAGATCCTGCAGATTGGCTTTCACAGGACTTCCGTAAACTCCGTATGCAGTGGTCGTGAATTTATTTTGACTTGCGTAATGTGCTTGTATCCTGGTAAAACGTCAGCCCCGTGTCGCATCAAGGATGCCCGTATTATATCATATTTTTCTTTGGAAAGTTGTAAGTCCATAAACAAGGCCAAGGCTTCTTCGGAACCATACTTTTTAATGTGTGCGTTTGTGGGCGTGGGAATGCTTTCCTTAATCCTTTTTAGTCGCAGTGGGCTTGCATCAGCAACAGATTTTGTAATCTGCGACCTAACTCTTTCACTATCCTTTGTATATTTAATAGACAGCGCGTCCGATAAATGCTTCGTGGTCAAGTCATTGGTGGCATCGGCAAGTTTCCTCTTTCTTGTGAAAATTGTACACTCCTCAATACTTTTTTTTGGCCTTCCTTTTGCTCCTCTGGTTGATGTGGTGGGTTTATCTACTGCCAATATATCCAGGATGGTGTCTTCATTAAGCCAGTCCTCCTATTAGGAGTTGAATTTCTGAGTGGTTCGATTAGATTTCACCCATTTTGCCTTAATATTTGCATATATCAGATAAAAATTATTTTTTATAATTTCGCTTCTCTCAATATTTCCGTATAAGCTATCAAGTTCTTCTAAAGCAGCTTCCGTGAAAAACTTTGGTGTGGTTGACGTTCTAAACAGTTCAAATAATTTTAAATTGTTTAACGCCATGGTTTCAGTACTTGTTGCGCCAACTTTCAGTCGTAGACTAATCCAGGCATTATGCTTATTTTGCAATATATAGGCTTATGCTACCATGCCTAAAAATTTACCTGTTCCCTGCATACATATGGATTTAGGCTGAATTATGCAATTTTGATATTATGCTCGTGTCTAAATAAGATTTGTGCCTACCTGGAGGGACCATAAATCAATATTGTTCTTGACCATTTGTACTCTAAAGTAATTTTTAAGTGAAGTGCGTACCTGCGAATTTCAATGAGTAGTTTTTTGTGCATCCTGTGTCTGTAACAGAATATTGGGAGTAGACTTTGCCAGAGGCTCACAGGTAGGCAACCGACTTAAAATGCAATTTTCAAACTATTAGATCAAACTACTGTCAGTCAAAACATGTAAGGGATGCATGCCATACAATTTCTGCAACCATGTCTTTTTAACCTTTTTTACCTCTAGAAGCCAAACGGGCACGTACGGACAGATAAAACCTTTTGAATTATGTAAAGAAATAATCAAAGAACATGTTTTGCAAATATGGCAAATATAGAAAAATATGGATTTTTTTATTTTCCGTCCAAGTTGAGAAATAGTGAAAAAACGGATAGTTTTTAAATATTGATTTACGAGGAGAAACGCAAAGCAAACAGTTAATTTTTTTTAGCATTATACATTTAATAAATACATCAATCAACACAAACAAAAAATAAGGCGATTCGGTACCTATTTTTCGTGATATTACACCTGAAATCGCAACAAATTGACTAAAAATTGTGTGTTTTTTTGAAAACCGAAAGTCGGTCAACTTTGAACGGTTATATCTTCTAAACTAAAAATGTGATATTATTAAGAGTAGCATATTTGAAATCGTTGAAAAGTTTCCTATAACATGGGTTTATTCAAAACTTCGTCGGCGCACACGAAAATTTTGATTTTTGCAACCTCGTTTGCTCTACGGGCGCCACTGTGCGCTGCACAGTGTTTTGACTCCAAACATTGATTAACAAGATATTATATTTCATTTAGTTAGGAAAAACTTTGTTTTTTAACAAAATAAGTGACAAAGTCCATAAATCATTTTGGTAGTAGTCCGATAACGATTGGAATTAGTTACAGCTCTCAAAAAACAACTTCTAATGTGTGGACAAAATAAAATCTCAATCGATTAGCTATATATCATTTTTTGTTCAAATACTTTAACATTGGTAACAATTATTCGATTATTAAAACATTGGACAAGTGGATAATGTACTTCAAGTTTCAACACTCAAAAAGTTTATGTTAGTTATATATTAAATTTTATTTATGGGGCAAATTTTAAATAATTCCTGTCACATAACTGATATCCTACATATGTAATGTATTTTATATACGTTTAACTGTATAAGGCGGTCTTCAATATATGTTTAATGAATATGTTTTTTTTTTATTTGAAGCCTCCAAGGATAAACAAGGATCAAAGTTTGAAAGAACAATTTTGTATATTTTTGCCCTATAATATAAGACAATTTTCACTAAAATAAAAGAGACGTTCCTTTTTTTTTTTTTTTTTTTTTTATTTATTCCAAAAATATTTCATAACAAATTCAAAGCCTCAGCGCCATAAAGGGATTAATGAGGCGAGTTGGCAAACATTATTATTTACAAATACTACAAAATAAATAACAACAAAAATAATAATAATTTTTAGTACTTAAGTACATTGCATAAAAAAAAATATATTAAGTCAGAAGCTCTTCCAAATTTCCAAATATATAACTTTTTACTGACTTCTTAAAAGAAGAAATTCTCAATATACATTTCAAACTTGGTGGTAAATTGTTGAATTCACGACTACCCACAGCTCTACTCGTTGTCTGGTTGTTTCTAACCTGCATCTAGCTACCGCTAAGTTGCTATTATTTCTGGTGTTGAAAACTTGTTGTTTTCTTGAAAACTGCACTGCATGGTATCGAATATTGTGCAAACATTTAAACACATACAAAAGAAGCTGTAACTTGTGAAGTCCATGAATTGGTAAAACGGATGGAAAAATATCACGATATAACGAAAAAGTAGAATGTAAAATAGAAAGATTTGCTACTATTTTAAGAGCTTTATTTTGCGATCGTTGAAGCTCATTTGAATTTTTATAACCGAACAATATAGCTAAATAATTTAAATGACTTTGTATTAATGCGTTATATATAAGAAATTTAGTATCTTTGCTAAATTTATTTTTAAATTTATATAAAAATCCAATAGCTTGTGATATTTTTCCTTTAGTATGTTAAATATGTAGACTCCAATTAAGGTTACTCTGTAAAATGACTCCTAAATAAGTTATTGAATTTTGTTCCGTAACAACATTTCCATCCACAAATACACTTGACAAATGCCTTGATTTTGCTGACTAAGGGGTCTAAATCTTAATAATTTTGTTTTTTTTTAGCATTTAACACAAGCTTATTTATTCTGGCGAACTCACATATTAGAGATGCATCCCGTTCCATATACGCTTTTACAGCTGTTTCATGCCTATATGGATAAAACAAACAGATGTCATCAGCATACATAAAAATTTTACCAGAAAGACACAGATTTTTTAAATCGTTGAGATAAATCGTAAATAATAAAGGGCCGAGCACGCTACCCTGTGGCACTCCATATTCAACGTCACGAAAAGCACTTTTATGTGAGCTTATTTGTACAAATTGTTTACGATTTGTCAAATAGATTCTTATCAGGGACAGCTCTGTGCCACAAATACTGTAATATCTAAGCTTTTGCATAAGAATTTTATGATCTATAAGATCAAAAGCTTTCGTAAAATCATAAAAAATGCCAACCACGCCTTTGTACCCCTCATCCAAGCTTTTGCAAATAAAGTTTACAACATTAACAGTTGCCTCTTTGGTTCCACATCCCTTTCTAAACCCATACTGGAACTATTTTAGTAAATTTTGACTTTGCATATAGTAAGAAATTTGAGTATGTAAAATTCTCTCGAAGACATTATTAATAATGGACAGTATAGCTATAGGTTTAAACATATTTACAACAGTGACATTTTTTTCTTTAGGGATTGGTACAACTTTGTGCATTTTTAAAATATCAGGATAAGTGCCTCGTACCAACATGCTGTTGAAAATATCTACCAAAAACGGCGTTATTACACTGTTACAATTCAATAATACTTTTGGCGACACATTATCATGGCCAGGACTCTTTCCTGGTTTTAAACTCAAAATAACATTGTTTATTTCCTCCGAAGTAACGAACTCAA
The DNA here is from genome assembly GCA_963682025.1 of Cordilura impudica. Taxonomy (NCBI): domain Eukaryota; kingdom Metazoa; phylum Arthropoda; class Insecta; order Diptera; family Scathophagidae; genus Cordilura; species Cordilura impudica. Next base: position 285,276,573 of record OY821518.1, read on the forward strand.
ACTGAAAACTGTCATTGTGCTGAATCAACGTTCTTAATAAGTTACACGTATCCGCAGGGTAATGTTCAATCTCTGATTTTAAATCTTGCACAGATTCAATAAAATATTTATTTAAAGCTTCTGCTTTCTCAGAATCTTCCACAATGGCATCACCCTTTTCATTCTTAAGCTTTATAGAGTTATTTAAAGTTCTTCCAACTTTTTTCGGATTGTGTTGTATTTCTCTTAAATTATCTTCATAATAATTATTCATTGATACCCTATACGCTATTTTTATCACACTGCTAACTGCTTGAAGTCTTTTCTGTAAATCAAAGTCGTTTGGGTTTTTCCTTCTCATATTTAAGAGTTTTTTCTTGTACAAAAACAATTTCTCCAAATTTCGACTTACCCACGGCGTAATTTCATTTTTGAGATTTTTTTTCACCTTTTTTCCCACAGTGGAGTGCTCTATAGCGTTTTCAACACACAAGACTAATGAAGACGTATCAGTTGATGGATCACCATTTAGATCTATTCTTTGTAAATGTTCATAAACGTAATTTTTAACACCGTCATAGTTACAATGCCAATGAATCTCTTCTTCATAAACTTGGGTTCGAGTCTCAATTCCAATTCTCACTGATACCAAATTATGATCCGATAACTTACATACGACACTGTCAATAAATAAATCACTATACAAATTGCAATAGACATGATCAATTGAAGTTCCACTAACCGGACGTGTTATTAAGGTATGACTATTTTTAAAATCATAATTAGCTAGCAAATTCATGAGCTCCTCCGAGGCATGCATATGTAAGCTATCAATATTGGTGTCACCAACCAAAATACAAGGACTACGGCCATAACAACGAAGTATATTATCCAAAATTGATAAAAAGTTGTTTGAAACACACTTTTGTGATCTGTAAAATGAACCAAAAACCATGGATTTACCATTCAATTTAGTATTTTCTAATGTTAAAATTATTATTTCAACGAAATCATTGCTTGAACATAACTTGATATTATACTCCATATCTTTCCTAATAAAAACGGAGGTACCACCATAACCATCGGCTCGACAACAATGCACGTTATTAAAACCTTCTATGTTATATAATTGAATTAACTTGTTTCAAACCATGTCTCTTGTACGGCAATAATGTTGGGTAGACGTGGTAACATATTTACAAAAGTTTTAAATCTATTAAATTTGTTAATTGATGAAATGCTTCTGACGTTTAAAGAAATTATATTAAATAATGGATTTGGGTTATTTACATAGTTTTCAAAAGAATTAAAATCAACAAAATATTTATTATTATTCATAAGGGGGAAAAAAATAGGTATACATAACTAAATGATTTATTAAAAAATACATCATCCTCAGCTGCTGCATTTTGAGATCTCCGCATTGTTGACTTTCTTGTGGTTGCTTCCAATAATAATTCATCGACTTCTGCTTCGCATCTAATTACTCTAGGCTTTGACAACTCGCTTCTCTTCACGAAAACTCTACCATGAACTGGATAAACGGCACGGTAACCAACATCCTTCAATGGCTTTGCATATTTTAGCAAGTTTAGCGTCTCCTTACTCAGGTAGTCATTTACAAAAACTTCCTTTGTGGCTTCATTTTCCATTAGTTTCGGTTTAACAGACATCATTTTATCTTTTGACTGCTTTGAGTTAAATTTCACTACTATCATTTGCTTTTTATTTTCAGTAGACTGATTTTTATTTTTAATGAAATACGCATCATCAATGCTTTCCGGCTGCAATTCAAAACCAACATCACTCGTTATTTTTAAAACTGTATCTACAGCAGATGAACCACTTGCTGCCACTACACCTCTTATCAAACAATCATTTTTAACTCTATATTCATTTAAATTTTTAACAGAATTCTTTAGAGTTTCTACTTCAGCCTTTAATAGTTTATTTTCCTTTTGTACACTTTCGATTTTTTTCTTGTTTTCTGTAACACCTTTCAGTATGTCATCATACTGCTTCGACATAAACATCATTGTTTCTTTCAGTTCAGACAGCTGATCGAGTTTCTTCAATTCCACTTTGATGTTATTTAACTCAGATTTAAAATTACCTCCTTCACTTGATATAATTATTGTCACTCCACACTAGGAATTCACCTTTCAAATTTTTTGGAAATGAAAGATAGCTGAAAATGATGAATCAGTGCGATCCAGTTTCGCGTGTCCGCTCATGGTTGTAAGTAAGAAAATAGATTTTTATTACATGGTGTAACTACGACTAGGGTATAAAAATAGTATTTCTTATGTGTCAAAAAAATAATTCTGTTCAAAATGTTATGGTTCTGTTTCTTTTTCCAAAAACCAGACACCGTAACCTTGCCTGCAGATAGAACTGTTTCCGCCTGCCTTGGATATGATTCACCCATTGCAGTGGTGGACCCATGTCTCATCTATGGTTACGAATATCATCTCCAAAAAAATTTCGGTCATTGTAGCACGTTTTGAAATGTCTATAATTTACTAGCTAACGAACCTTCAGCCAACGATCATCCAATACGATTTTGTGACTTTTCTTAATCTTTTATGTCCCCCTGAGTCGAATTAAGGTTGGCTTTAATCTTAGTTGGATAACTTTTAAATGGAAATAGTGAATTACATAAGGGTGATCGCTAAGGATGTTTACTTTTGATAGTTTCAAAAAAAAAAAAAAAAAATAAAAAATAAAAAAATGCTAAACAACGTGGTCTGTGAAACTTAAACTGTATACTGTATTTTATAAAGTTGACATAGTTTTTTTTTCAAACAACTGCCACCATATTATACGTCCGGACATGTTTTTCTGGGACCACCCTAATATCTAAATTAATATATGTAATTTTAATGAGGTATTTACTTAATTTGGAAAAATCTATATTTATTTTTGTCTTCCATTTTAATTTCGGTTTTTTGTTTAAGGTACATATCGATGGCTTATATTCAAAAAGTGCTATCTACATTTGACAGCAATATTAATTTTTGATTTCAAACTGTTCTCTGATATAACTGTCAAATATAATATTAATTTTGATATCACACATGAATAGTATGACTATTTCTTAATAGATATTATAGCAAATCGATCGACAAATACTTTAAGATCTTATTAATAAATTGGTTTTACACGCTCTCTTTAAAATAAATATTGATGCAGATAGCAATTTTTGAATATAAGCTCTCGATATGCTATTTATTAATAAAAAATATTTTATTAAAGCATTATTTATAAGCATGGTTTATAAAAATTTTTAACACATCTAACCATAGTAATAATACATCGATTTTTACAGAAATGAGTAATTGCCATATACCATTCGATTAGAGACCCTATCACTTAGGCCCAACTAAGTGGATATAGAAAATTAGCAGACACCAAATTTGAGTGGAATTGTTATTAATCTTTTTGCCTTTGAATATGAAAAAGTTCATATCGGATGCTACATTTATATGGCGACTTGGTCGAAAAATGGACCGGTCCTGACCAATATCACATTTGAGAAAAACCTGTTCAATATTTTTGTTTTCTGATAGATATAAGTGAAGATCTGAGGCAGCATTATATGAAGGCTATAACTAAATATTCTCCTTTAGGGTTTATTTTTGGACTACTGATTATTGGGAGTAAAGAACACTAGGGTGGCCCTTCGTTATATGGAGGTAAAAAAAAGTGTTCAAACTGTCGGTCTCACCCCCTAGAAATATGCGAATAGCAAAACGACTGAGAAATACAAAGTTTTGGCCAATCTAAAAACGTTTAGTCGTGGCGCAAAGCGATTGAAAATTTCAAGTGTGTTTATATGGGGAAAATATGAATTTTTTTTTTTTCAGATTTTACGAAAATTTCGTTCTATAGTTTAATTTTTCCGACAAACTGTTACATAATTCGGGATCAGTATTAAATTATCCTTTCAAAAGGCTATAAAACTTCAAAATCGTATGAAACCTCGCCAAGAAATAGCAAATGCCCCAGACCACTTTTGTGCCAAAAAAAAACTAGGTCATGAAATTTGATGACATTTTTTTCAAGTTTGAGAAATTGATTAAAGCCATCATTCTTTATTGGTCTCTATACTTATAGGTTCTCAGATATGAAGTATTGTTTTATTACCACGTTGTTAACCTATTGCGCATTGAGACCGAAAATTGGAAATTTTTTTGATAAAATTTTTAAAACTCCTTTTTCAAGTTTGAAAAAATTTTCTTAAACAAAATTTAAAAAAATTAATATATTAATTTAAAGTTTTATTAAATGCATGTTGCAGATTAACTGTGTGAATTTTTCAGTAAATCCCTCTACCAGAATTTTTTTGACAAGGATTTTATTTTTGCGGATTTCGAGAAAACTTGGATTTTTGTGAAATATTCTGTAAATGTACTCTTTCTAAATACTTTGTATAAAAAATTCATCACTTTTCTACTTTTAAATGCTATATTTTATCTTAATAGCCTAGGGTTTCGGAAAAAAATAATATGACTCCATTACCCCTTTTGGAATTGGGGTCACATATGACCCCAAGCTAATAAAAGACAATTTATGCAAAAAAATGAAATATTTGGTAAGTGCTGTCCAATTTTTAGATGCGACGCTTAAATTATAATAACCAAATGTGTAGAAGTTTCGTTCCGAAAATTTGGGATAAATCCCATTATTTGCCAAGGACAGATTTGGATTTTAAGATATTTTTAAATAAAAATTACCGAAAACGAGTTTTTCTATTAAACTCGTTGATACCACTATTTGGAATTTAAGGAAAATAATTCGGTTAATTTTTATTTATTTAACCCTTCAGTGCTCCTGAGATCAAAATAATCCATTGTGATATATCTCTGGTGCAATTATCTGCTTATTGCTCGCGAATATAAATTAAAACAACTTTTAACTAATTTTGTTATAAAATTACTTTATGTAATAAAGTAATAGTTGAATTTATTGCTGTCCCACCCACCAATTTGGTTCCATTACTTATAATGTTTGACATTTTTTGATTTTTTATAATCGGTCGCTTTATATTATCTTCAATGTCACCTACATGTTTTGAAACTTCTACCATTTTATTTCCCAGTTTTATATAGTTTATTAAATAAAAGTAAATTTCAAATATAATAATATATAAAAAAAGGTAATATTATATTAATACTACTCTTAATGGAATGAATTACAAAATTAAATAAAAGTGAATTTCAAAAAACATCCTATTTTTTAGACATATGACTTAAGTTGTTTTAATTTATATTCGCGAGCAATAAGCAGATAATTGCACCAGAGATATATCACAATGGATAATTTTGATCTCAGGAGCGCTGAAGGGTTAAATAAATAAAAATTAACCGAATTATTTTTCTTAAATTCTAAATAGTGGTATCAACGAGTTTAATAGAAAAACTCGTTTTCGGTAATTTTTATTTAAAAATATCTTAAAATCCAAATCTGGCCTTGGCAAATAATGGGTTAACGTTCTCGGATTTATCCCAAATTTTCGGAACGAAACTTCTACACATTTGGTTATTATATTTTAAGCGTCGCATCTAAAAATTGGACAGTACTTACCAAATATTTGAATTTTATGCATAAATTGTCTTTTATTAGCTTGGGGTCATATGTGACCCCAAATCCAAAAGGGTTAATGGAGTCATATTATTTTTTTCCGAAACCCTAGGCTATTAAGATAAAATATAACATTTAAAAGTAGAAAAGTGATGAATTTTATATACAAAGTATTTAGAAAGAGTACATTTACAGAATATTTCACAAAACTCCAAGTTTTCTCGAAGTCCGCAAAAATAAAATCCTTGTCAAAAAAATTCTGGTTGATGGATTTACTTAAAAATTCACACAGTTAATCTGCAACATGCATTTAATAAAACCTTAAATTAATATATTAATTTTTTTAAATTTTGTTTAAGAAAATTTTTTCAAACTTGAAAAAGGAGTTTTAAAAATTTTATCAAAAAAATTTCCAATTTTCGGTCTCAATGCGCAATAGATTAGCAACGTGGTAATAAAACAATGCTTCATATCTGAGTACTTATAGGTATAGAGACCAAAAAAGAATGATGGCTTTAATCAATTTCTCAAAGTTGAAAAAAATGCCATAAAATTTCATGACCTAGTTTTTTTTGGTACAAAAGTGGTCTGGGGCATTTGCTATTTCTTGGCGAGGTTTCATACGATTTTGAAGTTTTATAGCCTTTTGAAAGGCTAATTTAATACTGATCCCGAACTATGTAACAGCTTGTCGGAAAAATTAAATTATAGAACGAAATTTTCGTAAAATCTGAAAAAAGTCATATTTTCCCCATATAAACACACTTGAAATTTTCAATCGCTTTGCGCCACGACTAAACGTTTTTTGATTGGCCCAAAACTTTGCATATCTCAATTTTTTTGCTATTCGCCTATTTCTAGGGGGTGAGACCGACAGTTTGAACACTTTTTTTTATTAAGGGGCACCCTAATGAACACATTTAACTCAATTTGACCGAGCTTTATATGATAGTTTGGATCATAAGGCAATTTAATTCGATTTCATAGGGCTCATTTATATGGCGACTAGGTAGGAACATGCACTGAATTTCACTAATTTCAACAGAGTTCATGCTATGGCCGAGAGAAACTTATACGTCAAATTTCATCAAAATATATTCATATGTGCGACCTGTAGTTTGATTTCAACGTTTACATGGACACACAGACGGACGGACGGACGGACATCGCTAAAACGACTCAGAAAGTGATTCTGAGCTGATCGGTATAATAAAAGATGGGTCATTATACCCAAACCACATAGTGGTATTAGGGTATAAAAATGTCAAGAATTATCGAGGAAGAGTTACGGTGAAAACCGGATCAAAGACAGCATAAATGCCCAAAAATGCCACTTAGATCTCATTGACAATCTGAAACTAAAACTTTGTGCACTAACTGCTTGGCCACCAGCAATTGAAGTGTATGTTGGTTGCTATCGTCATGTGAAGAAACCACTGATATCAGTGAAAAATCGCTTGCATAAATTTTTCTAAACAACACATGATTGGTCACGATAGAATTGAAATACTGTTCTCTTTTCAGATGAGTCCAACTTTAATTTAATAAGCTATGATGGAAGAACGTTTATATGAGGACCAAAGGGAAAAAGACTAGATCCAAAATATAAATATAAAATATAAAAATATAAAAGAAGTGCCAAAAAAATAATGGGTACCCAACAAAATATTCGAACCAAAATTAGAGGGAAAGTTTTCAATTATTGCAGTATAGTAAAGTTTTGCAATGTCTTATCTACAGAATCTATAATATTATATTATTTGAAAGGTTATGCTTTTTAATCGATTTGCAGATTTAGAGATTTTTTAATTTTTCCTTTATTTTGAGTAAATTGCATCTAAAGTTGCTACTAACACATAGATAAAATTAAACATGCTATGTGTGTGTGTTTATTAAATTTGTTAATGTGCTTGTAATAAAAATGAGTTTGTTTTTTGTGTTGATTTGTGAATTGGCTATAATTGATTAGCATACTTTAATAGTCTTTATTTAATAAAAAAAATAAAATTTCCTAGAATTTGCGCTCGAATTTCGAGGGCTGGAATCTGCTAGTAAAAATTAATATATTTAAATTTTGATGTTTTTTTTTAAGTTAAGCTATTTTCTGTTAATTTTTTTTTTAATAAACAAATTATGTAAGTTTTTAAATAATTACAGAGGCTTTTAATTTAATAACCAATATTTTGGTATTGACGGTTAAATTCGTTAAAAATATGTTTTGTTAAAAGTTTCTATTGTATTTTCACTCACTTTATATCCTTTAATATCATTGAATATACAGTAGAGGCCCGAAAAAGTTAAGTTGTTCGTTTTGGCGGTGCTTAGCTTTTTCGAATTCTTAACTTTTCCATGATATGAAAAATGCATGTGACTATACGTGTATTTACACATTGTATATATCTATAATATTAATAGGCAATGCGATTTTTTTGACCGATGTAAGCTTCATAATTTTACCCCGATTTTGATAAAAAATTTATCATTTGAAAGATATTTCTTTTTAACCGTTACCCAGATTTACAGATTTTCATCGTCTGGAATATTTTTTTGGAGTTATGATCTTTTAAAGTTGTTACTAGCACATACAAAAAATTATGTAATGCTATATGTGTGTTTATTAAATTGGTTAATGTGTTTGTGTTAATATGTTGAATTTGTTTTCTTCTTCTAAAATGAGTTGAATTGTGCAGCACAACTTGAGGGTCTTTATTAAATGAAAAAATAAAAATTCCTGGAATTTGCACTCGAATTTCGAGCGCTGAAATCTGCTAGTATATATTAATGTGTAATTAGGTATTAAACACATGTATTAATTTTTTTTATTGGCTTAACAGTGGCTTAATAAGAAGTATTCATACATATTACTGTGAAGCACTCAATATCCTTATTCTGATGGAAGCTTTTATCCGAATACGATTTTACGATGTCCCAATGAAACATGTTTGTTGCAGAAATTTGTATTGTACTCATTCCATTTGATTAGCGTATGCACCGCGAATATTACTTCATTGTAAAGTACAAACCCTGAAGCTCTGGAAATGTTGTCAAGATCTTCATCCGTGACTGTGTCCATTTAATTCTCATTAAGAGAAACGGCATTCCGTGCAGTAATCTCTCCACGTAAAAGAGTACGATTAGGTGCAAGTCTTGTCAGCAACTGTTGTGCCTCTTCGAATACATGATTATAAAAGGGATCCAATAGAAACAGCACCGATAAATAGTTAACGTCTTCGTCATTATACTGGCGTATCTTCTAGAAAAAATCGAAATTAATTTTAGTTTAAAGTCACTAAATGAATAAAATCGTTCTTTTTTTTCTTTCGCAAACTCTGTGCGAAACCATGATTTAACAATTTTGGCTGTCGTCCATGTATTTACAGAATAATTGTAGTTCAGCGGATTTTTAAAGTTCAGAAATTATCACGGCTTGGCAGTCTTTTCGATCACAAGTCGCTTAAGTTTGTGTGATCCTTCTGCTTTGGAGCAGTGTTTTAACAAGTGGCAGCGTAGCTTTTATCAGGAAGACAACCGAAAAAGAGGCCGGATTTTCATTTATGATTTCCATTTCACATTTTTTTTTGCCCCTTAAAGCATAAATAAATGATGTTATTGATTCCATACCTTGACTTGCTCTGAAGTCATTTGGAGTTCCATTTAGAAAGATTTGTCTAAAAAGTTTTTTCGTTTCTGATTTTATATATAGGCCCACTTATAGGACTGTTTCTTTCGCGTTGATTTGTTTTAATTTTATTTATTTATTAAATGCGATTTTCCATTACAGCAAGACACAGTCTTATAAATTATAGTAATGGAATCAGATAATTTATTCACTATATATTTAATATCAGTAACTCTTAATCTAAATTTAAAATATTATAAATTACAATTTAAAAACATTAAACAAAAATCAAATAAAATCAATTAAAGTTTTGGTATAGTAATTTTCTAAACCCTATTGCGTTGCTTGTATTTTGCATACCATTAGGAAGCTGGTTCCAGAGACGAATAGTTAGAATAAAAAATTGACATTCAGAGGCATGGTCCCGGTATTTAAATTGAATTATTCGATTTCCTCTGGAAGATCTTGCGAACTTTAATCGTTCAAAAAGCTATTTTGGAGCCTTTGTTATAATAATTTTATGTAGGAATATAATATTTTTGAATTTAATATAGTTGTCAAAAGACATGGGTAAGACATGACACGAGTATTGGGATACATGATCAAATTTTCTTAATCCAAAGATATAGCGAATAATGTTATTGAAAGTTACTATAAATTCTGCCACAGGATTGATTAATATGATTTAACCAAGTCAGAGTTCCATTAAACATAACACCGAGATTTTTTACAGAGTCCACTATGTAAATTTTAGAGCCCCCAAGGAAGACATTTATCTCATTCTCCAAATGCATCACCTTCTTCTTTATTGTAATACATTTAGATTTATTTGGATTAAGTCGTAGGCCATTTACTGTTGGCCAATTTAGAATTCGCTTGAGATCATAATTTTGTTCTTGAGTTTTGGAAATAATTGAACCTTCGGTACTACTTAAATATAGCTGAATGTCATCAGCATACATCTGAATCTTAGAGAATTTAATTTGTTTTGGAAGACCAATGGCATATATTGAATAAAGTAGTGGTCCAAGGATCGAGCCCTGTGGTACCCCGCTTATAACTTGCAGTGAGTTTGAGATGGAGCTACCATTAACAACAGACTGGGATCTGTTAATGAGATATGACGACATGAGTCTAACTGCTAATGCAGAAAAGTTAAATTAAAAAATATATCCGTTAACTTTGAATTTAAATACATTTTATAATTTCTGTTGAGGTTTTTGGAGCGGACAACACATTTTGTATTCACAAAACCCATTTTTTTTAGATTTATTTGAGAAAATATTCGTTTATTCAAGTCTATATGTTTCTTTCTTTTGAATTATTCCAATATATTGTTTTCTGTTTCTTAAATTATAACCAATTTTAATACCACTTTTTAGACTTTAATATTTATTTACTAAATCTGTTATTACATCACACCAAATCTTTAAATTTTTTCATGTGTAAACATCTATACGCGCAGGGAGGTAAATTTCTATTTCACAATACAATCAAAAAACAGCATAACACGTGAGACGTAAGACAAAATCGGTGTGATTTTTAATTGTATTGGTGAAAAAATTATGATATGTAAAAACCTGTTTGAAAATGAAAAATGAAAAATAAAAAATTAAAAATAAAGAATGAAAGATGCAAAATAAACAAGTAAGAAAATTATAGTCGGTCTAGCCCGACTATACGATACCCTATACCATGGTTTAGAGACCCTATCTCTTCGGTCCAACTAATTGGATATAGCAAATAAGCATAAACCAAATTTGAGTGGCATTTTTATAAATTTTTTTCGCTGCAGATATAAAAAAGTTCATATCGGATGCTATATATACATGGGGACTAGGTCGAAAAATGGACCGATCCTGACCATATTTGGTACAGTCACTTATACTTTGAAAAAATATAAACAAACCAAATTTGAGAAAAATCTGTGCAATATTTTTGTTTTTTGATAGATTTAAGTGAAGATCGGGAAGTAGCTCTATATGGGGCCTATGACTAAGAATTTTCCTATAGGGAGTTATTTTGAACTACTGATAAATGGATGTAATAAACACATACAAACCCAATTTGACTGAGATCAATATGATAGTTTGGAACTTATGGCAATTTTTGTCGATTTCATAGGGGTCATTTGTATGGGGGCTAGGTCTGAACATGGACCGATTTTCACCAATTTCAACAGAGTTCATCCCATGGCCGGTGGAAGCTTATATATTAAATTGCATTTACATATATTCATATTTGCGACCTGTAGTTTAATTACAAGGTTTACATGGACACACAGACGGACGGACGGACGGACGGACGTGGCTACTTCGACTTAAAAAGTGATTCTGAGTCGATGTATAATGAAAGATGGGTCTAGGACGAAGATAGTGGTATAGGGTATAAAAAATGAAAAATTAAAAATATAAAATGAAAAATGAAAAATGAAAAATTAAAAACTAAAAATTAAAAATGAGAAATTAAAAATGAAAAGTACAACATTAAAGATAAAAAGTTAAAAATAAAATATGAAAAAAAAAAAAATAAAAAAATAAAAAATATCAAATGAAAAATTAAAAATATCAAATGAAAAATTAAAAAAAATTAAAAATAAGAAATAAAAAATAAAAAATTAAAAATGAAAAATAAGAAATGAAAACTGAAAAATGAACAACAAAAAATAAAAAATAACAAGTGAGAGTGTTAAATTCGGCTGTGCCGAATTTTTGATACCCTCCATCTCGGTTTGAGTCTTGATAATAAATGTAAATGAAAAAGAAAACAATTTGTTATACTTAATACCAAATTATTTCAGCAAATACTTTGGGTTGGTTTTCGTCTTTTTTATTATTTCGGATTTATTTCGGTGTTTGCTTTTTGGTCATCGTGGTTGCTGATCGGCATGCATTTAGGTTATATACCTATATGCATGCGTTTCCGGTTATATGACATAACTTCTCGTTTAATTTAGTTTTTGCTAATTAAATAGCTCGCCCTAACCTCCATTGCAAAGGGTGGCTGTATGCATTAAATCGTGCTAATTGGAGATGGCTGTATAGTTTCTTTTAACTGGCCAAATATTTCTTCATTGCGGCCATATAGGTCGGATGGAGTAACAAAAAAATAACCAAAAAAAAAAACTCTCTCAACTTTTTTATTAAAATACTGCCATATTTGGAAAACATAGAGAATAAATTTATAATAATAAATATTCAAATTAGGGATGCCAAACGCAAAAAACCAAATGTCCCAAACATTTTAAATAAAATTATTTGTGTTATCTTTATTTTCTGAAAACTTCAAATTTTCATCCAAAAAAAATTGTGAAAATTTATATATAAAAAAATAATATTCTCATCAAATTGCGTTTAATTATGTAACAATTTTTATGTTCGCAATTCTTAAATATCATTTGACGTTTTCTAAAATTCGTTGAATTTAAATTAATGTTTTCTGTAGTGTTATTCTGTAAATTTCAACGATCCGACAATCGCAAAATATATCGACAGCTATTGTTGTTTGCACTAAGGATTAAGTGATTCACTAAGTAAATACATCTTAACGACAGTCGACAAATCTATTTCTCTATTTATTTAAATTGTAAACGAGTGGCATCTCTGTCAAAATAAGCGAAAAACACAAAGAATAGAAAAAAACAAATTACTTCGTGTTTGACTGGATGATTTTATGTTTATGTTTAATAGCTTTTTTTTTGTTTACTAATATTTCTGTTTATTTATTTGAAAATGATATAATGAATTGAATATGCTATTTAATTTTTTTATTTATATAAAAAAGTTTTTAATAAAAGCAAAGTATTTTCACTATTTTATGATTTTTATTTATGTATGACGACACTTCAACCTAAAAATTTGAGTTTTTATCGATTGAATAAATAACACAAAAATGGTTGTCGTTTAGATAACAACAAAAGCTGACTTTAACAATAGCGAATATCGTTTAAAAATTTTACTGGTAATTTTGCAATTTTCTTTTTTTTAACGATTCGACTATCGTTAAAAGAAGTTACTGAATCGCGGTACTGAAAAGCTATTAATTTCCCCTGAATGTCAATATTTTTTTTAAATGTAAAAATTTTTTAAATGTAAACATAGGTATTTGGTGTTTTTTTTTTTTGAATTTCAATTTGTGTTTAACGAATAAAATTTATATATTAAAGATGCAATTGATGTCTTCTAAATTTAAAATTATAATTTCCGACGTTTTGATATAATTTTCTGAAATTCAATTAATTGTAATTTATAATAGGAAATTTTTAATTCCAGTTTTTAGAATTGATATTTTCTTAAATTTGAATGGAAAATTTAAAAAGTTCAATTTTGTATTTATAGTGCTTTAGTAATTATAAACAATTTTTAAAAATTAGATGTAATCGCAATCAGATATTTTGTAGGTAAAGCAGAATAATAATTCTATATAACATGTAGAATTGTTTTGAAAGCAAAAAACTCATTGATGAACTCGGTAACTCTATTTTGTAAAGACAACAAAAAGTTAATATTGCCAAACTTATGTTCATATTTGTAAAAGAATAATGAAAAAACGTATGAAATAAAAGACCAGCCCGTGTATACTCTTAACATTGTTCTGTATGATATCCAGTTGAAAATATTAACATTCATGTTAAAATAGAAATAACTATTGCAAAGCTAATTAGAACAAATAAAAATTGTGGCGCCATCTACTGTGGCATAGTCACGCTGAGGAAAATGAAGTGACACTCTGTTAATGCAAAAGAAATTTATTTTCCCCACAACAAAATATTGCAGAATTTTATGTAAATAAAATAATATACCGATTTATTTCTAACATACAGTTGTTATGGATATACATATATATAATATATATATATGTTATTTGTATTATTTAATATGTTTATGTATGTACATTAGGGTGACAATGGTTTGTATGTAAAAAAATTTTTGTTCGAATTTAAAAGTTTTTTCAACGGAATATTGTGCTAATAGGTCCAAGAGTTTTGTGCCGAAAATTTGAGCCAAATCGGACAACGTTTTCTGGACGCGCATCCAGGTCAAAGGTCAGGTATTTGCATATTTCACAGCTAGTATGAAATAAAGTTGAGAAACTCATATATTTTCTACTTTATTTTACAAAAACATCTGGATTCTGTAGACCTTTAATAAAGAGGACACTCAAATGGTTTTTTTGGGAACTAACTCTCAAATTTCCCTTGCGTCAAAGTGATCCACAAACTATTTTATTTCAAAAATGTTTAATATATGTATGCCATTATTGGCAATGTATATAAATCAATCTACTACTTTTTCTAATTTTAAAAACAAAAATTATGATCGGTGATGTGGTAGGTTTTTTTTCTTTTAAAATCTACAGATCAAAATCTTTTTGCAGAGAATATAGATTAGCATGTTTTGAATACAGCTGCCTATACTTTTGTACCACCTGTAAAATATTAAACCATGTCAAGAGAAAAAAAAATTAAAAAAGTTATAATATATGATAGTTACTTTCATTAAATGTTGTTTCTGTCCCTCATCTTTTGTTATTTTGTCATGGTATTCTTGAATTAACTGAATGCCTCTTTCAGCACAATCATTAACACCAGCCAAGTTTTGAATAATTTGTTTCGCTCTTAGGTACTCTCCTGTAACACTCCAAGAACGTGGATCGTTGCTGAAAAACTCTATTGAAATTCCAAATCTCTTGAAAACTTTTTTGGTATTTTTTGAAAACAAATCTTGTAAAATATCAGAGTTGTCTCTGAAAATAAAACTTTTAAAGTTTTCCTTCTTTATTATTAGCTTCTTTGTTATCTCTTCATCCTCATTTTCAGATATATCTACAGACATCTTCGCTACTAGCTTGCTTTTTGTTATGTTGTCTATCCTTTCGTCAAACAAAGAAAAGCCCACACATTCTTCGCTTAAGTAATACAGATGATTTAATACCTTTGAAATGGCTTTGGCCGCAATATTTTGATTGACTCTTTTGTAGTTTTCCAATTTTCTCAAAAACATAATATCATTTAAAGCAGCTTTATCCGCTTTATTTGAATCAAACCAAAAATTTGAATAACAACTTACAATGAAACCTGTTACTTCTATCAAAGCACTGATTTCAAAATCTGTCACTTCAGGAAATTGATTGCGAAAAATCACTATCTTTAAAGAGTATATAGCCTTGGCCATCCATCTTGCGTAGTGCAGTGCACCGGGTTTTCTGAATTTTATTCCTGAAGGAGGATTGCCACCAAGGAATATAATTACTAACTCCAAAAATTCTTTATAATCATTTCTCGGGAATGAATCGTTCATTTTTCCTAAAGCAAAATCTAAAAGTTCACCAACATTGTCGCCTATAATTTCCATAATTCGTGGATGAGCTATTCCTGGCACAAAAATATCTGTATTTATTTCTGGCCAATGTTTTTTGAGTTTTTTAAAAATCGTTATGTCCGGTCCGGACGACACTCCAACATTGGCCTCCGTAAAAACTGCTGCCAAAACAATTTCGAAAATATGGTGTCTGCAGCCTAGAAATAGAATTTCTCTTCCAATTGATCTCTCCAAAAGCACACATGCACCTTTCAATCTACCAGTGTTGGATGATGTTGTATCAAAAACAAACGCTTCCGTTCGTTCCAAAATATGTTTGTCTTCTAATGCAACATAAACTGCAGAAGAAATTTCCGCTCCAGTCCCAGAGGGAATATCAGGCATATCTATAATTTGCTCTAGGCCTGGAGCCGTAGCAATTATAGCCAAACGGTCTTCTGATTTTCCTGTTATTGTCGATAACAGTTTAGTGTCCCAATGGATGGTCAAAGGTTGATCACTTGCAGTAAACTTTTCTATAATTTTTTCACTTTGCGTTAATCTTAATTGCGCTCTTTCCCGATTTATGGAGGTTCGATTTAAAATATAATCGGATGTGTTAAGTCCGACGGCGTCAATAACTGCAACCAATAAGTGTACAGCATCTCTCTGACTTATTTTTAACTTGTCGAAAACTGCAGCTAGTCTTGACGTTAAGACACTTTGCTTTTTCGTACAAGAAGTACTGCGAAAACGTTTTGCCTCAATCGAACATTCAGAATATTCTTCCTCTGATGTTGCAGCATCTTCAGACGCGGAAAATTCAATCATATTGCAGGCTGAAATAAATTTTGTCACAGTTCAGTACTTCCAACAAAAATTTAAAACAACGTTATTTAACATTTAATTAAATTTTTACCTGATGAAGTTGATGGTAATTCGTCACTTAATTTTTTACGCAACTCTTCTTGTTTTTTGCGATTTCTTTTTCTTTCCTCTTTTTTTTTAGATTACAGTCGACTCCCAACATACAACCTTCGCGACCTTTCATTCTTTTTTTAATTAAAAATTGCTTGTCTTCTTCTAAATCTATTAGTTCCAGTGCATCGGTACGAGCAATATCGAAGAGATCGCCTAAATTATCGCTCCACAGTTTTCTTCTGTTTTTATGAATGTCGGACACTCTAGATATATTTTTTTTTAAATCTTTCCATTCCTCATACAGACGCAACATTTTTTTTGTACACCAGTGCAAATCGTGAACAGGCCTTTTCCCAAAAAATTATACACTCTCTTACCACAAGATGAGCACTATCTTTTGCAGTTAATTTCGTTGTCCTCATATTATGAAAAAAAACTTTGAGGCAGTCCCCCTTCGAGGGAAGTTTAGAACCAACTATTTGGTGTTTTGAATAGCCTATTAAAAATATTTCTTCCCTTAACGAGGGCATTGTTATATATTTTTACAAAATTCACAAAAAATCTCTAACCAAAAGCACTTTACACAAGTAATTCAGACGACTGAATGCAATTTATATAATTTTTGGGGAAATACATAATTCAGTCGTATTTTAAAAATCTAGTAGGCCTTGAAATTTATCATTAGAATCCGTTAAAAATAATGGTTGTTGTCTAGGAAATTAGCAATTTTAAAATTTTTGCCATGTAGAAGGTGTGATTTAATACAAACAAACAAATGTGTTTTTGTAGTTAACGTTTTTGAAAAAAAGCATCTATTAATTTCCTGACATAAAGGAAAGGTTAATTACCAAAAAAGTTATTTTTACTATTTTTTCCACATTTTTTCATTAAATATTGAAAAAAAATAAACGAGTTCAAAAAATTTATTTCGTATATATTGTAAAATATGAAAATACCTGACCTTTGACCTGGATGCGCGTCCAGAAAACGTTGTCCGATTTGGCTCAAATTTTCGTCACAAAACTTTTGGACCTATTGGCACAATATTCCGTTGAAAAAGCTTTAAAATTCGCGAAAAAAATTTTGGCTGTCAACCTAATGTACATATATGTAAATATTACACACAAAAAATACAACATCAAACGATATTTTTGTGTTTTTCTCTTTAAATAAATTTATACATAATTTTTTTTTTTTTGCTATATTTACATTGTTTTTTTTTATTAACAACTAGGTATTTTAACATTATTTGCTTTAGATGTTGGTGAATTTTTACTCCCTTTATATTAACTCGTAGTGTCTGCTTGTCGAAAAAATTTTGGATTGATTTTAACCCTTTCCCGTGACTCTTTCGTTCTGAAATATTGCAGGCAGGCTCGTGGTAATAACAAAAATGATCCAACGAATTTTTTTAGTAGTGCCAAAACAATGGAAACTTTTAAATTTTTCTACCAGAGTTAATAAAAAAATGTACAAAGGGTTAGTTTTTATTATATCATTATCACAACGACCACAAAAACAACAAGTTCAGCTATGACAACAACACAACATTTAGAATAACAACAAGAACAATATATATTTTTAAATTTTTTTTTACTTTTTCAGAGATTTCCCTGGACCTGTTCCATTGATTTTAATAATTTTTGAAATAGAAATCTTTCCATGAATTTGGTGAGTCATTCTCACTAAAAATGACCACTGTAGCTGCACTATTGAGGGCGTGATCGTGACAAGAACAACATAGAAAATTATATTTTTTCAGGACTTTTTTTAGTTCTTCATTCAAATCTCGGGCCCTAATCAACCGATTTGGACGATTTTAAACAGCAAACTTTTCAGGATGTTAGTGAATCAGTTTTTATATCAACGAGCACACTAGCTGCCCGATTGATGCCGGCATCGTGATTTCCACAGACGGACAGACGGACATCGCTATATCAACTCCGGTTGTTATAAGGATCACAAATATATATATTTTATGGGGTCCAAATTTTTTTTCTTATTATTACAAACGGAATGACAAACTTATATATACCCTCTGCACACTGGAGTGGAGGGTATAAAAAACGAAAAATTAAAAATTAACCGTTTGAAGTAATAAATAATAAGTGATACATACATGACGATTTCGGTTTTATTTAAAAAAAAGTGCCATAAAAAATCTTTAATTACTAGATGTTTACACATCTCCCCTGAGATTGGACTCGCATGATTTTTTTATATGAAATTTTGGCAGAGTATCTTAATATTTTCGTACCTCAGCTTATTGCCCTAGACGCTCCAAATTCAATACCAACCTGTTTGAAATAATGAAAATTAATTCTGTAAAATTTGTTTGAGTGAATTGTTTATTTTGTGAATGAGCGTGATTTCAACAGACAGTCGGACAGACGGACATCACTATATCGTCTCGTGTTGTTATAAGTATCAAGAATTTATATACTTTCCGATGTGTTACAAGTGGAGAATATAAAAATAAGATCTGTTAAAAAAATCTAGATATTGTTAGAGCAAACAGGCCACTTGAAATAAGGCAACAACAGTTTACGGATTAAATGCTCTATAATTCTTAAAAGATTTCGTAAAGGCAACTGACTCATTAAAATATATTTATATAGAACGTAAAGAGGAAATAACATTATTTTCATTCACGTAGTTGATAAAGGTCAACTACCTGTCTTCAAATGTCAAAATTTTCTGGACTCTGAATGAAGAAATCATTGAAAAACTTGAGGTTACTTAGAACGTTTTGCAAACGCGTAAGAGTGAACTTTCTCAAAGCCAATAATTAATTCTGGATTAAAATAATTATATAAAGTTGATTAAGTGGCAGTGTATCAAGCATTTTTCCGATCTATTATACATTAATCTGTACTGAATTAATCAGTGCGGGTACAATGACCAATTCGTGCTTTAAAGTGATGCAAAGTCAGCAGTCCACATGTACGCATAATACCTCAAAGCAATATTATATACAAAATAATATAAAAGAAATGTAGTTATCACCAAAAGAAAAGTTCATTGGTTACATTAAAAAATATTCCTATAATAGAAAAGGCATGAGTATATATATTTAAAACAATAACGGAACAATTATACATATTTAATATGTTCAAATAGATAAGACGCTCAATAATTACAGATCTCAGAAATTTTAAATTTTTTATTCAATTTATTAAAAGCTGCACTTCAGAACGGTTGTATTGTAATTTTTTTTCTTAATTAATTCGAATTAAGGCAGAAATAATGAAGAATTTCATAATAATTGGTTTTGTGGCTGTGGTTTTACATGTTGTTGGGGTTTTGACTTGTACCGAAAAAATATCGTAAGATTTGTGTAAAAAAAAAATAAGAAAAATATACGAAACATCAAATGTAATTTACAAATATTTTCTTTTAGTACCATTAAATATCGTGTATCTTTGGTTACAATGCGTAAATATCCAGATTATGGTCTAGATTGTCATGGTAGTGAGTGCCATAATCCATTAGTGTTAAGACCGGTTAGAGAAACTTATACCGATGTAGATGAAGTTTGCTGTGAGGGCTATTCAGAAGATCCAGTAAGCGGGTAAGTCAAGTCGAACCAAGTGAAAAGAATATATAAGAAGAGATTGAGAATAATCTAGATTGTTGATCAAATACTATGAAATAAAAGTCTTTTTTTACTATTATTTTATAAGAAATTTTTATTGAAGCTAAAAATTTCGTCAAAAAAATTAGAAGAAGCTAAGTTAAATTCCAATCATTTAAAAGTCTTAAAACAGTGTCCTAGTCTTAAGTTACGGAAAGGAGTTCTAGGCACAAAATATCCTGTAAATGAATATCACCTTAATTTTTGTGTGATATTATTGAGTATATGTTGCCTGTAAATATGAAAATGTTTATTTTTATTTTATGTATGGGGGCGTTTCATGTAAAGTGGCCCAACTTTTGAAACCGATGTCTTCCGATCGGGATGAAATTCGCGCCAGTTAGTTCTATTAAATGGTAGTCCAGACACAATTTTTCAACAAGATCGGTCAAGAACTCTCTGAGTTAGAGGCGGTAAAATTTTAAAATTTTGACCAAACAGGTGTTTTTCTCATCCATGTAACTTTTTACCTATTGTTGTTAGCAAAATTTGTACCAAATAGTTTAAATTGCTATTTCTTGAGTCTTTCGGAAGAAAATTGTAAAAAATAAAAAAAATCTTTACTTTTTTTGCAACATGAAAAGAAAGCTTGGGGTTTTCCTTCCTTTGTCGCTTAGTGGGAGGCGAGTGGGATAAAAAAAATGTTTTGTAACTCAAGACAACGGTTTTTAAATTTTTATCATATCCACTACTTTAAACTTCTTCCTGTTTGTGTGTAAGTGTTTCTAAAACCACAAAAATAGAATGTATACTGAGAAACTAGACAAATTAGCCTCTCCGACGGTATGTAACATACCTTCAATACTGTAATACCCGCACTATGCTAACCTCTTGAAAAAAAATCTCTTTTTTTTATAGAAATGTTGAAAAATATTTTTTTATTTATTTGTAATAATAATTAAATTAATATATAATTATTTAATAATTTAATTGTGCAAAAAAAAGTAAAAAAATTTTTTTTTTAAATTTTTTAAATTTTTTTTTAATTAAAAAATTTTTTTTCCCCCAAAGACTGAAGAAATATCTATTTAATCTATTTGGGACAAATTTTGCTAAGAACAATAGATAAAATATTACATGGATGTGGAAAAACACCTGTTTGGCCCCCTCTAACTCAGAGAGTTCTTGAACGATCTTGTTGAAAAAGTCTGTCTAAACTACTCTCCAATAGGACTAACCGTGGCGCAAATTTCATTCCAATCGGAAGACATCGGTTTCAAAAATTGGGTTACTTAACATGAAACATCACATATTCTAAAATCATACAATAGTGGTCCCTGAACAACCCGACCTGACGGATAGATGCAGACAATAGTAGAAAAAAAATTTTTTGGTGAAATGTCGCATCCTTATAAAGTATCTGTTTTAAGTTTGAGGCGTCTTTCCTTAGCATTTTTTTTTTGTTTTGGAACCATCAAAAGTAAATGAACTCAGTGAATTTGTAAACATGGAAAAAAAAAATTGGTCACCGTTATGTAATTCAATACTTTCATTTGAAAGGTGTTAGTTAAACCGAGCTAAATTTAGCTCTGGGGGACTGTGCTCCTTCATTGACAACTATACTATATTGTGTGCCAAGACAAACAAGCTGCCAAGACAAAACCGTGGCCACGCCAGAAACGGTTAAGATAATTCACAAAATGGTTCTGGATGATCGTTGGCTGAAAGTCTGTGAGCTAGCTGAGTGATGGGCATCTCAAATGTGCTATATATCGCATATTGACGATAATTTGGAAATGTGAAAGCAAGATGGGTGCCGCGTTTGCTTACAATAAACTAAAACAGAATGGGGAAAATGTTTCAATAGAGGTTTTTAGCGAAATTTCACCCTAATAAAGGCGTTTTTTCCGTCGATTCGTAACCATGGATGAGACATGGGTCCACCACTTCATACCCTGATACAAAGGAACAGTCAAAACAGTGGATGGAAACGGAAGAATCGTGACCAAACAATTGAAGATTGTTCCATCTGTAGGCAAGATTTTGACGTCTGTTATTTGGGATGCGCATGGAATAAATCATATCTATTATCTTCAAAAGGGAAATACATTCACCGGCGAATATTATGCTTACTTACTGCAGTAAGTAAGTAATATAAAAATGGCTGCACTTCCTAAAAAAGAAGGTGATCTTTCATCAAGACAGTTCCACTATTAAGACACTCAAATTCCATGAATTTATGATTTAGCTCCATCGCTTATCAACTTCTTTGGTAAGCGATTTTCCAACAATGAAGAGGTGGAGTCTGCTGTTGATGGCTATTTTAAGGAGCTATGCCATTCTTACTATAAACAGAGTATCGACATTATTGAATATCGCTGGGAAAAGAGAAGCAAACTAAAAGGAGATTGCGTCAAGAGTAAAAAAAATTTTACCACATCATTCGTTTTTTAGCAAAATTTTTGTTAGCTAGACGATTTTTCTTTAATATCAGTGAGTCCTTCAGAGGACGATAACAATTAAGATCAGCCCCAATTGCTCGTCCGGAAACAGTTCGAGCACATTTTTTTTCAGCTTATTAGTGGCCACTTTAGCTAGCTTTTTTGGACATTTTTTAAACTCTATTGCTATTAAGTTATCCTCTCTTTGACTCATTTTATGGGGTCTGCGTCTTAACTGTTGGGTTGTCGCCGTACCTCTTTCATGATATTTCTTGATAATTTTTGATATTATGGATTTATTCATTGAGATCATTTATTCTGGTTTTTGAGTCTTCACAAAACTTTATTTTTGCCATAATTTTATAATAGTTGTTTATAAAATTAATTATTTCTAAAAACTAATTAATCAAAACATTGAAAAAATACAACTGAGTTTAAAAACAGTTAGCAGAAAAAGAAAGTATACATATTTATGTAACGGATATAATTTTATAAACTCTCTTTCATTAAACTACAGAAGTTTAAAAGTTTCCATTGTTTGGTAACACAAAAAAAAAATTTTTTTCACTTATCAATTTTTTTTAATTGTATTTTTTATAACAAATTTGTCATGTTTCAGAAGGAGAACATACCACAGACTGATTTTGCATAAAAATCTTTAAAATTAGCAAAAATTCTTAAAAAAAATGAAATCCATCTTTTCTCTATTCCAATATTTACAGGATATCTTTAGAAAGTTTGTGAGAATATAATAATATTTGTTTTGAAATTTTAAATGGATGGAGTACAGTACACATATACAAGTTAAAAATACTTAAAATTGTTTCATAGAATTAAATACCTGTAGCCAAAAACTTTTAAAATGAATCATTGTCTCTTTAATTTAGTTCAGTATTCTTCTCAACTTTTGCATATCGTATTTTCTAAAATTTTATAAAGCAAAAATTTAAAAAAAGATTTAATTGTTCACACACATATTTGATATTAAAAATAATGCTTTTGCAAAATGTTAAAAAACGGGTTATTATGGTAAATTTTTTATAGAAAATCACACAGGTTGACTGAAATATCTCCGTAGCAACATGCAATAATAGCTTATGTCTTCCTAAGATGAATTTAATTTTACAGATTACTAGCAGTAACCAGATGCGATTCGCTACACCCATCGTAGCGAAATAAAAAGTGGGAATACGTTTTGTAGAAAACCATTTTATTTATGTAATGCGATTTTTGATTTTTTTGATTTTTGTTTTTGCGATTTTCGGTTTTGTCGATTTTGGTGTTTTTTGCGATTTTTGTGTTTTTCGATTTTCAGTTTTGACGATTTTTGATTCTTTCAATTTTTGTTATTTCCGATTTTTTGATTTTGGAAATTTTTGTTTTTTGCGATTTTTCATTTTGGCGATTTTTGTTATTCGCGGTCTTCGGTTTTGTCGAATTTTGATTTTGGCGTTTTTCGCTTTTTGCGACTTTTGTTATTCGCGATTTTAGGTTTTGGCGATTGTTATTATTCGCGATTTTCGGTTTTGGGGATTTTTGTTTTTTGCGATTTTTGACTTTGGCTTTACCGATTTATTTATTTAGCATTTTTAGATTTTAGCTATTTTTGATTTTGCCGATATATGACTTCAGCGGTTTTTTGTTTTTTACGATTTTTGATTTTGGCGATTTTTGTTATTGGCAATTTTCGATTTTGGCCATTTTGTTTTTTTTTTTTACGATTTTTGTTATTGGCAATTTTAGGTTCAGGCTATTTTTGTGTTTAGTTATTCGCGATTTTCATTTTGGCTATTTTTATTGTTCGCGACTTTCGTTTTAGTGATTTTTGTTTTGGCGATTTTTGTTTTTTTACGTTTTTTGATTTTGGCGATTTTTGTTTTGTTCGATTTTTGATTTTGGGGATTTTTGATTTTGGTGATTTTTGATTTTGGCAATGTTTGGTTTTACCAATTTTTGTTTTTTGCGATTTTTGATTTTAACTATTTTTGAATTTGGCGATTCCGCCCATATTTTCCACAACTACACACATTGGTAAGTAATGTACTTATCAAAAATTTCAAGACTGCCCTTTTTAGTACATAATATTTTTTTGTATAGGAGGTGCGACGCCCATTAGTCCGATCTTGCCCATTTTTGGGCAACACATTAATAACTTATGAACTCAGACAAAGTCCCAAGGCTTTTTCTATTATAGTACCCGAGTTATATGATATTTTATAATTACTTTGTATGTGGGTGACACGCCCACTGGTGCGATCCTGCTCATTTTTTGCTAGACTACTCAAAATAGCCTATTTTTTCTTCGGGATAGGCAGTTACCTGGTGTAAAAATTTCAAGACGATCGGTCCAGTGGTGTTGTCTCCTATAAAGCACAAACAAATATACATAACTCCATTTTTATACACCACTATGTGGTTTGGGTATAATGACTTTGTGCTGCTGTTTGAAGCTACCAAAAATATTTGACCTAGACCAACTTTCTGACTCGATTTAGAGACGTCCGTCCGTCCGTCCGTCTGTGTGTCCATGTAAACCTTGTAATCAAATTATAGGTCGCAAATATGAATATATTTTGATAAAATTTTGTATATAAGCTTTTGCCGCTGTTGAAATTCGGTCAATGTTCAGACCTAGTCCCCATACAAATGACCCCTATGAAATCGACATAAATTGCCATAACATCCAAATTGTCATATAGCTCGCAGTCAAATTGGGTTTGTATGTGTTTATTATATCCATTAATCAGTAGTCCAAAAATAATCCCTATAGGACAATACTTAGTCATAGTCCCCATATAGAGCCACTTCCCGATCTTCACTTAAATATATAAAAAAACAAAAAAATTGCACAGATTTTTCTCGAATTTGGTTTGTATATACTTTTCAAAATATAAGTGACTTTAATAAATCTGGTCAGGATCGGTCCATTTTTATACCATCCACCCCAGTGTGCAGATGGTATATATAAGTTTGTCATTCCGTTTGTAATAATTAGAAAAAAATTTCTGGACATCGCGGAGTTGATATAGCGATGTCCGTCTGTCCCTCTGTGGAAATCACGATGACAGCTTCAATCAAAAACTAATTCACTAACATTCTGAGAAGCTTGTTCTTTAAAATCGCCCAAATCGGTTGATTAGGGCCCGAAATTGAATGAAGAACTAAAAAAAGTCTTGAAAAAATATGATTTTCTATGTTTTACTTGTCACGATCACGCCCTGTATAGTGCAGCTACAGTGATCACTTTTAGTGAGAATGATTCACCAAAGTCATGGGAAGATTTCTGTTTCAAAAACCATTAAAACCGATGGAACAGGTCCAGGGAAATCTCTGAAAAAGTAAAAAAAAAATGAAAAATATGATGTTTTTATATTGCTCATGTTGTTATTCTAAATGTTGTATTGTTGTCAGAGCTGGACTTGTTGTTTTTGTGGTCGTTGTGGTAATAATATAATAAAAACTAACCCTTTGTAATTTTTTTTAATCAACTCTGGTAGAAAAATTTAAAAGTTTCCATTGTTTTGGCATCATTAAAAAAAACTTGTTAGATAATTTTTTCCATTGCCGCGAGCCTGCTTGCAAAGTTTCAGATCAACTGGGTCACGGGAAAGGGGGTTAAAAATCGATCCAAAATTTTGTCGCCAAGCGGAGAATAATATAAAGGGAGCAAAAATTCACCAACATCTAAACTTTAGATGCTAAACATCTTTTTTTTTGCTGTAAGTAATAAATAATAAATATAATGAATTGTAAACTAAAATGGATACAAACGTTGAATGTGCTTTAGTGCAAAAGAGTACCATTTCGCCGCGTAAACATACCTTTAAAAGTAGGTTCAAGGGAAGTCATTACAATATTTTTTTCATGAAATCAATAATTCAAGGATTAATTTGTTTCCTTAAGGTCGAATTTCATTTCCAAACTCGGACCTTGAATGGACAAATGGGTAAAAAATTTAAATCGGAAGTATGGGAAGTTCACATCATATAAAATTATGTCCAGTGTCGTTTTCTTTGTAACGATTATTGCGCTATTATTGAGCATTGTAATGAGAAATTCCAATTAGATCCGCTAAATGTTAAGACATTTTACCGAAGAGCAAAGGTTAATTTTGCTGCTTGGAATCCTCGAAAGGCTCGTAAAGATCTCCTTAGAGCTGCTGAACTAGATCCTTCATTGCAGGTCGCGGTCGTTAAAGAATTAAAGGCTATTATTGCCAATGTACAACTTGAACGAAATCCTGATACGCAACGTTTACACCCACTTTTTATACCCTATACCACTATGTGGTTTGGGTATAATGACTTTGTGCTGCTGTTTGTAACAACCAAAAATATTTGACCTAGACCCATCTTTAATTATACCGATCGAATCGGAATCACTTTCTGAGTTGATTTAACAATGTCCGTCCGTCCGTCCGTCCGCCTGTGTGTCCATGTAAACTTTGTTATCAAACTGCAGGTCGCAAATATGAATATATTTTGATGAAATTTGGTATATAAGCTTTTATCAGCCATAGGATGAACGCTATTGAAATTGGTGAGAATCGGTCCATGTTGAGACCTAGCCCCCATACAAATTACCCATATGAAATCGACATAAATTGCCATAAGATCCAAATTGTCATATAGATCTTACTCAAATTGGGTTTGTATGCGTTCATTACATCCATTAATGAGTAGTCCAAAAATGATCCCTTTGACCCCATACAGAGCTGCTTCCGGATCTTCAATTAAATCTATTAAAAAACAAAAATATTGCACTGATTCTTCTCAAATTTTGTTTGTATATATTTTTGCAAAATACAAGAGACTTTGCCAAACATGATCAGGATCGGTCCATTTTTGGACCTAGTCCCTATATAGATATAGCATCCGATATGAACTTTTTCATATCTGCAGCCAAAAAAAATAATAAAAATCCCACTCAAATTTGGTTTTTGCTTATTTTCTATGTTCAGTTAGTTGGGCCTAAGAGATAGGGTTTCTAAACGCATGGTATAGGGTATCGTATAGTCGGTTTAGACCGACTTTAATATTCTTACTTGTTATTCGTATATTAAGGGCAGTATACCCGGTCAAAATGTTTGACGTCAAATTCATGTATGTGTGCATGAACATTTTCTCTTACTGCATAGCTCTTCAATCATTCATTTGGTATTTCCACGTCTTCTATCAATTCTAATATGTTTTTCTTTTCTTCCGACATTTTTACATCCATTCGCTTCGAAGTCATATCAAAAATGAGACTATGCAGTACGATCAACGATTTACACGCATCAAAATCGCACGTCAAGCGAGCAAAAAATCTAAAATTTTTGATTTTGCTTCAATCATCATCGGCGTTACACATACAACCACATTTTCACTAATGCCACTACAACGCTTGTCATGCATTTTGAAGGGATGGAGATATCCATCATCGTTGACCGGTCACGCTTGCTTATAATGAAACAAGATTTATTATTTTTTATTTATTTATTGTATTAAAAATCAATAAATTCAAAATTATAATTAAACATTAAAAACACTATAATATAACTAATTCCGAAACGTGTTGATAACTTTGAGCCAATAGACATAAAGACAATGCTGACTTTTCACTCGAAACATCCCTCAAAGTGGTACGTAACTTAGCACAGAATAAATTGATAAACTCAATAGAAATATCCGGTAATGGGCCTTATTGAAATCAGTAGTTTCTTAAAGAAAACAATTTATTGTATCACTTATATATCAAAAATTTATATTTTATTTTATTTTATATTGATGAGTAAATGATGTATCCATTCAGATACTGCTATTTTTGTTTGTACAGAACCGTGTGTGAGATGTATTTACGGATACTTAACATTCCTTAATATTCTTCATATTATCAACATTATATTCCAGACATGGTAGAGTAGCATAAACTAAAACATTCTAGCCAAATATTAAAAGAAATTGCCGTGTCCATGTTATGGCAATAGACTGAAGGATAGATACATATAAGGATTAGTGTAAAATTCTGCAAGGAAGATTTACTTTGTTTCTAGCTAGCATTTTTAACAAAATGTCAGGGCATTACCTTAATAAGTTCATTTGGTGATTGCGCATGTATTTTCAATATATTTATAGTCTTCCATGCGCACTGAACTGGAATAATTACGAAAGGATGTAAGCAACCGTGTCAGCGTAGTTTCACACATTTGTATTTCTTGCGTATTATCTTCAACATCATAAAAAGTCAGCCAATAATATCAGTCAAAAAGGTAACAATATTATTTTCTGGTACAGCATTCAGAATCGAAATCCAATATATAATTCTTTACATAAATGCGTTCCTTAAAATGAGGAATAAGTTTCTAGATTGAAAGTTTGTGAAGATTCTATAACAATATTTTTAAGCAGCAAATAAATCGGGGAAGAAGGGTATAATGAAGGGACGGGCACGTAAATCTTGATCATTTAAACAATTGAGAATGGAACTAACGAATTCACTGACATATTTTGAAGAGTCCTAAAGAAACAACAAAAATTAAATCGAACTTTTAATTTAATCAATTACTTACCTTTCTTAAACCTAAATTTGAAATCGCCAAACCAATTGAACCTCCCTTTCTGTTGAATGCCGGGAGGAGGCAGTCATTGGACAACAAAGACCTTTATAAGTTTTCGCATTTGGGCAGAGTTATTTTTCATATTAAACTCTTTAACAATTCTGTGCGCGATATCAGTTGAATCATTTAAGTAATCAGCTTTTTTTAAAATATACATGTATAAAGTACTAACTTCATATATGTCTATATTTTTGTTTATTTTAACAATTTAACACTTCACAGTTTATTTCACATTCCGACAGCCAAATACACAGGCCAACCAAATGTATAATGAATAATACCCAGGAGTTCACAAATATTTGTGTTTAACGAAAAAAAAAAATTGAAGAAAAAAATTTCAAATATTCAACTTTACAACATTTTCAGATAGAAAGGAACTAGAGATGCCAGACTATGTAAATGTACTGGAAGGGAAACGTGATGCATGAAACACATAGACGATAGCGGCTACACGACTACTGCCTATCAAAAATAAAATACACACGTTTATATGAAAATGATTATTTTGACACTAACACAACTGCACGGCTACACGACTACTTTTGTCACTATTGTCAACTTAGAATAATTTCTATTTTTGTTGGCTACAAAACAAAAATAGTGTTGGCAATATAACAAAATATCTAAAAGAAATTAGTGCTATGAAATATTTTATTTTGTTAAAAAAAATCGCAAAATGAAATGCCATAATTCCATTAAGAATCAAAAGGAGTTAAATAAATTTATTTATTTATTTTTACTGGAACAAGTGGAGTTTAGGGGCAACTCTCCGATTTAATTTTTTTGGGGGGGCGGGGGTGTAGGGGCTTTTGGGTTGATTCTAGGAAAATATTTTTTTTTCGTCAGTGGATCCTATTTTCCGAGTTATGGACTTCCAAAGTTTTGACATGGACTTGTATATAACTTTGTTATTTAGTATCGGATTTCAGCTATGTATATATATCATATGAAAGCCAACTTGAGTGCCTTTTATTTGACATTTTTAAATTTAAAATTTGTTAACCCATTATGGACCTATTTCAAATTTTGTATTTTTGTAATATAGTTTTTTCTTAAAAATGGAATTATCTCATGTATAGACATATATCATGTGTGCTTTTACGTAAACTGAATAAAAGCTGGGACCAATAGCTTCATTTTGATATATATTTCGACCTCTTAACCCTTTCAGGACCATATGGTAATATATTCGGATTTACTTACTGTATTAACACATTTCGCTGTTCTTAAAATTTTGTTTACAAGTGCCCCTATATTAAAACAAGGAAAAATATAAATAAAATATTTATCGCTAAATCGATATATTTTCTAAACCTTATTCTTACAATTGAAAAAAAAAAAAAAATCATGTGAGTCCGATCACAGGGAACATGTGTAAACATCTAGTAATTAAAGATTTTTGTATGTCATTTTTTAAAATCAAACAGAAAGCGTCATCTATGTATCACTTATAGCAAAAACTGTTCCATCTAATTCAACAACCCTTTGCTGTAAAACGTTAAAAATATCCCAATATAAACGTATATAAGTGATACATAGATGACGCTTTAAAAAAGTGGCATAAAAAAAACAATGTTATATGATAATTTTTTCACCAATACAATCATAAGTCACACAGCGTTATCTGCTTCAGCTCACACCGATATGAGTTACGTTGTTTTTGTGATTGTATTCTGAAATAGAAATTTACCCCCCTGCGCGTATAGATGTTTACACATCAAAAATATGCAAGGGGCAAATCGTCGCATTCAATATCGAATAAAATCAGTCGAAATTGCATATTTTGGTTTATTATTTAAAGAAGACGGACAATCGTCAGACCTCGTTCCACTTTTACTATTAACTATGGATAATAATTTGCTATCTGTGACAGAGTTAAATTACGCTTTGTATATTATTTGGGAAAATAAAAAAATAATTTCGATAGAAAAATTTCGATAATGAATGCGACGATTCGACCCCAGATATTTGTAAAGTGTGAAATTGGTTTAAAATCACGTGATTTTACTAAAAACCTTTTTAAACTCTACTACCGGTTACATGTGTTTATGATTTTATTTATTTATTAAAAATAATATTAAATGCAGTGATAATGGTTAAATATATATATAATAAGTTGTAGTGTTACGAATAACTTTAAATGATTGAGAAAATTAATTATAAATTTTTATAAAAATAAATGTTTAATAAAATAGCAACATTCTATATGGAATACCGAAATTAGGCCCGTTTTAGAAAAAAACGTTTTTATAACGCTATTCGCTCCCTGATTTAATCTTACACTTCATTTAGTCTCCAAACACTTCCAATAAAGTGTGCCTTCATTTTATCTCCAAACACTTACTTTTGCCTAGGCTATTAATATTATAGATTTATTGTATTATTTAGAAAAATTTTGTTTTATTATGAAAATAGTAATAACTACTAAAAATGTTTATTAATGAAAGTTGTCAACATATAATTGTGTCAATATTACTATATTGAAAAAAGAAAAAACAGAAAAAACATTTCCAAATAGAGTAAAGACGCGGTTTTCTTTAGAACTCAAATAAAACTAAACAAAATACCGAAATATTTTGGTGCAATTCTGGAAATCATTGTGGTTTGTGAATAAAAACATCTATTCAAGCAGTAAGCGCTATCTACATGTGTATAGCAAGCAACTGCTATATTTGTCATACTTGATGGTTGCAGTTGTATGCTATTCATTCATGGCGCTTTCTGTTGGCTGATGAATCAGCTAAATAATTGTAGCTTCCATTTCCGTAAATAGTTCCGCTTCCGTAAGGGAAGTTTGTGATTTTTACCCCCCTGATCGCATAGATGTTTACACATCAAAATAGGTTCGCATTGGTTTTACCAAGAATATAAATATTCAAGTGGAGGGTATCAAAGATTCGGCACAGCCGAATTTAACAGTCTTACATGTTCAACCTAGTCCCCATATAAATATAGCACCCGATATGATCTTTTTCATACCTGCAGCCAAAAAAAAATAATAATTATGCCACTCAAATTTGGTTTATGCTATATTCAATTAGTTGGGCGGAAGAGATATGGTCTCTAAACCATGGTATAGGGTATCGTATAGTCGGCCTAGACCGACTATAAATTTCTTACTTGTTATATATTAGATATTCGATGTCAAATTAAGACGCAGATAAGATATCAAACCACATATAAAACTTACTTGAGAGCCTGTTTATGGCACAGTGTATGAAATATGAGTTATATTTACCACTATTAGTTTATTTATAGTTTATTTTGTTTAAATAAACGTTTGTAAAAAAATCAACTCAGATTAAGTGATGTACGTCCTTTCGTCTGTGTGTCCGTGTAGACCTTTTAATCAAACTGCAGATCTCAAGTATGAATATACTTTGATAAAATTTAGGACATAAGCTTCTATCGAGCATTGAAATTAGTGAAACTGGTCCCTATGAGATCGACTTAAATCGATTAGGATCCAAATTATTACATCTATTAATCAGTAGTCCAAACCAAAACAAAATTCTTAACCATAGCCCGCATATAAAGCTGCTTCCGTCTTCAATTAAACCTATCAAAAACAAATATATAGCGCAGATTTTTTTTATTCGGTTTGTATATGGGGGATTTCATGTCAAGTGCACCAACTTTTGAAATCGATGTCTTCCGATCGGGATGAAATTTGCACCAAGGTTAGTCCTATTGGATAGTAGTTTAGACACAATTTTTCAATAAGATCGGTCCAGATCTCTCTGAGTTAGAGGGGGTCAAAATTTGACATTTTGGCTAAACAGGTGTTTTTTCTCATCCATGTAACTTATTACCTATTGTTCTTAGAAAATGTTCTCCCAAAGAATTTAGATAGCTATTTCTTCAATATTTCGGAAAAAATACTTAAAAAAAAAATTTTTAGACTTTTTTTTTTTTTGCTAAATTAAACCATTTTTGGCTTTTTTTCAAAAAGGGCATTTTTTTTTTCATAAGAAAGCTTAGGATTTTTCCTTTAAGAGTTTTTTGGTCGCTTAGTGGGATGGGAGTGGGATATCTATCAAAATAAATGTTTTGTAACTCAAGACAACGGTTTTTCAATTTTTCACAAATGCACTATCTTGAATTTTTTCCTATTTGTGTCTAAAACCTTACAAATTAAACTTATACTAAGAAACTAGACAAACCAAACTTTCCGAAGTTATATAACATACCTAACTAAAATTTTATACCCTCGATACTGTAATACCCAGAATATGTTAACCTCAGGAAAAAAAAATCACTTTTTTCTATAGAAATGTTGAAAAATTATTATTTTTTATTTATTTGTAATAATAATTAAATTAATATATAATAATAACAATATTAGAAATAAAAAGATAAATAATTTAATAAAATTTAATTTTAATTACATTAGATCCATTTATATTATAACTACATTTATACTTAATTTATTGTAGCTAATGAAGTATTTAAGTCTTGTAAATTTTTAAATACCCAGTCTTTCATCCAGCTTTTTTGTCGCCTTTATTTACTGCGTTTTTTTTATCAATCCATTCTTGGCGTTACTAGGTTCAGCTGTTGATTTCGCTGTTGGTTTATTTGTTGACTTTGGAAAGAAATCGCATTGAGTAGAGGCAGAAAACTTTTTGATTTTGAGTTTTCCATCGACAAGCGGTATAAAGGCATGGTATTGAGCGGTGCCATCGATTGTTACCGCAGCATCGAATCTGCTCTTCAGTGTTTTCAATGTTTCCTGATGATCCTCTTTGCTACTAAAAACTATTTTAGTTTCTTTACAATAACTCTTTGCCCAATGGAATAAAGCAGTCGCATCTAAGATGCGATCTTGATGAGAGCACTGGAGGCTATACTTCGCTGCATTTCTTTTAAGGTTTGCTCCAATACCATCACATGCTCCTTTATCATGAGTAATGCCACTCAGCTGGCATTCCAAAATCTTTTTCATGGGCCATCAAATTTGCCAAGCTACTTTTGTTTTTAAAATGTTGACGAGCTCCGTCCGAAACGTAGTATACCTTCTTTACTGTAAATTTGGATTTTAGAAATTTTAGTATTCTCTTCTGGTACTCATAAACTGCAACGGTATCATGTTTTAAATCGTCGGATATGATTGCTATACTTTTGTGTTCCAGTTTTTCATCTTTCATGTAGTAAATAACTACTGTGAATATAGTTGCTTGGTCGTTATTGAAGTGGAATGCTTGTATGGCATCCTGAAAAACATATTTATAGTTTTCTGCGAAATCATATGAAATAACGAATTCACCAGACTTCAAATGTGTCTTCAAATCCTTGAAGAATGACCATTGCTCTTTGACTAAAAAGTCATGGTTTCTCAAGTTTAGCAATCCTGTACACATTTCTTCCACAAAATCATCCACATTTAAAATAATTGTTTTCAATGTGTATCTGTCAGTCTGAATCCAAGAATCAAATTTGACCTCCTCTATATATTCTTGATCTAAAGAGTTGATTAAATTTTCTTTGATGAATGTGGTTTTCGGGCAATTGGTGCATTCACCTAAGTGGCAAGAAGTTGTTGCATTAAGACACATAGTCAATTTAAGGCAATCGCTGTAATCGTGTAAATCTTCTGCCGAATCATCTGTTAAATACTTTAAGTTGATTTCCTTCAACATCAGTTTAACATTTTCATGGTAAATGCAAACGCATACTGTGTGAGTTCCGCTGCTTTCTGCCAAAACGCAATGTTTTGGCCTCATTTGGGTTAATTTCGTGAAGCCAATTCTAACATCCTCGTGTTCAGATTGAAATGTTGCAAATAACCCTTTCAGGTTACAGATAACCATTCTCTTCTGTTATGTTATGAAGGTATGTTACATACCTTCGGTAAGGTTAATTTGTCTAGTTTCTCAGTATAAGTTTTATTTGTAAGGTTTTACACACAAATAGGAAAAAATTCAAAATAGTGCATTTGTGAAAAATTGAAAAACCGTTGTCTTGAGTTACAAAACATTTATTTTAATAAATATCCCACTCCCATCCCACTAAGCGACCAAAAAGCTCTTAAAGGAAAAATCCTAAGCTTTCTTATGAAAAAAAAAAAAAAAAAAAAAATGCCCTTTTAAAAAAAAAAGGCAAAAAATGCTTTAATTTAGCAAAAAAAAAGTCTACAATTTTTTTTTTTAAGTATTTTTTCCGAAATATTGAAGAAATAGCTATCTAAACTCTTTGGGAGAAAATTTACTAAGAACAATAGGTATTAAGTTACATGGATGAGAAAAAACACTTGTTTGGCCAAAATGTCAAATTTTGATCCCCTCTAACTCAGAGAGATCTGGACCGATCTTGTTGAAAAATTGTGTCTAAACTACTATCCAATAGGACTAACCTTGGTGCAAATTTCGGAAGACATCGGTTTCAAAAGTTGGTGCACTTGACATGAAATCCCCCATATGTTTTTGCAAAAAAACTAACAACATTCTTATTTTTTATACGTAAGACAAATTCTCTCAACGCACGGTATAGAGCATCGCGTAGTCGCTCTCGACCGACTATAATTTTCTTAGTTTTTTATTTAGAAAACGCAACTGTTCATAAACACATTTTAAATCAAGATTTTTTCTGTCTTTCCAGAAAATGTTTACCCTCTTGTGGTGATTGCAAGGGTGGAAAATGCTTACGTCCAAATATTTGCTTGTGCGATCAGGGTTATAAAAATTTAAGAAATTCCTCCATATGTGAACCGTTATGCCTAGAACCCTGCATTAACGGTAAATGTTCAGAACCCGAAGTATGTACCTGCAATGACGGTTACTCGTTCGCTAATGGCAGCAAAACAGAATGTGTGACAACATGTAAGGATATCGATTGTACAAATGGCAGATGTGATGCGGCCAACACATGTACTTGTAATTTTGGCTATGAACGTAATGAAATTCTTAAACGCTGTGTACCAGTCTGTGATGAACCCTGTGAACATGGTGTGTGCAGTAAGCCCAATGAGTGCACCTGTAATCCAGGTTATGTTCTAAGACTGGGCACTATCGGTCAATGTGATCCGGTGTGTTCGAGTGGTTGCACGAATGGTGTTTGTAAGGAACCAGAATTGTGCGAATGTAAACCGGGTTACACCAACTTTGGTGGAATTGACTCACAGGCCTGTATACCGGTTTGTAAAGAAAAATGCGTTAATGCCTTTTGCACGGCACCCGATCAGTGCACCTGCTTCGAGGGCCATGCCTATCGTAATGGTTCACGTATATGGTGCGAACCTACTTGTGCCAAAGATTGTGAAAATGGTTTTTGTAGCGAACCAGGAATATGTGAATGTCACGAGGGCTATGAAAAAACCGAACCACATCGTTGTTCACCCATTTGCAAGGAAGCATGTGTGAATGGTTACTGCTCTGCCCCAGATACCTGTAAGTGTAACGAGGGTTTTGTCTATACGGATAACAAGGAAAAGGTATGTGAACCCTTCTGTCCCAAGGGCTGTAAAAACGGTAATTGCACGGCTCCGGGCATTTGTACGTGTTATGCCGGCTATCAATCCCTGCTATACTATCATTGTATTCCTATATGTAGCAAACCTTGTGTGCATGGTACTTGTACAGCTCCCGAAACTTGCCGCTGCTTTATGGGCTATAAAGCAAATGAAAAATACCCGAATAAATGTGAACCTGTTTGCAGTTTTGATTGCGGCCATGGTAAATGTATTGCTCCTGGTGTCTGCAGTTGTGATTTGGGTTACGAAAAGAAATGGATGACGGGTAAATGTGAGCCGTTTTGCCCACAGAAATGTGTTAATAGCATTTGCTCGGCCGGCGGGATATGTCGTTGCTATGAGGGTCATAGGTTAAGAGAAGGTTCCAATTCAATATGTGATCCAATCTGTTTACCATCGTGCATCAATAGCAATTGCGTGGAGCCAAATACCTGCGATTGTTGGGAGGGTTACGAGGATACCAAACACTCCAATTTGTGTGTGGCCCGTTGCCGACCTTCTTGCCAGAATGGCAAATGTGTGGCTCCAAATAAATGTCAATGTAACGATGGTTATAAGGTTACCAATTCTTCGATGCCCCACAATTGTCAGGCCCTCTGTAAGGAGACCTGCATCAACGCCGATTGTTATCAACCGGACAAGTGTAAATGTTTGGACGGCTATCGTTTCCTGCCGAACAGTACGTTGGAATGCGAACCAATATGTGAGCAGTCCTGCGAGCATGGCCAATGTGTGGCACCCAACTTGTGTAATTGTGATAAAGATTTCATGTCTCGCATTAATACCGAAACGGGGTTAAACGAATGTGTTGGCTATTGTAATCAATGGAATTGCCGTAATGGTAAATGTAGCACACCGACTTTATGTCAGTGTGCCGATGGTTGGATATACAATGCATTGCGGGGAACGTGTACGATGGACGAAGTGGCGAAGGAGAAAATGCAAACAAGGTAAGCAATATTATCACAGAATAAGGTGGTGGAATTTTATGTAACAAAAGCGCGGTAGTGGAAGAGATGCTTTTTTAAGAACGTACAAATTTTTAAGAAAAATTACTTATATTAAGAAAATGAAATTTTTGGAGAAAAGGTTCCTTTCAAGAAAATTTATTTTTTTAGAAAACAATCTTCTTTAAGAGCTACGTTTTTTTTCAGAGAAAGATACGTCTTTTAAGAAAATTAACTTTTTTTAAGCAAACGTACTTTTTTGAGAAAATGTATGTATTAATTAATTTAAGAAACTTTATTTTTTATGAATGTTTACTTTTTCGGAAAAGGTATTTGTTAAAAATTTTAATTTATTTAGAAAATGTATTTCTTAAATAAAATGTTCTTTTTATGAAAAGGTACTTCTTTAAAGCCAGGTATTTTTTTAAGAAAATGTATTTTTTTAATGTACTTTTTCTTGTAACAGTACATTTTCTTATAAAAGTATATTTTCTAAGACATGGTACTTTTTTAAGAAAAAGTACTTTTTTAAGAAAATTTACTTCTCTTAGAAATGGTACTTTTTAAGAAATGATACCTTTTTAAGAAAAATTTATTTTTCTAAGTAATGGTACTTTTTTAAGGAAAGATACTTACTTTTTTATGAAAAAGTAGTTTATAGAGACAAGGAAGTTATTTTTTTAGGAACAGGTAGATTTTAAGAAAATTTCCAATTTTAAGGGTAATTCTTTGAGAAAAGGCACTTTATTAAGAAAGCATAATTTTTTCAGAAAATTCACTTTTTTTAGAAAAGTTACTTTAAAAAAATAGTCATTTTTAAGAAGGTTACCTTTTAAGAAAAGGCAACTTTTATACCAAAGAATCCTTTTAGGAAAAATATATTTTTTTAACAAAAGTATTTTTTTGATAAAACGTACATTTTTAAAAAAAAGTACTTACTTATAAAGGGTCCGCCATCTAACGTTTTTTATTCAACTAGTGCTTATTTCGTGAATGGTAACACTAAGCTCATGTCTGATTTGACAGATAATTAGTTTTATCCTTCCGCTGAACGAATATAGTTGTGTATACGCTTGAACAAAGCTGGGAAATATTGCGGCATTACTTTGAAAATCATGGTAATGTTGCAGAATGTGTGCGAAAATTGCGTACGGATTTTGGAAGAAGAGAAGCACCGTCAGCTCCGTATGTTCGTTATCTTGTGAAAAAAGTGAAAGAAACTGGCATCCTCATCGATAAGCCAAAGCGTGAAAAGCCAAAAACAGTGCGTACACCCGAGAATATTGCTGATGTGGCAGAAAGTGTGCGTGAAGCGCCATCAACATCAATTCACCGTCGTTCTCAAGAACTGAACATTTCGGAGGCATCATTGAGACGAATTTTGCATAAAGACCTTGGTATGACGCCATACAAAGTCCAATTGGTTCAGGAGTTGAAGCCAACTGACCATCCAATGCGCTTTCGCTTCGCTAAGTGGGCCTACGATCGACTTACAGAAGATGCCGATTTTGCCAAAAAAAAAATCTCTAATTTTGTTTGTATATATTTTTGCAAAATACAAGAGACTTTACCAAACATGGTCAGGATCGGTCCATTTTTGGGCCTAGTCCCCATATAGATATAGCATCCGATATGAACTTTTTCATGTCTGCAGCCGAAAAAATTAATAAAAATCCCACTCAAATTTGGTTTATGCTTATTTTCTATATCCAGTTAGTTGGGCCTGAGAGATAGGGTCTCTAAACGCATGGTATAGGGTATCGTATAGTCGGTCTATACCGACTATAATTTTCTTACTTGTTTTGAAGATCGCATTATCAGCCGCAGAGCTGATGTCGTTTGGCCACCTCGGAGCTGCGATTTGACACCGTTGGACTATAATTTGTGGGGTGCCCTCAAAGATAACTGTTACGCCAAGAAGCCAGAGACAACTGACGCTTTAAAGGACAATATTCGTGAAGCCATTGGTGAAATACAGCTGCACTCAATCGATAATGTGCTTAAAAATTAGACCGATCATGTAGGCTACTGCATGGCCAGTCGAGGCAGCCGTTTGAATGAACTTATTTTCCATTATTAACCGGAAGGATTGTACTTTCAAATAAAAAAAGAAATTTGAGATAATATTCAGTAGTTTTTTTTATAGCATTTTCAAAAAAAAAAAGTTATTTGGCGGACCCTTTAATTTCTAAGAAAAAAAAAACTATTTAACATCTTTAGTACAAACTACATTTTTAACCCGCGAACAAACACATGGTTCTTGCCAGGCATATTTCATTTTTAAGCGTTAATTAAACATATTTCCAGGCACCCTCCAAAAATATTGTTTACTTTCTATCTGTAAAATAAAAAAATTCAAAAAAATTCTTACACCAGGGCGAAAAATGCAAAAGGAAAAAAGTTACCCTTGGACAAACACTTGGGCCTAGCCAGACCCCTATACATTTCGTATGAAATACATTATTATTATTCATATTTTGGGTTGTTTTCTTGTGAATTCAATGTAAATTGTTGCGTCCAGGTAGTTTGTTGTCGACACGGGTTTTTATACCCTATACCACTATGTGGTTTGGGTATAATGACTTTGTGCTGCTGTTTGTAACTACCAAAAATATTTGACATAGACCAATCTTTTATTATACCGATCGCCTCAGAATCACTTTCTGAGTCGATTTAGCGATGTCCGTCCGTCCGTCCGTCTCTGTGTCCATGTAAATTTTTTAATCAAACTACAGGTAGCAAATATGAAAACATTTTGATGAATTTTGGCATATAAACTTTTATCGGCCATAGGATGAACGCTATTGAAATTCGTGAAATTCGGTTCATGTTCAGACCTAGTCCCCATACAAATGACCTCTATGAAATTGACATAAATTGCCATTTGATCCAAATTATCATATATATCTCAGTCAAATTAGGTTTGTTTACCCTATACGAAAATTCCTAGTCATAGGCTCCATATAGATCTGCTTCCCGATCTTCACTAAAATTAATCAAAAAACAAAAATATTGCACAGATTTTTCTCAAATTTGGTTTGTATATATTTTTTCAAAATTTAAGTGACTTTGCTAAATATGGTCAGGATCGGTCCATTTTTCGACCTAGTCCCCATATAAATGTAACACCCTATATGAACTTGTTCAT
Source organism: Cordilura impudica (assembly GCA_963682025.1). Taxonomy (NCBI): domain Eukaryota; kingdom Metazoa; phylum Arthropoda; class Insecta; order Diptera; family Scathophagidae; genus Cordilura; species Cordilura impudica. Next base: position 285,317,150 of record OY821518.1, read on the forward strand.
ATCTGCAGCCAAAAAAATTAATGACAATGCCACTCAAATTTGGTTTATGCTTATTTTCTATATCCAGTTAGTTGGACCGAAGAGATACGGTCTCTAAACCATGGTATAGGTTATCGTATAGTCGGTCTAGACCGACTATAACTTTCTTACTTGCTTTTTATAGTATTTTTGGTTTGTTTTCTTTGAATACAATGCAAATGTTTGCTTCTAGGTAGTTTTTTATGCAACATTGGGTGACATATAAAGTACCCAAATTTTGCTAGCACGTGTTTCTTTAACTAGCTCTTCCGCTGGGGGGGGGGGGGGTGACAAGGTGCGTTATCTAATAACAAGAGAGCATTTCTAGGCAAATTGATGCTATCAAGATATGATTCCACCTTAAGCATTAGATATGATACAATTAATGAATCAGAATAATTAAATACGCATTACAAACCTGAGTTGCAAAATTGTTGAAAAACCAGCTTTTGAATAATGACGACGTCATGCGTTTTTGGAATGCTTGTAATCCAATTTTAACGGCTTATTACGGAAAGAGCGAAGTTTTTCGGCTTTTCCAATTAGAATAGGTTCGATTTTTTCGTGCCACTCGCATTGCAACACAGTAGGAGAGTTATTCTCTCTTTTGATAGCTTTCTTCCCGGAGCAATTTTCTCACCAGAGTGAACGTAAGTTTTTTCAGGCAACATCTTCCAAAACAGACCTGTCTCATCTGCATTGAATATTGCGTGATAGCTCAAATTTTGTTCACTTATGGTTTGGCGAAGCTGGTTTTTGAAAGGTTCCACATAGTCGGCTCTAGACGAGAGTTTTTCTCCACTAAGCTTAAGCAGTCTAATTCCATACCTTGTTTTAAAACGCGTCAGCCAGCCATGGCTGGCATTAAAACTGCCACTGTAATATCGCTTGTGGAACTCTTTGGCCTTGTGTTGCAGAATAGCACCAGAGACATGGATATGGCTTTTCCGTTGCTCTTGGAACCGCAAAAAGAGCTTTGTTTCCATTTTTGGAAATTCTCCGTCTTTTAATTGATTTTCTCTTCTTTGAACCAAAACCTGTCATCTCCGCATTTTTTAACAAATTTTCCTATGATTTTAAAATTGTGGGTATTGTTGATTTGGCCAATCCATATTTAACACACAATCCACTCAAACATTCACCTTTTTTTATAGTCATCGACGATATTTAGTTTTTCATTTAACAACAGCCTTTTTCTGTTTCCCATGTTTTCCAATGTTTACACCACAAATGGTAATAGTAAAAATTTCCAAAGGAAACATAGAAAACAAAAGCACAACATGGATGGGGAATCCCCTTTGTCTAAATCATAGGCTTCCAACAGTGGCACACTTATTGTTTTTCTCTCATTCAGTCGTTGCGTTGACTTCAATATCGTCTCGCTCGCTCTCTCAGTCACTAAACTACCACACTTTTATTTTGGAAGCCTATGCTCTATACACATATCTATTGCTTTTACACCTTTGCTGTGGCAATCTTTGTATTTTTATCCCATTCTTTACTTAAGATTTTCATATGTTCGTTATATCGAGTACAACATTTATTACAGTGTTCGTAATACAAGGTACTCAATGCAAAATTTTCAGCAGTTCGTTAAATCCCGAATTCGTTAAACCGATGGTTCGTTAAATCGGAAAATTACTGCACTTTTTTTAAGGAAAATTTTCTTACTTATTCACTTACTTTATTCAAAATAGTTGCTTTTACAAAAAATTTTTACCTCTTTAAGAAAAGGTAGTGTTAATGAAAAGGTAATTTTTTAGGAGGAAGTACCTTTTTAAAGAAAATTTTAGTTAAAGAAAGTGCATTTGTAGCATCACAGAGTCAGTCCATCTATCAGCGATGAGCTTAACTCTACAAAAGAGAAATAGATTTGTCACTAGTTCAACTGTAACGACCACACCATTTACAACACCATAAAAGAATTAAGAATATCCCCATGGAAAATTAATATTTGTTAAAATAATTTTTTTTTTTTAATTTCATCCATTAAATAGATTTAAATAATTTTAAATACCAACCTGCTCAGAATGTTTATAAACTGTTCTTACTTATAACGAGCAGCCTGCCTTACCTATTGAATGGTGATCGTGATTTCCACCGTCAACTCTTAAGCTGCTTGTTATACGAATTTTGTGTCCATTTTTTTCTGTTTATTTTTTTATAATTTTCACAAATATATGCCCTCTGAATAGTGGCGTGGAGGATATAGTGAGTTGAAAGTTGATCTAAAAATCGCCAATTTTCTAACAGGATTTTAATAAAAAGTCGATATTTATTTCCAATGGTTATTTCACTATATTTCACTATTATTTCACTATATTTCAGCCTTCATCAGCGATTTATTGAACATTGTGATAATTGTTGTGTTAGAATTGAATAGAATTTAGATATTTAATTTTCATAATAAACTAGTAACGAAATAAAAAACTGGGAATATATTTTGTAGGAAACATTATTTTTTTTTTGGCGATTTTTGATTTAGTCGCATTTTGTTTTTGCGATTTTATATATTGGCGATTTTTGATTTTGGCGATTTTTGACTTCGGAGGTTATTTTTTTTCGCGATATTCGATTATGGTGATTTTGCCTGTTGTGTTGTGTTTTTCGCGATTTTTGTTAATCGCGATTTTCGGTTCTGGCGATTTTCGACTTTGAAGATTTTTGTTTTTTGATTTTTGATTTTAATATATAATAGGATATAGTATGTAAAAATTAGATTTAAGATGGGAGATGCCACGCACTCTCGATAAATCCAATAACAATATAGCTTACTGTTCCTCCGGATAAGCAGTTACCTACCTGCTGTAAAAATGTCAAGACGACCGGTTCAATGGTGAAGCCTCCTATAAACCGTAAACAAACAAACAGAACAAACTCCATTTTTATACCCTATACCACTATGTGGTTTGGGTATAATGACTTTGTGCTGCTGTTTGTAACAACCAAAAATATTTGACCTACACCCATCTTTAATTATACCGATCGAATCAGAATCACTTTCTGAGTTGATTTAACAATGTCCGTCCGTCCGTCCGTCCGTCTGTGTGTCCATGTAAACCTAGTAATCAAACTGCAGGTCGCAAATATGAATATATTTTGATGAAATTTGGTATGTTGAAATTGTATTGAAATTGGTGAGAATCGGTCCATGTTCAGACCTAGCCCCCATACAAATTACCCCTATGAAATCGACATAAATTGCCATAAGATCCAAATTGTCATATAGATCTTACTCAAATTGGGTTTGTATGCGTTCATTACATCCATTAATGAGTAGTCCAAAAATGGTCCCTTTGGCCCCATATAGAGCTGCTTCCCGATCTTCACTTAAATCTATTAAAAACAAAAATATTGCACTGATTCTTCTCAAATTTTGTTTGTATATATTTTTGCAAAATAAAAGAGACTTTACCAAACATGATCAGGATCGGTCCATTTTTGGACCTAGTCCCCATATAGATATATCATCCAATATGAACTTTTTCATATCTGCAGCCAAAAAAAAATTAAAAAAATTCCCACTCAAATTTGGTTTTTGCTTATTTTCTATGTCCAGTTAGTTGGGCCTAAGAGATAGGGTTTCTAAACGCATGGTATAGGGTATCGTATAGTCGGTCTAGACCGACTATAATTTTCTTACTTGTTATATATAAGATTAAATCCATTTATGTATATTTTTCTTATCAAAATTAAAATTTTTTTTTAATTTTTTTAACCTTTTTTTCATAAATAATATTTTTTTTATATTTAACATTTTTAAAAAGTTTTTATGTATACAATACTTTTTTTTCAATATATTAACTGAAGAACATTTAGTTAGATATATATTTTTAGATTTTTCCGATTGAAACAATTTTAACAAAGTATTTCTTTTATCTAAAAGGGGTGTTTCTGTTTCCCGCTGGACAGTAGCTGCCATAGCCATCATATTATTTGCCATCTGTGTCCTGGGCTTAATAATGATATTCCGAGAAATGTCACGTCGACGACTTAGTGATAAAATGCAAGTGCGTTTGATAGAGAATCCTTCATTTGGTGTTTTAATGCCCAATAAGCGTTTTAATGCTGAAGATGAAGAAGAGACTGATACAACACAAGAATTAAGCAGTTAAACTTGAAAAAACAAAATCTTAAAAAGTTTTGCTGTTTCGTGTTTAAGAATATATATGTATAATTATCCTTTATTTTTTAAATATTTATACAATTTTTTTTAATAATACGTCAATATATTTATTCGAAATTTTTGTTGTTTTAAAAATATTTTTTTTATCACTTGTTTTGCATTCTGTATTTGTGTTTCTGTATTTTTTTCAAATTTAACATATTACACACATACTAAATACATATAATCTCATTTTAAATATTAGACTCTTTATGGATATTAATGTTAATACTTTAAGTATATTTTTATATCTTTTGCGTTTGTTTATTTTTTTTTTTTTTTTAAATAATTTATTTTGTTTTATATTAAATATATAATAAATAAAATGCTTGGCATTCAATTACTTATAATACTATTTTTGTTTTTCTTTTCATATATAAATTAATTATAGCTAAAAACTTTACAATAAAATTGACTAAAATATTTGAACAAAATAACTGTTAGACAAAGAATGGCATCGATTTTAGTATAACTGGGAAATGATTGTTTAATTTCAATATTTTCTGGAATTAATTTTTTTTTTTAATTTTCGATAGAATACATTTATTAGAAAAAAATAATAGGACAACAAAAATTGGCAAATAATTATGAAAACTAGCAGATTCCGGCGCTCGAAATTCGAGTGCAATTTCTAGGAAACTTTATTTCTCAACTTAACCAATTCACAAACTAACACTTTTTTGGTTTATTATTATTGTTAATGAAGATAACAAGCTCATTAACAAATGTAATAAACACACACATAGCATATGTATAATTTTATGTAATTTTAAATAAAGTTTACTAAAAATAAAGGAAAAAATTTAAAAATCTGTAAATCTGCAAAACGGCTAAAAAAAATCCCTTTCAAATTATATACGCATGGTCGAAATCGGAATAAAACGGTAGAACAAAACATCGGTCACAAGAAACCGCCTAGCCTATTAATATTATAGATAGAATATTTTAATAAATATTGCAGAGAGTGGAAAAACAATCAAATAAAGGTACTAAATTCGGCTACACCGAATCTTTGATACCTAGCTAGATTTTATGTTTACATTAATATCTGATTTATTTCAATTTTTATAACAAATGTACGCAATAAAATCGAAAAATTAAACAATTTTATAAACTTAATATTTAACGAAGATTTTGCAATTACATTTAGAATAAGCCTCATGATTTGATATAATTCAATTTTTGAAAATCTTTAATTGTTATATTTTAAATTATATTTGTCCTTTTGGTATTGTTGAATTCATATTTTATTGAAGAATTTTAACAGAAAATTGTTTAAATTACAGCGTTTTAAAAATTAATACACATCTCGGCAATTCGGATCACACTACCATTTCTACATCCCTTTCTTACTCCTAACATCTAAGCGCTTCAATAACTGTCACGAAAAACGTTGTATATCTATATATATGAAAAATCCCGACTTATATCTGAATTTTTTTTTTTGGATGCTAGGATGCTAATATCGATACCAATGCGAAAATAGCAGAAACTGTGGGCAGAATGTTGGTTGTGCTACACTGCATTATCGATATTATAATGGGAAGTATTATGCTGAGATAAGTAAACTCATCACTTAAGCCCATGTTAAACTACGCACCACTTGGTCAAGCCGTATGTGGAATAAACTTCCCGCTGAGGTCTTTCCGGTCACTGGGAATATAGATAAATTAAAGTCAAATAAATTAAACTCATAATATATTTTCTTGATATTAACACAGCGCACTGCATTAATAGGCGACATCCCCCGAGTGCTAATGTATCTATAATATTAATAGGCTAGGCGATTTCTTGTGACCGATGTTTTGTTCTACCGTTTTATCCCGCTTGTGACCAAACGTATATTGTTTGAAAGGTAATTCTTTTTAACCGCTTTGCAGATTTACAGATTTTTAAACTTTTTTCTTTATTTTGAGTAAATTACATTTAAAGTTGGTACTAACACATACATAAAATTATACGTATGCAATGTGTGTTTTATTATCTTCATTCACAACAATAATAAACCATAAAAGTGTTGTTTTGTAAATTGGCTAAGTTGAAAAATAAAGCTGCCTAGAAATTGCACTCGAATTTCGAGCGCTGGAACCTGCTAGTAGGTATAAATACCCAACTCAGAATCACTTTTTGAGTCGATTTAGCGATGTCCGTCCGCCTGTCTGTGTGTCCATGTAAATATTGTAATCAAACTACATGTCGCATTAGGGTGGCCCTTAATAAAAAAAAGTGTTCAAACTGTCGGTCTCACCCCCTAGAAATATGCCAATAGCAAAAAAACTGAGAAATACAAAGTTTTGGGCCAATCAGAAAACGTTTAGTCGTGGCGCAAAGCGATTGAAAACTTCAAGTGTGTTTATATGGGGAAAATATGAATTTTTTTCAGATTTTACGAAAATTTCGTTGTATAGTTTAATTCTTTCGACAAGCTGTTACATAATTCGGGATCAGTATTAAATTATCCTTTCAAAAGGCCATAAAACTTCAAAATCCTATGAAACCTAGCCAAGAAATAGCAAATGCTCCAGACCAGTTCTGTGCCAAAAAAAAACTAGGTCATGAAATTTGATGGCATTTTTTTCAACTTTGAGAAATTGATTAAAGCCATCATTCTTTTTTGGTCTCTATACTTATAACTACTCAGATATGAAGTATTGTTTTATTACCACGTTGTTAACCTATTGCGCATTGAGGCCGAGAATTGGAAATATTTTGATAAAATTTTTAAAACTCCTTTTTCAAGTTTGAAAAAATTTTCTTACACAAAATTTTAAAAAAATAATCTATCACTTTAAGGTTTTATGAAATGCATGCTGCAGATTAACTGTGTGAATTGTTAAGTAAATCCCTCTGCCAGAATTTTTTTGACAAGGATTTTATTTTTGCGGATTTCGAGAAAAATTGGATTTTTGTGAAATATTTTTTAAATGTACTCTTTCTAATTACTTTGTATCAAAAATTCATCAGTTTTCTACTTTTAAATGTTATATTTTATCTTAGTAGCCTAGGGTTTCGGAAAAAAATAATATGACTCCATTAACCCTTTTGAAATTGGGGTCACATATGACCCCAACCTAATAAAAGGCAATTTATGCAAAAAATTCAAATATTTTGTAAGTGCTGTCCAATTTTTAGATGCGAAGCTTAAAATATAATAAAAAAATGTGTAGAAGTTTCGTTCCAAAAATTTGGGATAAATTCAAGAACAGTAATCCATTATTTGCCAAGGCCAGCTTCGGATTTTAAGATATTTTAAAATAAAAATGACCTAAAACCAGTTTTTCTATTAAACTCGTTGATACCACTATTTGGAATTTAAGGAAAATAATTCAGTTAATTTTCATTTATTTAACCCTTCAGTGCTCCTGAGATCAAAATAATCCATTGTGATATATCTTTGGTGCAATTATCTGCTTATTGTTCGCGAATATCAATTAAAACAACTTAAGTCATATGTCTAGGACGTTTTTGAAATTCACTTTTATTAAATTTTGTGATTTATTCCATTAAGAGTAGTATTAATATAATATTACCTTTTATATATATTATTATATTTGAAATTTACTTTTATTTAATAAACTATTTAAAACTGGGAAATAAAATGGCAGAAGTTTCAAAACATGTAGGTGACATTGAAGATAACCGATAACCGATTATAAAAAATCAAAAAATGTCAAACATTATACCCTATACCACTATGTGGTTTGGGTATAATTACTTTGTGCTGCTGTTTGTAACAACCAAAAATATTTGACCTACACCTATCTTTAATTATACCGATCGAATCAGAATCTGATTCGATTTAACGATGTCCGTCCGTCCGTCCGTCCGTCCGTCCGTCTGTGTGTCCATGTAAAGCTTTTAATCAAACTGCAGGTCGCAAATATGCATATATTTTGACGGAATTTGGTATGTTATCTTTTATCGGCCATGGGATGAACGCTGTTCAAAGTGGTGAGAATCGGTCCATGTTCAGACCTAGCCCCCATACAAATGACCCCTATGAAATCAACATATATTGCCATAAGATCCAAATTATCATACAAATCTTAGTCAAATTGGGTTTATATGTATATATTACATCCATTAATCGGTAGTCCAAAAATGATCCCTATTGGACCACTCTTAGTCATAGGCTCCATATAGAGATGCTTCCCGATCTTCACTTAAATCTAAAAAAAACAAAAATATTGCACTGATTCTTTTCAAATTTTGTTTGTATACATTTTTGCAAAATACAAGAGACTTTACCAAACATGGTCAGGATCGGTCCATTTTTGGGCCTAGTCCCCATATATATATAGGATCCGATATGAACTTTTTCATATCTGCAGCCGAAAAAATTAATAAAAATCCCACTCAAATTTGGTTTATGCTTATTTCTATATCCAGTTCGTTGGGCCTGAGAGATAGGGTCTCTAAACGCATGGTATAGGGTATCGTATAGTCGGTGTAGACCGACTATAATTTTCTTACTTGTTTTTTTTTTTTGGCGTTTTTTATCAATATCCACCAAATTGGTGGGTGAGACAGCAACAAATTCAACTATTACTTTATTACATAAAGTAATTTTATAACAAAATTAGTTAAAAGTTGTTTTAATTTATAGTGGTAACAACGAGTTTAATAGAAAAACTCGTTTTAGGTCATTTTTATTTTAAAATATCTTAAAATCCAAAGCTGGCCTAGACAAATAATGGGTTAATGTTCTCGGATGTATCCCAAATTTTTGGGACGAAACTTCTACACATTTGGTTATTATATTTTAAGCGTCGCATTTAAAAATTGGACAGCACTTACAAAATATTTTTTGCATAAATTGTTTTTATTAGTTTTTGGTCATATGTGACCCCAATTCCAAAAGGGTTAATGGAGTCATATTATTTTTTTCCGAAACCCTTGCCTATTAAGATAAAATATAACATTTAAAAGTAGAAAAATTATGAATTTTTGATACAAATTATTTAGAAAGAGTACATTTACAGAATATTTCACAAAAATCCAATTTTTCTCGAAATCCGCAAAAATAAAATCCTTGTCAAAAAAATTCTGGCAGAGGGATTTACTTAACAATTCACACAGTTAATCTGCAGCATGAATTTCATAGAACCTTAATGTGATAGATTAATTTTTTTAAATTTTGTTTAAGAAAATTTTTTCAAACTTGAAAAAGGAGTTTTAAAAATTTTATCAAAAAATTTGCAATTTTCGGCCTCAGTGCGCAATAGGTTAGCAACGTGGTAATAAAACAATACTTCATATCTGAGTACTTATAAGTATAGAAACCAAAAAAGAATGATGGCTTTAATCAATTTCTCAAAGTTGAAAAAAATGCCATCAAATTTCATGGCCTAGTTTTTTTTTTGGCACAGAAATGGTCTGGGGCATTTGCTATTTCTTGGCGAGGTTTCATACGATTTTGAAGTTTTACAGCCTTTTGAAAGGATAATTTAATACTGATCCCGAATTATGTAACAGCTTGTCGGAAGAATTAAATTATACAACGAAATTTTCGTAAAATCTGAAAAAAAGTCATATTTTCCCCATATAAACACACTTGAAATTTTCAATCGCTTTGCGCCACGACTAAACGTTTTTTGATTGGCCCAAAATTTTGTATTTCTCAGTTTTTTTCCTATTCGCATATTTCCAGGGGGGTGAGACCGACAGTTTGAACACTTTTTTTCCCTCCATATAACGAAGGGCCACCCTAATGTCGCATATGTGAATATATTTTGATAAAATTTGGTACATAAGCTTTTCTCGCCCATATTTGTACATGTTCAGACGTAGTCCCCATACAAATGACCCCTATGAAATCGACTTATATTGTCATAAAATCCAAATTTACTTTTAGATCTAGGCCAAATTGGGTTTGTGTATGTGTATTACTCTCGTTAATCAGTAGTCCAAAAATAAACCCTATATGTTAATATTTAGTCATAGGCCCCATATGAAGCTGTTTCCCAATCTTTAGTTAAATCGATAAAAAAAAAAAAAACAAAAATATTGCACAGATTTTTCTCAAATTTGGTTTGTATATGTTCTTGCTTAATATATGTGACTTTACCAAATATGGCCAGGATTGGTCATTTTCGACCTAGGCCCCATATAAATATAGGAGCCGATATGAACTTTTTCATATCCGAAGGCAAAAACGAACTTGGTTTATGTTTATTTTCTATGTCTAAATAGTTGGACAAAATATATAGGGTCTTCAAACGCATGGTATAGGGTATCGTATAGTTGACTATAATTTTCTTATTTGCCTTAAATGTGACTTTTTGAGAAACTTTCTAGCAAACTGGAATATTGTTTACCCATGTTTAAGCAAACCATCTACATTTTACCTCAAAGGAGTTTTTATACCCTAATCTGTTATACCGATCGACTCAGAATCACATTCCTAGTATATTTAGCGATGTCTGTCTGTCCATCTGTGCCCGTGTAGACTTTGTAATCAAACTACAGGTCGCAAATTGAAATATGTTTTGATGATATTTGGTATATAAGCTTCGACAAGAACAACATAGAAAAACCAAATTAGTTACAATTGTATTTTTTACAGTTTCATTGAGATATTGTTACTAATTCAACTGATTTTAATGATTTTAAATAGCAGCCTGCTCAAAGTGCCAGTGAATAATTCTCACTAAAAATGAGAAACCCAGCTAACTTACTGAGGGCGAGACTGTGATTTACATAGACGTATAGACAGACATGTCTATTATAAGTATCGCGAATATATGTATACATTTATTTTATGGGGTCCAGATTTTTTGTATATTATTACACATGGAATGGCAAACTTATATTTACGCCCTGCACACTGGTTGGAAAGGTATAAAAAATTATGCAATTCGGATAAATATTACTAAATTCTGGTTTGATGAAAACGTCTTTTAGTTTTTTTGACTGAAGAACAATCAAAATTGCCTTTAGATTTGGTTCGACGACATATAGCTTTAGGATTTTCGAAATTTTGCTCTGAAATTTTGAACTTTTGCTACCGATATTAGTTTAAAAAAACGGTTTTTTGTGGATCTGATCCTAACGACAGTAAAAGACTGTTTAAAAAATATGATCTTTTTTGTGTTTTTCCAAACAGAAAACAGCCGATGATAAGAGAGTATTTTGGAAACGGCGATATCACTGTATATGATAATTATATTTTTTAAAGCATGTTTTAAAAATTATTTTCCATTTTTCAGTATTATTTTTTGCTCTAAAGATATAATTAATGATCTCACGGTATGAAAGTTAAAACTTTGTTGGGGGCCGTAAGTTATTCATGACTAAAAAAATGAAATTGATTCAATGTTTTGCACAATCTAGAATAATACATTCCTAAAAAAAACTGTTATTTCTTTTTAACTTTCCAATTTTGATGACAACCCAAAATCTTTCAATGAAATGTAAGATGTTTTCAAATCTTCCTTATGCCAAAAAAACTCCTTTCTTTGTCTAATAATTATTTGTATTTCTTTTATGAGCTGTCCGTTCCTAAAGAAATGCTTCCGTGTTACCTTGCATTTTACAGAATATTGTTATTTGTTTGCGCTCAGCGGGTCATGGTGGTTTTTCATGTTGATGCGGCAGTGGTTTTTCTGATGTCGGTGGTGATGTTTTCTGTTCATTTTCTTGCAGCTGTTGTATTGGCGATGTGGTGGTGGCTTCTGATTTATGACTACTCGGTTGAGTTGAGGTATTTGTTATGCAGGTTTTAGTTAGCTGTAAGGGGTTTTGTTGGTTGCAATATAAACCGGTAATACTGGCTGCTAAACTGGAATCACCATCTTCCATTATGACTGAACTATCAGCGGCGGAGGGTATGGTGGGTAGAAATCTAACTCCCAGTCGAGGTGGTGAAGTATCTTCTTCTTCTTGCACGGCTTCTTGTCTTACCAAACGTGGTTTTGGTAAGGTGGAGGCAAATTGTTGATGTTGTTGATGATGATGATGTTGCTTATTGCTATGACCTGGAATTATAACGAATTGTTTAAACTCATCTTTTATAAAATCTTTCCTTAACTTACTTATTACTGATGGCAAGGGAGTGGTACTTCCGGCACTTGATCTGGATAAGCGAAATGTGGAGGTACTTGCCGTTGTAGCCGATGCCGAAGAATCGTTACGTGATGATGACAAATTGGAGTCTTGTGATGTCTTTCGTGTTATTAACCAGGCCGAGTGCCTTCTTCTATTGGGATCCATCATTTTCATGGGTATGGCACAAGTATGACCGTGAGCATGTCCAGGCATATGTGTTGCTGTGGGGTTACCATTACGCCAACTGGAGGATCTTGAAGAACAAAAGTTTTCACTTGATATCGAACCAGCCCGAGCTTGTTTCTTTTGTTTGATTTCAGAAAATTGATACTGATACTGATCATTTTTGTTGCTGCGCGATAATCGGCCTCTTCTAACATCCAAACGTTGCGGTTGATTGGCCACACAACAAGACCAACAGGTCCAAAGCCTTTTCCCAGTTCGAGACCATATGGAACCTTCTTTCTCTTGGATTTTATGCCAATGGGGCATTTCACTGGGCATCATGCGTAAACATCTACATCCTGGCGGATGTACAGCCGGTAGTAGAGGTGGTAATTCTTTGGGAATTCTTTCCGTACCCAAACCTCGTCTTGTTAAAGCTCCTGTTCCTCTAGTTACCCTTGTCTCTTCGAAATGCTTACATAGATTAACACAATCTTTTTTGAATTGCTTGGTCATTATGGCATAGAGGAATGGATTACAGCAGGAGTTTAAAGGTAATATAAAGACTGTAAAAATCTTGGCTTGTTCCAAAGAAATCAACTGTAAACCAAATATGGCGGTTATAGAAAAAAATGCTATAGGAGACCAACATAGGAAATCGGTGAAAACTAATAGAGCCATTCGTTTGGCTATTCTCGAATCATTTGTATTCCAGGCTTGGGATCCTCTAATGGCCCAGTACATTTTCAAATAGCAGCCCATCAAAGTCAAAAAGGCACAGCCATTAATCACCATTAGGGCTACAACATACGATAGGCTGGCCACACCTGTAGTGGTCTCAAACGGTAAACAGACAGCGAATTTCCGATAGTCCGAAACTCCCAGTAATGGTAACATGGCCATAACCAAGGCAAATAGCCATCCTACAATCATTATATAGGCAGCTTGTTTCAAAGAAAGTCTCTTATTTAAGTGAATGGCATGTGTTATGGCATAATTCCTCTCCAGCGTTATAACAGCCAGGGTATAGACGGATAATTCCGAGGAGAGAACAGCTAAGAAACCAGCAATTTGACACATCACAGACATTTGCCAAGGTATGGCAAACATACGGAATTCTCCCAATGTCGAAGCATCCACAATGGCCAAGATGCCCAAGTAGACACCCATGAAGAAGTCAGCTGCCGCCAGATTACAAACCAGAAATCTTGGTACATCCATTTTTGATCTTGAAAATATCAAAACAAACACCACTGTGCCATTACCCAATAAAGCGAGCAGAAAAATCACCCATACACCACAACGTAATGTCCACCAGTCAAATAAATCGGCACAGGGTAAAAATGGTCCAGGCATAGGCAAACATTGTATACTACCCGGTGTATGTTCAGCTCCTATTGTAGCGAATAGGCTACCACCACCAAATGAACCAGCAAAGGTGGACACCGTGCCGGTGGGAGTATTAGGGCCTGTGCCTGTTCCCGTTCCCGTGGCATCTTCATCAAAGTATTCTTCCATATAGGTGGGTATATTACCGGGATAGGTGAAATCCTGACCAAAGTTATCCCAGATATCATGCATTTGTGCACCAAACTTTTTGCTTAGATTATCTGGAAAGAGATTAGAAAATAGAAACGATAATAATAATTCATAAATTGATATTTTTAAAGAGTTCGTCGTAACAAAAATTTTAAAAAATAATAAAGAAAACTACTAAGGAAATTTTCTGCTAGACAAAGTTATGATTTCACAAGATTTTTCTTCAATAAATAAGCAATTGGGTACCTAATAAAGTACTTTTAAAGACAAGGTGCTTTATTGGCAAAATTTGCTTTTTAAAGAAAAGGTATTTTCTTTAACGTTAGATGCCTTTAAAGGAAATGTATCTTGTCAAGAAAATAAGCTATTGAAAGGAAATTTACTTATATAAGAAAAAGTACTTTTTAAAAAAGAATTGATTTTTAAATACAAAGTACCTTCTATAAAATTAATCTTTTTTAAGAACAGGTACTTAAAAAAATTTAATGTTAAAGAAAATGTACTTTTTAAGAAAATATTATTTTTATTATAATTGCCGCTACCTTACTAAGAAAAGTACTTTGAAAAAGCAATTTTAATTAAAAGTCCTTTCTAATAAAATGTTCTTATTTTAAGAACAAGTAGTTAAAAAAAAATTGAATTTTTAAAGACAACATCCTTTCTACGTAAATTTAATAAAAAAAATTTTTAATTTTTAAGAAAAGGTCCTTTTTAAGAAATTTTTTTTTTGCTATAGAATAAGTATTCCTATAAGAATCTGCAACATATTAAAAAAAATTTTTGATTTTTTAAAAAAAAATATCTTAGTCAGGAAATGCAAATGTTTTTAAAAACGTATTTTTCATGAAATGTACTTTTTACGAGATGTACTTTTTTTAAAAAAAGGAAAATTTGGACGAAAAGGTATTTTTCTAAGAATTTTTATTATCTCGAAAAAGTACTTTTTTAAGAAAAGAAGTTTTAGTTTTTTAAGAAAAAAAATTTAATATAAAAATTTACTCTTTTAACAAAATGTTATTTATTAGGAAACGTACATTTTCAGGAAATGCATTTTTTTAGAGAAATTTATATATTAAATTTCACTTTTTAAGAAAAGGTTCTTTTTCTAAGAACAGGAATTTTTTTTAAGCAGATACTTGTTTTAGAAAAAGTACTTTTGTAAGAAAATGCCCTTTTTTAAGAAGAGCTTGTTTTTTAAGGAAAGGTTCTTTTTTAAGAAAAGGTTTTTTTTTTTTCAAGAAATATAGCTTTTTTATTAATAAAATTTATTTTTTTCGAAAACTCACTTTTTTAAGAAAGTGCAGTTGTTTAGGGAAAGTCTTTTATAAGAAAAGGAACTTTTTTAAGAAAAGAAGCTATTTAAGAAAATTCACTTTTTTGAAAGAGTTACTTTTTAAAAGTTACCTTTTCTTAAAGAAAGGTATTTATTTGAAAAGGTACTTTTTAATAAAAGGTACTTTTTGAAGAAAAGGAAGTTTTTAAAGAAAATGTTCTTTTTTAAAAAGGGTACTTTTTTAAGAAAAGGTACTTTTTTCAATTAGATAGTTTTTTAAGAAAAAATACTTTTTTATGAAAAAGTACTTTTATAAAAAAGTTACGTTATAAGAGAAGATTCTTTTAAAGAAAAGATTTTTTCTTAAGATAAGGAACTTTTGAAAAAGTGTTTCGATAAGAAAACATACTTTTTAAGATGTACTTTTTCTAAGAAAATGTACTTTTCTAATAAAGTTTTAAAGAAATATAATTTTTTAGAAAGAGTACTTTTTTAATTAAATGTTTAGAAATATGCCTTTTCTTAAAAAATGTATTTTTCTAAAAAAGTAAATTTTATTACAAAAGTACGTAGTTTTCAAAAATATGATCCGATTTCGTGCTACTCGAAAAAAATTTTCGGAGCAACATTTGAAAATTTGTTAAAAATAAAAACACTACTTACTGTTCTTATATGAAGTTGTACCTACACATCAGCCAACATATCTGCATGACAGACTTGTTTTTATGCGCGCCGCACAGTGGTCCAAAACCAAAAAAAAAGTGGTTATAAGTCTGGAACTTCTAAACTGTTGGTTGGATTGGAATAGTATATTCTAGGCGATTGTAGTCAAGGATATAGGCTTTCAAAATATTTATTTCTGAGATACCCTGTTGTAACACAGGGTGAGCTACAGGGTGCCAAAGTCGACCACCTCGAGGTGGAAAATGCTTTCAAAGCTTGTAACTTTTATAAATATGAAGTGATTTTTACGTTTTTAAAATTTTTCCAATAACCATTCTACCTAGTTATCGCTTATGGTTTAAAAAATATTTGATTTTAAAAATCAACATTTGAACTTTTCACCAAATTCTTTCTTAGTTTTTCGCAAATAACATTTTTATTAAAATAGATAAAAAAAAAATCTAAAAATATGTGGCGATAGCCAGTACTTTTTAAAAAAGTACGTTGAAGTATTTTTTGAATTATTTCAAACCGTTTAGTGAGCACAAAATCTTAAAGTTGACTTTTTGAATCAGGTTCTAAAAATTGCAAATTTTTGCCAAAAAATACCCTTCACTCTTTCACTTTTTTCTCACAACCTTGGTAAAACATGTATATATTTTTCTACATATTTTAAAAGAATATGCTTCAGGAATGGTTGTAAGCGAAATTTTTAATATTTTTGGACATGCACCCTACGTCCGGCATTGGACGAAATTGGGCAATTTAAAAAAAAACTAAGTTTTAAAAGTTAATACAAAAATATCCGCTCGATTTCTTCAAATATTTCACCGCAGTATTAAAGCTCGAAATATTTTTATTTATTTGCCGCAATAAAATTCACCGCCATTACATAAACGTGGTCAGGAGGGCTTAAATGGTGAAAAAACTCAAATTTTCAAAGGATTTTTTTTGTTAACATAAAAAACATATTAAGATTAGCTATTTTTATATTTTGTTTACTGATTCAGAACGGCATTAATTTATCTAAAACGCTTCAAAAAACCATTTTGATAACGTTAATAGTTTTTGAGATATTTATATTCAAATTTCAGAAAAAAATATAGAAAAACTATGGTTTTTCGTTTGTTTTAGTTTTTTTGGTAAAGTGTTCCCAAAATTTTTGAATTTTACTTATTATTATATATATTGTTAAGGAAGTCATATTTATCTATTCAACGATATATAACATGTCTATCAAATATATTGCAACATGCTGAAATAATGGCCCCAAACCACACTCCACAGGCAAAAATTTAGCTATTTCTCTATTTGTTCATATAATTGGTCATTTACATGGTGAATGACATATTTTTATACCCTATACCACTATGTGGTTTGGGTATAATGACTTTGTGCTGCTGTTTGTAACAACCAAAAATATTTGACCTAGACCCATCTTTAATAATATCGATCGAATCAGAATCACTTTCTGAGTTGATTTAACAATGTCCGTCCGTCCATCCGTCCGTCCGTCCGTCCGTCCGTCCGTCCGTCCGTCCGTCCGTCCGTCCGTCCGTCTGTGTGTCCATGTAAAGCTTGTAATCAAACTGCAGGTCGCAAATATGAATATATTTTGACAAAATTTGGTATATAAGCTTCTATCGGCCATGGGATGAACGCTGTTGAAATTGGTGAGAATCGGTCCATGTTCAGACCTAGCCCCCATACAAATTACCCATATGAAATCGACATAAGATCCAAATTGTCATATAGATCTTACTCAAATTGGGTTTATATGCGTTCATTACATCCACTAATGAGTAGTCCAAAAATGATCCCTTTGACCCCATATAGACCTGCTTCCCGATCTTCACTTAAATCTATTAAAAAACAAAAATATTGCACTGATTCTTCTCAAATTTTGTTTGTACATATTTTTGCAAAATACAAGAGACTTTACCAAACATGATCAGGATCGGTCCATTTTTGGACCTAGTCCCTTTATAGATATAGCATCCGATATGAACTTTTTGATATCTGCAGCCAAAAAATTAATAAAAATCCCACTCAAATTTGGTTTTTGCTTATTTTCAATGTCCAGTTAGTTGGGCCTAAGAGATAGGGTTTCTAAACGCATGGTATAATTTTCTTACTTGTTTTTTATTGTTTTTTGGTAAAGGGTTGCATACGTTTTTATTACTTCAAATAATTTTGTATATCTTTTCAAAGAAGGTATAAATTATAAGTTAATGGTGTATGAAATATTTACCTAATGAGTTTCAACTGATCATAAAATTGCCCGAAACTCTGATACCTATTGCAAAATATCTGTAATTCACAATACCTTTTTATGCAAAAAAAAACAGGTAAAAGCCAAATCCTTAGATTCACTAAAACAAAATGTAAGTATTGGTTGAAGTACCTGCCCGATATATTACTTTTCAAAAAGTATTTTCAGTATATAACCATGAGTTTCTTGTTTATTAAGATTACTTACGTATAATCTATCATGGAGGTTACATTAAAGTATTATTCAATTTGCAAAGTTATTTGGGAAAATCCTTCCGATTCTACTGTTCATTCAGCATGTTCGGAAAAAAGTCTCGAAATTATTTTATACAATTAACAACACTTACGGTTTAAATGTGAGATCTGAAGATGTTGAAAATTTTTACAAAGCTTACGAAAGAAGATTTAGCCAATCGGGTTTATCAAAATCAAAGTGTATGACTAAAAATGAAGAATGGTTGAAAACGGGCCTCACAGTACAAATTGAGAAAAAGGCATTTGGTCGACCTAAAAAGGACTACGAAAATGTTCAATCAAGGCCAAAAAAGAAAAAACAAGAAGAAATCATTAGTAACCATTCGCCTAATGAAACTAAGGATTCTTTTAAATCAGCATTGACACGCACGCAACCAAAGGAAGCTGCTAAAATTGTAGATGTGTTACCAACTGCATCTTAGCTTAGTGAGTTCAATAAATCAGGAAATTTCGAGATTGTCTCCAGTTTTTGTGGAAATATCTGGAAGTGTCATTAAAGTGTTATTTCAACCACTTTTTACAATGATTGATGGGAAAGTAGCCAATGCCGTTACAGATATAACATCTACTTGGAAATGTAATATATGTGGAAAGAAAAGTTCAGAATTTCATAACAGTTGTGATGAAATTCCTATTAATGAAAATGCTTTAAAATTTGGAATATCAAAATTTGGAATAGCATCTCGCGTATGATCTAAAATACCGGCAAATTCCAGGACAAGAAAATATACCAGTTAAAAATAATACTGATCTACACGCCATACGAAAAACTGAGAAGAAAAGAATTCAGGATGAATTTAAAATGCAGCTTGGTCTAATTATCGATAAGCCTCTTTGTGGCTATGGATGATGGTAATACAGCAAGACGTTTCTTTGAAGATACCGAAACTACTTCTTTGATTACTGGCATTGACACGGCTTTAATCGCACGGTTTAAAGTAATATTAGCTGTCATTAATAGTAAACAACAAATTAATGCGGAGAAATTGAAAATATATGCTAGTGGAACTAAGGAATTAATAATGAACTTATATCCTTGGAGGCCAATGACACCAACTGTACACAAAGTATTAGCTCATGGGAAAGAAATAATACAAAATAGCATCCTGCCCTTGGGAGAACTGACTGAAGAAGCACAAGAAGCTAGAAACAGAGATGTTAAACACTTTAGACTTTTTAATACAAGAAAATGTAGCAAAGAAGCCCAAAATTCCGATCTAATGGAATATTTATTGATATCATCAGATCCAGTAATATACTCCATAAGAACAAAATGGTTACCAAAAATAAGTCTACAAATAGAAAATGATGATTCCGAAACTATGGATATAAAACATCTTTTATCTTTTGATATTTCTGATTGTTTTGTAGAAAATAACTAGTAAAAAAGCAGACAATTGTTATGTAATTTTAAGCCTATTATAAAACAAATAAAAAATACTCATTAAAAAAAATTTTGTTATATTTGTTATTTAATAATGAAAATATCTTTTTGTTTATTTACTTACTTATTTATTAGATATTATTACAATTCAAATTATAACAAATCTTAAAGCACTAGCAACTTAGGCTATCGGCTTCATTGGCTCTTTACCTGTTTTTTTTTTGTATAAAATCAGCATCAATTTTATTATCAGTTGAAACTCATTAGGTAAATATTTAAGAAAAGCTACTTTTTAAGAAAATATACTTTTTTAAGAAATGGTAATTCTTTTCGGCTGATGGTTGTGTCATTACTGAAACCTATTTGCCAAATTTGAAAATCATTTTGAACGATGGTTGTTATTCGGGTAGAATCTTTATAGAAAGTTTAAGATTCCCAAAATTATTTACTTAGAAGATACAAAAGGTCTAGTTTTTCTACCTTTTGACTATTTTTACCTGTATAAAAATATGTTTGTTTAATTAAATATGAGAAAATTAAACAAAGGCAATTGAAATTATGATTAAAGGTTTCGATATTGGTATTTGAAATTGGAATTAATCTCAAAAGATTTTGAAACTTGAACAGTATCGTTAAAACTAAAATTATTACTCAATGATTTATCTTCAAATATAAAAATTCAAAAATGCTGTGTTGAAGATATTTCCAGGCAACAAGGACATTAAAATCATATTCAAATTTGTTGTATGCTTAGTTTATATGTGTAATAAAGCCTATTGTTTAGGTTTTCTTAATTTTTTATATTTTCAAATTCAAACATAAAATTTACTTACGTAATTGCGGCCATATATCCATCATGCTATTGTTCCACAAACTCATATCAAACTCAGCATCCGAGGGAAATAAAACAGCCTCTTGCACCAAGGGTGGCTTCCTACTAGCTGACATGGCCACCAAGGGTATGAAGGGGCAGCAATGATAAGCATATGATAATATCAAAGTTTGGATACGGGGAAATGTATCTGGAGAGGGAAAGTTTCTCAATTTGGGATTGTTGAAAGTCTTCAAATGCAATAAACGCTGTAGGCCATTTGAAGGCAACTCGGGAAAAATATTATTACCCAAATTCAAATCTTCCAACGAAGTAAATGGCAGAAAAGCATCTTTGTGTATAAACGATATTTGATTACCTTCTAAATCTCTGGCAAGTTAAAAAGTAAAAATAAAATTATTTTAAAATTGCAAAATAAAAAATTAGTAAAAAAACACTTACAATAATTGTAATTTGGCAATGCCTTGAAAAGCATCTTGAGGTATTAGTTTTATACGATTATATGATAAGACTAAATCATGTAATTGTTTTAAACCATGGAATGGACGTCCTTGTAAATGGTCAATTAAGTTGCTTGATAAGTCTCTTAGGGAGTTTAAATATAAAAAAATATAAATATATAAGGTTATAATTTTTGTTTTATTTTAAAATTTTCGGTTTTCGTAACATAACTTACAACAGTCTTAAGTCTCGACAATGAGCTAATAAGGGAATGTGCTGTATGGAATTGGTTTTTAGCTCTCTAAATATAAAGAAAGTTATAAAATATTAAACAATTAGATATTTTTACCAGAAACTTTTCTTTCGATTTTTGAAACTTTTAAATTCTTTGAATTCTTATGGCCCAAAAGATCTTTCAATTTTATTCAAACTTACTGGAGGATGGTACTGGGTGGCAGAAATCGATTTTATGCAAAAAAAAAAAAAAATAATAAAAAAATGGGTTATGATAAAGAAATAAAGAAAGACTACATTTTATATTACTTTATTCAGAAATGTTATCTTTTTAAGAAATAATATTTTTATAAAAAAACTTAGTCCTTTAATAAAATGTTGTTTTTTAAAATGGGTACTTTTTCAGGAAATATTCTTTCTTAATGGAATGTAATTATTTAAGTTACGTTAAAATTTTAAGAAAATGTACTTTTTAAGAAAAGAATTTTCTTTTAAATATAAAATACTTTTTCAAGAAAAAGTACTTTTTAAGAAAACATTTTTCTTTTAAATATAAAATATTTTTTCAAGAAAAAGTGGTTTTTTAAATGAAAAAGGTACTTTTTTAAGAAAATGTGTTTTTTTACGGTAAGGTATTTTACGAAAAGGTATTCGTATAATGATCTTAAACCGAACAATAAATGACTAATTATTCCAATACAGATCAACAATACATAACAATAACATACAACACATGAGGTACAATGCATTTGTGTAATCTGTTAAGATTTCACATGCCATTACAGTTCCATCTAGAGGACAATAGCAAAAACAAAGAGCTGTTTACATTACAAGACTTGTAATTGATCTGGCTATGTTAATGTAGAGAAAGCTAAAAATTGGAAAAGCTCAGCTTGTTCATACAAACTCTCGTATATAAAAAGAAAAACATTTCTTATGTTCTTTTCTTTCAAATGTTGAGTTAAATAGTTGATTAAGCATGAGTTGAAGTAATAGGCAGAAGGATGCTGACGATGAACAAGTCGCTTTGTTCGAAACTAGCTACTCCATCTAGCGCTGTCTTCAATTTTTTTCTAATATTTCTCTTACATTACAAAAATTATTACCTTTCTTTCATTAGAAAAATATATACATCATCTTAAACCGAACAATAAATTAAAATAAAATTATTCCAGTACAGATCAACAATACATAACAATAAAATTAATTGTTTTAAGAGAGGGTATTTTTCGATGAAAATGTACTTTTCTGAGAAGTACTTTTTTTATGAAAAGTAATATTTTTAAGGAAATGTACTATTTTAAAACAAGTAAGAAAATTAAAGTAAGTCCAGACCGACTATGCGATACCCTACACCAAACGTTTAGAGAATTTGTCTGAGGTCCACCTAACTGGACACAGAAAATAGACATAAACCAAATCTGAATAGAATTTTATTAATTTGTTTGCCTGCAGATCTCAAAAAGTTCATATTGAATGCTACAAACCAAAGTTAAGAGAAATCTATGAATTATTTTTGTTTTTGATAGGTTTAAGTGAAGATTGGGTAGCAACTTTATATGAGGGCTTTGACTAAGAATGTAGTAAATGTACACAAGTCCAAATTGACCGAGATTTATATGATAATTTAATTTATATGGCAATTTATGTCTGAACATGCACCGAAATTCAGTTACAATAGCGTTCGTCTTGGGATTGATAGAAGCTTATGTACCAAATTTCATCAAATTATATTAATAATTGCGACCTGTAGTTTGATTGAAATGGTTTACGGATGGATGGATGGACAGACAGAAGAACGTACTGACGAGCATCGCTATATCGATTCAGAAAGTGACTCTGAGTCGATCGGTATTATAAAAATATTTTTGGTAGTTATAAACAGCAGCACAAATTTATTACACCCTCACCGCATACTGGTGAGGGTGTAATGAAAATGTACTTTTAAAGAAAATTTACTTTCTAGGAAAAGTTACTTTTATAGAAGACAGATTCTTTTTGAGAATATTTTAATTTTTACGGTAAGGTAATTTTTAAAAATACATTTTTTTCAGATGTATTGGAGGACGATACGAGATCGGAGAACTCGAGTTGGTCCTAAGAATTAGGTTATGAAAAATATGTTTTTTTCTCTTGCTCTTTAGTTTCAAAATTTGAGATAGATCTGATGAGTTCCTGAGTATCTCCTAACAAAAATTATACGCGGAAAAAACTATCAGTTTAAGGAGCACTTTGATAACCTCAATTACTCCAGATATTAGCAATTATTGAGAGCATAACTAAGTGCTTTAGATAACTCTTCAAAATGTTCCTTATTTGAACCTTATCCTGAAATTTTTTACAAAAATATTTATTTTTTATTTTTCACATTGCTTCTACGACGACAAGAGACATATTGGTTTCAAATGTATTGAAAATTTATTTTGGTTCCAAAGGAACTTTGGCCCTATCCATCGGATTTAGTTTTGCGCACAAAATGCGCATATTGAGTTATTGAAGTTTGAACTAGCTTTATACTCAATTTCTGAATTTAAGGCCATCCAATTGCCATTTAAATAAATATTTTTTTTACCGTGGATAATATATTTTAGTAGGATGGAATGGTCAGAAGAGATTTGTTGGGTTTGTAAAATAATTTAACCCATAAAACCAAAGTTTTTATTAAACCTCTTTCTTAACTTATAGATATGAGTTTTGAATCTCACCGTGAATGTGCATGCCTTTGCGTGAATATTTGAAAATTAATCTTTGGTCACAACATGTCTATGGACAAAGTTTCAGATCGATCGGATGAGGGGAAATGGGGCTTAAATCACTCCGTGACTGTGCGTGACTATGCGTGACTGTGCGTGACTATCTTAAAATTAATCTTTGGCCACAAAAAGTCTATGGACAAAGTTAAAGTTTAAGATCGTTCGGACGAAGAGAAGTGAGGTTTTAATATCACCGTGACTGTGCCTATATCAAAGTTAATCTTTTTTCACAGCAAGACCAATTTTTTTAAGCCTAGTTCCGCGAAGCCGAGTGGCTTGTCTGCAGATTCTAATTTTTTTGGGTCCAGGGATAAGCCGGATTTGGCTAGTTTTGCAGCGACAGACCAAAGCCTCTGGTGGGAATCGAACCCAAGACCCCAGCATGATAGGCGAGCACGCTACCTACTCATATACTCGGCTGAGGGAAATATCACTTATATCACTCCGTGACTGTGCCTGACTTTGCGTGACTGTGCGTGACTACCGAAAAATTAATCTATAGTCACAACAAGACTATAAGCCAAGTTTCAGATTAATTGGACAAGGCAGAATGGAGTTGCCCCACGACAGACAGACAGACAGAGAGTATGAGTTAAAAGAAAGAGTTTAAAAAGCTCGAAAGATGAAAATTAAAAAAATTTTGTTTTATAAAAATTTTTTTATTTTTTTAAAAATCGATTTCAGCGACCCCGTACTGATCTCAAAAAATTCTAAAAAAATTCTCAAAAATCTTTTGGGCATTAAGAATTCATGTTCCGCTTAAAGAAATACAAAATTTGAAAAACAAAGGTTTTTGAAGAAACTCGCTATTGTACGTACAAACTTTTCAGTCTTGGTGTTTGACGGCATAAATTCGTTGGTACATCATTAATACCAGCTCTGTCTAATTTTAAGATTTCCAAGGAGAAGCAGCCTTCTAAATCGGGAAAGCTTTTAAGGAAACGGACATCAGAAAGGATTCTTTTAAAAAACGAGAAAAAATGTTAGATCAATAATAAATATTAAATCCATAATTTCGCATACTTACAATTTTCTTAATTTTGTCATGCCCCTTAAAGCACCCGGCACTATTTGAGCTATAGGATTGGCTCGCAGATCCAAGGTTTGTAGATTTTTTGGTAAATCAGTGTCATTTATCCATCTCAAGCGATTACTCGTGGCAGAACTATAATAAGAAAACATTAACAAAAATTAAACGTTTTTTTTCTCTCATTACTCTAACAGCCGTCAAGACTCTTATCTTTAGCAAAAAATTGATATTTGAATTTGATTTTTTCTTTTGTTGTTGTTGTATTTAATAATAATTTTTCAAGTGTCAAAGTACTTAGCAGTGAGTTCGTTTTCTTAAAATATTATAATGCTAATCTCGGAAACAACAAAATATTAAATGCATTAAAATTAAACAGTTGGTTTCAAATCTCATATACTAAAACAGCTAGGTTTATTTAATTATAAAGTAATTAAACGTATTACTAAAACGCCCATAAGTTGAAAAAGATATACTCGTACATATATATAAGTAAAATCTTTTAAGCAGAAGCTGCCATTATATAAAGCAGGAGAGATTGCGGCTTGTGCCTTTTGAAAATAAAATTGATAAAAAAAAAAATCATTTCGTCGTTTATTTATTTATTCTTTGTTTTTATTATTTTTATTTCATGCCATTGTTCTTTGAATTAGTCATTGCTGAAAAATACGGGTCTGCTTGCAATTTTTATTTCTAGAAATTTTTTTTTGATAATTTCATATTAGAATATAAAAAATAAATGTTTAAGGAATTTTCATTTAATTCACACCACTCACTTATTTAGAATTGCATAAGATTTGGAAAAAATATTCTATCTAACTAAAAGTTCTTGTGGGATCAGCAGTACCCGACACACAAGAAATAGTAGGTATTCCTAGCTACCGAATCCCATTCTAAAAAGTTAAAAACGGTGTTTTTAGCTTATTCAAGAATTTTTGCATTTTATATATATATATTGGGTTTTATGTCATGCGCACCAACTTTTGAAACCGATGTCTTCCGATCGGGATGAAATTTGCACCAAGGTTAGTCCTACTGGATAGTACTTTAGGCACAATTTTTCAACAAGATCGGTCAAGATCTCTCTGAGTTAAAGGGGATCAATATTTGACATTTTGGCCAAACAGGTGTTTTTTCTCATCCATGTAACTTATTACCTATTGTTCTTAGAAAATTTTCTCCCAAACAGTTTAGATAGCTATTTCTTCAATATTTCGGAAAAAATACTTTAAAAAAAAAATTTTTTTTAGACTTTTTTTGGCTAAATCAAAGTATTTTTTGCCTTTTTTTCAAAAAGGGCATTTTTTTTTTCATAAGAAAGCTCTTAAAGGAAAAATCCTACCTTTAAGAGCTTTTTGGTCGCTTAGTGGGATGGGTGTGGGATATCTATCAAAATAAATGTTTTGTAACTCAACTAAGAAACAATTACATTTCATATTTTACACATCAATAAACATTATACAACAAAATAAAAATAAAGCAAACGTTTTTTCTTTGAAATATAAGGTAATTTGCACTAAGGTACTCGGGTACCCTGGTCATGGACCCCTGTATGCAAAAACATTAAACTCATTTTTTGGTTATTATATTTAACCAAATTTGATAAACTTTTTTCTAGTCTCTAAGTTTAGCCGAAATGTCTGATGAACCGGAGTTTCATGTTGATATCTTCAATATTATAGGAACAGAAGTACTTTAAAGTTCAAATTGTTACCCGGGTACCCGGTTATGGACCGTAGGGTTAAATGCAATTTTCTCAAAATAAAGAAAAAATTAAAAATCTGTAAATCTGGTGAACAGCTAAAAACAAATACCTCTCAAATAATATACGTTTGGTCAAAATCTGGATAAAACGGTAGAACAATACATCGGTCACAACAAATCGCATAGCCTATTAAGAGCATAGGCTTAGCTCTGAACTCCAAAAATAATTATAATTTCAAAAAATCCTTTAGAGCATTATTTCTGAAGGATTTTAGAAGGCATTTATGAAAAAAAAAAAAAAATTCGAAAAAAAAATTTTTTTTAACCAGGTAATACCTTAAATAAATATTTATTTTTACGACTTACCGAGACTTGTTGACATACGAATGCATATGTTTTCTAATAGATTTTCCCTACAATGTTTGTAACATTTTATTTTATTTCTTTCATATATTTTTTTATTTCTGTTATTCATATTTTTAGTTATTTCATTCGCTGAAAAAATTATCCAATTTTTCTGCTTCCCTGCTTGAACCTGCCCATAAGAAAAATATGGATTTTCCAAATAAAATTCCGCAGAGCTTACCGATTGCCCTTGAATTTAGTATATGAATTGGCAATTTTTTATTTAAGCGATTTTTAATTTTAGAGAGTTTTGATTTCAGAGTTTTTTTTTTATATCGGAAATTTCTTATTTTGAATTTTTTTTTTTTTTTTTTGGCAATTTTTGTTTTTTGCAATTTTCCGTTTTGGCGGTTCCGCCCATATTTTCACGACCACTGACATTGATAACTAATGTACTTGGCAAAAGTTTGAAGACTGTCACTTTCACAGAACTTCATATTTTTTGTAATCCTATCACGCCCAGTGTTTATCTGACTACATACATTAATAGCTGATGGACTCGTATAACGTGCTTTCCCATTTATAGTACTCCAATAATATGTTATATATATACTTTGTATGGGTAGTGCCACTCCCACAACTCCGATTATGCCCATTTGTACGACTAGTCACATGAATAACTTATGGACTCACGCAAAGTCCGAAGGCTCTCACTATTATAGTATTCAAGATATATGACATTTAATGTTTGCTTTGTATGGGGGTACCACGCCCATTGGTTCGATCTCGCCCATTTATTGTCCGACTAACATTAACATTAGGTGACCCTCACACATTGCAAATCTCTCACTGTCATAGTCCTCGATATATATGATATTAAGAGTTCACTTTGTATGGGTGTGCCACGCCCACTTAAAACATAAACAATATTTATAGCCTGTAGTTCCTTGCAGATATACAGGAATATCGATCCAATGGTTTAGCCTCCATACAAGCAAACAAACAGACCTCGCATTTATATATAGATTACCTATTAGTCAAACAAGATAAAATTTTAACTACAGTTCTCTTCAAAATTAACAATTTTTCACAAATGCGCTACTTTGAATTTTTCCTATTTGTGTGTAAAACCTTATAAATAAAACTTATACTGAGAAACTAGACAAACTAAACTTTCCGAAGGTAAACATACCTAACTAAAATTTTAAACCCTCGTTACTGTAATACCCAGAATATATTAACCTCAGGAAAAAAATCGCTTTTTTTCTATAGAAATGTTGAAAAATTGTTATTTTTTTATTTTTAATAATAATTAAATTAATGTATAATAATAATAATATTAAAAATAAAAAGATAGATAATTTATTAAAATTTAATCTTAATTGCACTAGATCCATTTATATCAAAAACTATTTTTATACTTAATTTATTGTAGCTGATGAAGTATTTAAGTCTTGTAAATTTTTAAATACCCAGTCTTTCATCCAGCTTTTTTGTCGCCTTTATTTACTGCGATTTTTTGTCAATCCATTCCTGGCGTTACTAGGTTCAGCTGTTGATTTCGCTGCTGGTTTAATTGTTGTCTTTGGAAAGAAATCGCATTGAATAGAGGCAGAAAACTTTTTCAACTTGAGTCTTCCATCGACAAGCGGTATAAAAGCATGGTATTGAGCGGTGCTATCGATTGTTACCGCAGCATCGAATCTGCTCTTCAGTATTTTCAATGTTTCCTGATGATCCTCTTTGCTACTGAAAACTATTTTAGTTTCTTTACAATAACTCTTTGCCCAATGGAATAAAGCAGTTGCATCTAAGATGCGATCTTGGTGAGAGCACTGTAGGCTATACTTCGCTGCATTTCTTTTAAGGTTTGCTCCAATACCATCACATGCTCCTTTACCATGAGCAGTAGGATGAAAATGCCACTCAGCTGGCATTCCAAAATCTTTTTCATGGGCCATAAGTTTTGCAAATAACGAATTCACCAGACTTCAGATGTATCTTCAAATCCTTGAAGAATGACCATTGCTCTTTGACTAAAAAGTCATGGTTTCTCAGTCTGAATCCAAGAATCAAATTCGACCTCCTCTATATATTCTCGATCTAAAGAGTTGATTAAATTTTCTTTGATGAATGTGGTTTTCGGGCAATTGGTATATTCACTTAAGTGGCAAGAAGTTGTTGCATTTGGACACATAGTCAATTTAAGGCAATCGCGGTATTCGTGTAAATCTTCTGCCGAATCATCTGTTAAATACTTTAAGTTGATTTCCTTCAACATCAGTTTAACATTTTCATGGTAAATTTGGGTTAATTTCGTGAAGCCAATTTTAACATCCTCGTGTTCAGATTGAAATGTTGCAAATAACTCTTTCTGGTTACAGATAACCATTCTCTTCTGTTATGTTACAAAGGTATGTTACATACCTTCGGAAAGGTTAATTTGTCTAGTTTCTCAGTATAAGTTTTATTTGTAAGGTTTTACACACAAATAGGAAAAAATTCAAAATAGTGCATTTGTGAAAAATTGAAAAACCTTTGTCTTGAGTTACAAAACATTTATTTTGATAGATATCCCACTCCCATCCCACTAAGCCACCAAAAAGCTCTTAAAGGAAAAATCCTAAGCTTTCTTATGAAAAAAAATAAATAAAAAAAATGCACTTTTTGAAAAAAAGGCAAAAAATGCTTTAATTTAGCCAAAAAAAAAGTCTATTTTTTTTAAAAGTATTTTTTCCGAAATATTGAAGAAATAGCTATCTAAACAATTGGGGAGAAAATTTTCTAAGAACAATAGGTAATAAATTACATGGATTAGAAAAAACACCTGTTTGGCCAAAATGTCAAATTTTGATCCCCTCTAACTCAGAGAGATCTGGACCGATATTATTGAAAAATTGTGTCTAAACTACTATCTAATAGGACTAACTTTGTTGCAAATTTCGTCCCGATCGGAAGACATCGGTTTCAAAAGTTTGTGCACTTGACATGAAACCCCCCATATATATATGTTACAAAGACGATAGTATCCTTTTGAATACAAACTTGAAACTTCATCATCGGAGAATGTGATCATGTTAGTCATTCCTATTATCATTAGTGAGATACGCAACAAATCATATTTCTTAAGCTCGTTAATTGATACTAGCAAATTCCAACCCTCGAAATTCGAGTGAAAACTCTAGGAAATTTTATTGTTTCATTAAATAAAGACCCTAAATGTATGCTAATCAATTATAGCCAATTCACAAATCAACACAAAAACTCATTTTTATTACAAACATATTAACAAATTTAATAAGCATACACATAATATTGTATAATTATACCCAAACCACTATGTGGTTTGGGTATAATGACTTTGTGCTGCTGTTTGTAACAACCAAAAATATTTGACCTAGACCCATCTTTAATTATACCGATCGAATCAGAATCACTTTCTGAGTTGATTTAACAATGTCCGTCCGTCCGTCCGTCCGTCCGTCCGTCCGTCTGTGTGTCCATGTAAAGCTTGTAATCAAACTGCAGGTCGCAAATATGAATATATTTTGATGAAATTTGGTATGTAAGCTTTTATCGGCCATGGGATCAACGCTATTGAAATTGGTGAGAATCGGTCCATGTTCAGACCTAGCCCCCATACAAATTACCCATATGAAATCGACATAAATTGCCATAAGATCCAAATTGTCATATAGATCTTACTCAAATTGGGTTTGTATGCGTTCATTACATCCACTAATGAGTAGTCGAAAAATGATCCCTTTGATCCCATATAGAGCTGCTTCCCGATCTTCACATAAATCTATTAAAAAACAAAAATATTGCACTGATTCTTCTCAAATTTTGTTTGTACATATTTTTGCAAAATACAAGAGACTTTACCAAACATGATCAGGATCGGTCCATTTTTGGACCTAGTCCCTTTATAGATATACCATCCGATATGAACTTTTTCATATCTGCAGCCAAAAAAATTAATAAAAATCCCACTCAAATTTGGTTTATGCTTATTTTCTATATCGAAGTAGTTGGACCGAAAGATAGGGTCTCTAAACCATGGTATAGGGTATCATACAGTCGGTCTAGACCGACTATAATTTTCTTACTTGTTTTATGTATGTGTTAGTAGCAACTTTAAATGCAATTTACTCAAAATAAAGGAAAATATTAAAAAATCTGTAACTCTGCAAAACCGCTAAAAAGAAATACATTACAAATAATACATGTTTTGTCATAATCGGGATAAAATGGTAGAACAAAACATCAGTCACAAGAAATCGCCTAGCCTATTAATATTATAGATAGATACCACTATGTGGTTTGGGTATAATGACTTTGTGCTGCTGTTTGTAACTAAAAAATATTTGACCGAGACCCATCTTTTATTATACCGATCAGATCAGAATCACTATGAGAATCACTATCTGATTCGACTTAGCGATGTCCGTCCGTCCGTCCTTCCGTCTGTCCGTCCGTCTGTGTGTCCATGTAAACCTTGTAATCAAACTTTAGGTCGCAAATATGAATATATTTTGATAAAATTTGGTATATAAGCTTCTAGCGGCCACAGGAAATTGGTGAGAATCGGTCTATGTTCACACCTAGCCCCCATACAAATGACCCCTAGGATCCCGACATAAATTGCCATAAGATCCAAATTGTCATATAGATCTTAGTCAAATTGGGTTTATATGCGTTTATTACATCAACTAATGAGTAGTCCAATAATGATCCATATGGGACAACTCTTAGTCATAGGCTCCACATAGAGCTGCTTCCCGATCTTCACTTAAATATATCAAAAAACAAAAATATTGCACTGATTCTTCTCAAATTTTGTTTGTATATATTTTTGCAAAATACAACAGACCTAACCAAACATGGCCAGGATCGGTCCATTTTTGGGCCTAGTCCCCATATAGATGTAGCAACCGATATGAACTTTTTCATATCTGCAACCAAAAAAGTTAATAAAAATCCCACTAAAATTTGGTTTATGCTTGTTTTCTATGTCCAATTAGTTGGGTCTAAGGGATAGGGTCTCTAAACGCTCTAGTGTTATTTATCAGTTATTTTCAGTAAAATTATGCCTAGTTTACATGGCTTTAGTAATTTCTTTTCCCCTTAAAATATGGGTTATGAATTTCACAGCTATGAAGTTCAAGCAAATGCATTCTTGTAATCCAAAATCAATTTCATATTTTGCATATTTTAACATATTTAGCTTTTAAGAGCATATTTTTACGTATTTTCTTATATTTTTTTTAAAGATTATATATTTTTAAAAACAATATAAGATATATACTTAAAACATAAATTAAATAGATTTCTTATTTTGTAATTTACAAGGGACTGGAGTTTTTTAATTTTGAGTTTTCATTTTTATCGTTTTTCATAAATATAATTTAGAAATAACAAGCTTTTAGGTAAATTTTTTTTATCTTTCGCTATTTTCATATACATATATGTATTTTAGGAGAAAACAATTTTGTTACGATTAGATATATGTCTGATTATCTCGAAGACAAACTTTGTAGAATTAAACTGTTTATCTTATACTTTCGTGCCACTGACTACACTCTCACAAAATGATTACTTAAAACAAGCTTAAGTATGTAATTGTGTTGCGGTTACTAAAAACCACCAAATAGATGTAGAATTATAAACACATTGTGGGAAAAAATTCCCTAACGAAAGTTTCTGTTTTTTTTTTTTGTAATTTTATTGCTAAACAAACACATGGAAACCTCCCCACGAAGCTGTTTTAATATGTGTTTGTATAAATGTTTATGTTTATGAGAAGAGCTCAAAAGTTTTTACCCTTAAACTTTTGGTGCTATTTATTTTCGTGGAAACTTCAAACTTCTTCGTATTGAAAGGGTGGAAAAAGTCACTTTAGTTGTTTTTTTTTTTTTTTTTGTTAGTTTTTCTGGTGTACTTTTTATCAATTAAGTTTATATTGGCGTAGTTTTCGGGGTTTTTTTAAAAAGTAACTTCTTTCTACAGTTTTTAAGAGATTCTTGTTACACCCTATACCACTATGTGGTTTGGGTATAATGACTTTGTGCAACTGTTTGTAACTACCAAAAATATTTGACCTAGACCCATCTTTTATTATACCGATCGAATCAGAATCACTATCTGATTCGATTTTGCGACGTCCGTCCGTCCGTCTGTGTGTCCATATAAAGCTTGTAATCAAACTGCAGGTCGCAAATATGAACATATATTGATGAAATTTGGTATATAAGCTTCTATCAGCCATATGATGAACGTTGTTGAAATTAATGAGAATCGGTCCATGTTCAGACCTAGCCATGACCCTTGTGAGATCAACACAAATTGCCATAAGATCCAAATTATCATATAAATCTTACTCAAATTGGGTTTGTATGTGTTTATTATATCCAATAATCAGTAGTCCAAAAATGATCCCCATGGGACAACTCTTAGTCATAGGCCCCATATAGAGCTGCTTCCCGATTTTCACTTAAATCTATCAAAAAACATAAATATTGCACTGATTCTTCTCAAATTTTGTTTGTATATATTTTTGCAAAATACAAGAGACTTTACCAAATATGGTCAGGATCGGTCCATTTTTGGACATAGTCCCCATATAGATATAGCATCCGATATGAACTTTTTCATATCTGCAGCCAAAAAAATAATAAAAATCCTCCTCAAATTTGTTTATGCTTATTTTCTATATCCAGTTAGTTGGGCCTGAGAGATAGGGTCTTTAAATGCATGGTATAGGGTATCGTATAGTCGGTCTAGACCGACTATAATTTTTTTACTTGTTTTTTTTTTGGACTAATGTCCACAGAAGTTTAAAAATAATGCTTAAGTGGCAAATTGTCCTCAAAGAGCATTGATGCTGGTTGTTTGTGCAGTTTGCTGCAGTTTTTTTAATTTATGTTTTCATAAGAATCTGTGCCAAGTAGAATTCGGTTTAAAGTGGATAAGTTTAATATTATTTTTTAATTGAAGGATTTAGGAGTAGAGACATTTTAAGATATACTGCAATAGAAAAATATATTTGACCTTACACAGTTTAAATGATAAAAATTCTATGAAAAATCTGCGATTTGTTGTTATTTTAGTAAGAGTAGGAACCAGTAACACCAAAACTTCACAATGGATACACAATTCTTCAATTAAAACATATTATTTTAATAGTCTTAAATTTAGGCTAACCAAAGACAAAATCTTAATTCAATATTAAGCTATTTTATAGTTCTCACCGGCTTACATAGTTTTCACTGTAACCCTGATTAAGATTTTATTTAATATTTTAATTTTTATGGTAACTAGCAACGTGTAACTAACATTTTCTTAAAAAAGTCCTTTTCATTAAAAAAAGCATATTTTCTTAAAAAAGTACCTTGTTCCAAGAAGTACTTTTTTCTAAAAAAAAATATCTTTCCTAAAACAGCAAATTTTCTTTAAAATGTATATTGTCTTAATGAGTACATTTCCTTATAAAAGTGCCTTTACAAAAAAAAACAGCTTTTCTTAAAAAATTCCACTTTTTAAAAGTACTCTTTCCTAAAATAAGTATTTTTTCTTAAGAAGTATTTTTTTTCTTAAAATGTACCTTTTCTTTAAAAGTAAATTTTCTACAAAATATACTATTTCTCCAAATGTACCTTTTCTTGCAAAATTACTTTTTCTTAAGAAAGTAGATTTTTTCAAAAAAAAAGTACCTTATCTTATAAAAGTACTTTTTTTTAATAGAGGACCTTTTCTTAAAAACGCACCTCATCATAAAAAAGTAACTTTTCTTTAAAAAGCACCTTTTCTTAAAAAGCAGCTTTTCTTATAAAAGTAGTATTCTTATAAAAATATACCTTTTATTAAAATCATCTTTTTTTAAAAAACTTTTTTTTTCCTAAAAAACACTTTTTCTGAAAGAAATACCTTTCTTAAAAAGTAACTTTTCTTAAAAAGGTACTATTTCTGCAAAAAAATATTTTTTCGTAAAGCAATACTTTTTCTTATAGAGTAAATTTCCCCAAAAACGTACATTATCTTCAAAAGTATTTTTTTAAGTCATTTTCTTAATAAGTTACCTTTTCTTAAAAAAAGTAAGTTTTCTCTAATATTAAACAAAGTACTTTTTCTTAAAAAAATACCTTTCGTAACCATTTATTCCCGATGTTGCCTATAGGAATTCTTTTTCTTAAAAAAAATACCTTATCTTAAAAGCACCTTTTTTTCAAAAAGTACCTCCTTTTAAAAAATTTACCTTTTCTTAAGAAGTTAGTTTTCTTAAAACTGTTACTTTTCTTTAGAAAATAGCTTTTCTTAAAAAAGTAATTTTGTTTGTTATATAAGTGCCTTTTCCTAAAAAATACCTTTTATAACTCTTTTGAAAAAATAATTTTCCCAAAAAATTTACTTTTTCTTAAAAAAAAACCTTTCTTAAAAAGTGACTTTTCTTAAAAAGGTACTTTATTTTAAAAGGTCATTTTCTTAAAAAATTGCATTTTCTTAAAATGTTCCTTTTCTTAAAAAAATAATTTTTTTTAAAATATAAACTTTCCTAAAAAAGTATTTTTTCTTAAAAAACTACCTTTCTTAAAAAGTAACTTTTCTTAAAAAATAACTTTTTTTAAAGACCTTTTCTTAAAACGTACATTTCCTTAGAAGCTACCTCTTTTAAAAAAAAACTATTCCCTAAAAAAGTACTTTTTCTTAAAAAAAAAATACTTTTCTAAAATGTAAATTTGTTTAAAAGGTACTCTAAAAAATACTTTTTGTCACTTTTCTTTTATTATACCCTATACCCTTATGTGGCTTGGGTCTAATGACTTTGTGCTGCTGTTTGTAACTACCAAAAAAATTTGACCTAGACCCATCTTTAATTATACCTATCGAATCAGAATCACTAACTGATTCGATTTACCGATGTCCGTCCGTGTGTCCGTCCGTCTGTGTGTCCATGTAAACTTTTTAATCAAACTGCAGATCGCATATTTGAATATATTTTGACGAAATTTGGTATGTAAGCTTTCATTGGCCATAGGATGAATGCTGTGGAAATTGGTGAGAATCGGTCCATGTTCAGACCTAGCCCCCATACAAATGACCCCTATGAAATCGACATAAATTGCCATAAGATCCAAATTGTCATATAGATATTACTCAAATTGGGTTTGTATGCGTTTATTACATCCATTAATGAGTAGTCTAAAAAGGGTACCTGGGACAAGTCTTAGTCATAGGCCCCATATAGAGTTGCTTCCCGATTTTCACTTAAATCTATCTAAAAACAAAAATATTGCACTGATTCTTCTCAAATTTTGTTTGTATATTTTTTTTGCAAAATACAAGAGACTTTACCAAACATAGTCAGGATCGTTCCATTTTTGGGCCTAATCCCCATATAGATATAGCATCCGATATGAAATTTTTCATATCTGCAGCCAAAAAATTAATAAAAATCCCACTCAAATTTGGTTTATGGTTATTTTCTACATCCAGTTTGGTGTGCCTAAGAGATAGGGTCTCTAAACGCATGGTATAGGGTATCATATAGTCGGTCTCAACCGACTATAATTTTCTTACTTGTTTTTCTTAAAAAAGTATTTGTTCTTAAAAAAAGTATTTGTTCTTAAAAAATTAGCTTTTCCTAGAAAGTAACTTATACCTATACCTATAGGCAACATTGTATATTTTAGCTTAAAAGTCCCGTAATTTTTTTTCCTCCTACGGCTTTTTCTCAGAGTAGCTAGATATATTGCGCAAGCTTCATTGCAAATATTTTATTGTAAGTATTGAGAGCTAATCTTATTTGACTGCACATGTAATTTTTTTTTTTTTTGCAAAAAGTGAGTTTACAAATAATCACAAAGAAAAAAGTAATAAAGATATTTAAAAGTTTAAAGTTAAATGCTTAAAAATATTGTTTAAGGGTAAGAAAATTAGAATATATGGCGGTTAGTCATTTTCCAAACACAATATTGCCTACAGGCATTATTTGATAGCGGCTAAACCAGGATACACAGGACTTTGAAATTGATATCAATTTATATTTAGTCTAAACTAACAACTACAGAAACTTGAAAAATGTGTAACCACGTCCAATTAATTCGCGCATGAAAGAATTAAAAATTAAATATTCTTAAAAAGTACTCTAAAAAAATACTTTTTCTTTTTTTTTTTAACAGTATTTTTTCTTAAAAAAGTATTTTTTCTTAAAAAAAGTACATTTTCCTAAAAAGTAACTTTTCTCTAAAAAGTACTATTTCTTCACAAAGGACCTTAGCTTGAAAATTTTCTTTTTCTTAAGAAATTAAATTTTCTCAAAAAAATGCTTTTTCTTAAAAAAAGTATGAAAGTATAAAAAATTATCTTATTAACCCATTAAAACCCAGTCAGTCTTTAAAATTCTTTAAAATCATTCACTCTGTTTGTTTAGTACAAATAAAAGAACATAAAGAACTTAAAAAAAAAAAAATAAAAATATGAAAACATATAAAAAGTATTTTGAAGGTTTTTGAGGCGGTACCCAAGCAGGTACAATGGCTCAATACATGTATTTATATATGCTTATTTTTTTGTAGAAAATTATTGAAGCACTCCTTTTCTACACACAGAGCTAACAAACGTAGTCCACAAGTCCTTCTTCTTCGGTTGTGGCATTGACGACAGAGTAACGGGTTTTCAATCCTTTTCGGGAAATGGTTTCCATCAGTAACAAACGATCTTTAAGATATTGATGGTTGCGTGTGGTTTCGTAGGTGGTGCCTGGCGATGGCTCGAGGCTTGCTTCTACAACTTCCATGCGTTTACGACGATTGAACTCAGCATTGCAGTGAAAAGCAGCCACCACCACTTTTTTCCACGAAATTTTATCCCCTAATTATTTCGTGCTTGATTATGAAGGTCAACCCACCCAATCTTGAATTGTAATCTGCAATCGATTTTGACTGTTGGACTCTTATCTCAGTTTTTCAATACTTTCAAAGTCTGATCCGACGGTCACAGCGCTGTTATCATTCCACTTCACAAAAAGAATTGTATTAGCTTTATCGTATCGGTAATCTTTGTTCTATTTTGAATTCTGCTCTCGATTTCAGTGGATATTTCTTTATTCTCGAATCACATGTAGTACCAGTAGCTAGAAATCCATTTTGTTTCAGCAGAACCAAAAGAACATCATTAGTAAAAAAAATATCAAAGAAAACAACGTGGTCGGTTGGAACAGGAACACTGTGTAAAAAATCCAAGACGGGTCTAGATCCGAGTGGCAGTTTTGTTTTTTCCATACTGACATTTTTGGCTCCACAATATGAAGGGGCACATCGACTTCACTATCCTTTCCACGAAATCCAAAGCGCTGTCTAGATTATTAAATCTTCTGCCATAAAAGATTGACAGGTTGATGCTTTCAAACGCTATGTCAAGAAAAATATATACGTTATCAGCCTGGCGAGTGCGCTGTTCTTCAAACTTACCTTTCGCTTCGAAAATCACTTTTTATGAATAAATTTTTTTTCAAACTAGAAAGAAAAAATCCCTTTTATTGGTAAATCAAGGGCAAACTCCTGTTATGTGTTACAGTTTGTACAGAGTCAAGCGATCACTGACCTACCCAGAAAGCACAAATCTTGAAAAGGCTAAGAAAAACAACGCAAAATTCGAAGTACTGTTATTTACTGCCGCTGTTTTGTCCATTTGCTTTTATTAAGCAGAGTACACAGAAAACAAAATCAAAACAAACATTGAAAAAAAAATATTACTTAGTGGATTTATGGCATTTCAAATATGAGTATTTCTGTATACATGTGCAAGTACAATAATGGGTTAAAAGGGTAGATTTTCTTTAAAAAAGTACCCTATCTTAAAAAAGTATATTTTCTTAAAAAGTCCATTAAGTATGTTCACCTTAACTTTCTTTTAAAAAAGTAACTTTTGTTCAAAAAGAAACTTTTCTAGTTCGATTGTTTATTTGAGCCTTTTGGTAATTTTTTTCTTTTAATGCGAATAAAATTATTTCTTATTCCATTTTCCACCGACGCACAGTGGTCAATTTCGCGAGATAGCGGTCAAAACTCTATAACTTTTGACCGGATTGGTATTTTTTTACGCAATTTGTTTTGTTCAATAGGAGGGACTTTAAGCTTCAATTTGCGTGTTCAAAAATCGACTGATAGGAACGTAAGTAATTTGGAGTTAAAAATGCATTTTAATTTTTTGTTGAGTTTCCATGTAAAAGTTGAATATTTTGACATTTTATAATTTCTTATTTTCTTCAATCGTATTTTACAACCAATACTTATTTATTATTCCTAAACTTAATTTTGGTCAGAAAATGCCAACATTTGGCCCCTGACATTTATTTAGTCTCAATATTCACAGGGGCCAAAGGTTGGTTTTTTTGGAAGAAAGCTAATTCTTGTGAGGATTAAACTGAAAAATAACACTGAAATTCCCAACAATATCAATACCATTTGGATATATTATATACAGAACACAACATCGATAAATTTTTAAGTAAACTTTTACTATTGATTTAAAGTGCACATATATTTTATTTAAATGTATTAATAAAAATTTATACTAAAATTAGAAACAAATTATAATCTTTAAACTAGTATTAATTAAACAATATTAGTAAAAATTTCTTCCAAATAGCTTTGATTTTCATTTTGCAGTAGTTGCTTAGCTTCTTCATCTAACTCTAATGAGGTTGATTTCCATTTTTTCGAATACTGGACATATATGGGTCTGATGTGCACAACAAAATATTAATAAGATCTTCATTAGTACAATATCTGGAAATTTTTCTTGTATTGTGCTCGCGAAAGAATCTGTAGTCTTTGTTCCTTTTTTCTTGGGCTTCTTCTGACAGATCTCCAATTGGAAGCATATTGTGCTGAATTATTTGTTCCCCATGGAACAAAATTTTGTGAACTGTGGTTGGCATATGTCTCCAAGAATATTTTTGGTTATAAAGGGTTGCTGTCTCATTAGCATACTGACCAAATTTTTTTGCATCTATCTTTTTGCTACATCCTATAACTTGTAATATGATTTGGAATCGTCGTATTAAATCATAATCTACTCCAGTTATAGAAGCTGTAGTTTCTGGATCGGAAAAAAATCTCCTTGCTGTGTTTCCATTTCCATCATTAGAATTTCCTTCTCCTTGCTTTGGCTGGTCAATTATAAGACCTATCTCACGGTATTTTTCTTGAATATCTTTTTTTTGCTTTCTTTTTTCCAAATTTTC
The DNA here is from genome assembly GCA_963682025.1 of Cordilura impudica. Lineage (NCBI taxonomy): Eukaryota > Metazoa > Arthropoda > Insecta > Diptera > Scathophagidae > Cordilura > Cordilura impudica. The sequence continues at coordinate 285,357,511 of OY821518.1, forward strand.
TTTGTTGTTTCTCACTGTTTCGCCTAACGGGCCAAATTCCAAATCGTATCCCAATTTAAGAATATGCTCTATGGAATTCTAGCATGAAGAGGTGACATTCCAAATTCATATGCTTCATTCAAACTATCGTCTTGTGTTGGTGGTTGGCTCAATTGACTTGATGTTTTTTGGCATATGGTGCAGCTTGACGATGACTTTGTTTTGGTTAAAGCTTATGCAACTTTTCCATCAATCATTGTGAGCCACATTTTAAAATTTACTTCAATGTCTTGGTCATCAAATTTAAATGTTACTGGTTGAAGTTCTTTAATTTGATCATTTATTTTTCGAACTTCTTCATCTATGACATCTTGAGTCTCCTTTTTGTAAGCAAACTTTATTGGTCTACAAAATTTTGTTGACGAGGGAATTTCATTCTTCCATACGTCTATCTCTGCAGCTCAACTAGTTGACGGCTCTGAACAAATATAAGTTTTTGTTAAACGTAATGGAACGAAAGAAATCATGAATAAATTGGCATCTGATGAATTTTCCGCATTACATTGTTTGTATTGTTTCTGGCCAGAAGACCCATCACATCCCCATTTAGAAATTAAACTTCTTTAAATAGTCAGCATCAAATGTCTTTAATAATCGTTCTGCAGTGTGTTCAAGAAGATCCTGCAATTTTATTTCTGCTGAACTTGAAGTTACACTAATAGCAGTTGGTGAAGGTAAGCAATCTTTTTTGGCAGAAACTATATCTCGATATGATGGAAAAATTCCACAATTTTTTTCATTGGTTCACTTCCGCAATTCTGTATATTGGTTTTTAGTCATTTTCAAATCCAAAAATGGTGCAAATGCTTCTTCTGGAGTAAATGTATTTTCTTCAGTTGGTGTCGGCATACTTTCTAAAATCCTTTTTGTGCGTCTGGGGCTTGCTTCCACTATTTTTTCAATGATAGCAATTTTACCCTTTTTAGTTTTCGATGGTTGAATTTGATGCAGAAATGAATCCTTTATGATGCTACAAGAAACTTCTTCATTGATATGTTTAAGCTTGCGTTTTCGTGATCTTTCACTACAATTATCAATTGGCTTTGCTGGTCGACCACCTTTTCCAGTTTCCGTGGTAGTTACTGATGGCTTTTTAAAAATAAGTTTATTTCTTAGCCATTCTTGGTTGCGTGAGTAAAACAATTTCTTGTTTCTAGAACATTGATTGTACCGTTTTCTTAAAGTATTTAAAAAGTTTTTTATCGCATATTTTGAAGAATGAATTATTCATTATATGTAAAATAATGTCGTTTTCATCTTTCCGTTCAAAATATATATCAGATAGAACACTATAACTGAATTTAGCCATTGTTTAAACAATAATGAAGAAAAAAGAAATGAATGCATGGATTAATATACTATTGCTCGAAGTTTCAACATGATCTTTTTTACCTCTTTGAAACATAATATAACAGGTAGTTGGTTTTACCAGTTATTTCCATTGGTTTTAAATTTATTTGCAATTTTCACGTATTTAAGTTGTGTAATATTAGATGGCAATAAAATCTTTTTTACCTTTTCCAAATGAATTGCCAGATACCACATAATTTGAGAGTTCTATTGTAATTTTTGTCAAAATTGTGATACACCCTTCTATGTGGAATAGGTCCAAATATGGGCCAACTTCTCCTAATTTCAACAGAATTATTTTTTGGGTCAATAAGAACTCTTGCACAAAATTTCATCAAAATATATGCATAATAGCCACTTTCACATACAAATAACTTCTCAAAAAATATGACGTGCATTTGTACCGAATATCTTACCTTGGGTCAGAAAAATTGCTGTAGCTCAAAAAGTGCAGTCCCGATGCATGGACATGTATATATAGGAATGTAGGGGAGAGTTAGGACTACAAAATAGTAAATTTGTGTTTTGACACAGCTTGACTCGCAGGGGTTGTGCTCTATGAAGTAGGAAATTTCCGAGAAATTTGACCTTTTTTAAAAAAAAAAATTTAAATTGTTCTGAAAACAGTAGAGCTTCAATTTTTTTTACCGGTAATAGGAAATAAGTTAAGTTACAACACAAAATTTACTTCGTCCAAAAATCTTGAAAAACCAAAAAGTTATGATCATTTAAACTTTAAAAATTAACTAAAAATATCATAAATTTACTAAATTCTGAAAAAGCCCATTTTGGACCACCCTGTTCTCAGTGAAATAGTTGAAATAGAGTTCTAATTTTTTGGGTTCCAAGGTTTACTGCTGTCTACTTTCATATGAGTCTAATAGCTTTAAAATCGGAGAACAAAAACCAAAAGGAGTTTTGGCCGCTATCTCAAAATATTGACCACAGTGCGACGTTTCGTCTGATCAGACATCCTCAAGGTTTTTATTTTATTTAACTAAACACAATTTTGGGTGAACATTTTTTTCAACAAATTTTACAAAATATTTTTTTAATTTTTACTTACTAAAATTTTTTTATATATATTAAAATGCACTGAAAAGTTTGTCAGATATTTAAAATTACGTTAAATTAAAACATTTATGATGAAACTAAACATAATAAAATCAAAAAATCAAAAAAAAAAATACAACCTAATATCACAGACATCATAGTATGACTGAATACACGGAGTTTGTACCATTTTTACCTTCTTTGGAATTCATCGATACGTCATCTGTTTGTTGGATCCTTAGACTTTCTAACATCAGTCTTTTGTTCTCTTTTCTCTCGATGTTAAGTATTTTTACATTTTAAAAGTTAACCAAAAAAGCTCAAATAAACAATCGAACAAAAAATTTAAAAAACTCTGGTCAGAAAATAACAAAACAAGAAACTTTTCTTAAAAATGTTATTTTCAACAAACATTAAACTTTCCAGAAAAGTACCTGGGGCCAAATCACCGCATTCGATATCAAGTAAAATCAATCGAAATTCTATATTTTGCTTTATTATTTGAAGAACACGGACAAACGATCGACCACGACTCGCTTTTCTTCTTCAACAGAGGCCATAATTCTTCACCTGTGACAAAAAAAATTATTCTTTGCATTTTATTTTAAGAAATAAAAAATGATTTCGATGGAAAAATTTCGATAACGAATGCGGTGATTGTGGCCCTGATCTTAAGCACACCTTTTCCTAAAAAGTGACATTTTGTAAAAAATTTCCTATATTTTAAGAAGTAAATTTTCTTAACAAAGTAACATTTCCTAAAAAGTGCATTTACTTAATAGATTAGCTTTAAAAAATAACTTTTCTTGAGAAGTATCTTTATTTAAAAAGCACCGTTTCTTAAAAAGTACATTTTCTTAAAAAAGTACCTGTTCCTAAAAATTTACTTCTTTTCTTAAAGAAGTTTCTTTTCTTAAAAAGGGCATTTTCTTAAAAAGCATTTTTTTTTTCAAAAGTATATTTTCTTTAAAAAATTACAATCTGTTAAAAAATTGCATTTGCTTAAAAACAAGATTTCCTTAAAAAAATTAAGTTTTCTTCAAAAATTGCCTTTTCATAAAAGTATCCTATTTTTTATAAAAGCGCCTGTTCTTATGATACAACTAGTTAAGGAAACATCGTCAGCAGCTTACTTTTTTTTTACTAAAATCTGCAATTTGCAATTTCTTTAATAAAGTCGATTCTCATTTCGTACTATACTTTGTTTTATATAAAATCACATCTCTGATTCGGTATTTTTTTCAAAAGCTGTGATAGAATCCTAAGAAAGTTTTCGTACTTTTAATGAGGTCCTTACTTAGCTTTATGCATCAGCTGCCTAGCCTGCTTTAGTAATATGAAATGCGACGCTAATGCCCCAGAACACTAAATTATAAATTACTTAGAAGTATAGTAAATAAAATTCCAACAGACCATTATCTTATAAGCTCTAATTTTTCCACCACATTTTTTTTATTTTCTATTTGTCTGGAAATGACTTGATTTAAAATTAAAAACAAAATAGCAATGAATCAATGCGCTTTTTTCAATTTCCTCATAATCCATGGCCATCTATCGTCAATCTTATAAAATCCCAAATACTTATTTCTTTTAAGCTCCAGTGGATATTATTTCCCTTTATTGTATTTTTAAATTTTGTATTTTTATTTTGCACAAAAATAAGTATTACGAACATCACTTAACATGTTCATAATTATCCTGTTTACATTGGAAAATTGTGCTTCATTATGTGTATATCCTGTGTAAAAAACATATAAAAGAGAAAGAGGACTCACGACAGTAACAACCCGCTAAACAAATTTTTAGAGTTTTGATTTTCTCCCGTTTCTAGGTAAAAAAAGGTTTTATAAAAGCAAAATATCATGTATCTCGATGTTTCAAAAAAATCGTAGATAATATCAGTGATGGTTAATATTACCGACTCCTTACTGTCTCTCCTTACACACGCATATATTATCTTTTTTAAAATGAACATTCAAGAATACGACAAGAAAATACAAATTTTTTTATTTTAGTTTCAGCTACAATGACATTAAGAGACTGCAGCAGCTGCTGTTGATGTGTTATTGTTGTTGCTGCTATTGTCAGTAGATGTTGCTGCTACTATAGCAGTAGTTATCTGCCATGACTATTCCAAACGCCCGTACGATTTATGTATATTATATGTTGTATGCATGGTTAAGCAGACAAGAAAAATATTTTGACTAAAGAAAATGCAACTAAAATTTCTTATTGAATCAAGAATATTTCTTTTTTTGCTCAAGGTTTGAAGAAAGAGAAAAGCAAGAATGAACTGATGGCGAAGATAAACGATAAGATTTTTAAATTTTTGCTTCATTAAGTGTTGGTGATTTGTTAAAAGTAAATACAAAACAAATTAAGTTAAGTATGATATGAAACAAATATCATGTATAGTAAGTAAATGATTATAATAACATTTAAAAGAAAATAAATTAAAGAGAAGTAGATTTTTTGAAGCTGATTAATTGAATGGCTTGCATCATGTGATAAAAAAAATTAGGTGAATTTTCTTTTTGAACTAAATATGTTTGAGGCGAAAATGAATTTAAAGCTTTTTATGGTGGAAAATTTTGAAGCACAAATTTTTGGTAACAACCGTTTGTACATTCATTTGTCTCGATCTAAATTTTTGTTAATACCAGGACTTTTTTATCATCTTCATACTTATATCCTTAGTAACCAGGGGTCAATCACCGCATTCGCTATCGAAATTTTTCGATCGAAATAATTTTTTTAATTCCCAAAAAATAAAATACTAAGAATAGTTTTACTCTGACACAGTTAACGCTTTATGGCCCCTAGTTAAGAGTAAAAGTGGAACGAGGGCTGATGTTTGTCCGTCTTCTCTAAATAATAAACCAAAATATGGAATTTAGATTTATATTACTCGATATCGAATGCGGTGATTTGGCCCCAGATAATAGCCTAAGATATATAGTCTAAATAGCCATAGGTTCTTATATCAGATTGAGCTCTTAAAAACTATATTAAGATGAGGGAATTTTTATGGTAAATTTAAGGTACTTTTTTAAGGGCGTTTTTTTTTTAATAAAAATAACTTTCTTAATCTATACTAATATTATAAAGAGGTAATGTGTGTTTGTTTGTTTGTTTGTTTCTTTGTTTGTTTGTAGGAGGTAATCTCCGTAACTACACATCTGATATTCCTGAAATTTTCACAGAGTCTTTCTGCGGATATGGGAAGTGTTATAGGCTATATTTTTTTTAAATATTTTTAGTGGGCGTGGCACCTCCCACACAAAGTAAATTTTTAATATCATATACATATATTGAGCATTATGATACGGAGAGCTTTGCAAATTTGTGTGAGGTCACATATTGTTAATATTAGTAGCTACGCCGGAAATGGGCGGGATCGGACAAGTGGTACCTCCCATACAAGTAATAATTCAATATTATATATCTCGAGTACTGTGATAGAGAGAGCTTTTCAAATTTGTCTGGTGTCACCTATTATTAATGTGAGTAGTCAGACAAAAAATGGGCAGTATCAGACCAATAGGCGTGGCACCTGCCATACAAATTAAATATAAATTGTCACGTATCTGGAGTACTGTTATAGTGAGAGTCTTGGGACTTTGTGTGAGCCCATAATTTATTCACGTGATTAGTCAGACAAAAAATGGGCGTGATCGGAGCAGTGGGCATGGCACCGCCCGTACAAAGTAAACATATTATATCATATAACTGGTGTACTATAAAAGGGAAAGCCTCGACATTTTGCACGAGACCATCAGATATTAATCTGAGTAGTCCAAAAAAATTGGGTGGGATGGGATTAGTGGGCGTGGTACCTCAATAAAAAATACTTTCCTAATAGAAGATACTTTTTAATAAAAGGTGTTTTTTAATAAAAGGTACATATCATAAAAAGTGCTTTTTGTTAAAGGTACCTTTTAGTAAAAGGTAATTTCCTAGTAATAGGTACATTTTATTAAAATGTATATTTTAATAAAAATTTTATTTTAATAATGCACTTTTTAACAAAAGGTACTTTTTAATAAAAGATACTTTTTAATAAAAGGTACTTTTTAATACAAGGTACTTTTTAATATAAGGTACTTTCTAATAAAAGGTACACTTTAATAAAAGGTACTTTTTAATAAAAGGTAATTTTTAATAAAAGGTAATTTTTAATAAAAGGTACATTTTAATAAAAGATACTTTTTAATAAAAGGTACTTTTCGATAAAAGATACTTTTAATAAAAGGTACTTTTTAATAAAAGGAACTTTTTAATAAAATGTACTTTTTACCAAATGGTACCTTTTATTAAAAGGTACTTTTTGACAAAAGGTACTTTTTGACAAAAGGTACTTTTTAATAAAAGTTACAATTTAACAAAAGTTACTTTTTATAAAAGGTACTTTTTAATAAAAAATACTTTTTAATAAAATGTACTTTTTAATAAAAGGCACTTTTTTAATAAAAGGAACTTTTTAATAAAAGGTACTTTTTAATAAAAGGTGCTTTTCAATAAAAGGTACTTTTTAATAAAAGATACTTTTTAATAAAAAGTACTTTTTTAATAAAACATACTTTTTAATAAAAGGTACTTTTTAATAAAAGGTACTTTTTAATAAAAAGTACTTTTTAATAAAAGGTACACTTTAATAAAAGATACTTTTTAATAAAAAATGCTTTTAATAAAAGGTACTTTTTGATAAGAGATACTTTTTAATAAAAGATACTTTTTAATAAAAGGCACAATTTAATAAAAGATACTTTTTATTAAAGGTATTTTTAATAAAAACTTCTCTTTAATAAAATGTACTTTTCAATAAAAGACACTTTTTAATAAAAGGTATTTTTTAATAAAAGATACTTGTAATAAAATGTACTTTTTAACAAAAGGTATTTTTTAATATAAGCTACTTTTTAACAAAAGGTACTTTTTAATAAAAGATACTTCTTAATAAAAGGTACTTGTTAATAAAAGGTACTTTTTAATAAAAGGTACTTGTTAATAAAAGGTACTTTTTTAATAAAAGGTGCTTTTCAATAAAAGGTGCTTTTCAATAAGAGGTACTTTTTAATAAAAGGTACTGTCATAGTAAAGGGTACCTTTTAATAAGAGGCACTTTTTAACAAAATCTATTTTTTAATAAGAGGTTCTATAAACGTACTTTTTAGTAAAAGATACTTTTTAATAAAAAGAACTTTTTTAATAAAAAGTACTTCTTTAATAATATTTACCTTTCTAGTCAAATATACTTTTTATCAAAGCTGTTTTTTCAATAAATTTTAATATTTAATAACAGGTACTCTTTTTATAAATTTTACTTTTTTAATAAAAGGTACAAAGGTACTTTTTAATAAAAGGTTCTGCGTTAAGGAAATGTACTTTTTACAATGTGCTATTTTAAAAAAACTAATTTTTTGAAGAATATGTACTTTTCTTAATGAAAGCTACTTTTTTTTTAAAGTACCGTTTTAGTAAAAAATAAATAAAAATAAAAGGTACTTTTTTTATAAAAGATACTTTTTTATAAAGATACTTTTTTTTATAAATGGTAAATTTTTTATTAAATGTACTTTTTAATAAGAGGTACTTTTGTAATAGAAGTTAGTTTTAATTAAGACACAATTTAATGAAAAGCACTGTTTTGAGAACAGGTACTTTTTATGAAAAGAAGGTTCTCTTTTAGAGAAAAGAAGGTTCCTTTAATGCAATAGTTACTTTCTGAAAAAAGAAGATACGTTCTAAGAATACTTTTTTTAAGAAAATGTACTTTTTTTTAGAAAAGCTACACATTATTTTTTATGAATACTCCTTTAAGTATTTAAAAATATATTTAAGAAATTTTTATCCCTTCCAATTTTAAGCCATTTCAAAAAGGAAATGAGTTCACGAAATGCAAAAATAAAAACACAATTTTTCTTCATTTGGTTTCTAGTTACAAAAGTATGAGAGTGGTCTGCGAACAACCTGACCTGAACGAGGAATCATAAAAAATTTTGGAAAAATTTTCTTTATTTCTAAATATAATCTCCTTTCGGCTTCATAACATTTTCCCAGTGATATTTAGCCCCACCCTCTCCAGTGTTGGGAAATTTTTTTGCTATCGATCCATTTCATTAAATCGGGAAATAGAAAGGCATGCGAGGTAGTTAAACCATACCATCATTCGTGGATTTTGGCGATAGCAATAGTGGACGTGTGCAATGGTGCAATCTCTTGATGAAACAAAGCTATCTTTTTCACCCAATACGGCATTTCTTCTTATTTTCAGTATGTAAACGCTGTAATAAGTTAGCACAATAGCCACCGTTGATTGCTTTTCCTTTTTGAAGATAATTGACACAAAGTGTGATAGCCGAATCTCCAAAAAACAGAAGCCATAACCTTGCTTGCAGATGGAAGTGTCTACGTCTTCTTTGTACATGATTCTCGCATTTAAGTCTACAGTTTCGACTGTTTTTCCCCCCATAGGAGTGAAGTAATGGACCCATGTCTCATCCGTAGTTACAAATCAACGAAAAACTCAGCTTTATTTTAGTGATCAAAGCCAAATACTTTTTTGAAATATTTTCACGACGTCTTTCTTATTCTATTGCTCGTCTTGGCTGCTCATCCAGCCTCGATAAAACTCTGCCATCCAATAAATGAAAGAGCAGAAACCAGAGTAGGATCTAGCCCGGCTTAATATTGATTGGACATAAACTTTTCAAGTGAAAGTATTGAATTACATAACGTCGTTTAAATGTTTATTTTTTAAAAACTACTAGCGCTAGACAGGTCCGGTTGTATATTAAGTATAGGCTAGCAGATTCGAGCCCTCGAAATTCGAGCGCAGCTTTTAGGAAATTTTATTTTTTCATTAAATAAAGACCCTAAAGGGTATGCTAATCAATTATAGCCAATTCACAAATCAACACAAAAAACAAACTCATTTTTATACCCTATACCACTATGTGGTTTGGGTATAATGACTTTGTGCTGCTGTTTGTAACTACCAAAAATATTTCACCTAGACCCATCTTTAATTATACCGATTGACTCAGAATCACTATCTGATTCGATTTAACGATGTCCGTCCGTCCGTCCGTCCATCTGTGTGCCCATGTAAAGCTTTTAATTAAACTGCAGGTCGCAAATATGAATACATTTTGATGAAATTTGGTACATAAGCTTTTGTTGGCCATGGACTGAACGCTGTTGAAATTGGTGAGTATCGGTCCATGTTCAGACCTAGCCACATACAAATGATCCCTATGAAATCAACATAAATTGCCATAAGATTTAAATTATCATATAAATCTTAGTCAAACTGGGTTTGTATGTGTTTATTGCATCCATTAATCAGTGGTCCAAAAATAATCCCCATGAGACAACTCTTAGCCATTGGCCCCATATAGAACTGCTTCCCGATCTTCACTTAAATCTATCAAAAAGCAATAATATTGCACTGATTCTTCTCAAATTTTGTTTGTATATATTTTTGCAAAATACAAGGGACTTTACCAAACATGCTCACGATCGGTCCATTTTTGGACCTACTCCCCATATAGATATACCATCCGATATGTAGTTTTTCATATCTGTAGCCAAAAAAATTAGTAAAAATCCCACTCAAATTTGATTTATGCTTATTTTCTATATCCAGTTAGTTGGGCCTGAGAGATAGGGTCTCTAAACACATGGTATAGGGTATCGTATAGTCGGTCTAGACCGACTATAATTTTCTTACTTGTTATTACAAACACCTTACCAAATTTAATAAACACACACTTAGTATAGTATAATTTTATGTATGTGTTAGTAGCAACTAAAAATGCAATTTACTCAAAATAAAGGAAAAAATCTGTAAATCTGCAAATCGGCTAAAAAGAAATACCTTTCAAATAATATACATTTGGTAAAAATTGAGATAAAACGGTAGAACAAAACTTCAGTCACAAAAAATCGCCTAGCCTATTAATATTATAGATGCGTGACAAAATGAAGAAACATATTTTTCTTTGCAATAACAGGTTTTATTGAAAATGTTTTCCATCAGCAGCAAGCTTGGCTCTTACTTATAATTTGTTTCCAAAACAGTGTATAGGGGGTGGCAGTCATTTTTTTTTTGGAATTACAAGACGTGCGGGTCGGATTAGTGTGCCACTGGATCTAAAACTTTAGTGCGCAAAATTTGAGTCAAATCGGACAATGCTTTCTAGACGAGCATAGAGTTCAAAGATCAAATATTTAGATTAAATTAATTAATAAACCATAATCTAGAGTAAATTACCTTTCTAATAAAATAACAAAATGTATTATCGGTTGTAAAACAGCCAAGTTATATCAAGATCCCTAGGCAATAAATGCGCCGCAGACCACGTGATTAAGAAAATCGAGATCAAATTTTTAAACACATTGAAATAATTTACATAAGCAACATTTTCGCATTCTCCTGATCCCAAAATGATCTTATGTAAAGTAGTTTACTTCTCGTCTATTGTTATGCCATTCTAAATTAATTTATTGGCACTACTTCAAAAATTCCAATTTTACTTTTTCAAAAATTTTGTTCAAGAAATTCACCGAAATTAACGATTGGACTTAAATGTCTTATTAAAAAAATATGTGTGAATAAAAATTCCAAATATTGTAGGCATCCAGTTCTTAATTTGGCTAGGGCAGCGTTTTTGTTTCAGCGGATTTGAAGAAAAAATTTATTTTTCATACTTTTTGTTGTTTTCATATTTCAGATATCTTTTATCAAAATTCTACACTACTTGATATAGGTCCTCAATATTGTAAATTAAGGTTAAATAGAGACACTATAAATTATCTTTTTTTTTAATCCAAAAATGCTTCATAAGGGTATTTATTTTTTTAAATTAATTAATTCATTTGTGAAATAAAAAAGTTTTAACATTTTTCATATACAATTCGCGTGTCCCAGAATGTGTCCTAGTTTTAAATTTTTTTTTTCCAGAATTATTATATTCATATGAAGGTATATCGAGGGCTTATATTCAAAAAGCGCTATCAACATGTGGCAGCAATATTAATTTGATATAACTGTCAGATATAATATTAGTTTGGATTAGTACGACTTTTTCTTAATAGATATTGTAGCAAATCCATCTACAAATACTTTCAGATCTTATTACAAATTTGTTTTTACTGTATTAAATATAAAAACAAATTAATCTTTATATTTTCATAAAATCTGTGATAACAACCATTAACCGCCTAAGTCAAAAATCATGCCTTCGAGAAAAATAGCATTTTATATAAACGTAATGGGGCTTCATTACGACTTAGGTCAGTTTGTTTTCATTAATAACTTTTTAATAACCAGTGTTAGAGAAATGGGGATTTCACAGAAATATAAAGTGCTTTTAGTAGAACATGATAGCATAATTTACTCAAATCGATCTTAAGTGTACTTAGGCGGTTATCGCTTGTGATCACAGAAATAACGAATAAATTTGTGGAATTTTATATATACATTAAATTTGGTTTATTTAAAAAACACTGATGAAGAAAATATTTATAGATTTTCGTAACGAGTCAATTTGACATTAAGAGTACCCCATGGGTTAATTTCAGAAAATAAGTACAGAATATTCTTTTCTAGAATTATTACAATATTATCAACAAGTTTCGTCGAAATCCTTCCACAAATATATATTATTTCGTTATTTTGTTTTAAAAAAATTTAAATCTCCTTAAATTTGACATTTGACCTTAAAGAGGGACAATTTATAGTGCTTCAATTTTACCTTAATTTACAGTAATGAGAACCTCTATCATGAAGTACAATATTTTGAGAAAAGATACTTGAAATATGAAAACACCAAAAAGATCTAGCTTAAAGGTTGAAAAAGTATGAAAAATCAAATTTTTCTTCAAATCCGCTAAAATCCAAACACTGGCCTCGCCAAATTAAGCACAGTATACCTAAAATATTTTAAATTTTGATTCACATGTGCTTTGCTAATAAGACCTTAAAGTCCAGTCGTTGATTTCGATAAATTTCCTGAACAAAATTTTTTAAAAAGTAAAATAGGAGATTTTGAAATAGTGCTAAAAAATACGTATCGTTTTGACATTAATTTTAAACGGCATGGCAATAGACGAGATATAAAATACTATACATAAGATCATTTTGGGATAAGGAAAATGCAAAAATGTTGTTGTTGTAAATTATTTCAATGTCTTTAAAAATGTGAGCTACGTTTCCCTAATCAAGTGGTCTGCGGCGCATTTATTGGCCAGGAGAACTTGATATAACTTGGCTGTTTTTCAACCGATAATAGATTTTGTTATTTTATTGGAAAGATTATGGTTCATTAATTAATTTAATTGAAAGGGAATTATTAATATCAAAATTTTTGTGAAAAATTATTTTTTTTTTTTTTTTGGTAATTTTCACATAATTATAAATGAACATTTGAACTTTGAACTCAATGCGCGTCCAGAAAGCATTGTTCAATCTGACTCAAATTATGCGCACTAAATTTTTAGATCCAGTGTCATAATAATCCGATCCGCACACAACAAAATTCGACCAATAATTTTTTTTCATACAAACCGCTCTCAGTAGGTAGTAATACCTTTGCTGAAATTCGAATGCAACGATAGTAATTCTGTTTATTATTTGGCTCGAGCCATCTGACATATTACAACTTTTCTCTACTATTTTCCCTATGTCTAATTAGAAAGAGTTTAGATATCTAGCGATTGTTTTTAAAACGAAAGAATTTTTTATTAAACTAAAAGACATAAAAATGTTGAATTTGGTGGTACATGATGGAAGAACGCTTCTTATACGGACTCCCAAAGTTGACACTGTGTTCACTGGTAAGTCAAATTTTACAAACAGTTGTTAGGTTTCAATAGGGCAAGGACAAGACTCAATTGCAGGTTAACAATTGCAGGTTGAAATGAATCGAATTTGTTTCAAGCTCATTGTATACTTAGTTAAACTGAAAACTTTTAACGCTCTACTTAAATAGTTTGAACATTACTGGTGTTTGCAAATGTAAGCTTAACAAAACTTGGTGTAATTGGAATCCTAAAACTCGGGCTTGTTATTCCAAATCCTACATTTGAAGGCAAAATGGTGGGGCCGTATTATAAAATTAAAGGGAATTCCAAATATTGGAGTCTCTTCTCTTTATAATCTAGACTAAATTTTAATTTAATTAAAGACTACTGGCTAACAAATATATAAAGTTTAAAAAAACCTAAATATGCTTATGAAATCTATTTCTCTATCAAGCAAAATATGTGCTTTGAAATACGCCTAAGTACAGATCCTGAAAATCTATTTATCTAAACCACATTTTTTTTTTGTTTTCTGAATTTCTTACTTCCTTTAACACTTAACCTCCGCATAATATATCTATTTTTTAAGTTGTTGTGAGTGGTTTTAATATGTTAGTGATAAACACAAACACCATAATAATAGTTGACCTGTTTAAACAACATAACTTTTGTTAACGTAATGCTCCTTACACATACACTAGAATCGAAAAAAATGTGGACTAGCAAAAAAATCTTATTTATGGATTAACCATGACTGATAACTATAGCAAAATAATTTATAAATAATAAATAAGAAGCCTAGATTAAAATTAGATTTTGGCATTTGCTCAAATTATATTTTTTTTTATAGGTTTTTCAAAATAACCGAATACATTTCAGGTGCAGTTTATGTGCAGTTGCAATACAAGTATTTCAACACAATAACTAAGAGTGACGGAAATTTGAGGAACTAACGAAAGATATCTTTGAATGTCTGCGTGCTGAGTGAGTAAAAGTAATCACACATACACACAGCTATACACATCCATATACGAACGAGTATACTCGTAAAAAGTTTGTATAAACTTTGTGGTGACAACTTGCTGCGAACTATTTTGTTGTGCATAGATGTTGCTACTAAATGTTAAATGTTGTGTGTGCACCATAAAAGTCACAAGGACATGCATTTAAAAAAATTAAAAAGAATAAACAGTTTGTGATAAAAATAAAAATAGTCCAATGAACAAATATATTAAAAAGATGAGAAATTACTCAAAATTAGTTAGAAAATATGTATATACATAAATAAAAATTTTAACAATTGTATTCAAAAAGCTATAGAGCAATTATTTTTAAAATTTGAACGGGTTTGCAAAAGGTATTCAGAAATTGATGAAATTCGGTAACATTGTCTGCTTTGGTAACCTAAGAAAAAATCGAAAAAAAAAATTTTAAAAATTACAAGATTGCGTAAAAATCCAGCTCGGAAAATGGAGGAGGATTTTTTTTTAAACGGCTGTATCTTTTTAACCGTTAGTTCGATTCTGGTAATTTTAACAGTTTTGAGGAAGAAAAAGATTACGTTTAGTACAAAAATTATTTAAAAAAATATTTATATTATATTATTAAAAAATTTTCGGGAAAGTTTTGAAATTTTTTCTGAGATAGCCTAAAATATGTTCTATTAATGGTATAAATTACACGATCCACACTTTTTAGGTTTTTGAAACGTTTGTATTTTAGGAAGGATATATCTGAAGATATTAAATAAAAACATGAAACATTTAAATGAAAATTTTTATTTCCTTAAAAGTCAAGTCTGAGGAACTATACCGAACATTTAGCACATTATTTTCAGATGCTGATGGTATAAATGAGTGCCATTTATGTGTACCTTTAATAGTTATTGGCTTATACTTTGAATAGCGCTCTTCCAATTCGAGATCACAGCTTCTATATTCATCGGCAGTAACATATATGAATTGTATGTCTGTACGTGAGGTAACGAGCCATTCATACAATGTTTTTGGGTCGGTGATTGTATTCTCGTACCCCATTCTTAGCACTTGTTCCCTTGCCATACGCTTCACAGTGCCTCCGACTCCATCACATTGGCTTTTCCATGGGAAGTCCCAAAAAATGACACTCTACACTTCGAATAAATGCGTTCAATTTTCTCAAGAAAAGATGTACTGCATTTGCATCATGAATCATTTCATCGGATATAACAACCATACTGTGATGGCCTAGCAGTGATTTTGAATCTCGATGATAGACTACAAATGGGTGCACTGTTGCCTGTGAATTGCTCCAAAGAAAAGATTGAACCTATATAACCCAAAGTTGATGATATGAACAATTAAACATAATGAATGACTTAATGATTAATTCTAAAAATTACTTCATTCGCATGTAAAAAAGAAAAATTTTCAGCAAAATCTCCAACTACCAAAACTTTATCTGGTTGTAAAACATATTTTCTGTACTTTATGTATTCATTCTGAGATTTTGCGATATAATGATGATATGAAAATTATGCAAGCTGATCAAAAAAGTATTCGCATAATGGTTAACCGGTTTGAGGATTATATTCAAGTTGCAACGATCTGTTGTTGTCCATCGTTTGACTGCGATATACTCATTCTCAGTTTGCTCCAACAAGGCTTCAACTTCTTCTTTAAAAGCAGACATATTTTCACAATCCGAACAGATTCTCAAAAAACATTTAACGGACCCATTTGATCATGTAATTTTTGCCACACAATCAACTTCACTTAAAAATTCAAGATCCGATGGAATTTTTATTGCCTGAAGAAGCAATTGAAAGTTCTCATGAATAGCGAACAAACATACTTTGTGTACACCCTTCGAATTCGGCAAAACACAAATATCGGGTCGAAGAGTATAAAATTTCGAAATTGATATCTTTTCTTCTGGAAAATCTGATTGAAACCGGAAAAACGCCTCATTCACTGTTGATAGCATGAGTCGATTTCGAAATTTTTCCTTAACTCGGTTTTGTTTTACGATCGTATAGTCCTTTATTCCGGGCATTTGACGACTAACTGAATCGCTCAAATAAAAGTTGGTAACTTTTTGAACCAAATTTTCATTCGTAGATCGTTTTTGAGGAGGTTCAATGACAATTGGACCAGAACTTTTTTGCAATGCTTTGGCCTTACTAGCCATATGATGAGCGGTGCCAAATTTTTGCACAATTTGAGCTGGTCCACGATTTTGGCAATATTGTTAAAATTTGGTTTTTTTCGTTTTTTGTCGTATGCTCGGAAGTATATTTATCTTTAAGTTGCCCAATTATTTCATGATAATTATTGTTTTCAACTTGAAATTCATCTTCAAGACTGGATAATGTATCAATATTAAAAATTCTGCAAATTTCAGTGCAAAGACGTTTTGCTTCCTCTTTTCGATTTCCAACTGGTATTCTACACACGTCTACACTGCACTGTTTAGCTCCAATGAAATTGAAGAGTTTGTTAGGCTCGATTATAATATTTCTATTATTTGGCAAATAACGAGCGTCTGAAGCATCATTCTGCTCTTCTAAAATTTCTTTGATTTCAAAATCTTGGGCGCATGAAGCATCATTTTCCAATTCTTGAGCTTCGTTGATATCAATAGCTGGGACATTTGGCAATTCGATGGAATTATTGATAATTCTTCGACGAATATTCAACAAGCAACTATAACAAATTTTCGCACTAGGTAAATTTGAATCTTTAAAGTTTTTAATCTTAATAAAATCGTCACTTTTAATAGAATATGGTTTGCTACATTTTCCTTTTTTCGATAATGGTCGACAACACATATTTTCTACTATTTTACCCATATTGGAAAAATTTGTAATTAAAGTTAGAAAACAACAAATAAATGCTTTAATTCAAAGACAGAATAACAACTTCTGATAATTTTGCACAATGATTGATGACCATTGATGACTTACAAATCCGATTTTTTTGTAAATATCCTAAATTGTATTTATTTAATAACTTCAAATATATCCCTGCTAAAATCCAAACATTTCAAAAATTGAAAAAGTGTGGATTGTGTAATTTATACCATTAATAGAATATATTTTAGGCTATCTGTGAAAAAAGCTTTTTTGAAAAAGCACATTTTCTAAAACTTTCCCGAAAATTTTTTAATAATATAATATAAATATTTTTTAAAATAATTTTTGTACTAAATATAATCTTTTTGTTACTCAAAACTGTTAAAATTATCAGAATCAAACAAACGGTTCAAAAGATACAGCCGTTTAAAAAAAATCCTCCTCCATTTTCCGAGCTGGATTTTTTCGCCATCTTGTGATTTTTCAATTTTTTTATTTATTTTTATTTTAGGTTACCAAAGCAAACAATGTTACCAAATTTCATCAAGTTCTGAATACCTTTTGCAAAATTGGTCATTTTCATTTAAGAATTCAAAATAAATGCTCTACATAAAAATTAAGTTAAAGTTAATAAATTAATTGTTGTCATTTATGGATTCTGTGGAATTTTTTTTTTGTACATATAACGAGCATTTAGGATGAAAATATAAATAACTTCTTCTGAATAAAAAATAATAAAAAAGATAACAATGTTATGAGTGATTCAATTTGAACTTTTTGTTTCCATTCACCATTATAATTTTAGAATTTTAACTCAATATCAGCATCGTTTTCCAAATATCAATTTTCTAATTTTTCATAAATTTTTTTTATATATTTTGAATTTTTTTATTTTCTAAACTTCTCGATATGAATTTGTAATTTTCAATATTTTTTTGGAAACTCTCTATTTCTATCTACAGTGCAGTTATGAATTTTAGAAATATGTGCTTTCTTCTTCTTCTTTACCACGCACCATTGAAACAAAATTAAAATTTGCATATTAATTACATTAGGAATTGCAATATGTCTGAAAATTGACTATAAATCTAACAAACTCTCTATTTCTATTTCTGACATCGTTTAGATTTTTTCCCACAAAAATTTTTATATAATCCTCATATAATATTGAACTTTTTAAAAATTTATTTTCAACTTAAACTATGTATAACCCTGCCAATTATAATCAATAATAATCAGCAATCAATAATCAGCCATTTATTGTCAAGGTTATAATTATTGTTAAAGCCTAAACAATTATTTGCCATCGTATTATTGTTATCAGTTTTGGTTTATAGTTTATTCTTTACAAATAACAAAGAGCTGTTATAAAAAACTTTTTAAAGTGATATGATTTCATCTATAATAATAATAGGTAAGGTGATTTCTTGTGACCTCTTCTACACTTTTAGTTACTAACCGATTTTAACAAAAAATATACTATTTGAAAGGTATTTGTTTACAGATGTACACCATCCTTATAGATGTGCACCATCCGACACATTTTTTTGGATTAGTAATCATTTAAAATTGCTACTGACACATACATAAAACACATGCCTAAGCTTCACATAAATAACTAAACAACGCTCTGTGTGTTCAATAATTGTGTTGAATTGTGATTTGGTAAGAATTGATTAGCATACCTTTAGACTCTTATAAAATTATTTATTAACAAACCCTTTGTGATCGTGATTGAAATGCATTTGAATCACTTGAAGTTTGCTAAATGTATTAAAAAAATTTTACATACTGTAAATTGTGTGTAATAAAACTTTGTGTACGTGAGCTAAAGTGATCAAAATCATTCACGCACTCATCTCTAAAAAAAAACCCAAAATGCATCAACATATACCAAAAGTATAGAAAAAGACAATATTTAAAAACAAACAACACACTTAGTGGACTTGACAACCAGACTTTTTACACAAAAAAAGAGAAAAAAAGAGGCTCTGCATTGTCTCAGGGCTTTTTTTAAGTTATAGCTGAAATCCTATACTTTCTTAAAGTCTGCAAGTCGGAACCCAACTATAACTAACTTAATAAGTGCGGTCCATAAAATGTAGAAAATGTTGAAATTTTGGACCTTTTTTAAAAAAATTACTAAAATCGTTGCACATAATTTTTATAAACAAACTAAATTTTTCTTTATCTTAAAATACCTGGAGTTGAAGGTTCCATTATAAAAGATTTACTTTTTTAAAGATTTAATCGATTTAGCACTTGAATCGGAAAGAATTTCAATTTTTCTACTTTTACAAAAACAGCATCAATTTTCTGACTTCGACGGCGGTATGAACTAAGTCCCCAAAACGAAAATGAACTAAGTCCCAAAAATTGGGGGTTTATTTCATTATGAAATAATGCCCCAATTCCAAAAGTGAAATAAACACCCATTGCAATGAACTAAATCCCCAAAATGAAAATGAAGTAACTCCCCACTTTTGGGGAGTTAGTTCATAATGAAATAATTCCCCATTTTTAAAATGAAATAAGTCCCCATTTTTTAAATGTTTTTTTTAATTCACCCTTTCAGGCTATATTAGCGCTGTTACCTACAATTTAAATTTTTCCCACATTTTTTCATTATTATTTTGCCTATTTCGGTCCAGGTTTTTTTGCGAAATTAACCCATAATATATTATACTATTATTCTACTATAATTTATCCGTTCTATTATGAAAATCGCGCGATTTTTTGAAAAAATAATACTTTTTTTCCCATCCTTCATAATACTTCTTTTTTCCATCCTATTATGAAATTTTTTTTTGAAAAAATCGCGGTTGTGTTCCACAAATTTTTTAGCTGGAACACAGTTCACATCAGGATGTAAATTTATTCTTGCTTTGCAAGATTTTTGTCTGCACTCATATTTTGCCACATTTTTATATATCGACTTTTCGATATATACCATTTTTTCATCAAAAACGTACAAAAGCTCGCTATTATTTATTTTTCCAGCGATAATTTCAAAATTCATTTTTTAATTGATGTTTACTTCACGACGTAATATCACAAACTAGTTATTTTTGTTGATGAAATGACTTTGTTTAATTAAAGAATGGAATGCGTATAACAATTCTAACGGTTTTTATAGAGCAATTTTAAATAATCTTAATTTTAGTTATAATGAACTAACTCCCCAAAAATTATTATGGGAAGTTAGTTCATTTCTTTAAATTGGGGAGTTATTTCATTATGAACTAACTCCCTAATTTTGAAAATGAACGAAGACCCGAAAAAGTGAACTAAGTCCCCAAAAATCGTTGTTGTTTTTTCCTGCATAAAATTTTGGGGACTTAGTTCATTTCCGTTTTGGGGACTTAGTTCATATCGCCGACTTCGATAGCTCACCACGGGGTAAGTGTACAACATATATGGCTGAAATTTCACATAGTGCTGTAGAATTTCATCTAGTTAGACTCTATACAAAAGCTTCTGATAAAAAGCTTAATTCTAAAATTTCAATTAACCGCCACTTGGACCATTTAAAGCCAATGTGCGTTGTACGGTCTACAAAAGCTTATATATAAAATTTTATGAAACTAGTTAAATTACAAGATTTATATGGAGAGCGGTCTCTCGACCCAGAAAGTGATCTTGAACAGAGTGCTGCATCTAAGGGTGGGCCTAGCTATTGCAAAGGGTGGGTCTATAGCAACGTATAGTTTTTTTTAAACCCAAAATATTTTAAAAAATCAATTATAAAACTACAAAATTACAATTTCCTGGAAACTGTTTATACATTTTGAGAAAATAAATTTTCTATAAGAAACCGTGTATTTAAAGTTTTGTTTTTTTATTTTTGGACTTTTAAATGACATTTTAAGGAATTGTTCCTCATTGTATGCTTAATTTAAAAATACAGCGCAATTTCGATGTTCGCGACTACCCAATTATCGTGACGGCTTAGTTATTGGAGCAGCTTAATTTTTAGCACAGCAGGTTCAGTCATTAATTTTTAGCACTGCGAGACAGTAAAAAATGCTCGAATATTAATTTTTTTTATCAAATTGTAATATATTTTTGTTTGATTGCAATTCTTTGCCATTATTTTTTTTTCTTAAGGTAAGCATTAATAATGGGAATCATTAATTTCTCGTTTTTTTGTCAGGTATGTTCCTTATTATATACGGGAACAGTTCAAAAGCCTGCTATTACTCAAAAACAAGAGATTTAAAAAAAGACAAAATTGCAAATTCTATAATACGCATTTGCGTAAATTTCAAGTTACGCAAGTCTTTGTATTACCGCAATAAAAAACAAGAAAATTCCCTTGAAAATTTCATTGTCAAATTCATTTAGAGAAATCATATCGCCCGAGAATAATAAAAAAAGTGCTTTAAACGTGGTTTTTAAAACAGAGAGAGAGAGAACGATGTCCCAATATCAGCAGGTATTTTAGGATCAAAAGCCATTCAGTTACATGCAAAAGTTTATCAAACCAATGCAAGTATCAATGCTAGATATAGATGATGATAAAAAGTTAAATTTTCGACATGGCATTATTAAAAAAAAAACCGGTGAAACATTGTCTTCAAACCCCATCTTCTAGATCCATGTGTGCTAGAATTTGAAGATTAAGCTGATAAGCAAATCTACAACGCCGGCGAATACGGTTTAATTTGTCATCTGCTTCCAAAACACAATATGGTCACATACAGTGAGACAACGGCACCCGGAAAGAAAGTTTGTAAGGGCGAATAACTTTTCTTGCCATGTTCAAATGCGAATGGCGCAGACAAAATTGTTGTTGTTTGGAAAATCTAAAAATCCATGCGCTCTTAAAGATCTTTTTCATTAATCCAGTAAAATATAAATCCTTAAAATCTCCAACTTTAAAAAAAACTATTTAAAATGAAAATTTTTCACAAATCTATGTTTAAACAGGTAAGAAAATTATATTCGGTCTAGACCTATACCATGGTTTAGGGACCCTATCTCTTCGGTCCAACTAATTCGATATAGAAAATAAGCATACACCAAATTTGAGTGGCGTTGTTATTAATTTTTTTGGCTCCAAATATGAAAGAGTTCATATCGGATGCTATATTTATATGGGAACTAGGTCGAAAAAAGGACCGATCCTGACCATATTTTGTAAGGTCACTTATTTTTTGAACAAATATACACAAACCAAATTTGAGAAAAATCTGTGGAATATTTTTGTTTTTTGATAGATTTAAGTGAAGATCGGGTAGCAGTTCTATATGGGGTCTATGACTAAGAATTGTCCTATAGGGATTTTATTTGGACTACTGATTAATGGATATAATAAACAGATACAAACCCAATTTGACTGAGATCTATATGATAATTTGGATCTTATGGCAATTTATGTCCATTTCATAGGACCTAATTTCACCAATTTCAACAGCGTTCATTCTGTGGCCGACAAAAACTTTTACACCAAATTTCATCAAAACATATTCATATTTGCGACCTGTAGTTTGATTAAAAGGTTTACATGGAATAACAGACGCACAGTGGCGCCCGTAGAGCAAACGAGGTTGCAAAAATCAAAATTTTTTTGTGCGCCGTCGAAGTTTTGAATAAACCCATGTTGAATAAATCCATTTCAAATATGCTACTTTTAATAATATCACATTTTTAGTTTAGAAGATATAACCGTTCAAAGTTGACCGACTTTCGGTTTTCAAAAAAACACACAATTTTTAGTCAATTTGTTGCGATTTCAGGTGTAATATCACGAAAAATAGGTAAAGAATCGCCTTATTTTTTATTTGTGTTGATTGACGTATTTATTAAATGTATAATGATAAAAAAAAATCAACTGTTTGCTTTGTGTTTCTTCTGGTAAATCACTATTTAAAAACTATCCGTTTTTTCACTATTTTTCAACTTTGACGGAAAATAAAAAAATTTATATTTTTCTATATTTGCCATATTTGCAAAACACGTTCTCTAATTATGTCGCTACATAATTCAAAAGGTTTTATCTGCCCGTCCGTGCCCGTTTGGCTTCTAGAGATAAAAATGTTTAAAAAGACATGGTTGCAGAAATTGTATGGCGTGCATCCTTTACATGTTTCGACTGACAGTAGTGTGATCTGATAGTTTGAAAATTGCATTTTAAGTCGGTTGTCTACCTGTGAGCCTCTGCCAAAGTCTACTCCCAATATTCTGTTACAGACACAGGATGCACAAAAAACTTCTCATTGAAATTCGCAGGTACGCACCTCACTTAAAAATTACTTTGGAGTACAAATAGTCAAGAACAATATTGACTTATGGTTCCTCCAGGTATACACAAATCTTATTTAGACACGAGCATAATATCAAAATTGCATAATTCAGCCTAAATCCATATGTATGCAGGGAATAGGTAAATTTTTAGGCATGGTAGCATAAGCCTATATATTGCAAAATAAGCATAATGCCTGGATTAGTCTACGACTGAAAGTTGGCGCAACAAGTACTGAAACCATGGCGTTAAACAATTTAAAATTATTTGAGCTGTTTAGGAGGTCAACCACACCAAAGTTTTTCACGGAAGCTGCTTTAGAAGAACTTGATATCTTATACGGAAATATTGAGAGAAGCGAAATTATAAAAAATAATTTTTATCTGATATATGCAAATATTAAGGCAAAATGGGTGAAATCTGATCGAACCATTCAGAACTTCAACTCCAAATACGAGGACTGGCTTAATGATGACACCATCCTGGATATATTGGCAGTAGATAAACCCACCACATCAACCAGAGGAGCAAAAGGAAGGCCAAAAAAAACTATTGAGGAGTGTTAAATTTTCACAAGAAAGAGGAAACTTGCCGATGCCACCAATGACTTGACCACGAAGCATTTATCGGACGCGCTGTTTATTAAATATACAAAGGATAGTGAAAGAGTTAGGCCGCAGATTACAAAATCTGTTGCTGATGCAAGCCCACTGCGACTAAAAAGGATTAAGGAAAGCATTCCCACGCGCACAAATGCACACATTAAAAAGTATGGTTCCGAAGAAGCCTTGGCCTTGTTTATGGACTTACAACTTTCCAAAGAAAAATATGAGATACTACGGGCATCCATGATGCGACACGGGGCTGACGTTTTACCAGGATACAAGCATATTACGCAATCCAAAATAAATTCACAACCACTGCATACGGAGTTTACGGAAGTCTCTGTGAAAGCCAATCTGCAGGATCTCATGGGCAATACAGCAAAACGGTTGTTGGAGAGTCTTCCTAAAAATTAAGTGAAAATTTTTCCTGTGAAACTGACATTGATCAGCAAATGGGGCTGCGATGGATCATCCGGACAAAGCGTTTATAAGCAAAGGATATCTTCCGATGACGCTACAATATCGGACGGAAATATGTTTATGGCATCTGTTGTTCCTTTGTGGCTAAAATCTGATATTTCCCTGCACCGGAAAAATCCACGTCCGTCATCAGTGCATTATTGTCGACCAATAATGTTTCAGTTTGCAAGGGAATCGGCAGAACTCATAAGGACCATGGTGAAGGACATTGAAGAACAAATAAGCAAGATTAAGCCTACAAAGCTGCAAATTGGAGAAGGAAAATATATTGAATGCAATTACGAGTTCCACCTGACCATGGTTGACGGAAAAGTCGTAAACGAACTGACAGGAACAACCTCAACATTGTCATGCCCGATTTGCAAAAAGAGTCAGAAGAACTTTGGTAATTTAAACGATTCTAAAAACGAGGAGAATTACGAATATGGAATGTCACCATTGCACGCAAGGATAAGGTGTATGGAGTTCTTGCTAAAACTGGCGGATACCCTACCACAAGAGGAGGAAAACTTCGATGAAAATACATCAATAAAGGATAAGGAAAAGATCAGAAAGAAGCAAATATAGGATGCTTTTTTTAAACAAGTTGGACTAAAAGTAGACTGTCCCAAGCACGGATACGCGGCAACTCAAACGATGGAAACACTTCTAGGAGATTTTTTGAAAATGATGAGGCAGTAACTAGAATCACTGGAATTGACAATCAAATCGTGAAAAGATTTGGAACGATCTTGAATGTTTTAAACTGCAAAGAAAATGTCAATTCTACAAAATATGGAGAATATGTATCGAAAACTGCAGAAATGTATCCACAGAAGAAGTTGACCCCGACCGTCCATAAAATATTGGCGCATGGCAAATATATAATTGAGTACCAGTCTTTGCCAATTGGAGAGCTTTCTGAAGAAGCACAGGAGTCTCTTAATAAATTTTATAAAAAATAGAGATTGCAGAACACATTCAAAGCATCAAGGGTAAGGCAAAATGAGGGCCTCCTCAATATGTTGGCAGCATCTTCCGATCCACTTATTTCTTCCCTGCGGCATGTGAAGTCACGAATAGAGTTAGAAAATAATTATAGTTTAGAAATGATTAGTCTTTTAGATATACCTTCTCCTACGAATTGTTATCAGTTATCTATCATATGCTGTTTATTCGGTTCAAAAGATATGATTTTTGCAACCAAAAAACTCAAATGGCGTCACTGTGAGACGGATAGACGGACGGAAGGACATTGCAATCGATTCAGAAAGTGATTCCGAGTCGATCGGTTTAATAAAAGATCAATCTAGGTCGAGTATTTTGGTAGTTACAAGCAGCAGCTCAAAGTCATTATACCCAAACCACATAGTGGAATAGGGTATAAAAAGGTTTTTCTTTGTAATAATTACACACTATTTATACCCTATACCACTATGTGGTATGACTACTAAAAATATTTGTCTTAGACCCATATTTTATTATACCGATCGAATTAGAATCACTTTCTGAGTCGATTTACAGATCTGTCCGTCCGTCCATCTGTGTGTCCATGTAAACCTTGTAATCAATCTGCATGTCGCAAATATGAATCTGTTTTGATGAAATTTGGTGTGAAAGCTTTCATCGGCCATAGAATCAACTCTGTTTTAATTGGTGAAATTCGGTCTTTGTTGAGACCTAGTCCCCATACAAATGACCCCTATGAAATCGACATAAATTTCCATTAGATCCAAATTATAATGTAGATGTCAATAAAATTGGGTTTGTATGTATTTATTGTATCCATTAATCAGTAGTCCAAAAATAATCCCTTTAGGACAATTCTTAGTCATAGGCCCCATATAGAGCGGCTTCCCGATCTTCACTCAAAACTATCAAAAAACAAAAATATTGCACATATTTTTCTCAAGTTTGGTATTTGTATATTTTTTTTTGATAAAAATAAGTAACCGTATCAAATATGGTGATGATAGGTCCATTTTTCGACCTAGTCCCCATATAAATATAGCATCCGATATGTACTTTTTCATATTCAAAAGCAAAAAATTATTAACAATGCCGCTCAAATTTGGTTTATGCTTATTTTCTATACAAAATTAGTTGAACCGAAGAACCTAAATAATGGTATAGGGTATCGTATAGTCGCTCTAGACCGAACATGATTCTCTTAGTTGTTTTAAATTAAATTTTAGGTTCGGTTATCGCGGAAACTCCATTGCCGTGACAGATCTAGTTACTAATTAATCGGGATTACCGAGTTGCACTTTATACTCAAAATACAGCGTAACCAATTCATCAAACTATATACTAAGATAGTTTACGTATAATTTTTAAAGTGAAATAATTAAAGCTAGAGCCAAAAAAAAAAACACTATTGCGCTGAAAATTTATAAAAAAAATATACTAATTTTTTCTTTTTTTTAATTTTCTCTAGTGAGTATATAATCGAATATAAGATCTTTAACCTTTAAAATTGCTAGGTCCTTTCATGTGCATATATTTCATTTTTACTTCAAGCAAATCTGTCCCGTACTCATAATCACCAAAGTATGAGCGTTGCAACATTAGTAACACTCATACGTGCCGTAATACAAAATAATTAATTTTTTGCTTGTCTTCAAATAAGTTCTCATGACAATTTTCACAACAACATATCAACTTATAATAATAAACAAAATAAATACTTACAATTCTTGTAAATAATTCAATTTATTAAGACCGTCTGGTAGAGAACTTATCAAATTGTCATCCAATTCACTGTAATTAAATAGAAAAATAAAATACAGTTTTTGAATTTATTAAATATTTTCCTAAAAAAATGTAAACAAAGTTATTTCAAATGGACTCTCTGTTTTTATAGCAAATTCAGTTTTAACTTTTATTATATACAAATTTGGTATATTCGCCTTTTGTTATATTTTTATTGGTTATTCTCTGCACAGAATGCAATTTTTATTATTAAATTTTTTTTTATATATTTTTTAAAACATCCACCATAGTTACTGTTGTTTACTAAAAACGCAATAAGTTTTGTGTCAGCTGTTGGCAATTGGTGTTAATAGTTGAGTATTTTTCTTTTGTGTTTTTAAAATTTTATGGAAATGGAAATCGTGTACGAAAAGAAAAAAAAAAATAAATAACAAGTAAAAATAAATTGAAAATCTAAATTTTGGCTGCTATATTGCAAAAAAAAATTTATATTTAAACATTATTATGAATTAAGATAGGACGACTTCATATAAAATAAATTCTGGTTTGTTTTATAATGATTTTTCGAAAATTTCGTGTCTTATGATAACTTTCAGGGTTATCCCATCGTTAAATTAAAGCCTTGTTTTTTAATGATGTAGATCTAAAAGTAACGGTACAAGCGATAGCTGCCAAAAAACCCTTTTTTATTTTCTTTTAAATTATTTTACATTTCAAACAAAGGAACCATATATAAATTCCTATCATTTGAAAGGTTTTTTTGCGTTGTATCAATCATTATATTGGACTGTCCAAACATGCCCGCATTATTAGAAATATTCAGTAAGACATTCTAATTTTTATCGGGTTTGCAGGAGATATTCAGACTTTTAAGATCAAATTAAGGCATATTAATTTTTGAGTGATTTAAGCGATTGTGGGATATGCGTATTTATTCGGTTTTAAGCCGAATTTTCCAAAGCGACAACATTATATTTGAGATATGGTCGTTATGGGTATCAAGCTTTTCGTTTTGTCAAGCACATCACTAATGGCTAATTCCGTAGTGGTAGACATGACATTCAGTGCTATTTCTAATCCAAAACTATACATTATAAGTTTTTCATTGTTCATAGAAATAAACAAAATTATGTAGACGGACCTGACCAATATGTTTACGATTAGCAAAAGTGAGAATGGGTTAGTGAAATTAACAATTGGGCGCAGAAAGCAATCCTGGCACACATGACAATAAACAGACATTATTTTAGAGGAAATTATTTGTATGATAAATAAGGCACAGTTCGTTGTGGGTAATATAAGAGCTAGTTTATTAATAAAACGTACAAACGACATGAATTCTAAAATTACTTATAGTAAAAAAAAAGTATTTTGTAATTTGATGACACTGCCTTTATTTTAAAAA
Organism: Cordilura impudica; assembly: GCA_963682025.1. NCBI lineage: Eukaryota > Metazoa > Arthropoda > Insecta > Diptera > Scathophagidae > Cordilura > Cordilura impudica. The sequence continues at coordinate 285,386,016 of OY821518.1, forward strand.
CTAGCTGTTTTTACCCGGTCTTGCCCGGGATAAAAAGGTCTTTGAATTGAAAAATGGTTCACTATGCTTACCAGGCGCTGAGTACTTAGTCCCCAATTAACAAATTCCCCAATAAAATGAACTTTCTCCCCAAAAAATTGTATGGGCAGTAAATTCATTTTTTATTTTATTTCAATTGAAAGCAAAAAATTCAGTTTATTTGTAAACATCAAATATAACGGAATGGTTCGCAAATTAAAGGAACCAGAACTTTTAAAAATTGAATTATTTCATTCAATAAGTGATCATCATTGAGCAGAGACGTCAAATTCAAGTTTCAGAAATGAAAGACTAATGCGACGTTTAATATTGTGTCGCAAGGTTTCTTTAAGCAACTGCTTATAGTATATGTGTGGCCTATTTTGATCAACAGGTAATTATTTCACATACGTAGATAAAATTTATCATACGACATTTCACTAAGCTGTGTTCCGCGAGCGTGTCGCGTCCGCTTCCGCGCGTTTGGCAGCCACACCCGTGCTGCCGCGCAGTTGTTGTCAACTTATTTTAATCACCGAAATATATTTTTCAGATCACTGCGATATTTTAGCGGAGCTGTGTTCCGCGAGCGCGTCGCGTCCGCGTTCGCGTCCTGGTCCATGCACCGCGCGCCTCGCGCCGCTTCCTCGCAGCTACTACCCGTGCTGCCGCTTAGTTCTCGTTAACGTATTTTAATTCGCAAAACATATTTTTTAGAGCATTGCGATATTTTAGCTGAGCTGTGTTCCGAGAGCGCGTCGCGTCCGCATCCTTCGCGTCCGCGTCCGCGTTCGCGCATTTGCTGCCGTGCTGCCTCACACGGGTATGGCTGCCTCATTTTAAATGCATTTGTTGTAAGACATATATTGAGAGCAGTATGCAAATGTTTACTAAAATAAATAACAAAATTCATTAAGTAAAAATATGTAAAAATTTAAGAATGAATTTGGGGAGTAAGTTCATTTTTTATTTCGATTAAAAAATAAATGGGGAATTTGTTCATTTCTTTTGAGTACCTTTTTTTTTAAGTTTGGGGAATTTGTTCACCGTGTAGTTATTTCCGTGTAAACCAAATTTCAGATAAAAAAAAAAAAAAAATTGGGCGTAAAAGTAGGCGTGGTCGGTAAAAATCATATGGCGACCTTCCCTTGAATATGTACTCAATTTCGGAGAAAGCCATTGAAAAATAAAAGTTTATATAGCAATCAAATAAAGAAACAAATAAAAGGAAAAAAATAAGTTTTGTATACATAGAAGTGGGCGCAAAGTATGCGTGGCCTGTAAGAAGCATATGGTGACCTTCCCTGTAGTATAGAGATCGTGTGACCAAATTTTAGAGGAATCAGTTTAAAAAAAATTGTGTAGCGAACAAATGTACCAAAAAACAGAATATGAATTGTATACAAAAAGTGGGCGTAACAGTAGGTGTGACCGGTACGAAGAATATGTCGACCTTCCCTGGAGCAGAGAGATCGTGTGTACCAAATTTCAGAGAAGTCGGTTGAAAAATAAAAATTTATATAGCGAACAAATATACCAAAAACAAAATGAATTGTATACATAAAGTGGGCGTTAAAGTAGGCGTGGCCGGTACGAAGCATACGGCGACCTTTCATGGAGTACAGAGATCGTGTGTACCAAATTTCAGAGAAATGCGGTGAAAAATAAAAATTTGTATAGCGAACAAATATACCAAAAAACAGAAAATTAATTGTATACACTAAGTGGGCGCAGAAGTGGGCATGGCCGGTAAGAATAATATGGCCACCCTTCTTGGAGTGCGGAGATCGTGTGTACCAAAATTCAGAGAAATCCGTTGAAAAACAAAAATTTGTATAGCGAACAAATATTCCAAAAAGCAGAAAATGAATTGTATATAAAAAGTGGGCGCAAAAGTAGGCGTGGTCGATAAAAAGTATATGGTGACCTTAGCTGTGGTACAGGGATCGTGTGTACCGAATTTCAGAGAAATCTGCTGACAAACAAAAATTTGTATAGTGAACAAATATGAATAAAACAGAAAATGAATTTTACATAAAAAGTGGGCGTAAAAGTAGGCTTGGCCGGCAAAAAGTATATGGCGACCTTTCCTGGGGTATAGAGATCGCGTGTACGAAATTTCAGGAAAATCCGTTGAAAAATAAAATTTGTATAGCGGTCAAACAAACAAACAAACAAACAGAAAATGAATTTTATATATATAGATAAAGTAGTTTTGATTATGATGTTAATTCGGTTTGAGGTCCGACAAGATTAATAAAAATTATAAATATTCTTATTTTGGAGTACAATTTTTATTGTTATATGCTCAGGGGTCTGAATCAAAAAATGTACAAAATCACAATTTACTAAATTTTTATAGCCTATACCACTATGTGGTATAATGACTTTGTGCTGCTGTTTGTAACTACCAAAAATATTTGACCTAGACTCATATTTTATTATACCGATCGAATCAGAATCACTATCAGAATCACTATCTGATTCGATTTAACGATGCCGGCCGTCCGTCCGTCCGTCTGTCCGTCCGTCTGTCCGTCCGTCTGTGTGTCCATGTAAAGCTTGTAATCAAACTGCATGTCGCAAATATGAATATATTTTGATGGAATTTGGTATGTAAGCTTCTGTCGGCCACAGGATGAACGCTATTGAAATTGGTGAGAATGGGTCCATGTTCAGACCTAGCCCCCATACAGATGACCCTTATTAAATCAACATAAATTGCCATAAGATCCAAATTATCATATAAATCTTAGTCAAATTGGGTTTGTATGTCTTTATTACATCCATTAATCCATAGTCCAAAAATTATGTGTTTATTACATCCATTAATCCATAGTCCAAAAATTATTCCTATGGGACAACTCTTAGTCATAGGCCCCATATAGAGCTGCTTCCCGATCTTCACTTAAATATATCAAAAAACAAAAATATTGTACGGATTTTTGTATATATTGTATATATTTTTGCAAAATAAAAGACACTTTACCAAACATGGTCAGGATAGGTCCATTTTTGGGCCTAGTCCCCGTATAGATATAGCATCCGATATGAACTTTTTCATATCTGCAGCCAAAAAAATTAATTAATTAAATCCCACTCAACTTTGGTTTATGCTTATTTTCTATATTCAGTTAGTTGAGCCTGAGAGATAAGGTCTCTAAACGCATGGTATAGGGTATCGTATAGTCGGTCTAGAGCGACTATAATTTTCTTACTTGTTTTTTAATATATTTTTTTTTTTTTTTTTTGACAAAGCAAACAAAATATCAGTAAACAAGTACGTCATTTTGCGTTCACATTTTAATTTGTTGATAAAAATTTTAATTTGTTGACAAAGTTTTAATTAAATATTTTACCATTGTTTTTCAAAAAATTTGCGGAACGTTTCTGTTACATATTATTGTTGAAATTTCTCATAAAGGTGGAAACACAACTGGGACGAGCGACGAATTTCGCACAGCTCGACGAATTTTAATTGATATAAATAAATATTGGAAAAATATGCATAAAAGAATTTTTAACTTTCTGCTAGTTATTGCAACTGTTCACGATGGTAAAACTCTTTATTATACCCTATACCACTATGTGGTTTGGGTATAATGACTCTGTGCTGCTGTTTGTAACAACCAAAAATATTTCACCTACACCCATCTTTAATTATACCGATCGAATCAGAATCACTTTCTGATTCGATTTAACGATGTCCGTCCGTCCGTCCGTCCGTCCGTCCGTCCGTCTGTGTGTCCATGTAAAGTTTGTAATCAAACTGCAGGTCGCAAATATGAATGTATTTTGACGAAATTTGGTGTATAAGCTTCTATCGGCCATGGGATGAACGCTGTTGAAATTGGTGAGAATCGGTCCATGTTCAGACCTAGCCCCCATACAAATTACCCATATGAAATCGACATAAATTGCCATAAGATCCAAATTGTCATATAGATCTTACTCAAATTGGGTTTGTATGCATTCATTATATCCACTAATGAGTAGTCCAAAAATAATCCCTTTGACCCCATATAGAGTTGCTTCCCGATCTTCACTTAAATCTATTAAAAAACAAAAATATTGCACTGATTCTTCTCAAATTTTGTTTGTACATATTTTTGCAAAATACAAGAGACTTTACCAAACATGATCAGGATCGGTCCATTTTTGGACCTATTCCCTTTATAGATATAGCATCCGATATGAACTTTTTCATATCTGCAGCCAAAAAAATTAATAAAAATCCCACTCAAATTTGGTTTTTGCTTATTTTCAATGTCCAGTTAGTTGGGCCTAAGAGATAGGGTTTCTAAACGCATGGTATAGGGTATCGTATAGTCGGTCTAGACCGACTATAATTTTCTTACTTGTTTTTGTACTGCAGCGTTTAATTTTTTAATTCTGAAAAAATTACATAAATCTTCATTAATAAATTAATTTTATGTAATTTTTGATTACATTTTGTAGCTGATAGTGTCACCATATTTAAAAAAAGAAGCACTAAACCAAAAAGAATAAATATTGACAAAAAACTATGTAAAAGAAAATTATATAATTAAAAATAGATTTTATTTAACTCATAAGTTATAAATAAAATATAAAACAATTCTTAAAGAAAATACGGCCCCACTCTACATCAATTTATTCTCGTTCGTCGGCGTAAGAAATATAAATACACCAATCGCAGAGTTCGTTACGCACTACGTATTTTGTTCGACGCACTGATTGTTTGCATTTTCATATACACAAATGTGTTTTATTTCTGAATGTGTTTTATTTCGAATATTAGGAACGAAAAATTCGTCGAAAAATTATTCGGAACGAAAAATTCCTCGTTCGTCCCAGTTGTGTTTCCAACTTAAAAATGTTAATAATATATTTTGAATTATGAACTGTTTACCATTAACATATTGGGAATTTTACTTTTGCGAATTATGCAACGACGTACAGGTCCATTACATCGATTTAATTTTAGTAGAACTTGTTTCTTAATGATTGACTTGACTTAATTATATTTATTTTGGAAACTATACAGATGAGTCCCAAAATCAAAGAAATTGGTGCTAACGAGAGAAAAATTAGCCTGCTGCTTAGAAATGAGGGTAACCCTTTTGTGCTGAAGCCAAATGTCACTTCTCAGAGCAGTACGTCGTTTAAAAATATAAATCCACTTATTAAACGGACATATCCCGTTTGACCGCGTTCCCGTGTTACGTGACATAGAACGTCTATGTTTTATGTGGCAATAATGTTTATTTTTACTTTTTAAAATTTTCCGTTTAAAATTAATTGAACGTATTGTCGAAAATAGTGAACATGTAAAAATTAAGAATTTTAAGTAATTTCAGTTTTAAGTTTAGGTTAGTTTATGTGGCAACAATGTATATTTATACTTTTTAAGATTTTCGCATCTGACATGGCATAACAAAACGCAATGATTTAACAATGCCGCGACCAAGACGATCGAATCTTTCCCGGCAAAGCCGTAATGAAAGAAGGATGCGAAACATTGCGAATGAAAGGACTGAAGAAGAACAAGAAATTGCCCGTGAAGAGCGCCACATTGCTATGGCTCGACTTCATACTTATCAATCACAAGAGCAAAGTGAGGCAGGCTCGGTTGGCAATGAGAAATCGTCGAGCGAACAACAGAGATCGACAAGTAGATAATTTTATCAAGTGCTGACTTGAATTGAGCAGCGTTTCGATACGGTAGCAGCACTGATTACTGCTTGGATCCTAGCGTTTGCATTGGTGCAACCTATGCACCCAAAAAACAATAAAAAATCATTAAAATACTTAATTTTTTTTATATGTATTTCGTAATAAAAAAATTGAACTTAATAATATCCAAAATCTGCTTAGTTATCGCCTTTAAGTCGGAACAGAGTTTGCTAGATAGTTATCAAAGAATCCTTTGGCAAAGACAAGTATAAAAAAACCGTTGGAAAAAGTAATAAAAAAATCTCACTTTCAAGGTTGCCATTTATTGGTGAAAGCCATTTATTTTATTTTTTTTTTTTTGATAATTTTATTGTTGACCTGTTGTGTTGTAATATGGTTTTTGGTTTGTTAGGCTCAAGGTCATGTGGTTTTAATAATAAAAAATCAAAATCTTTGCTTTTTGGTTTTTTCAATTATTATTTTTATTTTTGATATTTCGAAATATTGTGTTTTCTGTTTAAATTATCGCGAAGTTGAAAGCGTCTGTCTCTGTTCACATTATATATTTTTTTCAGAAAGCCATTTATTTTTGATGTCAATAAAAGAAAAATCGTTTGGACTTAGGATGTTCTACAAGTTACTAACTTGATGAATATTTAATGTAAATTTAGCTTTTTTAACTCTACCTCATTTAACTCATACTCTCTGTCTGTCTGTCTGCCATGGGGCAACCCCGTTCCCCTCATCCAATTGCTCTGGAACTTGGCCCATAGTCTTGCTGTGACTATAGATTAATTTTGGGATAGTCACGCACATTTACACATAGTCACGCAGTCACGATCTGAAACTTGGTCGAGAGACTTGTCGTGAAAAAAGATAAACTTCGACATAGTCCCAAACAGTCACACATAATGACGCACAGTCACGGAGAGAATATAACCTCACTTCTCCCCCTCCAATCAATTTAAAACTTGGTCCACAAACTCGTTGTCACCAAATATTAACTTAAAGATAGTCACCAATAGTCACGGAGTGCTTTAAAACCCATTTCCCCTTATCCGATCGATCTGAAACTTGGTCGAGAGACTTGTCGTGAAAAACGATTAACTTTCACATATTCACGCAGAGTCACTTATAGTCACGCACAGTCACGGAGAGATTAAAACCTCACTTCCGCCCCTACGATCAATCTGAAACTTGGTGTACAGACTCCTTGTCACCAAATACGAACTTAAAGATAATCACGCATAGTCACGCCCAGTCACGGAGTGATTTAAACACCATTTCGCCTTATCCAATCAATCTGAAACTTGGTCCATAGACTTGTTGTGATCAAAGATTAATTTGAAAATATTCACGCAAAGTCACTCACAATCACGGAGAGATTCAAAACTCATATGCATAAGGTTAGATTATTTGGTGCCATATTCTAATGTCTATGAGATTGAAATCCATTCTTTTACATTAATTTGAAAGGTTTCCATATTCTGCTCAGGTTTATGGGAATATTAACATTATTTTCAAGATTGATTTCCTATTTAAACAGCAAAAAAAATTAGTTGGATAAATTCCATAGCACCTATCCATCAAATCATTTCTAATTATTCTCTCTCTTTTTTAATCATTATCATTCACCTAAATTGAACGTTCTTAACAAAATTTCACTTTTAGCTATTTATTCCAGGCAAATAAATTAGTCTTAGACTTAAACATTTTTATGCCTTTGTTTTAAAATATAAACTAAGAAAAAATTACATTCACTTTATACAATGCGGTTTTTTAAATTTAAACGTATAAATTTATTTTGCTTTTTTCACAACCTCTGCTGACTTTAACAATTTATCATGTATGTTTGTAAATGCTCTGATATGCAAAAATCTTCTATATGGTTTTTCTTCTTTTTTTATTTAAAAGAAATATGTATAAATTCTTTTGTAATGTTTTCTAGCTGCTCATAAATTTCCATTTTTCATCGCTACATATTAACAGCTTAGAAAAAATATTGGAAAAACCAAAAGTTTTGTGGATTTTTCTTATGTTCTGTTTTATTTATTTTTTTCTTCACTATAAACCACAAATTTGTTTACACCTTTTTTAAGAAGTTTTAAAAACGAAGAAAAATGAATAAAGTTAGTTTTGACATAACGAACTTACAGGATTTTCAAAGCAGTCAAATTTGTAAAGGCGCCAGAAGAGATTTTCATGATTTGATTACGTTTTAAGAGACTGTAAAGATGAAGTAAAAACCGCACATAATTGAAAAATCATTAAGAAAAAAGTACTTCACTATTCAACTTTTTCTTCAAGTAAATGACATTTTAAACAATACTTACAGCACCACTAAATTTGTCATTTTTGGAAAGTCTTCATCGTTTATTATTGTCAATAAATTGCTGCCAAGATTCCTAGATGGGATTAAAAATTCATTAGTCTTTTTAATGACTTTAATTAATTGTTAGAGTTAGAATTGATTAAAATGGTTATGTTTATTTTTAGCTACAAGTCATTATTTATATAAATTATTGTAATATTTTATGTAAAAGGTTAACAAAATAAAGAAATCATTAATATATATTTTATGTTGTATGAGTAAATAAATTGGTTGTGTTGTAATCAGTGATGGGCAAAATTTAAAGAATTTGCTGAAAATTTTTGATTTTTTCTTAAACTAATGCTTAGACTGGTTTATATTAAAATTTACTTTTGTTTAAACTTGGTTTGGATTATTGAAATATTTTTTTGATGAGAATAAAGTTTTGTGAATTTTATTTAAAATTAAATATAAAAAATGTTAAAATAAATCAAGACTTGACCATTAACGTTTGAAATATTATCAATGGAATTATCTCTTAATTTAGTTTAGATTTATAGCGGATTTTTTTACATAGGCTGTTTTCAGCAAGCATGGTTTGAAACAATAAAGAATTTAAGTATAAGAATCTTTGACATATTTTCAATGGATTATAATCTCCTCATTTTATACGGGCTTATTGTGATTTTTTTTAAAGAAATATTTTGAGCAAGCCTGCTTTAAAAGAAAAAAATTTATATATAAAATTCTGTTAAAATATATCAAACTTGGCCAACAGTCTTTGATATATTTTCAATTTATCAATATATATTTTCATTTAATCTGGACTTATTGTAGATTATTATAAAGAATATTTTCAGCAAGCCTGGCTTAAAAAAAGATAAAAATTTAGCTATAAAAATCTGTAAAAATGAATCAAGATTTAGCCAACAAGCCTTGATATATTTCCATTGGAAAATTAAATCTGGACTTACTGTTAGAACCAGCAACTTGTCTGCTTTAAAGCCACCATTATTAGCTTATAAACACTGGACACTGACAAGGAAAGTTCGTGGAGACCACCCCAGATTGTTATGAAACTTGAATATGTTATAGAACACAAATATAAAAGATTTGCCCCATTTCATGCTTTGGACGCAAGAAAGGTACTAAAACCACGAAAATTCAAGCCTGATGTTCTATATCTTCTATATATAATATATAATAGGATAGGCTGCGTAAGAGCTTTTACTTGTACTAGCAGATTCCAGCGCTCGAAATTCGAGTGCAGTTTCTAGGAAGCTTTTTTTCAACTTAGGCAATTCACAAACCAACACTTTTATGATTTATTATTATAGTGAATGAAGATAACAAATTAAATAACAAACAAACTAACAAATTTAAAACAACACACATAGCATATGATGAATTTCATTTAAAAATCAAGATAAAACTGAAATTTTGAACCCGACCACCTCAGATATCGATGAAATTTTGTTCATAGCTAAATTTGATCAATACAAACAAACCCTCATTTTTAGAAATGACTGTTTTGCGATTTTTTGGGCGTGGCACAGTGGGAAAGTTTTCGAAAAAACGCGAAAATGGTCGAAAAGTGCTCCATTTAAAATGCAATAACTCAGAATCGGCTGAACCGATTTCCATGATCTTGGTATAATTAAAAAGATATTTTAACAGGTTATGACACATTTGAAAAAAAAAAAATAAAAATTCACTGCAAAAAATTTTATAGCAAAAAGAAAATTTTAAATAACGAAAAAGCCAAAAAGATCAAGGGTTTTTTACAGTGTATTATTTTTTTAGAAAGGTTTATCCTTCACCTATACCATATCCAAAAAGTAAAATGGGTTCTTTTTTAGTTTTTTTTATATAATTTTTTAAGTAGTGTCACTTCTAGTAATTGCCCTTATATTTTATATACAGGTAAAATAACACAGTACAACACATGATTTGCCAACTCAATTCGCTTTTATTCGCAATTGAGTAAAGGTATGAATTTCAAAAATTTACTCTATATATGCACAATATTCTTCGGAAAAACCCTCGATCATATTTTTTATGATTCTCAGAATTAACCAAACGGAATAAACAAAGGGTTATTTAATTTTTATGATTGCGTAAGCAAAGTAATTTTTAATTATTTGGGTTTTTCAATTGGCTACCTATATGACTTTTTTTACAGAAATTCAACCCACATTTAAGGGTGGTCATTATTCGGAAAATTTAAAACTCACACATGGTGAAACAGGTATATAGCCACCGTAAAAAAATATGCACCAATTTATAAGTACCTGTCAGTAAACTAGTGAACAATACACAGTATAAATAGGAGTGCATTGATCGATTTTACTCATTCAACAAGTGTCGACGAACGCGAAAATTACAAGTCCAAATTTTAGAAGTGCAACGTACCGAAATTCATAATTATAAACAGTTTCGAGAAGCCAAGATATCCCATTACAATTTTTACGCATATATTTTAAAAATTTGAGTGAATATGAATTCAAACAATAAGTACAGATGCATAAAAATATCTAATAAGTGTTGCGCTTCGCTTCGTAAAATAAGTGACAACGAGGCTGCAAATATAATTGAGTATTTTCCAGCTGTCGCCAACATTCATTGTAACCGTATTTGCGAAACTTGCCGGAATACACTGAGAAAAGCGCGCAGTCGTAATGAATCCAACGTGGAGCTGATTGAAATCTCAAATTATTTACCAATAACGCCCAGCGATGAAATTAGCGAAGAATTGAATGAACTTCAAACTTGTACCAGCCTTAATACAAACATCGAAAGCAACTAACTCATTGAAAATATAAATGATCACATTATTCCGCATCTACCAAACCAAATGACGCCTCTTAAAAGGAAATATATCAAACGAGATGCATACAGAAATAGAAAATCAGTGCAAATTTTGGAAAATATAGCAGATTCACTTGGAGCTGATCCATTATCTGATTTGTCAGCGCAACTTGAAAACGTCAAAGCCATTTACGAAGAAATTTTGCAAAACATCAAATAGAGAACAGCTCAAATCTTTTGGAAAAGCAAAAACTTTTATATCTCTTACCAATCAATATGAGTCACGCAGAAATTAAAGATCGTTTTGGGGATGATATGTATATCTCACGATTGTATCAAAAAAAGTAAAGATATCCAAAGGAATAAAACGCAGTTTGCAGATATCAATCTTTTAAAAATGAGCAGACGTAGTTTACCAACCGAAACTCTAAGCACAGTCAAATTATTTTATGAAGATGATGAAATTAGCCGAATGATGCTAGGATCGCAAGATTCAATTACTATTAAACAAGGAAACTTACGTGAAAAAGTTCAAAAAAGACTGATGTTATCTTCACTACGCGAATCTTACTACGAATTTAAAAAAAAAACATCCATTGGCCAAAGTTGGTTTTACAAAATTTACAATGTTAAGGCCAAAAAATTGTATGAAACTTGGAGTTGGAAACCAGCAAAATATCTGTGTATGCACATTGCATCAGAATATGAAATTGATGTTTGAAAAAAGTCGCTTAAAATCATTTTATTTTGAAGGAGAATGCACATTTACCGACTACAAAGATGTTCTCAAATTCGTTGATTGTAATGGTGACATACAAAAAAGCGAGTGTGCGTTTCAACGTGTGGGCACTGCTTCAAAAATTTAAATAATCTAGAAACGCATATGCTAAAACATTTTGAAAATAACCAAACTGAAGAAATAATATACAAAAAGTGGAATACAACGATTAGATGTGTTCTGGAAACGGTAACCACCAACCGAGAATCATTTGGCAAATAATATAAACAATTGTTGATGGTTTTTTATTTGTAAACGTTTAAAAAATGTTAGAATTGTTGAACTATTTTGCAAATGTGTAAGAATGTGAGCTGATATTTTCGCTGTTATTCGAATTATTTCAAAAACTTTCGGTACGTATTACTAGAAGTGACACTACTTAAAAAATTATATAAAAAAAACTAAAAAAGAACCCATTTTACTTTTTGGATATGGTATAGGTGAAGGACAGACCTTTCTAAAAAAATAATACACTGTAAAAAAAACCTTGATCTTTTTGGTTTTTTCGTTATTTAAAATTTTCTTTTTGTTATAAAATTTTTTACAGTGTATTTTTATTTTTTTTTTCAAACGTGTCATAAAGCCTGTTAAAATATCTTTTTAATGATACCAAGATCATGGAAATCGGTTCAGCCGATTTTGAGTTATTGCATTTTAAATGGAGCACTTTTCGACCATTTTCGCGTTTTTTCGAAAACTTTCCCACTCTGCCACGCTCAAAAAATCGCAAAACAGTCATTTCTAAAAATGAGGGTTTGTTTGTGTTGATCAAATTTAGCTATGAACAAAATTTCATCGATATCTGAGGGGGTCGGGTTCAATGCATCTCGATTTTTACATGATTTTTACATCATATGTGCAATTTTATGTATGTGTTAGTAGCAACTATAAATCTGAAAAACGGCTGAAAACAAATACCTTTCAAATAATATACGCTTGGTCAAAATCGGGATAAAAGCGTAGAACAAAACATCGGTCACAAGAAATCGCCTAGCCTATTAATAAAACATTAAATAAATTTTGTTGCAGTTGTCTCTTATAATATTTAGAAAAAGTCTATTATTTTGAATTGTATTAAAACAATATTTTTATTCGAATATTGATTTTAGACCAAACTTATTTGTTTTATGTATTATAAAGTGTACTAGGGCCTTTTTGGTCAATTCCATTAAATGTAAAATAAAAATTCTTTATTTCATTATTTCCCGATGTTTCGTTGAGTTTTTGTCAACATCTTCAGGGGCATTTTATTTTGAATTTGAATTTTTAACTTATAGCATTATTAAAAAATTAATGGTGTATTTTGACATGACAAATTGATTGATTTTAAAAACACAGTATATATAAATAAACAAATAAGTACACTAATGAAAAACTAAAAACTAAAACATTTATATCACATAATCTAACTCTAGTATCACAGTGCAAACGAATATATTTTTTTTGATAAATAATAACAACATAGTGCCGTTACTTTATTTAAAAAAAAATAACTTTTAATGTAGAACTCAAACGAGTTTAAAAGAAATTTAATATCTTTATATTTATTGAAAAAATTAATAAAGAAATAAAAAGGGCTATTAATTTCAACATCAGTGTATATACGGCATTTGCTTCTTTTTTCGAAAAACTAAAACTTAAACAATATTGATCCGTTGGCTTTAAAAAAGAAATCAATTTTCATATTACTAATTTATTTTCCAATTATTTATATTTTTTTTAAAGTTCAAACATATTTTTTAAATTCCTATAAGACATGAAGGATACCTAAATTTAAAATGTACGCTATTTCTTATAATGCTACTAAAAACGAACGTAAGTATTATTACTAGCTGATTCCAGCCCTCGAAATTCGAGTACAAATTCTAGGAAATTTTATTTATTCATTAAATAAAGACCCTAAAGGTATACTAATCTATTATAGCCAATTCGCGAATCAACACAAAAAACAAACTCATTTTTATTACAAACACATTAACAAATTTAACAAACTCACACATAGCGTTGTATAATTTTATGTATGTGTCAGTAGCAGCTTTAATTGCAATTTACTCAAAATAAAGGAAAAAATTTAAAAATCTGTAAATCTGCAAAATGGCCAAAAAGAAATACCTTTCAAATAATATACGTTTGGTCGAAATCGGAATAAACGCTAGAACAAAACATCGGTCACAAGAAATCGCCTAGCCTATTAATATTATGATTTGTGAAAATTTATTTTAAAAATCTCTTTTTAAAAAGTCTTTGGCTTCTTAATTTAATGAATTAAAAAGGAATAAAAAAGAAGATATTTTATTTTTTTTATTTATTTAATTTTTTTTTATTTATTTATTTATTTTTTTTTTTGAAGAGGAAGATATATACAGGGGATTTCATGTCAAGTGTACCAACTTTTGAAACCGATGTCTTCCGATCGGGATGCACCAAGGTTAGTCCTATTGGATGGTAGTTTAGAGACAATTTTTCAATAAGATCGGTCCAGATCTCTCTGAGTTAGAGGGGATCAAAATTTGACATTTTGGCCAAACAGGTGTTTTTTCTCATCCATGTAACTTGTTGCCTATTGTTCTTAGAAAATTTTCTCCCAAAGAGTTTAGATAGCTATTTCTTCAATATTTCGGAAAAAAATACTTAAAAAAAAAAAAAAAAAATTTTAGACTTTTTTTTTTGCTAAATTAAAGCATTTTTTGCCTTTTTTTTCAAAAAGGGCATTTTTTTTTTTTTTTTCATAAGAAAGCTTCGGATTTTTCCTTTAAGAGCTTTTTGGTCGCTCAGTGGGATGGGAGTGGGATATCTATCAAAATAAATGTTTTGTAACTCAAGACAACGGTTTTTCAATTTTTCACAAATGCACTATTTTGAATTTTTTTCCTATTTGTGTGTAAAACCTTACAAATAAAACTTATACTGAGAAACTAGACAAACTAAACTTTCCGAAGGTATATAGCATACCTAACTAAAGTTTTATACCCTCGATACTGTAATACCCAGAATATGTTAACCTCAGGAAAAAAAATCGCTTCTTTTCTATAGAAATCTTGAAAAATTATTAAATTTTATTTATTTTTAATAATAATTAAATTAATGTATAATAATAATAATAATATTAAAAATAACAAGTAAGAAAATTATAGTCGGTCTAGACCGACTATACGATACCCTATACCATGCGTTTAGAAACCCTATCTCTTAGGCCCAACTAACTGGCCATTGAAAATAAGCAAAAACCAAATTTGAGTGGGATTTTTATTAATTTTTTTGGCTGCAGATATGAAAAAGTTCATATCGGATGCTATATCTGTAAAGGGACTAGGTCCAAAAATGGACCGATGCTGATCATGTTTGGTAAAGTCTCTTGTATTTTGCAAAAATATGTACAAACAAAATTTGAGAAGAATCAGTGCAATATTTTTGTTGGTTAATAGATTTAAGTGAAGATAGGGAAGCAGCTCTATATGGGGTCAAAGGAATAATTTTTGGACTACTCATTAGTGGATGTAATGAACGCATACAAACCCAATTTGAGTAAGATCTATATGACAATTTGGATCTTATGGCAATTTATGTCGATTTCATATGGGTAATTTGTATGGGGGCTAGGTCTGAACATGGACCGATTCTCACCAATTTCAATAGCGTTCATCCCATGGCTGACAAAAGCTTATATGCCAAATTTCATCAAAATATATTCATGTTTGCGAACTGCAGTTTGATTAAAAGCTTTACATGGACACACAGACGGACGGACGGACGGACGGACGGACATTGTTAAATAAACTCAGAAAGTGATTCTGATTCGATCGGTATAATTAAAGATGGGTCTAGGCCAAATATTTTTGGTTGTTACAAACAGCAGCACAAAGTCATTATACCCAAACCACATAGTGGTATAGGGTATAAAAAGATAAATAATTTATTAAAATTTAATCTTAATTGCATTAGATCCATTTATATCATAACCCTATACCACAATGTGGTTTGGGTATAATGACTTTGTGCTGCTGTTTGTAACAACCAAAAATATTTGACCTACACTCATCTTTAATTATACCGATCGAATCAGAATCACTATCTGATTCGATATAACGATGTCCGTCCGTCCGTCCGTCCGTCTGTGTGTCCATGTAAAGCTAGTAATCAAACTGCAGGTCGCAAATATGAATATATTTTAACGAAATTTGATATGTGATCTTTTGTCAGCTATGGGCTGAACGGTATTGAAATTGGTGAAAATCGGTCCATGATCAGACCTGGCCCCCATACAAATGACCCCTATGAAATCAACATATATTGCCATAAGATCCAAATTATCATACAAATCTTAGTCAAATTGGGTTTGTATGCATATATTACATCCGTTAATCAGTAGTCCAAAAATTATCTCTATTGGACAACTCTTAGTCATAGGCCCCATATAGAGCTGCTTCCCGATCTTCACTTAAATCTATCAATAAACAAAAATATTGCACTGATTCTTCTCAAATTTTGTTTGTACATATTTTTGCAAAATACAAGAGACTTTACCAAACATGGTCAGGATCGATCCATTTCTGGGCCTAGTCCCCATATAGATGTAGCATCCGATATGAACTTTTTCATATCTGCAGCCGAAAAAATTAATAAAAATCCCACTCAAATTTGGTTTATGCTTATTTTCTATATCCAGTTAGTTGGGCCTGAGAGAGGGTCTCTAAACGCATGGTATAGGGTACCGTATAGTCGGTCTAGACCGACTATAATTATACCCTATACCACTATGTGGCTTGGGTATAATGACATTGTGCTGCTGTTTGTAACTACCAAAAATATTTGACCTAAGCCCATCTTTAATTATACCGATCGAATCAGAATCACTATCTAATTCGATTTAACGATGTCCGTCCATCCGTCCGTCCGTCTGTGTGTCCATGTTAACCTTGTAATCAAACTGCAGGTCACAAATATGAATATATTTTGACGAAATGTGGTATATAAGCTTTTGTCTGCCATAGGCTGAACGCTGTTGAAATAGGTGAGAATCAATCCAAGTTCAGACCTAGCCCCCATACAAATGACCCCTATGAAATCGACATAAACTGCCATAAGATCCAAATTGTCATATAGATCTTACTCAAATTTGGTTTGTATGCGTTTATTACATCCATTAATGTGTACCCTAAAAATGATCCCTGGGACAACTCTTAGTCATAGGCCCCATATAGATCTACACTTAAATTTATCAAAAAACAAAAATATTGCACTGATTCTTCTCAAATTTTGTTTGTATATATTTTTGCAAAATACAAGAGACTTTACCAAACATAGTCAGGATCGTTCCATTTTTGGGCCTAGTCCCCATATATATATAGCATCCGATATGAAATTTTTCATATCTGCGCCAAAAAAATTAATTAAAATCCCACTCAAATTTGGTTTATGCTTATTTTCTATATCCAGTTAGTTGGGCCTAAGAGATAGGGTCTCTAAACGCATGGTATAGGGTATCAAATAGTCGGTCTAGACCGACTATAATTTTCTTACTTGTTTTATACTTAATTTATTGTAGCTGATGAAGTATTTAAGTCTTGTAAATTTTTAAATACCCAGTCTTTCATCCAGCTTTTTTTTCGCCTTTATTTACTGCGTTTTGTTGTCAATCCTTTCTTGGCGATACTAGGTTCAGCTGTTGATTTAGCTGCTGGTTCATTTGTTGTCTTTGGAAAGAAATCGCATTGAATAGAGGCAGAAAACTTTTTCAACTTGAGTCTTCCATCGACAAGCGGTATAAAAGCATGGTATTGAGCGGTGCCATCGATTGTTACCGCAGCATCGAATCTGCTCTTCAGTGCATGTTTTCATGTTTTAAATCGTCGGATATGATTGCCATACTTTTGTGTTCCAGTTTTTCATCTTTCATGTAGTAAATAACTACTGTGAATATAGTTGCTTGGTCGTTATTGAAGTGGAATGCTTGTATGGCATCCTGAAGAACATATTTATAGTTTTCTGCGAAATCATATGAAATAACGAATTCACCAGACTTCAAATGTATCTTCAAATCCTTGAAGAATGACCATTGCTCTTTGACTAAAAAGTCATGGTTTCTCAAGTTTAGCAATCCTGTACACATTTCTTCCACAAAATAATCCACATTTAAAATGTTTGTTTTCAATGTGCATCTGTCAATCTGAATCCCAGAATCAAATTTGACCTACTCTATATATTCTCGACCTAAAGAGTTGATTAAATTTTCTTTGATGAATGTGGTTTTCGGGCAATTGGTACATTCACCTAAGTGGCAAAAAGTTGTTGCATTACGACACATAGTCAATTTAAGGCAATTGCGGTAATCGTGTAAATCTTCTGCCGAATCATCTGTTAAATACTTTAAGTTGATTTCCTTCAACATCAGTTTAA
This sequence comes from Cordilura impudica, assembly GCA_963682025.1. NCBI lineage: Eukaryota > Metazoa > Arthropoda > Insecta > Diptera > Scathophagidae > Cordilura > Cordilura impudica. Next base: position 285,403,982 of record OY821518.1, read on the forward strand.
CGTTTTTATGGTAAATTTGGGTTAATTTCGTGAAGCCAATTCTAACATCCTCGTGCTCAGATTGAAATGTTGCAAATAACTCTTTCAGGTTACAGATAACCATTCTCTTCTGTTATGTTATGAAGGTATGTTACATACCTTCGGAAAGGATAATTTGTCTAGTTTCTCAGTATAAGTTTTATTTGTAAGGTTTTAGACACAAATAGGAAAAAATTCAAAATAGTGCATTTGTGAAAAATTGAAAAACCGTTGTCTTGAGTTACAAAACATTTATTTTGATAGATATCCCACTCCCATCCCACTAAGCGACCAAAAAGCTCTTAAAGGAAAAATTCTAAGCTTTCTTATGAAAAAAAATGCACTTTTTGAAAAAGAAGGCAAAAAATGCTTTAATTTAGCAAAAAAAAAAAAAATTCTAAAAATTTTTTTTTTTAAGTATTTTTTTCCGAAATATTGAAGAAATAGCTATCTAAACTATTTGGGAGAAAATTTTCTAAGAACAATAGGTAATAAGTTACATGGATGAGAAGAAACACCTGTTTGGCCAAAATGTCATATTTTGATCCCCTCTAACTCAGAGAGGTCTGGACCGATCTTTTTGAAAAATTGTGTCTAAACTGCTATCCAATAGGACTAACCTTGGTGCAAATTTCATCCCGATCGAAAGACATCGGTTTCAAAAGTTGGTGCACTTGACATGAAACCCCCCATATACATAATTGCAAAAGTAATCCACTTTCAAAAAGGATTTTGTTTGAAAATTAACTTTTGAGAAGTATACTTTATTCACGAAAGAAAAGCTAATTGTTGAAAGGATCAACTATCTTTTCAACAATTTAACGTCTTTTAAATGAACTAGCTCTAATGAAAAAATTTTAAGAAATCCTAATTTAGATTCCTTTTGTTGAGACATTCTTATTAGAATATTTTTTCATATATTTTTTCCTTTTCTTTTTTGGATATTTGTTTCCTAAAAAACTTATTTGTATTATTTTTTTAATGTATACGTACACATATACATATATAGTATTTATTAAAATAGTAGATATATTTAGTGCCAGCATACATTTTCAAAATCCTTAATTTTAATATAAACTTGCCTGAAAAACTTCTAAAAAATAATAGTAACTATTTTGATATACATATAAATTTATTTTTAAAGCAATCCATTTTTATATATTCTTCTAAAATAAGAATACATTATCATTGTCCTAACACATTATATTGTATTTGGGCCAATTACTGCACATCACTGATATGTGTTTGATTAAATTACATATTGTTAATAATAATAATAATCGTTATCTTTTTTATTGTGTATGTGTGTGTGCAAAATGTATAAATATAAAAATAATAAAACAAAGCCATAACAATTTGAGGAAATAGTTTTATGTAAATATTTGTAACTTATAAAAACAAATGAAATTAAAGATTAACATATTCCTATTTTTTGAATTTTTAGTGACCAATTATGTTTTTATAGAAAAGCATGCAAATTTTTTTTTTCAAATTTCTTTTAAAAAAAATTTATTTAGTTACAAAAACAATTATTAAATTCTAACATAAATAGTTTTAATGTGCTGTTTGTTTGTGTTTATGTTTTTTATTTAGTTAATAAAACTTAAGATGGCTCACAGTGCTTCAAGTGTCTTTAATCCAGCCAAAGCATTGGTTGGTATCCGATAGAATAAATTGCCCTCGAGACGCAGTGTGCGTAATTTTGGCAAATGTTGCAGGCTGTTGCTGTCCATGCTTGCTAACGCGTTGCCATTTAATTGCCTTGTGATATGTGGCGAAATTATTATATATATTTATTTTTATACAGTAATAATGTATGCATGAGATTTGTTGTTTTTTTTTTTTTTTTTTGATGATGATGATGATGGGAATGGGGTTGCAAATATTTGATAAGAAATAAAAAATTTATAATAATATAGTGAAATAACAAGTGTTTGCAACTAGCAACAAAAAGTGCAGCATATTTTGTGATTTTATTTTTTATATAAAAAATTTTGCAAACTATAATTTTAGAAGCCAAGCCAATTTAATTAAATATTTCAAAACGAATTAAAGAAAGTTTGTACAAATTGTTGATGGTTGCACTTTTTCTAGGATATTTAAAATTTTTTATTCATATTAATTCCTACATATAATTTATTTTAGTAAATTAACGGTAAAGTGTAGCATATATTAAGGGGTCCTACAAATCTTCCACAGACAACAAATTTTTAATTAGCTCAAATATAAAAAACTTTAATTTGGGTTATTTGGATGATATTATTTAAACAGGATAATAATTCCCTTTAATGAGTAAAGAGGAATCGTATTATTTGAAAAATACGAATTTTTAAATATTTGAAGAGTGACACAGGAACGCTCAGGAGTTGCTGACATATTCAAGGGAGAAAATCCTTCTTTTAAATGTGGTTTTCGGATACATAAATAAATATCGTAGCTGAAATGTTCCCTGGGTTGCAAAATAACAAAACAAATTGTTGACATAATGTCTGAAACGAAACCTTTTCCAATTGTGTTTCAGAATGTATCAATTGTATTTCAGAAAATATCAATTGATTTTCAGAAATAATCAATTGTATGTCAGAAGACATCAATTGAGTTTCATAAAGTATCAATTGTGTTTCAGAAAACATCATTTGAATTTCAGAAAGTATCAGTTGTATTTCAGAAATCATCAATTGAATTTCATAAAGTATCAATTGTGTTTCAGAAATAATCAATTGAATTTCAGAAAGTATCATTTATATTTCAGAAAACATCATTTGGTTTTCAGAAAGTACCAAATCTATTTCAGAAAACATCAAAGGTGTTTCAGAAAACATCAAAAGTGTTTCAGAAAGTATGAATTGAGTTTCAGAAAAACAGTCAGGACGTTATACAAAAACACATTTTCTTAAAGTATTACACCGAGTTTGTAGAAACAAAAAATTCCATACACCCGACTGTCGGTATCTGAGTATTGCAACCATATTTGCTAATTTTTCAAAAGCAATTTTTTTACTTATATTCTTTAGAATATTAATAAAATATTAAATAGTAATTTCAGCCATTAAGAAAAAGCCATTCTAGAAAAATTTTAGGATTCGCGCATCGTTTCTATATTCTGTCATATAATTTTCTTTTATAAATCCGTATAAATTTCTTAAAAAAATAAAAAAATTTACAATTTAAATATTATACTTGTTATTAGTTGTTATTACTTACATGGATATTAAATTAATTAAACCTTGAAAAGCATAAGCGGGCAACGTTTTAAGGCCACAATTTTGTAAATTTAAACGTTTTAGTTTTGCTAAACCATAAAATGCTAGAGGATCTAAAATTTCCAAACTATTATCCGCTAAAGCTCTGTAAATATAAAAATGAAATAGAAGACAAAGAAGAAAAAAAAATCGATTAAAAAATGTAATATAATTATTTTTATTTATTTTTTATTTTTCGCTATTTAAGAAAATTAAAGAATTTCTAACCACATTCAAGTTATTTGTAAAAATTCAATTAATCTGGTAGCAAAGCAAAAGTTTGCCCTCTGCTGTTATTTCACAATATTATTGTTCCCTAGTAAAATGAGTAATGACTTTGACTTTTCTGGGTTTGTTTCAGTTTTGTTTGTGTTTTTTTTTTCTTCAAGCATTTTGTGAAAAATGTTGACAATGGAATGATGTCCTGCAGCGCAGTACATTGTTTGTGATGGCAATATAAATTTGTTGTGTATTTTCTAACACTTTTGGGACTGTTTGCTAGGTGGGCACTTATTTTTATCATATCGAGGAAAGTTATTATAAATCCGAACATTTTAAAAGGTTTTGGAATATAAAAAAGACCTAAAATTTGATAATGAAGCATAACAAAAACAATTGAACAATGAAGAAATTTTGAGCTAAAATATTGGTGAATAACAATCTCGAATTCGGCTGGGCTAAATCATTGTGTGTCCAAAACACAGGAAAAAATTCGATAAAATCACAGAAGCACATAATATCTAAAAATTATAAAAAATACTTTTTACAAAACAACATACAAAAATTTCTCACCAAAATTATGTTGCGCAGTAACTTTTTTATAAAATACTGAAAAACCTAGCACATTTGTTTCAAAAATGTATCTAAATTCCTTAAGATAGGTTATTCTCTATATGTGTAGCCAGGATCCACTTTGTTACCTTTCAATATAAAACTAATAAATGTGAAGTTTGGGGACAATCCGATAAACAAAGTCGCGCCGGAAATCGATTGAAAATGTCAAGTGGGTTTGTATGGGGAAATATGACTTTTTGAGCTTTAACGAAAATTTCGTTCCACTGTTGTATTAAGAATCGGGATCAGCATTAAATTGTCTTTTCAAAAAGCTATAAAAATTCAAAATCGAATAAAAAAATTGCAAATGCCCCAGACCACTTTTAAGCCAAAAAAAAAAACTATGTCATGAAATTTGATAGCATTTTTTTCAACTTTGAGAACTTAAAGCCACACAACTTAAAGCCACACATTTTTTTTGTATCTATACTTATAAGTAATCAGATGTGAGGTATTGTTTTATTACCACGTTGTTAACTTATTGCACATTGAGACAGAAATGGGAAATTTTTTCATAAAATTTTGAAAACTCCTTTTTCAAGTTTTAAAAAACTTTCCTAAACAAAATTTAAAAAACAGGATCTAGAAATTTAGGATTCTGTTAAGTACACACAGAAAACAGATTCATCGTGGCTACCGAATTTATTACGATGACTACAATTCCATTGCCTTAACAGTAAATATTTTATAATAATAGAAAATTTGCAGATGATATTACATTTCTGTTGATACAATCGAAAATACGGTTGTTCCGCTTAATACCAATTCGGTTGGCATATATTTCTTCTGTGTGTATATATTGCAGATTAACTGTGTGGATTTTTAAGTAAATCCCTATGCTAGAATTTTTTTGATAAGGATTTTATTTTTGCGGATTTCTTAAAATCCAAAGCTGGCCTTGGCAAATATTTGTTGAACACACAGAGGATATATAAATGGGTTTGTTAATAATAATTTTAATGGAGCCTAAAATATGCTAATCAATTTTAGCCAATTCGCTTTTGATATATATATATAATAATCACACACACAGTTTGTGTTTTATGTATGTGTTAGTAACAACTTTAAATGAGCATTACTTCAAAAAAATGTTCCAGATGGTGCAAATCTGTTAAACTGATTTTGCCAAAATCCGTTTGTAAATAAAAATCTGTACGTCGCACTGTGGTCAATATTTTGAGATAGCGGCCAAAACTCCTTTTGGTTTTTGTTCTCCGATTTTAAAGTTGTTAGACTCATATGAAAGTTGACAGTAGTAAACCTCGGGAGCCAAAAACTTAGAACTCTATTTCAACCATTTCACTGAGAACAGGGTGGTCCAAAATGGGCTTTTTCAGAATTTAGTAAATTTATGATATTTTTAGTTAATTTTTAAAGTTTAAATGATCATAACTTTTTCGTTTTTCAAGATTTGTGGACAAAGTAAATTTTGTGTTGTAACATAACTTATTTCCTATTACTGGTAAAAAAAATTGATGCTCTGCTGTTTTCAGAACAATTTAAATTTTTTTTTTAAAAAAGGTCAAATTTCTCGGAAATTTCTTACTTCATAGAGCACAACTCCTGTGAGTCAAGCTGAGGCAAAACACAAATTTACTATTTTGTAGTCCTAACTCTTCCCTACATTCCTATATATACATGTCCATGCATCGGGACTGCACTTTTTGAGCTACAGCAATTTTTCTGACCCCAGGTAAGATATTCGCTACAAATGCACGTCATATTTTTTGAGAAGATATTTGTATGTGAAAGTGGCTATTATGCATATATTTTGATGACATTTTGTACAAGAGTTCTTATTGACCCAAAAAATAATTCTGTTGAAATTAGGAGAAGTTGGCCCATATTTGGACCTAGTCCACATAGAAGGGTGTATTAAAATTTTGACAAAAATGACAATAGAACTCTCAAATTATGTGGTATCTGGCAATTCATTTGGAAAAGGTAAAAAAGATTTTATTGCCATCTAATATTACACAACTTAAATACGTGAAAATTGCAAATAAATTGAAAACCAATGGAAATAACTGGTAAAACCAACTACCTGTTATATTATGTTTCAAAGAGGTAAAAAAGATCATGTTGAAACTTCGAGCAATAGTATATTAATCCATGCATTAATTTTTTTTCTTCATTATTGTTTAAACAATGGCTAAATTCAGTTATAGTGTTCCATCTGATATATATTTTGAACGGAAAGATGAAAACGACATTATTTTACATATAATGAATCATCCATTCTTCAAAATATGCGACAAACAAGAAATTAAAATTCATAACTTAAAAATAAAAAACTTTTTAAATACTTTAAGAAAACGGTACAATCAATGTTCCAGAAACAAGAAATTGTTTTACTCACGCAACCAAGAATGGCTAAGAAATAAAGGTATTTTTAAAAAGCCATCAGTAACTACCACGGAAACTGGAAAAGGTGGTCGACCAGCAAAGCCAATTGATAATTGTAGTGAAAGATCACGAAGACGCAAGCTTAAACATATCATTGAAGAAGTTTCTTGTAGCATCATAAAGGATTCATTTCTGCATCAAATTCAACCATCGAAAACTAAAAAGGGTAAAATTGCTATCATTGAAGAAATAGTGGAAGCAAGCCCAAGACGCACAAAAAGGATTTTAGAAAGTATGCCGACACCAACTGAAGAAAATAAATTTACTCCAGGAGAAGCACTTGCACTATTTTTGGATTTCAAAATGACTAAAAACTAATATACAGAATTGCGGAAGCGAACCAATGAAAAAAATTGTGGTATTTTTCCATCATATCGAGATATAGTTTCTGCCAAAAAAGATTGCTTACCTTCACCAACTGCTATTAGTGTAACTTCAAGTTCAGCAGAAATAAAATTGCAGGATCTTCTTGAACACACTGCAGAACGATTATTAAAGACATTTGATGCTGACTATTTAAAGAAGTTTAAAAATTGCAGCATGACTTTAATTTCTAAATGGGGATGTGATGGGTCCTCTGGCCAGAAACAATACAAACAATGTAATGCGGAAAATTCATCAGATGCCAATTTATTTATGATTTCTTTCGTTCCATTACGTTTATCAAAAACTTATATTGGTTCAGAGCCGTCAACTAGTAGAGCTGCAGAGATAGATGTATGAAAGAATGAAATTCCCTCGTCAACAAAATTGTGTAGACCAATAAAGTTTGCTTACAAAAAGGAGACTCAAGATGTCATAGATGAAGAAAATCGAAAAATAAATGATCAAATTAAAGAACTTCAACCAGTAACATTTAATTTTGATGACCAAGACATTGAAGTAAATTTTAAAATGTGTCTCACAATGATTGATGGAAAAGTTGCACAAGCTTTAACCAAAACAAAGTCATCGTCAAGCTGCACCATATGCCAAAAAACATCAAGTCAATTGAGCCAACCACCAACACAAGACGATAGTTTTAATGAAGCATATGAATTTGGAATGTCACCTCTTCATGCTAGAATTCGTTTTATGGAGCATATTCTTAAATTGGGATACGATTTGGAATTTGGCCCGTTAGGCGAAACAGTGAGAAACAACAAAGAAAATTTGGAAAAAAGAAAGCAAAAAAAAAAGATATTCAAGAAAAATACCGTGAGATAGGCCTTATAATTGACCAGCCAAAGCAAGGAGAAGGAAATTGTAATGATGGAAACACAGCAAGGAGATTTTTTCCCGATCCAGAAACTGCAGCTTCTATAACTGGAGTAGATTATGATTTAATTCGACGATTCCAAATCATATTACAAGTTATAGCATGTAGCAAAAAGATAGATGCAGTATGCTAATGAGACAGCAACCCTTTATAACCAAAAATATTCTTGGAGACATATGCCAACCACAGTTCACAAAATTTTGCTCCATGGGGAACAAATAATTCAGCACAATATGCTTCCAATTGGAGATCTCTCAGAAGAAGCCCAAGAAAAAAGGAACAAAGACTACAGATTCTTTCGCGAGTACAATACAAGAAAAATTTCCAGATATTGTACTAATGAAGATGTTATTAATATTTTGTTGTGCACATCAGACCCATATATGTCCAGTATTCGACAAAAATGGAAATTAACCTCATTAGAGTTAGATGAAGAAGCTAAACAACTACTGCAAAATGAAAATCAAAGCTATTTGAAGAAATTTTTACTAATATTGTTTAATTAATACTAGTTTAAAGATTATAATTTGTTTCTAATTTTAGTATAAATTTTTATTAATACATTTAAATAAAATATATGTGCACTTTAAATCAATAGTAAAAGTTTACTTAAAATTTTATCGATGTTGTGTTCTGTATATAATATATCCAAATGGTATTGATATTGTTGGAAATTTCAGTGTTATTTTTCAGTTTAATCCTCAAAAGAATTAGCTTTCTTCCAAAAAAACCAACCTTTGGCCCCTGTGAATATTGAGATTAAATAAATGTCAGGGGCCAAATGTTGGCATTTTCTGACCAAAATTAAGTTTAGGAATAATAAATAAGTATTGGTTGTAAAATACGATTGAAGAAAATAAGAAATTATAAAAAAAATACCTATTTAAAATGTCAAAATATTCAACTTTTACATGGAAACTCAACAAAAAATTAAAATGCATTTTTAACTCCAAATTACTTACGTTCCTATTAGTCGATTTTTACGTTTAAACACGCAAATTGAAGCTTGAAGTCCCTCCTATTGAACAAAACAAATTGCGTAAAAAAATACCAATCCGGTCAAAAGTTATAGAGTTTTGACCGCTATCTCGCGAAATTGACCACTGTGCACCGCACAGGTAGCGATTTTTTTTTTATTTCGTACAAGCGAACTAATTTCAAAAATGAAGATGCAGTTAAGACTCAAAACTCAGCCGAAGCTGATGTCTTTTAATTTTCGCTCGGTCGTGATAAAATTCGCTATTAATTTTTTTTCGAACTTATTTCATTTTGTGAGTGATTTAAGTTAAGTGCATCGGTTTCATAAAAATAACAAAAAAACATTGTATAATTATATATATTTTATAGTATTGTATATTCGATGAAATTGGGGTTAATATGTCGTACAAAATTCATCTCCTGCATCAGCACCTTGATCAACTCGCTCAACAGTTGCCAACTGAATCTGATGACCAAGGCGAACGTTATCACCAAACTGCGCTTCCATTTGAAATTAGGTAACTATATAGTGTGCATATTTTAAATTCCTAGCTTTTTCTAATATCTTTGTCAGAGTGCACAATCTAAACATGTTAATGAATGAAAACTATTTTCCTTTCAGGCACTGACGAAAGAAATCTCCGGATGCTATACTCGCTGAAATTTGTTGGTGGTATAAAAACACCTTTGAAGAAGAGGAAGACGAGGAAAAAGAGGAAGAAGGGAAGACAAAGATGAAATTCCAGAATATCTGTTGGATGAAATTATCGACCTTTCTGATGATGATGACGATGACGAAGATATTAGATATTGATCCACAGCCGCCTGCTAAACGGCAACTGGCCAAATCATTAATTTAATTTTTATACCCTATACCACTATGTGGTTTGGGTATAATGACTTTGTGCTGCTGTTTGTAACAACCAAAAATATTTGACCTAGACCCATCTTTAAATATACCGATCGAATCAGAATCACTTCCTGAGTTGATTTAACAATGTCCGTCCGTCCGTCCGTCCGTCCGTCCGTCCGTCTGTGTGTCCATGTAAAGCTTGTAATCAAACTGCAGGTCGCAAATGTGAATATATTTTGATGAAATTTGGTATATAAGCTTTTATCGGCCATGGGATGAACGCTATTGAAATTGGTGAGAATCGGTCTATGTTCAGACCTAGCCCCCATACAAATTACCCATATGAAATCGACATAAATTGCCATAAGATCCAAATTGTCATATAGATCTTACTCAAATTGGATTTGTATGCGTTCATTACATCCACTAATGAGTAGTCCAAAAATGATCCCTTTGACCCCATATAGAGCTGCTTCCCGATCTTCACTTAAATCTATTAAAAAACAAAAATATTGCACTCATTCTTCTCAAATTTTGTTTGTACATCTTTTTGCAAAATACAAGAGACTTTACCAAACATGATCAGGATCGGTCCATTTTTGGACCTAGTCCCTTTATAGATATAGCATTCGATATGAAATTTTTCATATCTGCAGCCAAAAAAAAATTAATAAAAATTCCACTCAAATTTCGTTTTTGCTTATTTTCAATGTCCAGTAAGTTGGGCCTAAGAGATAGGGTTTCTAAACGCATGGTATAGGGTATCGTATAGTCGGTCTAGACCGACTATAATTTTCTTACTTGTTTTACTTAAAACTTTTCATAACTAACATTTCAAAAATATATTTTTTCAATATTTTTATAATTTTTTTTTCAATGTTTCTTCAAAACCAACACTGAACAAAATTGGTACATAAAAAATGAGAAGTAGATTAATATTAAGCTGGAAAACGCAAGTTTTATATTTTGAATGTTTTCTTTTCAAATGAAATTTATTGAAGAAACTGAGAAGCATATTATAGATCAAACAGAAAGCAAAAAGACTTAGTTTTGTGGAAAATATTTTCAAAAAGCATGAAAAAAAATAATTTTTGCAACATTTTGCTTCATAAGAACCACAAAAATTTTCTAAATCAATTTTTTTTCTAAATCAGTTTTATTGTTGCACAGGTCTCTGGCAATAATTTGGCTTTTACAGATTGAAAAATATTAATTAGTCGACGAGTTATAGCCAAAAAACCATATAAACATTATGCTGAAAATCGGCATTTGACTGCAAAGTTCGAAGGTCGATTAAAAAAAAATTCGAACTAACATAAACAAACGCCGCGATACGGGTCTTCTAATTTAGCCTCTGTTTTCACCCCTCACTCTCAGAATCGACCTAACTTTTGCTAACCTGAATTTGTTCCGCAGTGTTATCAAATATATCTCAGTCGACTTGGGATTTTGTATGTTTATTAAATCCATTAATCCGTAGACCAAAAATAAACCATGTATGACTATTCACTTAAACCTATCAAAAACAAAAATATTGCACAGATTTTTTTCAAAATCGGTTTGTATATGTTGTTGCAAAAAATAAGTGACTTTACCAAATATGGTCAGGATCGGTCCAAGTTTCGAAGTAGATTTGGTTTATGATTATTTTCTAAACCCAATTTGTTTTACCTAAAACCAATTCTCTAAACGACCATAAATTTCTTACTTGTCTTCTTAAGAAAATGTACTTTCAAATGAAAATTTAACAGTTGAAAAGTATCTGTTTACCCTTAAGGCTCGAATTAAAACAAATTTTATTCTTCTCCGATGTTTGTGTTTCTAGTGGAATCTTATCAAATTTCATATTCCTAATTTTCTTTGAAAAGAAGATACAAAAAGGTACACTCTTTCATTTACGGGCCGTTTTTACCCCGTTTTAACATCCGAATTTCTAAACGATTTCGTCTAATTTGATGTTTCTGTCCACAAACTATATTTTATACTTGTTTGTCTAGAAGATACCAAATATAGTATTTTTCACCATTTTGGCCGTTTTTCCTCCCCTAGACGTTAATATTAGCATTAAATTCATCCTTGACTGATGGCAACGTATTCGGTGGTGCCTGTGTATCAAAATTAATATATATGTAGATTATTATGTTAAGACGGTGCAGAAAGGTACACTCTTTGCCCTTTTGGCCGTTTCCCCCCTTAAATTGCCGAATTTCTAAAAAAATTAATCCTGAGCTCTTGTTTGTTTCTCGGATGGAGTCTAAACACCAAATTTCAAATTCATAGATTCATTTTTTACCATTTCCCCCTGTTTGGCCCTTAATATACGAATTTCTAAAAATCCCTTCTTAGTGGATCTTTACGCCGAAAGTGCAATCTACAGTTCAAATTTCAAATTTCTAGGTCCAATGGTTTGGACTGGGTGATGATGATCAATCACGCAGTTCTTTTATATATTTATAGATACTAATATTTGTGACCTGTAGTTTATATACAACGTTTACATGAACACATAGACTGACTCAGAACGTGATTCTGAGTCGATCGATACATACCCTCACCGCATAGTGATATAGGTTATAATTAACTAATAAGTAATTTCGATTCCTAGAACACAAAATGGTGTGATACCATTAATTCCGATCTTTGCTTATCGTTTTTGCAATTTGCACAGTGAGATTAAGGACTTTTGGCCCTCACGCAATTAACTTAAATTTTATCAAAGCCTGAAGAGGAAAACATTGTTGAATGGTGCGAAAATATGGCCAAATGTGGATTTCCCTTGAAGCCTGATGATCTCTTGAATACTACGCAAAAGATTATAAGAGATGACAAGAGAGAAAAATCCATTTAAAGATGATAGGCCAATTCGAGCGTGCTATAATTCATTTTTAAAAAGAAACCCTGAGTTGGTGCATAGGAGGATTGAAAGTCCTAATAAATGACGGGCAGTGATAACGAAAGAGTTCCTGCATTCCTGGTTCAAAAAACTTGAAACTTATGAAAAAACAAACATCAATGAAGACATTTTATTAGATCTGTCGCGAATCTTTAACGGAGATGAGATAAGTTTAAGTCTATGGCCAAAAACAGCTCCGAGAGAATACAGAAATGTATACCAGGTAAACGGTGGAAATGAAATGGAGACTATAACTGTCCTGCTAATATTTTCTGCAGCTGGAGATGTAATACCACCAAAAGTTATATTTCCATATGTTCGGCCATCTCTGGATATAACTGAGAATATGAATCCAAAATGGGTTCTAGATAATTAAAAAAAATGTACACATTACTTAGATAGATATAAGATATATTAGATAAATTATAGAAATTTGTACGGTCTCGTATAGGACGATCAGAAAGTGGTTGGATGAGAGCAGATATATCTGTTGAATACATTGCTAATTATGTTCACACTTGGTTAACAATAGTGAATGTTATCAGACCTGTAATTTTGTTTGTGGATCGACATAAATCTCATCTCACAATGGAGCTTGGTGTTTTTGCTCTAATAATGAAATTATTTTGTATGAAGTTCCAGCTAACACAACACACATTATGCAGCCAGCGCATAGTGGACCATTTGACGAGAAGGCGGTCAAAAATCTATAACTTTTGATTGGATTGGAATTTTGATATGCGTTTTTTTTTTTTTTTTTTGTTTGGTAGGTGAGACTTTAGCCTTTAAGTTTAGCTATAAAATGTAATTCTCGACCGAAAATAAAAAAAGTTAAAAATAAAAAAAGTTACGGAGGGTTTAAAATACATTTTCATTTGTAGTTGAATTTTAGTACAAAAGTGAAGTGTTAAAAGGTAAAAAAAGGTTTTTTTTAATATAATTTCTCAGTTTTTCAGTTAATTTTACAACTAATACTTTTTAACAATTTTTTAAGTTAATTTTTTCAGAAAATCCCAAAATTTGACCCCCGTACACTTTTTAGTCCTAATGTGCACAAGGTCCGAAGGTTGTTTTTTTTTTTTTTTTTTGAAAGATCCCGAGTTAAAATATAATTTATTAAGCAGCGAACGTAAAAGTTACCTTATATTGGTTCAAGATAGAGAAGTTTCAATGAAACACTCGTATGTTTTTGCTTAAGTTAAAATTTTTTTATTGTCTTTTTAAATATTTCTATATCAATTTTTATGGTAAATTTATGAAATATAACAATTTTTATTGTAAATTTACAAAATATATAAATTTTTAAATCAAGAAAATTTTTTAGCTATATAAAAAAAGTGTAACTTATTGTTAGTGTAATGAAAAAGTACTTTAAATCAACCAATTTTAGTAAAAATTTCTTCTAAATAGCCTTGATTTTCATCTTCTAGAAGTTGTTTAGCTTCTTCGTCTAATTCAATAGAGGTAGTTTTCCATTTTTGATGAATGCTGGACATATGTGGATCTGAAGTGCACAACAAAATAGTGATAAGGTCTTCATTAGTACAACATTCCTTGTGTTGTGCTCGCGAAAGAATCTGTAGTCTTTGTTCCTTTTTTCTTGCGCTTCTTCAGATAGATCTCCTATAGGTAGCATATTTTTTTGAATTATTTGTTCCCCATGGTACAAAATTTTATAAACTGTGGATGGCATATATCTCCAAGAGTATTTTTCATTATAAAGTATAGCTGTTTTATTGGCGTACTCTCCAATTTTTTTTGCATTTATCTTTCTGCTGCATGCTAGAACTTGTAATATGATTTTGAATCGTCTTATTAATTCATGATCTACACCTGTTATAGATGCTGCAGTTTCCGGATCGGAAAAAAATCTCCTTGCAGTATTTCCATCATTTGTGTTTCCTTCCCCTTGTTTTGGTTGGTCGATTACGAGGCCTAGCTGTAGATATTTTTGTTGAATTTGTTTTTTTTTTGCTTTCTTTTTTCTTCATTTTCTTTGTTTTTTCTCACCGTTTCGCCTAACGGACCAAATTCCAAATCATAACCCAATTTAAGAATATGCTCCATGAAACGTATTCTAGCATGAAGAGCGGACATTCCAAATCCGTAGGCTTCCTTAAAACTATCGTCTTCTGGTGGGGGTTGGCTTAATTGACTTGATGTCTTTTAGCATATAATGCAGTTTGACGTTGACTTTGTTCCAGTTAAAGCTTGTGCAACTTTTCCATCAATCATTGTGAGACCCATTTTAAAATGTACTTCAATGTCTTGGTCATCAAATTTAAATATTACTGGTTGAGGTTCCTTAATTTGATCTTTTATTTTTTGAACTTCTTCAGTTATGAGATCTTTGGTTTCCTTTTTGAATGCAAATTTTATTGGTTTGCACTACTTTGTTGAAGAAGGAATTTCATTTTTCCATGTATCAATTTCTGTTGCTCTACTAGTTGACGGCTCTAAGCCGCTATACTTTTTGTTAAGCGCAATGAAACGAAAGATACCATAAATAAATTAGCATCTGATGAATTTTCGGCATTAAATTGCTTGTATTGTTTCTGACCAGAGGATCCATCACATCCCCATTTAGAAATTAAAGTAATGCTGACATTACCAATTTTTTTTAAATGATCAGTATCAAGCGTATTTAGCAATCGTTCTGCAGTATGTTCAAGGAGATCTTGCAATTTTATTTCTGCTGATGTTGAAGTGACACTAATAGCAGATTGTGAAGGTAAGCATTCTTTTTTTGGCAGAAACTAAATCACGATACTCTGGAAAAATCCCACAATTCTTTTCATTGGTTCGCTTCCGCAATTCCTTATATTGATTTTTGGTCAATTTCAAATCCAAAAATAGGGCGAACGCTTCTTCTGGCGTAAATTTCTGCAGGAATGCTTTTCAAAACCCTCTTTGTGCGCCTTGGGCTCGCTGCTACTATTTTTTCAATTATTTCAATTTTATTTTTTTATTTTGGGTTTGTTGAATTTGGTGCAAAAATGAATCCTTAATAATTCTTTGAGAAATTTCTTCATTGATATTCTCCATCTTGCGCCTTCGATATCTTTCACTACATCAATCAATTGGTTTTGCTGGTCGACCCTTTTTTCCACTTTCGTTGGCAGTTGCAGATGCACTCTCAAAAATAAGTTCCTTTATTAACCAGTCTTGGTAACGTTTGTAAATCTTTGCCTTGCTATGAGAGCATTCAATGTACCGTCTTTTCAAATTCGATGCAAAATTGGCAATTTTTCCTTTGTGCATTTCAATGTCTTCTACGTTACAATTCTTAAAGAAGTCGTTGCTCACTATGTGCAAAATTACATCGTCTACATCATTTCGTTGAAAATAAATATCTGCCAGATCTCTGTAACAGTACTTAGCCATTGCATAAACAACCCACACCCTAACCCCTTTTAAAAGGAGAAGCATACCTGCTCATATCTTAAAGGGCTCTGTCGCAATAGTTTTTTTTTACCATTTACAAATTTTTATCTTTTATTACCACTTTTAGAAGCATAAAAAACCCACACCCTAACCCCTTTTAAAAGGTGAAGCATACCTGCTCATATCTTAAAAGGCTATGTCGCAATAGTTTTTTTTTTTACCATTTACCTGTTATTTAAATTGGTTCCCATTTTGTCAGGTATTTAAACTATATAACTCTAATTCAGACTATTAATATTTTTGAAAGATACCTATGTAAATGTGCCTGTAACAATTAAGCGCATTATATCTCAACCCTTTTTTATAAGTATATAACAACTCCTGACAACTCTACCGACACGTAAAAAAATACATCGCGGTGCACCGGTACGACCAACTTTTGTATTCATAACACTCACACGGACGGACATCGTTTAATCGACTCAGAAACTGTTTTTGAGTCGATCTGTATAATAAAAAATGGATAAAGGTCCAATATTTTTGGCAGTTACAAACATCACCTCAAACTTAATATATCCTAACCACATAGTGGACAACTTTTGTATTCATAAATTTTGCAGAAAATATCTAACCTTGTGTCAGAAAAATTGTTCTGGTGCACACGGGCGGATACTGCCGGGTGTATAGTGTAGTATAGGAGCATAGGGGAGGGTTCGGACTATAGAAGAGTGCAAAATTTTTTCTGACTGCTTTTGTCTGGCAGGAGTTATGCTCTATTAAGTAGGAGATTATCGGAAAATTTGGACCTTTTTAAAAAAAATTTTTTTTTTTTTTGAAATTTCGGAATGACTCAATGATTTTACATTTTAACATTAATAGTATGGAAGCAACAAAATTATACAAAATTTATTTCACTTCAAAATCTTTTAAATCAAAAAAGTTATAGTCATTCAAAAATAAAAATTTACAAAGAAATTTTTAATTTAGAAAGCCCATTTTCGAAGACCCTGTTCGCTGTGATATAGTTGAGATATAGTCGCAATTTTTTGGCACCCGAGGATTACTAGTATTTATTTTCAAATGAATAACATAACTTTAAAATCGGTAGCAAAATAATAAGTGATTTTTGGCCGCCTTCTCAAAATATGGTCCACTGTGCAGCGGTTGTTAGTGTCTTCATACCTCTTAAAACCAGTTGGTATAAAACAGTAAGGGATTGGCAGAATGAAAAAAGAAACACTTTTTTGTGCTTTATTACGAATATAGCTTCCAGAAGCCATAAAAAACGGGTTAGAAAATGTAGTCTTTATCTTTTAAATATTAATAATTTTGATTTTGACCGGTATATTCTATTGAGAATTTGCTTCTTCTCACAAGAATAAAATTCAAATTGGTCGATTTGCCATAGCAAAGGGAGTAATTGAAGAATTAAAACAGAATTGGAATAACTGGGTGTCGATACTGATTTAATTACTAACGAGTTATTGTTCACAGAGCAAAATGAAAAGAAAATTGCTTAAAATATGGTAATACTACTTGAAGAGAATAAAGTTGGATTTGCTTTTTCTGAAGCTTTAAAATAAATTATTTTAATTGTTGATGGTAATAATCGAGATAGTATTTCACTTTCTGATTTTAACATTCCAACTAGTATTTTTGATTTGAAAGTTAAGGCAACCTAGTCCAGTGTCAATCTCCAGCTATGTCAACAATATTTGTGAATTCTATCCTTAATGAAGTGGACAAAATTTCAATGCCAAAGGAAGCAATTGTAATACTTATTTTCGCAGACTTCCCAATTTATTAACAGAGTCGCATTTACCTTCTTCGAGCAGAGCTAAGTTACAATAAGCAACCAAAATATTTCACCTTCTTTAGGGAAACACATTCATTATCCTAAGCCAATTAATTTTACTGGGCAACGTCAGAGGAACAATGAACAAAATATACCAAGTGCAATCTCCTCAGCGAAAAGAAGGGAAAAAAATTTGATAAAAGAAAATATCGAAAAAAAAGAAAGAAAGATCGAATTATGAAAAAAAAGATAAAGTTTTGAACCAAAAAAAATAAAAAAATTGAGAAAAACGAAAATTAGGCCAAAAAGAGTAGAAAATTAAATATGCTCTAACTGTTCTGAGGAGCTAACGAGTGATGTAGAAAAAGATGACTTGAAAAATGTCGGTTGTGATGAATGTTCCAATCGGTACCTTTTAAAATGTATAAATTGAAATAATATGGCTTACGAAGAAGCTGCAATACAAAATTTCACTTGCAACAATAAATTAAGCCTGTCTTAAAAATTAAAAAAAAAAAAAAATACCACAAAAATGAATTAATGTTATGTTCCTTTCTTAACCACACTTTGAATATTTTTAATTTCTTTTTTTACATTATTTTTCTAAATAACTAAACTAGGCAAACACGGTGAATGGGAACTAGAAATTTTAGTGGTCCCATTATAATTTTTTGTGACCGGATACTAGCAGAGACCAGTCCTCGAAATTCGAGTGCAATTTCTGGGAAAATTTATTTTTAATAAATAATTTTAAAAGAGCCTAAAGGTATGCTAATCAATTTTAGCCAATTCACAATTCAACACTTAAAAAAAATCATTAAATTTAATTATAAATATATGTTGAACACACAGAATCTATAACATTAATAGGGAAGGTGATTCCTTGTTACCAAAGTTTTGTTCTACCATTTTATCCCGATTTTGAGCAAACGTCTATTATTTGAAAGATATTTCTTTTTAGCTGTTGCCCAGGTATACAGATTTTAAAATTTTTTCCTTTATTTTGAGTAAATTAAATTTATAGTTGCTACTATCATATACATAAAATTCAACATATGCTATTGTGTATATATTAATTTGTTAATGTGTTTATTAAAGAGTTTGTTATCTTCATTCGCAATAATATATCTGTTATTATATATAAATGGGTTTGTTATTAAATAACTTTAAAGCAGCCTAAAGGTATGCTAATAAATTTTAGCCAATTCACAATTCACACACAATATGTGTTAGTAGCAACTTTAAATGAGCATGACTCCAGACAGTGCAAATCTGTAAATCTGGTAGTCAGCTAAACAGAAATACATATCAAATGAGCTATGCATGGGCACAATCGGTTGTTAACTACAATTTTTAAATCGATGACAAGAAATCGCCATGCCAATTAGTATTATACTGCCGTGCTAAGCAAGAAAGTCACAAGCGCCAAAATTCGAAAATTGAGATAAGGCCAGATTCGGAACCGTGTATGAAATTCTGATTTTTGTGTTAAGCTTAAAAGCCAAATTTTTAACTGTAAATGTCTTTAAAATGCTAATCAAAGTCTTATCTGCCACTTACTATGATAAAAAGTCATATTGACAAAATTTATTGGCCTTTAAGACATTTTTCCTTAGTATCTCCGATTTTATGTGCAATATAACTCACAAATTTGTAGAACCATGGCAACTCTGATTTGTTATGTGCCAAAGTGAATTACTCCTTTGACAGTTGTAATTTTAGCGCCATCGCGTTCTCAACCACATAATTTCGAGTTAATTTGTTGTTTACATTGTTTTCACAAGAAAAATTTTGTAGAAATTGATAATTGTGGTAAGTAAAAAGAATTAATTTTTATTTGCGTAACTATTATTGATAAGTTTTTATGTTATATGATAATAAAAACAGAAAATGGATCCCGATAAAAAATTTGCACTTTTAGCAATTAAAAACTCCGAAATCGCCAAAAAAAAAATTAGAATGGAATTTAGCAGCAAAAAACAAAAAAGAAACTAATGAAAAAAATTGTAATAATAAGACATCGTTCACACCGCTAAAAGAACAAGCGCAAAATTCTACATCCTCGAAGAATTTTGCTATGCAATCGCTATCATGTCCTGATCAAAACATACCATCAACAGCGCCTTATATTGAACAAAATAAAATTACAGATGTAGATCACGACTCGCTACTTTCAGCAGAATCTTCAAATGTTCAATTGACAAAAAATGGCTTGCCTAGGAAAAGAAAAAATTATACAACACCTACAGAAACCAGGAAGGCTACAAAATTGAAGCAGCAAACATTAAAATTAAATTTGAAGGAGGGCTGCAACAAACTATGTATCAAAAAAGAATGCCGTCAACTCAGTGAAGACCAGCGTATTATGATTAGTACAACTTTTTCTGAATTGGAAGCTCGTGAAAGAAAATGGTTCATTTATAACCACATAACAACGATGTAGCCTCAACGAAGAAGATCAAATTCAACTGTGAGATCAGTTACTGCAAAATATACGCTACCTACCGCAGAATCCACCGAGTTGGTAGTGTGCAAAAAAATGTTTTTGGCTACTTTGGGTTTCGAACATCAAAATGATAGGGTAGTGCGTAATGTACTTGCATCAAAAAAAAATTCCTATGCTTCTGGCCCAAAGGGCGACAAACGGGGCAAGCACAATTCACATAACGCTTTCGATAAAACTTCGATTCAAAAACATATTGAAAGTTATCATCCAACTATTTCCCATTACAGAAGAGAGCATGCACCGAATGTGAGATATTTGCCAAGTGATATAACAATCAAAGATATGCATAAAAATTATAATCAAAAAGAAGAGAAAAATGTATCATATGCATTATATAGAAAAATTGTTTCTGAGAATAATATTTCATTTTCGAAATTGGGACATGAAGAATGCTGGTCATGTGAAAAAAGAAACAATCATGAAAAGAAAGCAGAACATTCAAAATCTACTCCAGCAGCCGATTGCGAAGATTGTAATATGTGGAAAACCCACACACAATGAGAAGAGTATCGCAGCACGAGGAGTACAGAGAGGATTGTGATCAAACTGAAAATGATGAATGTGTAATCGTTTCTGCAGATTTGCAAAAGTTAACAATTATTTTAAATTAAAAATATGTTAACACAATCTCTGTTATTTTGATAGGTAATAATGCTTCCTAGGTGTGACATGTTCAAGGAAATCATTTTTACTCTCCGAATCATTGCATTTAATGAAAGCTTTGTACCGGTTGGAAAAAAAAACAAGATAAGCAAGTTGCAGCTATTTGGCATGAGGGAGTGTCCGGCAGATCCAAAGAGGATATTATTTGAGCATTTTATGCGTTTTTCAAGCTCCGTAGAAATACCAAAAATTTCATTTTTTGACTTGATAACTGTGCCGCGCAAAACAAAAATTGGGCATTGTTTAGTTTTTTTTTGTATATATTGTTAATTGCTCGAAACATAATGCTGAAAATATAATTTTAAAATATTTTGAACCAGGACATACGTTTATGTTTGCTGATGCTTTTCATCATCAAGTTGAAAGTTCTTTAAAAAAACAGAAAAAAGTGTATGACATTACAGATTTCAAAGATTGCGTTCAAAGGAGTAATTCAGGAAAAGTAGAAGTCATTGCAATGCAAGTTGAAAATTTTTACGAATGGAAGGACCACTCGTCTTAACACAAGCTTAAAACAACTGTCCCGAGAGTCTATTTAAATGAATGTGTACAGATAAAATTTGTAAAAGCAATAGCTTCTTGTTACACAAAACTAGATTTACTGATAGAAATTACACAAACTTAAATTTCATAAAAGCTGCATCAATAAAATCTGGAATTTTAAAACCCAAAACCAAAACGATTCCTCGTGGTATACTTAATAAAAGAAAACAAGACCTTATAAAAAAGCTCAAAGATATTTTGCCCAACAACAGAATGTCATTTTGGAAATCTCTTCCAGAAACTGAAATTGCACCGACCGAAGAAAGCGATTGAACCTTTAAATTTACCAATAAATTCATAATTTTTTTATAACGTTTAATGTTTGAATTACATATGTTTGTTTTTTTTCTCTACTTGGCTTTTGTCTTGTTTTTGAATATGTTTTTATTGATATGAAATAAACACAAGATCGACAATACATAAAAACTAACATACGAAATAAATCTTTTATTTTTATTGTGAACAAATGTAAGGAAATTTTGAACTTATTTGCACAATATGGTTTTTGTTATATTTTATGGCCGAGTAAGCTAAGCTAAAAACCAACCCGTAAAAATTACGTTTTTGCCTATAAATACTTTATATATGACACACAAGAAAAATGTTTTTTTTTTTATTATTTAATTTTTTATTTTTAATTTTTTTTTTATTTTTTATTTTTATTTTTATTTTCTTATATATGAAACACAAAAAAAAAAAAAAAAAAATTGTATGGGAGGTACAATAGGTCGTGGACCTAGGTGTACACATGGGTGTCAAAAGTCAATGTGCTAAATTTCAGATCGCTAGGATGACGACATGTGGGCCATTTTTGACTTTTATTTTTTTGGGCACACGTACGTAGGCTGTGAAGTTAATATAAAGTATTTAAAAAAGTCATATGTCCATTTACTCTACTTTATCATAACAATTTCCCCTATTTGTTACGATAATAAAATTGCATAAAGAAATATGTTTTTAATAAGTTTTTGAAATTTTCAAAAAACATTTAATTTAAAGGCGCGAAAGACAAAAAACTAAAAAGCTTAATATCTCAAAACTACTAAAATGGAGATGTGACTTTCTTGCTTAGCACGGCAATATAGATATCTAGGTGTTAATAATAAAATATTAATTCCTGAAATACGGTTGCGAGTGAAAGAAATTATTTATTGTAATCGCAGCCAAATTTTATTAGACGTATATTACAATTTGTTTGTATTTATTGTATTTAAAACAAAATTGTGTTTTTCGTAATTGGCCAAAACCGGTGCCTTTACCAAATATCATAAAAATAAGTGCTACCTTATCGTAAATTATTTACTATTCTCTGTTGTTGTAAAAAAGGGAACTTTATGTTGTTACAAATTATTTTTAGTGTTTTTATGTTATTTATGTTAATAATGTGTGAAGAAAATAAATGATACTTAAATACATTCTACATAGTGAAAGCTCCTTTAAGCGGACATTTTGGGTTTATATTTAAAGTCGTTTCAAACACAAACAAGAACGTAATTTTAAATAAACACAATTGGGGTACTTCTTGCGAAAAAGAGTTTCCTGGGTATGAAAAAAACAAAAACCGTCAAATGTTAAACTGTTGTATTTGTATATTCATATACAACTTTGACTGTTTTTCTTTCACTATATTAAACACATTTAAATTACACTTTTTTATAATTTTGTGTTAAATTTGTCATCACTTTACGGCATTCATGTATGAGTAGCTCCACTAATTTCCACAAAATACTTACAATTCTTCTAAATTGGTTGCCATGAAAAAGGAATTTGCTTCTAGTTTGGTTATGTTATTGTTGCCCAAATCTCTGTAATGAAAAATGATGAAAAAGATGGAAATTAAAAAAGTCATGATATATTTCATTATAAGTATTGTAGGATTAAAAGGATTTAAAAAACGACATTTGTTAAAAAGGAAACATTTGTTCTAAAAAAATCTTAGTGATTAGTTGCCGGCAGATAAGATGCAATATTCACTACGATTACCTTAATACGCACTCATGCATATATTCGCTAAGGTCGCATCATATATCACATTTAACACTCGACTTGGCTTGTCATACCAATAAGTATTTAGCACAATATTTGCTGCTGCCGAAAGGCTTAATAATTACTACAATAAACCGAAATGATTTTGTTAATCAAAAATTGAGGGAAACTTTTTTCTGTAAAGGCCTTCAAGGGGGTAAATGTAACTTGTAAGCCTAAGATTTCACAAGTAAAAATATAAAATCGTCATTTATATTAAAATATTGAAAGAAAAATATAAAAAGGAAAATTTGGAGCGGATTAGATCGATGAGATCATTACAACTTTGAAAAAAATAAAATTGAGTTAAAAATATTTTGGCTAAAAAAAAAAAAATATAGGACTTAAAAAATTTTAAAAATATAGGACTCAAAAAAACTTTTGAAAAAAATTAAAAAAAAGTAGGACATAAAAATTTTTTTCGAAAAAATTTCATGGGAGGAAAAAATTAGGAAAAAATTTTATGAAGAAAAAATAAAAATAAATAAAATTTAAGATCAAAAAATATATATGTATGTATATATTTAAGATGAAAAAAAATTTTAGAATTTGTATAAAAACAAGTAAGAGTGTTAAATTCGGCAGTGCCGAATCTTTGATACCCTCCACCTCGGTTTGAGTCTTGACAATAAATGTAAATGAAAAAGTGAACAATTTGTTAAACTTAATACCAAATTATTTCAGCAAATTCTTTGGGTTGGTTTTCGTCTTTTCTATTATTTCGGTGTTTGCTTTTTGGTCATCGTGGTTGCTGGTCGGCATGCATTTAGGTTATATATGTACCTATATGCATACGTTTCCGGTTATATGACATAACTTCTCGTTTAATTTAGTTTTTGCTAATTAAATAGCTCTCCCTAACGTCCATTGCAAAGGTAATGGTTGTGTAGGGTAGCTATATACATTAAATCGTTCTAATGGGAGATGGCTGTATAGTATCTTTTAACTGGCCAAATATTTCTTCGTTGCGGCCATATAGGTCGGATGGATTAACAAAATAATAACCAAAAAAAAAAAAAAAACTCTCAACTTTTTTATTAAAATATTGCCATATTTGGAAAACATAGAGAATAAATTTATAATAATAAATATTCAAAATAGGGATGCCAAACGAAAAAAACCAAATGTCCCAAACATTTTAAATAAAATAATTTGTTCTCTTTATTTTCTGAAAAACTTCAAATTTACACCCAAAAAAATTTTGAAAAATAATATGTAAATAACATTCTCATCAAATTGCGTTTATTTATGGAACAGTTTTTATGTTCGCAATTCTTAAATATCATTTGACGTTTTCTAAAATTCATTGAATTTAAATTAATGTTTTCTGTAGTCCGCTTCTGTAAATTTCAACGATCCGACAATCGCAAAATATATCGACAGCTATTGTTGTTTGCACTAAGGATTAAGTGATTCACTAAGTACATACATCTTATCAACAGTCGACAAATCTATTTTTCTATTTATTTAAATTGTGAACGAGTGGCATCTCTGTCAAAATAAGCGAAAAACACAAAGAAGAATAGAAAAAACAAATTACTTCGTGTTTGACAGGCTGATTATATGTTTATGTTTATGTTTAATATCTTTATTTTTTTACTAATATTTCTGTGCATTTATTTGAAAATGAAATAATGAATTGAATATGCTATTTATTTTTTTATTTATATAAAAAAGTTTTTTAATTAAAACAAAATATTTTCACTATTTTATGATTTTTATGTATGACGATATTTCAACCTAAAAATTTAAGTTTTTATCGATTGAATAAATAACACAAATATGGTTGTCGTTTAGATAACAACAACAGCTGACTTTAACAATAGCGAATATCGTTTAAAAATTTTACTGATAATTTTGCAATTTTCTTTTTTTAACGATCGTTAAAAGAAGTTACTGAATCGCGGTACTGAAAAGCTATTAATTTCTCCTGAAAGTCAAGATTTTTTTTAAAAGTAAAAATTTTTTAAATGTAAACATATGTAGGTATTTGGTGTTTTTTTTTTGGAATTTCAATTTGTGTTTAACGAATAAAATTTATATATTAAAGATGCAATTGATGTCTTCTAAATTTAAAATTATAATTTTGATATGATTTTCTGAAATTTAATTAAACTGTAATTTATAATTGGAAATTTTTAATTCCAGTTTTTAGAATTGATATTTTCTTAAATTTGAATGGAAAATTTAAAAAGTGCTAAATAATAGTGCCTTAGTAATTATAAACAATTTTTAAAAATTAGATGTTATCGCAATCAGATATTTTGTAGGTAAAGCAGAATAATAATTCTATATAACTATATAGATCTGTTTTGAAAGCAAAAAACTCATTGATGAACTCGGTAACTCTATTTTGTAAAGACAACAAAAAGTTAATATGCCAAACTTATGTTCATATTTGTAAAAGAATAATGAAAAAACGTATGAAATAAAAGACCAGCCCATGTATACCAGCCAGCCCATGTATACCAACCAGCCCATTGTTCTGTATGATATCCAGTTGAAAATATTAACATTCATGTTAAAATAGAAATAACTATTGCAAAGCTAATTAGAACAAACAAAAATTGTGGCGCCATATACTGTGGCATAGTCACGCTGAGCAAAATGAAGTGGCACTCTGTTAATGCAAAAGAAATGTATTTTTCCCACAACAAAATATTGCAGAATTTTATGTAAATAAAATAATATACCGACTTAATATTGCAGAATTTTATATAAATAAAATAATATACCGACTTATTTCTAACATGCAGTTGTTATGGATATACATATATATAATATAATATATATAATATATGTATTAGAGTGTTTTTCGATTTTTATATTTTGGGATATCATTAATTTTTAGAAGGTTTTTGCGTCAATAAAAATAATGGCGTTTTTATTTTTAAAAAATTTCAACTCCTTCAATCGCCTCTCGGCCGCTAAAATCGCGAATTTTGGGTACCTTATTTTGTAGAACAAAAACAGCTAAATATACTTAAAACCTGACTTTACGAATCTATTCCACATGAAAAATTAGGCTTATAAGCATTTACAATTCACCTGATAGCCATTAGCGTGGTCTGAAAAAATCGATTTTTTTATTCTTTAATTTTTATTATTTTTTTAATATACACAATTAAAGAGGACTCTTTCCTGAAAAAAATGGTATACTATACTTATTTTTGTTACTACCTGTTAAAAAGTTATTAAGCCTTAAATTTATTTGCAAGTATCAACAACATTTTTTTGTTTTGTAATTTTTATTGCAAAGTACATTTTATTTAGTAAAACATTTTATTTATTAGAAACAATAAATAGGAATTATTTAATTAATTACACTTTTTTCAATTGCTGATAGAGCTTAACAATTCAAATTATCTCTATTTTTTACTAACCCATAAGTGTTCAACCGTGAAATTTTACCAACCAGTTGTTCGGTATAAATACTTGTTGATTGAATATTTCTGGAGGTTTCAATTGCATTTAAAAAACTTTTCTGGTCTGCCCACTCAGCTGCACTAAAAAGCATAAATGAGATGTTTATTCCAAAACTAACTAGAGTTTTTAAACTCTGAAGAGTTATAAAATCAAACGGCGACTTAGAAAAAAAGGAATCACTATACGTCATCTTGTGCATTGCATCTACTTCAACATGTTTAACCACTTGCTCAACTTCTTCTTCTGTTGTATTAATTAAATTAATAAAATCTTCTGTGTTTTCCTTCACTGACATAGTGGATATTTGATTTTTATCTTCTTCTAAATCACTTGAAAAAAGGCTTATGTTTGGATCAATTTTTATTAGTTGCATTAGTTGACCTTGACTATTAATTCCTAATAACTTAACACGTAATTAACACAAGATTTAATTTTGTAATTTGAGTTCGCATTTAAATGCACAAGTGCTAGTTCCGCTACTTCCCGGTGATCTGCTCTACGATGATTAATTTTGGTCTGTTTTTCATAAAAATCTATCAATGCTTGTTTATTTTTTTCCAGTATTGGTTTAAGTGTTTTGGAATGTAAAGCCGGTGTAATTTTCAAACTGCTGTTTTGGTTGAACCATTTTCGAAACTGGGCAAATATCGGAATTCCAGCACCAACACTTTTCATGACAACAGCTTGGAATGGATTTGCTACACATAATTCTTTCTGATGTAGACGGCATGGTCTTCGGTTTAAATGTTTTGGGTTTGAATCCAAACTAATGGATTTTTCAAACAATATTGCTGCTCCACTTTTTCTACCGGAATTTGATGCTGTTGTATCATACGAAAGCCCAACAATACTGTGTGTAATTTTTAACTCTTCGCACTGTTTTTTCAATTCATTTGCAATAGTTTCACTTGAACCATCTTCGATGAAATTGCAGGATATTAGCTTTTGCAGTCCATTTGGTGCAGATACGCTGATCACCAATCTTTCCACCATATCGTTACTGTTGTTCTGCATCTTTTTACCATCCCAATGCAATATTAAATGGTTTGGAAATTTAAATTGGTGAAGCCTTCTAAACGATTCCTGGCGTTCGTTATTTATCATATTCCATACAGTGGATTTCGATGATTTTCCTCTCACATTATTAAGCTGTTTAAGTTCTAATAAAAAGCGCGACATAGAAGTGGAAGAAATTCCCAGACTATCCAAGAGTCCACAGATATTTGGACTAATAAAAACAAACGTGGAAGCTTTTGACTTTGCTTCATCAAGCAACCAATTTGGGTCATTGGTTTCACAATCAGATTCTTCGTGCGCTTCTCCAACATCCAGTTCCTTTTCAAGACAAAGTTCTAATTCTCGTTTTGGTGTCGCTCGCTCACGTTCTTGGGTACAAGGAAATGGATCAGAGAGCTGGTCGTAAAATCTTACAATGTATGGTTTTTGAACTAAACTTCTTGGTTTAAAATTCTTTTGAACATTCTTAAAGTTTTTGTAATTTTGAATGATTTTATGACGCAGGTAATAACGCTGCTTGGGATATAAATTCAACTTTTGCACATCTTCCTCTATTTCGGATACAACAGTAGAAGCTGTTACGAAAATATTGTGTTTTCCAATAGGATTAAGGATTGTATAAAATCGACGTAAATGTCTAACTTTGTACACGACCGAATATCTTAGGGAAAAACGTAACTAGTTATATAATTTCATTAAAATAATATATAATGCATTTACCTGGAATCCGTCTAATTCTTTTTTCAGTTATTTTCTTAATATCACACATTTCATAAAATAATGTTAAAATTACGAATACTTAAAACTCCAAACCTAATTCAATGAAAATTTAAATAATATAAGAATAACAAAATTTTTGAACTCTAACAACTTTTAAAAGTGTTACTTAGTTTATAATTTTTTTAATACAAAACAAGTATAGTATACCATTTTTTTCAGATAAGAGTCCTCTTTAAATGTGTATACGAAAAAATAGTCAAAATGAAAGAATTAAAAAAAATAGTTTTTTCCGACCACCCTAATGGCTATCCGGTGCATTATAAAAGGGCAAAAAACTGCTCATAAGCCTAATTTTTTATGTAGAATCGATTCGTGTAGTCAGGTTTTAAGTATATTTAGCTGTTTTTGTTCTACAAAGTAAGGTACCCAAAATTCGCGATATTAGTCGCCGAGAGGCGATTGAAGGAGTTGGAATTTTAAAAAAACAAAAACGCCATTATTTTTATTGGCGCAAAAACCTTCTATAAAGTAATGATATCAAAAAATCAAAAACAAAAACCAAAAAAAAAAAAACACTCTAATATGTATATTATTTGTATTATTTAATATGTTTATAAAAATTTATAAATAAATTTATACATAAAATTTTTTTTTGCTATATTTACATTGTTTTTTTTTTTATTAACAACTTGGTATTTTAGCATTATTTGCTTTAGATGCTGGTGAATTTTTACTCCCTTTATATTAACTCGTAGTGTCTGCTTGTCGAAAAAATTTTGGATCGATTTTAACCCCTTTCCCGTGACCCATTCGATCTGTAATTTTGCAGGCAGGCTCGTGGTAATAACAGAAATGATCTAACAAATTTTTAGACTGATGCCAAAAATAATGGAAACTTTTAAATTTTTGTACCAGAGTTAATAAAAAAATGAACAAAGGGTTAGTTTTTATTATATTATTACCACAACGACCACAAAGACAACAAGTCCAGCTATGACAACAACACAACATTTAGAATAACAACAAGAACAATATAGAAACATCATATTTTTAATTTTTTTTTATTTTTCAGAGATTTGCCTGGACCTGTTCCACCGATTTTAATGATTTTTGAAACATAAATCTTCCCATGAATTTGGTAAATCATTCTCAGTAAAAATGATCACTGTAGCTTCACTATTGAGGGCGTGATCGTGACAAGAACAACATAGAAAATTATATTTTTTCAAGACTTTTTTTAATTCTTCATTCAAATTTCGGGCGCTAATCGACCGATTTGGACGATTTTTAACAGCAAACTTTTCACGATGTCAGTGAATCATTTTTTATATCAACAAGCACCCTAGCTGCCCGATTGATGCCCTCATCGTGATTTCCACAGACGGACAGACGGACATCGCTATATCAACTCCGGTTGTTATTAGGATCACAAATATATATATTTTATGGGGTCCAAAATTTTTTTTCTAATTATTACAAACGGAATGACAAACTTATATATACCCTCTGCACACTGGAGTGGAGGGTATAAATATATCAGGTTGTACATTAGGCTTATGCAGAAAATAAAAAATTTGCAAAACGGGAAGGGCTCACTGGGTTTTCATATGCAGGCAAATATTCTAAGACAAACTGCGTTCTTACTTTTTTGATATCTTAAAAAAAAGTTCCGCACCAAATGCATTTTCTGCAGCAAAAAGGCGCACTTTTTAATTCCAAAAAAATCTAATATTTTCGTAATGACACAAAATTTTTTGTTAATAAACCATCTACTAGTCAGAATTACTTGTTTCCTATTTCTTGAAAGTGGCATTGACTTTTACATCATTTCTGAAGGGTTTTTATTGTGAAATTCAGTTGTAAACTGTGTGCGTTGTAAATTTCATAGCTTTTTAATTCTGTAAATTTGATAATAAGTTATTACGCAGTTGGCATCAAAGGGGAAAAATGGCAAAGAAATTTGATGGGTGATACGCAAAATTATCAATTTTGTAAGCCGTTATTTTACTTACACCAAACACCTAGTGAAGATTATATTATTGGACGATATTTGACATTGACTAAAGAAAACAAACAACAAAAAAGTAAAAATATTCTGATAATATATAAAGAGTTAACTAGTTTATGGCTAAAAGTTAATGAGCCAACAATGAAGAAAAAAAATATAATCTGAAAAATTGAATTACTTCTTAAAAAGTATCAACATAAAATTAGAAAATCCAAAAAAATAGGATTGTTTAAAAACATTTTTGATATTACTTCCAAATCTACAAATAAAGAGATATCAACAAGTGGTCAAGTATCAAACGAATTAGATGAAGGTAGCAGTTTTAGTGAAACCGATAATATCGATAAGAACTATTTACTGACTACATATATCCAAAAGTTGCTGAACAAAAAAGAGAAACTACCAATGGTTGCAGCTTTATTAGGAAATAACGCAAAGATGTCATCTTCAAAAGCATCTAATGTATGTAAAGAACTATCAAGTTGTGGTTTAAATATAGCTACTCCAGTACAGTCGACTGTCTGGAGGCAATGCTGAAAAGCTTCAGAAGCAAGAGAAACTGAATACATTAATAGTCTTAAAAATAACCTATGGGCCTTTCACTTTGACGGAAAGAAAATAAAAGGCAAGGAAATTCAAGTGATTTTACTTAAAAACGCAGATAATGGAATAAAATTAGGAGCTTTGGTTTTAAATGACGGAAAAAGTGCCACCATTTTTAGTGGTATTTTCGAAGTTATTAGACTCCATTAAAGTAATTATATGGTATACTACTGCCGTCGACACTGGAAAAAGAAATGGAATTCTATCGAAACTACAAAATTACTATATCTCAAAAGGCAAAATTCCCCCGCAGTATATCAGCTGTCAACATCACGTTCTGGATTTAGTCCTAAGACACGCTATGGATCAAATATTTGGTAATTTGTGATTTCTGTAAACATATATAACTATAAATGAAAATATATAAAAAAATTTCTTTTTAGGGGGAGATACTACATCACCAAATATGGATTATGAATTTGTAAAAATATGGCTGTCGTCATATGATAATTTGAAAATGAGCTATAAACAAATGAAATTTCTTGCAGAGCTATGCATGGCCTTTTAATATTTTCTAAAAGAAAAACAATTTCCATTTATTAATTTTAAAAAAATTCTGCCTTTGATTAATGCCAGATGGAATTCGAGAGCGATAATGGCATACTTAACATACATATTGATCGACAATTATAGATCACAACTACATGACATATGTGTATTCATATCTGGACCGTGGCAGAGTGGCGCCCGTAGAGCAAACGAGGTTGCAAAAAATCACAAATTTTCATGTGCGCCGACGAAGTTTTGAATAAACCCATGTTATAGGAAACTTTTCAACGATTTCAAATATGCTACTTTTAATAATATCACATTTTTAGTTTAGAAGATATAACCGTTCAAAGTTGACCGACTTTCGGTTTTCAAAAAAACACACAATTTTTAGTCAATTTGTTGCGATTTCAGGTGTAATCTCACGAAAAATAGGTAATGAATCGCCTTCTTTTTTGTTTGTGTTGATTGATGTATTTATTAAATGTATAACGATAAAAAAAAATTAACTGTTTCCTTTGCGTTTTTCCTGGTAAATCACTATTTAAATCTATCCGTTTTTTCACTATTTTTCAACTTTGACGGAAAATAAAAAAATCCATATTTTTCTATATTTGCCATATTTGCAAAACATGTTCTTTGATTATTTCTTTACATAATTCAAAAGGTTTTATCTGCCCGTACGTGCCCGTTTGGCTTCTAGAGGTAAAGAAGGTTTAAAAGACATGTTTGCAGAAATTGTACAGCGTGCATCCCTTACATGTTTTGACTGACAGTAGTTTGATCTAATAGTTTGAAAATTGCATTTTAAATCGGTTGTCTACCTGTGAGCCTGTGCCAAGGTCTACTCCCAATATTCTGTTACAGACACAGGATGCACAAAAAACTACTCATTGAAATTCGCAGGTACGCACCTCACTTAAAAATTACTTTGGAGTACAAATGGTCAAGAACAATATTGACTTATGGTCCCTCCAGGTAGGTACAAATCTTATTTAGACACGAGCATAATATCAAAATTGCATAATTCAGCCAAAATCCATATGTATGCAGGGAACAGGTAAATTTTTAGGCATGGTAGCATAAGCCTATATATTGCAAAATAAGCATAATGCCTGGATTAGTCTACGACTGAAAGTTGGCGCAACAAGTACTGAAACCATGGCGTTAAACAATTTAAAATTATTTGAACTGTTTAGAAGGTCAACCACACCAAAGTTTTTCACGGAAGCTGCTTTAGAAGAACTTGCTAGCTTATATCGGAAATATTGAGAGAAGCGAAATTATAAAAAATAATTTTTATCTGATATATGCAAATATTAAGGCAAAATGGGTGAAATCTAATCGAACCATTCAGAACTTCAACTCCAAATACGAGGACTGGCTTAATGAAGACACTATCCTGGATATATTGACAGTAGATAAACCCACCACATCAACTAGAGGAGCAAAAGGAAGGCCAAAAAAAAGTATTGAGGAGTGTTCAATTTTCACAAGAAAGAGGGAACTTGCCGATGCCACCAATGACTTGACCACGAAGCATTTATCGGACGCGCTGTCTGTTAAATATACAAAGGATGGTGAAAGAGTTAGGTCGCAGATTACAAAATCTGTTGCTGATGCAAGCCCACTGCCACTAAAAAGGATTAAGGAAAGCATTCCCACGCCCACAAATGCACACATTAAAAAGTGTGGTTCCGAAGAAGCCTTGGCCTTGTTTATGGACTTACAACCTTCCAAAGAAAAATATGAGATACTACGGGCTTCCTTGATGCGAGGGGCTGACGTTTTACCAGGATACAAGCATATTACGCAAGCCAAAATAAATTCACGACCACTGCATACGGAGTTTATGGAAGTTTCTGTGAAAGCCAATCTGCAGGATCTCATGGGCCATACAGCAAAACGGTTGTTGAAGAGTATTCCTGAAAATGAGGTGAAAATTCTTCCTGAGAAACTGACATTGATCAGCAAATGGGGCTACGATGGATCATCCGGACAAAGCGTTTATAAGCAAAGGATATCTTCCGATGACGCTACAATATCGGACGGAAATATGTTTATGGCATCTGTTGTTCCTTTGCGGCTAAAATCTGATGTTTCCCTACACTGGAAAAATCCACGTCCGCCATCAGTGCATTATTGCCGACCAATAATGTTTCAGTTTGCAAGGGAATCGGCATAACTCATAAGGACCGCGGTGAACGACATTGAAGAACAAATAAGCAAGATTAAGCCTACAAAGCTGCAAATTAGAGAAGGAAAATATATTGAATGCAATTACTAGTTCCACCTGACCATGGTTGACGGAAAAGTCGTAAACGAACTGCCCGATTTGCAAAAACGATTCAACAAACGAGGAGAATTACGAATATGGAATGTCACCATTGCACGCAAGGATAAGGTGTATGGAGTTCTTGCTAAAACTGGCTTATACCCTACCACAAGAGGAGGAAAACTTCGATGAAAATACATCAGTAAATGATAAGGAAAAGATCAGAAAGAAGCAAATACAGGATGCTTTTTTTAAACAAGTTGGACTAAAAGTAGACTGTCCCAAGCACGGATACGGTAACTCAAACGATGGAAACACTTCTAGGAGATTTTTTGAAAATGATGAGGCAGTAACTAGAATCACTGGAATTGACAATCAAATCGTGAAAAGATTGAGAACGATCTTGAATGTTTTATACTGCAAAGAAAATGTCAATTCTACAAAATATGGAGAATATGCATCAAAAACTGCATCTATTTTAGCAGAAATGTATCCACAGAAGAAGTTGACCCCGACCGTCCATAAAATATTGGCGCATGGCAAAGATATAATTGAGTACCAGTCTTTGCCAATTGGAGAGCTTTCTGAAGAAGCACGGGAGTCTCTTAAAAAATTTTATAAAAAATATAGATTGCAGAACACATTCAAAGCATCAAGGGTAAGGCGAAATGAGGACATGTTGGCAGCAACTTCCGATCCACTTATTTCTTCCCTGCGGCATGTGAAGTCACGAATAGAGTTAGAAAATAATTATAGTTTAGAAATGATTAGTCTTTTAGATATACCTTCTCCTACGAATTGTGATGAATATTTTATAGAAAATTGAAAAATAAATTTAAAAAAGAAGTAATTTTTTTTTAATTTGTTGGATAATAATTTAAAACATAAAACCCTAAAGAAAAAAAAATAAAAACAATCTAAAAATGTAAAAATAATTTTTTTTAGTTACCATAAAATTGATTTTTCTACAAATTTTAACTTTGATAACCCATAAGTAGGCCCCTACAATGCGTAGCACCCTTTCCAAACGCTCATTTCATAGGCTGAACAGTTATCTATCATATGCTGTTTAAACTGTTCAATTTGTTATTCGATTCAAAAGATATGATTTTTGCAACGAAAAAACTCAAATGGCGGCACTGTGCGTGGTCGCATGTCTGGTTTTCGAATCATAACTTTGATTCAAACCATTTTGGTACTATAAACGGAGCGCTAGAAAATTTCCCTAAAGCTAAAACTTGTTTTAATAAACATTGGATCAAAGAACCATTTGCAATACCATGCCAAAGGTCAAATATATGTGCAGAAAGGGGAGTAAAAATTATTCAAAACATATATCCATTTTGTAAATCAGTTTGTGTCCTAAATTTAAAATTTCAAACTTATAATCTATACTAATATTATAAAGAGGTAATGTGTGTTTGTTTGTTTGTTTGTTTGTTTGTAGGAGGTAATCTTCGTAACTACCAATCTGATATTCCTGAAATTTTCACAGAGTCTTACTCCGGATATGGGAAGTGCTATAGGCTATAATTTTTTAAATATTTTTGGTGGGCGTGGCACCTCCCACACAAAGTAAATTTTTAATATCATTTACATATATTGAGTACTACGATAGGGAGAGCTTTGCAAATTTGTGTAAGGTCACATATTTTTAATATTAGTAGCTACGCCGGAAATGGGCAGGATCAGATAAGTGGGCGTGGTACCTCCCATACAAGTAATAGTTCAATATTATATATCTCGACTAATGTGATAGAGAGAGCTTTTCAAATTTTTCAGATGTCACCTATTATTGATGTGAGTAGTCGGATGCAAAATGGGCAGTATCGGACCAATAGGCGTGGCACCTGCCATACAAAGTTAATATAAAATGCCATATATCTGGAGTACTGTAATAGTGAGAGTCTTGGGACTTTGTGTGAGCCCATAAATAATTCATTTGATTCGTTAGACAAAAAATGGGCGTGATCGGAGCTGTGGGCGTGGCACCGCCCACACAAAGTAAATATATGATATCATATAACTGGTATGCTAAAAATGGAAGCTTTGACGCTTTGCACGATCCTATCAGATCTTAGTATGAGTAGTCGAACAAAAAATTGGCGGGTTCACACCAATGGGCGTGGCACTCCCCATGAAAAGTAACTATTTAATGTCATATATCTGGAGTACTGTAAAAGAGAGAGAGCTTTGTGGCTTTGCGTGAGCCCATAGGTTCTTTGTGTGATTAGTCGAACAAAAAGATGGGCGTGATCGGAG
This sequence comes from Cordilura impudica, assembly GCA_963682025.1. Classification (NCBI taxonomy): domain Eukaryota; kingdom Metazoa; phylum Arthropoda; class Insecta; order Diptera; family Scathophagidae; genus Cordilura; species Cordilura impudica. Next base: position 285,440,180 of record OY821518.1, read on the forward strand.
CAGTGGGCGTAGCACCGCCCATGCAAAGTAGATATCTTATATCATATAACTGGTGTACTATAAAAGGGAAAGACTCGACATTTTGCATGAGTCCATCAGATATTACTGTGAGTAGTCCAATAAAAATTGGGCGGGATGGGATAAGTGGGCGTGGCACCTCCTATGTAAAAAATATGAAGCACTTCGAAAGCGAGAGACTTTTGATAGGTTCATTAGTTATCAATGTGATTTGTCGTGGAAAATATATCGCCAAAATCAAAAATCGCCAAATCAAAAATCGCGAAAAATTAAAATCGCCCAAAAAACAAAAATTTTCAAAATCAAAAATGGGCAAAATCAAAAATCGCTAAAAAAGAAAAATTGCCAAATGATATTCTAAGTTCGAGGCCAATAGTTAAATGTTGCCAGATCTAATATGGATAATCCATCTTCTCCTCATGGGCAGCTACATGTACCTTGCTCGATGGTAGGAACGCCCAAAAATCTGATAATTGTTGTACGGCATGAAAAACAAAAAACATTGTATATCAGCATCAGTAAGCATTGAATAAAATTTATACTAATAATCTATACTAACATAATATAGAGGTAATATGTATATGTTTGTTTGTTTGTTTGTAGGAGGTAATCTCCGTAACTACTCATCTGATCTTCCTGAAATTTTCACATAGTATTACTGCGGATATGGGAGTGCTACAGTCTTTAATTTTTTTAATTATTTTTAGTGGGCGTGGCACCTCCCATACAAAGTAAATTTTTAATATCGTATATATAAAGTACTATGATAGAGAAAGCTTTGCAAATTGGTCTCAGGTCATCTATTATTAACGTGTGTAGTCAGACAAAAAAATGGGCGGGATTAGACAAAGGCGCGTGGTACCCCCACACAAACTTAATATTAAATGTGATATATCTGAATTACTGTATTAGTGAGAGCCTTGGGACTTTGCGTGAGACCTTTCATAACGATTCGGAAGGGTGGGGGGGAGGGGGAGGGGGAGGGTGTAGCGAAGCACACCGGGTTACATCTAGTTAAGTTATATTTATATGTTTTTTTTTATACATGATAATATACGATTTTTGTATATCACTACAGTAAAAACATAATATTTTATATATTAAATATGATTTTTTATTATAAAATTTAATGTGTGTATTATTTCTTTCAATCTATATATAATTAAAAATATCAATTGCCATCAAAGAAATATATTTCGGAAATTATTTATAACGCACTGATGTTATTAGTAGTGTGATTACCCTTGAATACTGCAAATCAGTATCTACAATTTTATATGCAGAGATATCACAATCGACCTTATGCAAAAATTACTCAATATATTGAAAAATAAATGATAGATTTGTGATCAGCGGACCAAACTGTATGAATGTGCATAAATGATATTGTGCTGAAAAAATAAGTAACTTTTTGCAAAATCTGAATTAGCGAATATTTTTGAATACGTGCGATATTTGTAATTAGAACTCAAAATTTATAAAACTTCATAAAGCGGTTAATGTAAGGGCAAATTTTTTTTATTTTTTTCAAAGGGCCAAAAACCACTTAATGGATTTTAAAATAAACAGCAGATTCGTGATCAGCGGATCAAAATCTGTTAAACTTGGGTACTAGTAGATGGTTTATTAACAAAAAATTTTTTGTCATTACGAAAATATGAAATTTTTTTGGAATTAAGAAATGCACATTTTTGCTGCAGAAAATGTATTTGGTGCCGAACTTTTTTTTAAGATACCAAAAAAGTAAAAACGCAGTTTGTCTTAGAATTTTAGCCCGCATATGAAAACCCAGTGAGCCTTTGTGTTTAAAAAATACGCATAAGCCTATTGTACATACATATATTATGGGGACAATAAAATTATGAGTAACGAACTTTTTGGTACCAAAAATCTCAAAATTAAATTTTTAAAAACTTTGCCTAGGAAATTAAAATAAAATAAATACATAAATTTTGGAGGAAAATTTAATATGTGAAAAAAAAATTATGAGAAAAGCAAGGTTTAATATGATGTAAATATTTTTTATTTAAAAGCAAGGATTACTTGTTATTAAATTAAAATTTATTTATAATGACCAACTTTAAGAGAAAACATGTTTGAGATGATTTAAAATAAAAAACAAAAAAAAAAAATAAATAAATAAATAAGAAATTAAGTAACCGATTTTACGAAAACTGAACTGATTTTGAGAAAAACAAATTTTTATGCCCGGCAAAATTTTCGGAATAAAACTAAATATCGAGTAATAAATTTAGAACGAAAAATTGTGTGATATAATTTATTTTATAGAGGATTTTTATACCCTATACCACTATGTGCTCAGGGTATATGACCTTTTGCTGATGACAAAGCCGATTTTATATTCCTAGATTCAATTGTTACCAGTTTCCCCCTTTTTGGCCACTTTTACCCCCTTAATGTACGAATGTGCATAAATCCCGTCTTAGTGGATCTTTAATCAGAGAGGGGAACCTACAGTCCTAATTTCAAGTTTCTTAGTTGAAGGGTTTTGGCTGGGAGATTATGATCATCCACGCAACCCTTTTATATAAATATATAGATTGGATTTTAATATTTTTTTGTTCATCCCATTTTATTTACACCTGTCAATAAGTAACTAGTTTTAAGGTTTGGGTGTTAATTATCTCAAATCAATACTTAGGATAACTTATATTTAATCTATATATATATAAAAGAGTTGCGTGATTGATCATCATCGCCCAGCCCAAACCCTTCGAACCAGAAACTTGGAATTTCGACTGTAGGTTCCTCTTTTGGCGTAAATATTCACTAAGAAGGGATTGTTAAAAATTCATACATTAAGTTGGTAAAAGCAGACAAAAAGGGGGGGAAATGGTAACAAATGGGTCTAGGAGTATGAGATTGGGTGGCAACATCCGAGAAAAAAACATGGGCTCAACATTAATTTTTCGAAATCCGGCCATTTAAGGGGAAAAACGGCCAAAAAGGGTAAAAATGGTACCCTTCTGCACCTTCTTAACGTATTAATTTATATTTTATCGGTAATTTTTTATCGGCAATTTTAACGTCCAGGGGAGGAGAACCGGCCAAGAGAGGAAAAATTATACATATGATATCTTCTGAGCAAACGAATAAAAAATACAGTTCGTGGATTCCGCTAGAGATAGAAACATCAGGTGATAGAAAAACTTTTGGAAATTCAAATGTGAAGGGATGTGAAAATGGCCAAAAAGGGGGAAATGTACGTGAATTTTGGTATACAGACTCCACCGAATACATGTGCATCATTCATGAATGTACATTTGGTATCTTCTAAACAATCGAATATAAAAAACAGTTCGTGGATTGCAAAAAAAGGTAAAAATGGTACCTTTGCATCTTCTTAAAATATTGATATATATTTATGCATTTTGGTATACAGACTCCATCGAATACGTGGGCATCAGTCAAGGATGAATTTGTTGGTAATTATAACGTCTAGGGGAGGAAAAATGGCTAAAGAGGGAAAAAGTGTACACTTGTTATATTCTAAACAAATGAATGTAAAATATAGCTTGTGGATTCCACTAGAGATAGAAACATCAAATGAGACCAAAACTTTTGATAATTTGGATGTTAAAGGGGGTAAGAACGGAACGTAAGTGTAAGAGTATACTTTTTTGTATCTTCTTTACAAAGTTATTTAGGAATACGAAATTTGATATGTATATTCCATCAGAGACACAAACATTGGAGAAGAATAAAATTTGTTTTATTTCGAGCCTGTAGGGGATGAAAACGGCCAAAAATGGCATAACTGATACTTTTCAACTGGTAAATTTTCATTTAAAAGTATAATATCTTAAGAAAACAAGTAAGAAAATTATAGTCGGTCTAGACCAATAACCTATACCATGCGTTTAGAGAACTGGTATTAGATCCCACTAATAGGGTTAAAAAAAAAAAAAACGTAAACTAAATCTACGTCGAAAATTGGACCGATCCTGACCATATTTGGTGAAGTCACTTTTGCTTGCAACAACTTATACAAATCGATTTTGAGAAACATCTGTGCAATAAATTTGTTTTTGATAGGTTTAAGTGAATTGTCCTATAGGGTTTATTATTGGTCTATCGATTAATGGATGTAATAAATACACACAAATCCAATTCGATTAAGATTTTTTTCATAATTTGGATCTTATGGCAAATTAAGTCGTTATAATAGGGGTCGTTTTTTCACAAATTTCAACAGCATTTGTCCTATGTCCAAATTAAGCCAACGATATTACAAATAAATCTTATTTTTGATCTTTATAATTTTAATAATTTTCGAATCTATTATGAATAAAAATGTGGTACTTAAATAGAGTAGGTGGCAATAAATTGGAAGTTTTTACAAAATTCTAAATTTGTCAATTTTGTTTTTTAAAAATTTCGCGCTTAGTAATAAAATTATTGTTTTTTTTTTGTGCTAAATCATTATTTGGTGTGTTCCATATTGTGAGATAACACATTTGTTACCAAAAATACAAAATACGATGGCTTTGAAACACTTTCTGAGTCTATTTAGTGATGTCCGTCCATCTGTCCGTCTTTGTGACTATGTCGCATATATGAATATATGTATTTTGATGAAATTTAATACATAAGCCTCTATCGGCCATAAGATGAACGCTAATGAAATTAGTGGAAAGCAGTGCATGTCCGGACAAAGTTTACATAAGCCTGATTTCAATGTGACCGAATTAAATTGCCATAATATCCAAAATATCATAACGATCTTGGTCAAATTGAGTTTGTGTATTTTTATTACATCCATTAATCAGTAGTCCTAAAATAAACCCTATAGAACAATTCTTAGTCATATATTAATAATATTTACTCCAAAAATTCAATAAAAGAAAAACGTGGAGCAAGAAAAAATTTATTGAAAATATAATTTACAGAAATAGATAAAATACGGGGCCAAAAATTTGTTTTCGAACCCAGGAAGTTTTTAGGGAACAAAAATGTTGCACAAATTTAAAATTTTTTTGCTTCTGAAAATAGTGTGAATTTTGAACGATGTAAATATATACACACAGAAAATAGATTCGCTGTAGCTACCAAATATGTTGCCAACCGAATTGCGATAAAGTTAATAACCGAATTTCGAGTTGCTTACAATTGCAATTCAATTGCCTCAGCAGTAGGGCGGGTCGATTTAAAAATCGCCCAAGTGACAAGGAAAATCGTATTCTAGGCATCAAAATAAGAAATCTTGCCTGAACAATCATACCTCTAAAACGAATTCTGATGTCCCGACTTTTGACCTGTCTGTCTGTCGGTCTCACTCTGACCCTTTTAGAGTGCCCCAATCGAGTCCAAGTGTATGATAGACCCCCAATAACTTTGGGGTTCCGACCCGCCCATGTCAGTGGCATACCCCCTGAAACCCCCTGGGGGTTCCCCATACAAACATTTCAAAAAATCACCATTTTTTGTTTAGAATTGGGCTGACTATGTTTGATTTAATATTAAAATTAACACTCATACGTATACTTATCTTCTACTCTGCTAATAACTAATAATCATTCGTCTTGACTATGCTATGTTATTCAAAAAGATCGATCGGATGAGGATAAATACTTTTAGATCATCCTTGACTATGCGTCCCTATATGTAGTCACAACAAGACTATGGGCCAAGTTTCAGATCAATTGCATGAGAGGGAATGGGGTTGCCCCATGGCAGACAGACAGACAGGCATACAGGACAAAAGTCAGGACATTAGACTTCGTCTTAGAGGCATGGCTCCTTGGGCAAAGTTTCTTATTTTGATCCCTAGAATATGATTTTCCTTGTCACTTCAGCGATTTTTTTGCCTCCCTACTAATCAACCCGCCCTACTGAACAGTAAATGTTTTATCACAATAGAAAATTATAACTTGCTATAAAATTTCTGCTGATATAATCGAAAATTCAGCTGTTATGTTTTAGAACAATTCGGTTGGTGAATTATTTTTCTGTTTGTAGAGATAAAAAGAATTAGGGACAAAAATTTTTGGAGAAAGGTGAAATATGAGCTCAAATGTGAATCAGTAATTGGATCGAAAACAGTTGTGAAGGAAAGTGTATTTTTTAATTCATTTGTATTATTTTAGACAAAAAATTGCACAAAAATAAGTAAGAACATTATTGTTGTAGACCGACTAAATGGTATTCTATACGATGATCCTCGGAAAGGCTTGTACTTGGTGAAGTAATAGACGGACACTTAAATATACATATACCGAATTTAATTGCGAATGTAGTCCCGACCCTACTTTGTGGCGGAACTAATGTACATCTTCTACAATTCAAACTTGAGTAACTTATGTTGTACTTATAAGTCTGTAAATAGATTTAAGTGATATATATTTTATATTTGAAATACACACATACATGATTTAATCATAATTTGGATCATAGGACAATTTAAGTAGATCTCTTAGGAATCATTCATACCGATCATTCTACGGTCAACAAAAGCTTATACATGTAGCTACTTTTATAAAAATATGTTTATATTTGCAACCTGTATTTAGCAATGTTTTCAGCGACACACTGATAGATTCACGGATGGGCGGACATTGTTAAATCGACTAAGAAACTGATTCTTAGACGATCGGTATAATAAAAAGTGGCTGTAGATCAAGTACTTTTGGTTTCTACAAGTATCAGCAAAGATAGAAAGTATAAAATTGGGAAAAACAAATTTTTTTATTAACTAAAATTTGGAACAAACAAAATCTTTAAGAAATGAAAACTTAGGATATGAATTTGAATATTTTGAAATTCTGAAACTAAAGTGAATTTGGAGCAAAGGCCTGCAACGAATACTGAAGAAGTGACTTGAGTTGAATCATGATTCATAATTTTTCACACTTATTGAAATTTTGCAGAAACTTATATCCACCCTTAAAATGGACGTACTTATCATACTCATACTTAATAAAAATATTTATGACGTTGCTGATTAATGCTTTCCTTTCCTCAATGTGTAAAGACTTGAAAAATATGTATGATTCGAATACGAACATTAAAATACTCATTATGAGGTTGTGGGTTTGCTCTGTTGGGTTATTATGGTAAATACGCATGTAGATTAGGGTGGCCCATAATAAAAAAAGTGTTCAAACTCTCGGTCCCACCCCCTAGAAATATGCAAAAAAAACTAATAAATGCAAAGTTTTGGGTCAATCACAAAAATTTTGATGTGCCTCAACACGACTGTAAATTCCAAGTGTGATTATATGGGGAAAATATGACTTTTTGATGTGTAAACATCTATGCGATCAGGGGCGTAAAAATCACAAACTTCCCTTACGGAAGCGGAACTATTTACGGAAATGGAAGCTACAATTACTTAGCTGATTCATCAACCATCAGAAAGCGCCACGAATGTATAGCATACAACTGCAACCATCAAGTATGACAAACATAGCAGTTGCTTGCTATACACATGTAGATAGAGCTTACTGCTTGAACAGATGTTTTTATTCACAAACCACAATGATTTCCAGAATTGCACCAAAATATTTCGGTATTTTGTTTAGTTTTATTTGAGTTCTAAAGAAAACCGCATCTTACTCTATTTGGAAATGTTGTTTCTGTTTTGTTCTTTTTCAATATAGTAATATTGACACAATTATATGTTGACAACTTTCATTAATAAACATTTTTAGTAATTATTACTATTTTTCATAATAAAACAAAATTTTTTTAAATAATACAATAATACAATAAATCTATAATATTAATAGCCTAGGCAAAAGTAAGTGTTTGGAAATAAAATGAAGGCACACTTTATTGGAAGTGTTTGGAGACAAAATGAAGTGTAAGGAGATTAAATCAGGGAGCGAATAGCGTTATAAAAACGTTTTTTTCTAAAACGGGCCTAATTTCGGTATTCCATATAGAATGTTGCTATTTTATTAAACATTTATTTTTATAAAAATTTATAATTAATTTTCTCAATCATTTAAAGTTATTCGTAACACTACAACTTATTATATATATATTTAACAATTATGAATTAATAAATAAATAAAATAATAAACACATGTAACAGGTAGTAGAGTTTAAAAAGGTTTTTAGTAAAATCACGTGATTTTAAACCAATTTCACACTTTACAAATATCTGGGGTCGAATCGTCGCATTCATTATCGAAATTTTTCAATCGAAATTATTTTTTTATTTTCCCAAATAATATACAAAGCGTAATTTAACTCTGTCACAGATAGCAAGTTATTATCCATAGTTAATAGTAAAAGTGGAACGAGGTCTGATGATTGTCCGTCTTCTTTAAATAATAAACCAAAATATGCAATTTCGACTGATTTTATTCGATATTGAATGCGACGATTTGCCCCTTGCATATTTTTTTTAATACAAACGATGGAAACATCAATTCTGTTTGTTTATTGAATATATTAGTACATACTAAAGAACCATATGTGGAAGAAAATAAATTTTATATTAGTTTATAAAATACTTAAAATTTTCATTATCATTATTATTTATAAAGTTCTTAAAATTGAATATATTAGTACATATTAAACAAATATATGCGGAAGAAAATAAATTTTATATTCAGCTATAAAATTTTCAAAAATTTATAAAAATTTATACATTTTTATATTAGTTTATAAAATTCTTAAAATTTCAATTATCAGTATTCATTATTATTAATAAAATTCTTAAAATTTTCATTATCTTAAATGTTCTCCTTTTTTGTCTTTTATTTTCTTTAGTCCGATATACAAAACAACATTACAGCATTGCTCTCAATTAAATAATAGAGCAAAAACAGTAAACATTGATACAGCCATGGAACATTCAGGTTGGAAACATAAAATATCAAAATAATTTGATTTTTGACGAACCAAAATTGAAACATAAATTTGGACATAAAACATTACTACACACGATTGTTCATTAAGGGAAACTTGCCGGTCATTTGTATGGGGACTAGGTCTGAACACGGACCGATTCTCACCAATTTCAATAGCGTTCAGCACAACGTTAATAAAAAAATGCTTTAATTTTTAGATGTTTACACATCTTCCTTGTGATCGGACTCACATGATTTTTTTTTATCACATTTTACGAAAATTCCATTATATAGTTTAATTTTTTCAACGAGCTGTTATATGAATCGATAGAACTACTAAATTATATTTTCAAAAAGCTATATAACTCAATGCCCCAGACCACTTTTGTGCCAAAAAACTCTAGGTCATGAAATGTGATGAACATTTCTTTACTTTAACAAATTGATTAAATCCATAATTTGTTTGGTCTCTGTACCTATAAGTTCTCAGTTTTATTACCACGTTTCTAACCTATTTCGAAATGAGACCAAAGATGGAAAATTTTTTTGATAAAATTTTTAAAACCCCTCCTTTAATTTTTAAAAAATGGCACTTTAAAGTTTTGTTAAATATATTGTAGAGATCAAGTGTGTGAATTTTTAAATAAATTCCTCTGGCAGAATTTTTATTAAAAAAAAATTTTTTTTGCGGATTTCAAGAAAAATAAGTTTTTGTGAAATATTCAGTAAATTTACTCTTTCTAAATACTTTCCATCAAAAATTTATCAGTTTTGTATATTTAAATGTTTTATTTTATTTTAATAGCGTAGGGTTTCTGAAAAAAAATAATATGACACCATTAACACTTTTGGAATTGGGGTCTCATATGACCCCAAGCTAATAAAAGACAATTTATTTATGAAAAGCAAATATTTTGTAAGCGCTGTTGATTTTTCAGATATGAAGCTTAAAATATAATAACCAAATGTGCAAGTCTACCATGCTGAAAATTCGGAATAAATCGAACAACGCTAACCCATTCCTTGCCCAGGATACTAATTTTGGAATATTTAAAAAAATAATTGTTCTAGTAAACTAGATGAAACCTTTACTATGGGTTGGGAAACAAAATTGTGCTATATTTTATTTTTTATGATTTGATGATTGAGATGATTTTATAATTTGGCGTCATCAACCAATTTGGACTTGGCGCCACAAATGAGCCCAAGCTAGTATAGCACGATTAAGTAAACAAATTCAAATATTTTGTAGATACTGCTGAATTTGGGATCATTTTAACCCAAGGAGCAAATAAGGGTAAGTTTTTGTAACAATTTTATTTCCCGACCCAAAGTAAGGGTTTCGTCTAGTTTACTAGAACAATTAAATTATTTAAATATACCAAAGTTCAATGAATGGGTTAACGTTGTTCGGTTTATTTAATATGTTTAGCATGGCCGACTTGCACACTTGGTTCTTTTATTTTAAGCGTCACATTTATTTTTTTGAATAAATTGTATTTTATTAGCATGGGGTCATATGTGACCCCCATTCCAAAAGGGTTAATAGGGTCATATTATTTTTTTCAGAAACCGTACGCTATTAAAATAAAATAAAACATTTAAAAGTAGAAAACTGATAAATTTTTGATGCGAAGTATTTAGAAAGAGTACATTTACTGAATATTTTACAAAAAACTCGTTTTTCTCGAAATCCGCAAAAAAATTAGTTGTACAAAAATTGTGCAAGGGGAATTTAGTTGAAAATTCACACAGTTAATCTCTAACATATATTTAACAATATCTCAGATCCATTTTTTGAAATTGTGTTTAAGAAAATTTTTTAAAACTTTGAAAAGGAGTTTTAAAAATTTTATCAAAAAAATTTTCCATTTTTGGTCTCATTTCGCAATAGGTTAGCAATGTGGTAATAAAAAATAAAACAATACTTCACATTTGAGAACATATAGGTATAGAGACCAAAAAAAATTATGGCTTTAATCAATTTGTGAAAGTCGAAAAAATGTTCACCACATTTAATGACCTAGAGTTTTTGGCCCAAAAGTGGTCTGGCGCATTTGTTATTTTTAAAAAGATAATTTAGTAGTGATATCGATTCATATAACAACTTGTAGAAAAAATTAAACTGTAGAACGGAATTTTAATAAAATAAACACACTTTCAATTGGAACACTTTTTCCCCCTCCATATAATGAGTGCCCACCCTAATATATGTATGTGTAAGTATACATTTATATGTGCATGAATGAGTTGAATGAGTTGAATTAATTGCAGGTATTATAAGTATTTTCCTAAAATTATACATCAAATGGAAGTCGGATTCATATTTATTGCAAATTAAACTTATAAACTGACATTATCCTGAGTATGAATACGTCAGAGTAGTTAAATTTCAATGATCTCTACTCACTTATAATTCAAATCTCATGAGTGACTATGATTAGCGAGAAACCGATTCATTACTGATCTCTGAATTGGAGCGAATATTGAGACAAAAATATTGTGAAACGAAAATAATTTTTGCGAAAAATTAACTAAAATTAATAACATAAAATAAAATAAAATAAAAACAAGTGAAATTATAATAATTTATTTCGGGGGCATAATTTTAAAATTATTTGTCATTTTAATATACTTAGCAAAAATAATAAATTAAATAAAAAACATGAAGCGATCATAATATTAAACAAAAAAAAAATATCGAATTTGAAATAGAGAGAAAAAGATTTTGAAAAAAATTGAATATACATTAAAATAAAATCCATATCTTGAAATTGAATAAAATTAAAATAAAAAAAACTTAAAAAATAAAAATGGTGTGTAATATTTTTTGGTTTTGATGATGTTTAATTTTAAAATACTTTACAAAAAAAAAGTAATAATAACAAGTAAATAAATAAAAATAAAAATAAATTTAAAACAAAATTTATAAACGTAAAAAAATATTTTAGCCGAAAACTAACTTGTGACAAAAAAAAAGAAATTAAGAAACATCAATATGGGGTTCAAAATTAAATTTGTAATGAAGAAAATGTTTAGGAAACAAACAAAATGAAATACACTCTGATGTAGTGGAAAGTTTTTTATTAAAAAAATATTAAATGCTGTATTTTTTGATAAAAGGAGCCTATAACTGTGTTTGGAAACAATTGATTTTAAAAAAGCTTAATTGTGCAAAAATGAAAGGAAACATGGTCGCATTGGTTTCAAATTTTCTAAATCAAAGAGCAGTTTGCTGTATGGTTGGAAAAATTTCTGCCTGTAAAATGGTGTACCCCAGAGATCAGTACTAAGTATCACACTTCTCCTTCTAGCTATAGATGATATTTGAATCAATTGTTATGAAGATGTTAATGCCTTACTATATGCTGATGACCTTATTATATATTCTTCTGGTAAAAAAGATTCAGCCATAATTAATAAAATCCAAAAAACTATAAGCAAACTCAAGATTTGAAGTGATACGAGTGGATTTTGATAAAAACCTAACATTCAAAACCCATATTTAAAACAAAAAATCCAAGGCCAACTCTAAGCTTAATATCGTGAAAATGTTGGGATGTTCCCAATATCTTTCTTACCTGCAAAAAACTTATTATGCTCTATTGTCGTTCCCACTAAAGACAATGCATCCATTATTTACTCCTCTGCTAATAAAACAAACTTAATGATACTCGATCCCATTTTAAATACTGGAATAAGGATTTCTATTGGAGCCTTTAAAATCAGTCCAACTAATAGCACGCAAGTGATATCTTCATGTCCTCCATTACATTTGTGAAGATTAAAGTGCTTACTCAATTACGTTTTGAAAATTTTCTCTATAAAAAATCATCCCTTATATGAAAAGATCACAAATAGAGAAAAACTCCAATCAAAATATCCAAAAATTCACCCTTTTTATGTAATTTCCAACTATAATATCAAAACAGACAATATCGAAAATACGTGTTTCCCTCATAGATTTTTCTCTGGCATATTGTCACAAACGTGACATACAGGCACAACAGAAATTAGTTAGTAGTATAAACCCAGGCCATATATAATTTTATAATGGTTCTGTTAGGAATGAGAAAACGGGAATTGCAGTTCTTGGCTACTGGAAGTACTCTTTTATATATACAAGTGAGTTATCGGCCATCAAAACCTCTATAGAGAGCCTTGAAAAGTTTGACCAAAAACCCTCATTATATTTGACAGTAAAAGTACGTTAGAAGGGTTACAAGACATATATAGTGGGAATAAACTCATTTAGCAAATTATAGCAACAATTAAAAATTAAATTACCTTTCTATGGAGACCAAGCCACTTAAATTTACCCGGAAACGAAAAAGCGGACAATCTCGCAAAAGACTTCGTAAAGGAAAATATATCAACAGATTTTAAATATCAATCCTTAGACTTAAAACATTCATTAGACATATTGCAGAGAGAACAGAACCACCGCTTTGTGATTGCGCAGAAATAATCAACGCTTACCATATATTTAATGAGTGTAGTCTTTTACATAATAAACTACTAAAATATAATAAAAATGGTATTGATTTCTTAACTATGGAATATGAATTCGAAAATGTTAAAAAATTTATAAATGAAATAAATTTCTATATCACGATTTAGATCTATAATAAACATGTAAACTAGATTGTAATACAAAATGTAATGTCAAATGGCCTATATAACCTTGTTGATATTTTTATTTCATTATTCATTTTTCATTTTAGTATTTTTCAGTTTTCATTTTCCATTTTTCATTTTACATTTTTCAATTTTCATTTTCCGTTTTTCATTTTTCAATTTTCATTTTTCATTTTTCATTTTTCATTTTTCATTTTTCACTTTTCATAATTCGTTTTTAATTTTTCATTTTGCATTTTTCATTTTTTAATTTTCATTTTTCATTTTCCATATTTCATTTTTCAATTTTCATTTTCAATTTTTCATTTTCCATTTTTCATTTTCGATTTTTCATTTTTCAGTTTTCATTTTTCATTTTCAATTTTCCATTTTCTATTTTTCATTTTACATTTTTCCATTTTCATTGGGTATTTTATTTTTTTTTCATATTGGCGTTTTTTTTTTAATATACCGTGATAACGATGCAAAAAATATATGGCAATACTACTAACATATCTCATGGTAGTTGTGTTTGTGTGGTCGCATTATTTTTTTGTGGCTTTTTTGAACTGTGAATGTTGTTGTACAACTATTATGCTGGCTACACACCAGGCAACGGTTGCTTCAATGTTTTGTAGCAACAATGATACACACGTAGCAACGGTTGCCTCAACCAAGCAGAAATATCAAAAAGTTTTAATATTTTTTGTTGGTTGATGCAACCGTTGGAGCAACCGTTTCCTGGTGTGTAGCCAGCATTATGTTCAACCACTAAAATATTACAACAAACACACCCGGTTTTATGTTTTTTTTTAGAGGTATCTACATATTTTTGCTCGTATCTAAACACAATGATGCCCGAATTACCCCATTTTAAATATCAACCTGGTGGGAACAATGGCAAATGATATTATCGTAACCTCACTCAGTTAAATTTGTTTTTTTCTGAATGATCGTTATTTCAACAGACAGACGGACAGACGAACATCGCTATATCGACTCTAGCTGTGATAAAGATCAAGAATGTGTATACCTTATGCGGTGGGAAATTAGTTTTTCGATGCGTTACAAATGGAATGACAAACCTATATATATCCTCTGCCACTGAGGTGTGGAGGGTATAATAAACACTGTTTGATTCTGAAATGTGGGAATATAAAGTGAAATTTAATAACAAAAGGAAATATTTGATGTGTCTCCAAATCTTCAGCCAACATTTGGAAGACCTTTAACGATTTTGCCAATTTTGAATGCCAAATTTCTTTCAATACCAAAAATAATTTTGAGCTAAAAGCAGTCACAATGTCTTTTGTATTGAGGCCATTACAAAGTGGGAAGGAGGAAATTTTGATATGGCAAGAATAATTGTAAATTCTTGCTCTAATGGTCCATATATCCCTGGTTTCTCCAAACAATAAACTTTTCATGTTTTAATATTCAGAAACTATCCGTATTTAAAAATGCTTTCAAATTTCGCTAGTTTAGGGCTTTTTATAAATTTAACAGACAGACAACTTTTACAATATAGGTAATATCGTTAATAATTTACTTTCCTCTGACTCCAGATTGCGACGACTTTGAAATTGACTTACATTAGATTACTTTTCCAAAAAAAAAAGACATGGCTTTAAGTGAACCTTCATTACAATTGCGATTAAATTTACCATAAACTTGAGCAATTGAAAAAATTTGTGTACAAAAATTTTTTACTAAAATACTAAAAATGTATGAACAATCTCTTTTATAAATCACTTAACAAATTCCATAAAACTTTTCAAACAACTCTTTGAAAAATTAAATAAATTATATAAAGAATTTGACGGAATCCTTCTAAAATTTATTTATCATTTTATGATGTAGTGAAAGAATATAATGCTTCTGCTTCAGCTTTATAAATAAACGCACATTCATGCTGACAACATTAATGAAAAGAGTATTTTTTGTTTCAATGAATTGTTTTTGCAATTGAAACGTCCTTGAAATTCCATTGAAAGTAAAGAACTTCTTTTGTTTTATTTTCTTAAAATTGCTTTAAGACAATACAAAACAAAGCAAACACCCAACTATTGCAGAAATAAAGAGTAAAAGCATTTCATTAATACAATCAATCAAATTCGATAACATTTTCATAACAAAAAACGATAAAAATGCTTCCCATATGTGCATTAAACTAGACAAGTGTGTAAACAACACTTTATAACACAACGAATAAAATATTGTTTACATCTTGTTGCAGCAGCAGCAGGAACACCAGCAAGAAGATGCTGTGGAAAATTAATGTGTAGGCAAGGCAACAAGTCAACCAACCATGAAATGCTCGTATGTATCTCTCCCTGGTGAAACATTTTTAGACAATACGAAGGCTATAAATATATAAGGAAAAATATGGCATAATCATTTTTTTCAATTCGATAGAAATTGTTTGTAGGCTTTTAGGGCAAGAAAATAAAATAGGGTAGTATATAAAGTTACATATTATGTTGGTATCCAGATTATTATCGAGTCCTTGGTTGCTGACCTTTTTTGGAAAATGTGTGTGAGGAGAAGAGTTGGTGAAAGCCAATACTTTTACGATCCCATGATCAAAAGTTACGATTTTCTTACATTGACTGTTGTAAAAAATTTCTATAAAAATTAATTATTCTACCAAAAAAAAAAAAAAACAAATAAATAATAATAATAATAAAAAGCATATAATAATTGTAAAAGTTATCGGATTGAGCTTCGAAACAATTACAGATTATTTTAGTATTAGTATAAAACAATAAGCATAATAAAGAAATAATTTTAATATAAGGCAAGTAAGAAAATTATAGTCGGTTTAAGCCTACTATACGATACTTTATACCATGCATTTAGAGGCCGTATTTCTTAGGTCCAATTAATTAGATATAAAAAACAAGTAAGAAAATTATAGTCGGTCTAGACCGACTATACGATACACTATACCATGCATTTAGAAACCCTATCTCTTAGGCCCAACTAACTGGACATTTTAGATCTGTTCGAGTTCGTATCAGAGACGAGATCAAAAAGCTTTCGAAAAAAAAAAAACAACCGACACCTTCTTTGCGCTACATTGGGATGGCAAAATTCTCCTCAAATGGCATGGAATCTGTGGAAAATATGATAAACTTGCAATGGTTCTATCAAATGGAGAAAATGCAAAAACATTGGGTGTTGCCCATCTTAAAAGAGACACAGCATTGGAATAATACTTCGCAATCGATTTTGTATTCAATCATCCCTCACCTTGGCACGAAAACGAAAATTACAAAAAATTTAAGAAATAGTTAAAAACTTAATCGTCGAAAATGATCTAGCAGAACGTGCAACTGGTCCTTTAAAACTGTCAATAATGCAACCCAAGAAGACAACCTCGTACAAGTAATTGAGCATTAGAACAAATCACATCACACACCAAAAAAAATCACAATCTTAAACAATTTCCAACAACAAAACAGCAACTAAAAAACAAGTAAGAAAATTATAGTCGGTCTAGACCGACTATATGATACCCCATATACCTATACATAGAAAATAAGCATAACATATATGAGGGATTTTTATTAATTTTTTTCTGGCTGCAGATATGAAAAAGTTCATATCGGATACTATATCTATATGGGGACTAGGCCCAAAATGGACCGATCTTGACTATGTTTGGTCTCTTGTATTTTGCAACAATATATACAAACAAAATCTGAAAAGAATCAGTGCAATAGTTTTGTTTTTTGATAGATTTAAGCGAAGATCGGGAAGCAGCTCTATATGGGGCCTATGACTAAGACTTGTCCGATAGGGATCATTTTTGGACTACTCATTAATGGATGTTATAAATGCATACAAACCCAATTTGAGTACGATCTATATGACAATTTGGATCTTATGGCAATTTATGTCGATTTCATAGGGTTCATTTGTATGGGGGCTAGGTCTGAACATGGACCGATTCTCACCAATTTCAATAGCGTTCATTCTATGGCCAATAAAAGCTTATACATCTAATTTCATCAAAATATATTCATATTTGCGACCTGCAGTTTGATTACAAGGTTTACATGGACACACAGACGGACGGACGGACGGACATCGTTAAATCGAATCAGTTAGTGATTCTGATTCGATCGGTATAATAAAAGATAGGTCCAGGTCAAATATTTTTGGTAGTTACAAACAGCAGCACAAAGTCATTATACCCAAACCACATAGTGGTATGGTATATTCGTCCTAGACCCATCTTTAATTATACCGATCGACTCGGAATCACTTTTTGAGTCGAAATAGCAATGTCCGTCCGTCTGTCCGTCTGTCTGTGTGTCCATGTAAAGTTTGTAATCAAACTACAGGTCGCAAATATGTATATATTTTGATGAAATTTGGTATATAAGTTTTCATCGGCCATGGGATGAACGCTGTTTAAATTGGTGAGAATCGGTCCATGTTCAGACCTAGCCCCCATACAAATGACCCCTATGAAATCGACATAAATTGCCATAAGTTCCAAATTATCATATAGATCTCAGTCAAATTGGGTTTCTATGTGTTTATTACATCAATTAATCAGTTGTTCAAAAATACTCCCTACTGGAAAATTCTTAGTCATAGGCCCCATATAGAGCTGCTTCCCGATCTTAACTTAAATCTATCAAAAACAAAAATATTGCACAGATTTTTCTCAAATTTGGTTTGTATATATTTTTTGAAAGTATAAGTGACTTTACCAAATATGGTCAGGATCGGTCCATTTTTCGACCTAGTCTTCATTTAAATATAGTATCCGATATGAACTTTTTCATATCTGCAGCGAAAAAAATTAATATAAATGCCACTCAAATTTGGTTTATGCATTTTTGCTATATCCAATTAGTTGGACCGAAGAGATAGGGTCGCGTAGCCATGGCATAGGGTATCGTATAGTCGGGATACACCGACTATAATTTTCTTACTTGTTAACGATGCTTTTGTTTTCTTTTTGGAACTGAATGTTAATTTTTTCTTGATCCTTGATTCTAACTTAAATTTGCATTGCAAATGGCTATTGTACGTACATATGAAATAAAAAAACTAAAAAAGTACTAAAAATGATTATCGCTGTATAGGTTTAAACAACATAATTTCTTATTAAATTAACCAGATATATAGCTCTTATATATATCAAAATTTTCGCTTTTAAATTCTCGATAATCCTGTCTACAAAAAATTTATTTTATCGCTCTATAGAAACAAACCCTTTAAATAAAATTAAAATGCTTTTTCAATAACGCTAAATGAAATTTTATTGCCTTTCCGACGAGTGTAAGGTTGTCAAAAATCGAGTTACAACTCTCTGAGTTATAGGTAAAAAGTGAAACAGGAATTATAAAAATTTTTTAAAGTAATGATTTTCGTTAAAAATACTAAAAACGAATTGCGCGGATAGAAAACCTTTACCAATAATTAAGTGTTATATACCAAAGTTCTTGCTTTTCTTTGTAGCTTTCGAAGAAAATTTTAAATCGGGCTGGTCTAATTGATATATGATAAAAATTATTTATTTAAGCATTAGCTACAATTTTGCTAAAGAATGGAATGAGAAAACATTAATGATTCTGAGTTATAGTTAAAAAACTACGCAAACAACCATCAAGATAAGGAAAAAAAATAAAAAGGTCAAACATACTTGTTGGCCTGAGAACGCCAAACCCATTCGAAGTCTTAGTACACTGACCTATTACTTTCAGCATGACTTGGAATTTCTCGTCCCCAACGGAGTGACCTCGAAAATGTTTCACAGTGTAATGAAACTAGTTTGCAATCAATTCGAATTGATTAAAAAAAAATAATGTTTGATCATGAATATCACTTTTATCAAGTTGGAATCATTTTTTTTTTACGAATTGATTAAAACTTTTGTAAAAGTTAACCTATTTTTTTATCATTATTTTCAAATCCATTTCAATATAAATCACCAACTTTTTTGTACTTCTTTAAATATTAAATGTAGGGTACGTGAATAGAAAATAAAAATTTATAAAGTGGCCAAATGGGAATAACACTATGACCAAAGAATTATTCCGTATAAACTTACAGATATTTTGTTCAATAAAAGGAATGCCATCTAACAACAACACAAGAAACCAAACACAGCATTCCTACAATAAAATTGGTGATGGTGGTACATAATTTAGTAAATCTTGAATGGGTGTGTTTTATAGTTTATATTGATGATGGTGTTGATGGTGTTGATAATGATGGTGATGATGATGATGTTGAAGGCGATGACAACAACAACGACTACGGCAATAGTAGTTGTAAATAAATAGTTATAACAATTTATTAGGTGCGCATAATAAAATGCATACGAAAACAAAAACTATTACCATTACACCGGGTTGTGAATGTATAGCAGAAAAAAGAGGTCATTCTTAAAATAATAATAATAACAATAATAGCAAAAAAAAAAAATGATATTAAAATATTTATGTGTACTTTTTTACAAATCGTCTATTAATATCGATTATACCAGTATTACAAAGATATTTATAGGCTTTGAACTGCACACAATAAATTTTGTTTTAGTGAAAAATAAACACATTTAAATTTCACGAAATTATTCTATCATAACGAGTAATTGCCACTTAAATTGCACGAGTGTGCATGTATGTATGTACGAATGTCTATGTTGGCATATGAATGTTTGTTTATGTCGACAAAGGCCTCTTTGTCGCTGTCGTTGACGTAGTCTTTTCATGTTTTCAATGCAAACGTTTTTGAAGTCATATCTTATGTCTCTAAAGAGATAGTGATGTTAAATAATTTGATAATTGGTAGACACTTGAAAATTACTTAAACACAGCTGTTCTAGTATCAAGCATATTTTGAAAAACATGAAGATCTATTCATTTATGCTTGAAACTATAACTATGAATTATGAAGACATTGTAATTTGTGAGAATTGTAATGCAAGCATTTTCAGTGAGTCTGTTCTACTGGGTATAATGCAACTAACATGAAACTTCCAACACATTTTATTGGTAACTCGCTAATTGATCTTGTCTTTGCCAGGAGTAAAGAGAAAATCCTTCCCTACGATAAGCTCTCAGCACCTTGTTGTTCTAAGTATAATTTAATCTTTCTAGTGTTAAAATTTAAAATGACCGTAGTGAATAACGTTACCACTTACTATGATTTTAAGCAAAGGGATCGAAACGCGGTTTTATTCATATTATTTAAAATAGATTGGGACTTCATTTAGTACATGCCTTCGGTTTATAAAGAAGAAAACAAAACTGATGCGGATTAGCACTAGCATTATGATACCCCTATAACTCCAAGAACGGCTGATCGAGGATGTAAACCTCTTTTCATATCTCGGCAGCACAATTTGCAATGATGGCTCCAGTGCCGATATTACCGATAGAATCAACAAAGCCCGGACCATATTCCATTCCCTGTACGGAACTTGGACCACTGCAAAGCTGAAACCCTTTAACTGTAGTGTCAAATCGCAAAGCATGTATTGGACTGGAACCCCCAGGGCACTAGAAATCCTGGTAGGCCCCGAAACACATTGATAGGAATGATGAAAAATTAATGTAAATTTCGTTGTTTGACTTGGAACCAAGCAAAGATCCTAGCCCCGATCGAGGAAAGTGAAGAGAATTTGTTGATGCCCTTTGTTCTTCGTGAACTTTTATCTAATTTGCAATTTAATTTAATTTAATTTAATTTCTTTCATTATTTTTTCCATTACAACAAGACTTACAATCTTATAATTAAAGTAATGGATTTTTACAAAGTAATGATGAATAAGTACATGTAAAAATACACAGTATATAAATTGTACACAATATAACAGAAAAAAATTTAATTTAATAAATAAAACCCAAAAAGATAAAAAATTAATAAAAAAAAATGGTTAATACATATGAAGCATAATGGGTTAATTTAATAAAAATATTTATATAAATGAATAAATAAATAAATATAAATATAAAAGAAATAATTTTTTTTTTTTTAAGAAATAAAATATATATGGGGGATTTCATGTCAAGTGCACCAACTTTTGAAACCGATGTCTTCCGATCGGGATGAAATTTGCACCAAGGTTAGTCCTATTGGATAGTAGTTTAGACACAATTTTTCAACAAGATCGGTCCAGATCTCTCTGAGTTAGAAGGGATCAAAATTTGACATTTTGGCCAAACAGGTGTTTTTTCTCATCCATGTAACTTATTACCTATTGTTCGTAGAAAATTTTCTCCCAAGGAGTTTAGATAGCTATTGCTTCAGCATTTCGGAAAAAAATACTTTAAAAAAAAAATTTTTTTTTTGACTTTTTTTTTGCTAAATTAAAGCATTTTTTGCCTTTTTTTTCAAAAAGGGCATTTTTTTTTTTTTTATTTTTTCATAAGAAAGCTTAGGATTTTTCCTTTAAGAGCTTTTTGGTCGCTTAGTGGGATGGGAATGGGATATCTATCAAAATAAATGTTTTGTAACTCAAGACAACGGTTTTTCAATTTTTCACAAATGCACTATTTTGAATTTTTTCCTCTTTGTGTCTAAAACCTTACAAATAAAACTTATACTGAGAAAGTAGACAAACCAAACTTTCCGAAGGTGTGTAACATACCTTCATAACATAACAGAAGAGAATGGTTATCTGTAACCTGAAAGAGTTATTTGCAATATTTCAATCTGAACACGAGGATGTTTGAAGCAACTTCACGCAATTAACCCAAATGAGGCCAAAACATTGCGTTTTGGCAGAAAGCAACGGAACTCACACAGTATGCGTTTGCATTTACCATGAAAATGTTAAACTGATGTTGAAGGAAATCAACTTAAAGTACTTAACAGATGATTCGGAAGAAGATTTACACGATTACCGCGATTGCCTGAAATTGACTATGTTTCCTAATGCAACAACTTCTTGCCACTTAGGTGAATGTACCAATTGCCCGGAAACCACATTCATCAAAGAAAATTTAATCAACTCTTTAGATCGAGAATATATAGAGGAGGTCAAATTTGATTCTTGGATTCAGACTGACAGATGCACATTGAAAACAATCATTTTAAATGTAGATGACTTTGTGGAAGAAATGTGTACAGGATTGCTAAACTTGAGAAACCATGACTATTTAGTCAAAGAGCAATGGTCATTCTTCAAGGATTTGAAGATAAATACATTTGAAGTCTGGTGAATTCGTTATTTCATATGATTTCGCAGAAAACTATAAATATGTTCTTCAGGATGCCATACAAGAATTCCACTTCAATAACGACCAAGCAACTATATTCACAGTAGTTATTTACTACATGAAAGATGAAAAACTGGAACACAAAAGTATGGCAATCATATCCGACGATTTAAAACATGATACCGTTGCAGTTTATGAGTACCAGAAGATAATACTAAAATATATAAAATCTAAATTTACAGTAAAGTAGGTATACCACGTTTCGGACGGAGCTCGTCAACATTTTAAAAACAAAAGTAACTTGGCAAATCTTATGGCCCATGAAAAAGATTTTGGTAAAGGAGCATGTGATTGTATTGGAGCAAACCTTAAAAGATGTGCAGCGAAGTATAGCCTCCAGTGCTCTCATCAAAATCGCATCTTAGATGCGACTGCTTTATTCCATTGGGCAAAGAGTTATTGTAAAGAAACTAAAATAGTTTTTAGTAGCAAAGAGGATCATCAGGAAACATTGAAAACACTGAAGAGCGGATTCGATGCTGCGGTAACAATCGATGGCACCGCTCAATACCATGCTTTTATACCGCTTGTCGATGGAAGACTCAAGTTGAAAAAGTTTTCTGCCTCTATTCAAGCAGCGAAATGAACAGCTGAACCTAGTAACGCCAAGAAAGGATTGACAAAAAAACGCAGTAAATAAAGGCGACAAAAAAGCTGGATGAAAGACTGGGTATTTAACAATTTACAAGACTTAAATACTTCATCAGCTACAATGAATTAAGTATAACAAGTAAGAAAATTATAGTCGGTCTAGACCGACTATACGACACCCTATACCATGCGTTTAGAGACCCTATCTCTCAGGCCCAAATAACTGCATATATAGAAAATAAGCATAAACCAAATTTGAGTGGGATTTTTATTAATTTTTCGGCTGCAGATATGAAAAAGTTCATATCGGATGATATATCTATATGGGGACTAGGTCCAAAAATGGACCGATCCTGACCATGTTTGGTAAAGTCTCTTGTATTTTGCAAAAATATATACAAACAAAATTTGAGAAGAATCAGTGCAATATTTTTGTTTTTTGATAGATTTAAGTGAAGATCGGGAAGCAGCTCTATATGGGGCCTATGACTAAGAGTTGTCCAATAGGGTTCATTTTTGGACTACTGATTAATGGATGTAATATATACATACAAAACCAATTTGACTAAGATTTGTATGATAATTTGGATCTTATGGCAATATATGTTGATTTCATAGGGGTCATTTGTATGGGGGCTAGGTCTGAACATGGACCGATTCTCACCAATTTCAATAGCGTTCATCCTGTAGTCGATGGAAGATCAAATACCAAATTTCTTCAAAATATATTCATATTTGCGACCTGCAGTTTGATTACAAGCTTTACATGGACACACAGACGGACGGACGGACGGACGGACGGACATCGTTAAATCGAATCAAATAGTGATTCTGATTCGATCGGTATAATTAAACATGGGTGTAGGTCAAATATTTTTGGTTGTTACAAACAGCAGCACAAAGTCATTATACCCAAACCACATAGTGGTATAGGGTATAAAAACAGTTATGATATAAATGGATCTAATGCAATTAAGATTAAATTTTAATAAATTATTTATCTTTTTATACCCTATACCACTATGTGGTTTGGGTATAATGACTTTGTGCTGCTGTTTGTAACAACCAAAAGTATTTGACCTAGACCCATCTTTAATTATACCGATCGAATCAGAATCGCTTTCTGAGTTGATTTAACAATGTCCGTCCGTCCGTCCGTCCGTCCGTCCGTCCGTCCGTCTGTGTGTCCATGTAAACCTTGTAATCAAACTGCAGGTCGCAAATATGAATGTATTTTGATGAAATTTGGTAGATAAGCTTTTATCGGCCATGGGATGAAAGCTGTTGAAATTGGTGAGAATCGGTCCATGTTCAGACCTAGCCCCCATACAAATTACCCCTATGAAATCGACATAAATTGTCATAAGATCCAAATTGTCACATAGATCTTACTCAAATTGGGCTTATATGCGTTCATTACATCCCTTAATGAGTAGTCCAAAAATGATCCCTTTGGCCCCATATAGAGCTGCTTCCCGATCTTCACTTAAATCTATTAAAAACAAAAATATTGCACTGATTCTTCCCAAATTTTGTTTGTATATATTTTTGCAAAATACAAGAGACTTTACCAAACATGATCAGGATCGGTCCATTTTCGGACCTAGTCCCCATATAAATATAGCATCCGATATGAACTTTTTCATATCTGCAGCCAAAAAAATTAATAACAATGGCACTCAAATTTGGTTTGGGCTTATTTTCTATATCCAATTAGTTGGACCGAAGAGATAGGGTTTCTAAACGCATGGTATAGGGTATCGTATAGTCGGTCTAGACCGACTATAATTTTCTTACTTGTTATTTTTAATATCATTATTATTATACATTAATTTAATTATTATTAAAAACAAATAAAAAATAATAATTTTTCAACATTTCTATAGAAAAAAAGCGATTTTTTTCCTGAGGTTAACATATTCTGGGTATTACAGTATCGAGGGTATAAAATTTTAGTTAGGTATGTTATATACCTTCGGAAAGTTTAGTTTGTCTAGTTTCTCAGTATAAGTTTTATTTGTATGGTTTTACACACAAATAGGAAAAAATTCAAAATAGTGCATTTGTGAAAAATTGAAAAACCGTTGTCTTGAGTTACAAAAGATTTATTTTAATAGATATCCCACTCCCATCCCACTAAGAGACCAAAAGCTCATAAAGGAAAATCCTAAGCTTTCTTATAAAAAAAAAAAAAAAAAAAATGCCCTTTTTGAAAAAAAGGCAAAAAAATGCTTTAATTTAGCAAAAAAAAAAGTCTACAATTTTTTTTTTTTAAGTATTTTTTTTCCGAAATATTGAAGAAATAGCTATCCAAACTCTTTGGGAGAAAATTTTCTAAGAACAATAGGTAATAAGTTTCATGGATGAAAAAAAACATCTGTTTGGCCAAAATGTCAAATTTTGATCCCCTCTAACTCAGAGAGATCTGGACCGATCTTGAAAAATTGTGTCTAAACTACTATCCAATAGGACTAACCTTGGTGCAAATTTCATCCCGATCGAAAGACATCGGTTTCAAAAGTTGGTGCACTTGACATGAAATCCCCCATTATATTTCTGCTTACCGATCTTCACTTAAATCTATCACAAATAAAAAATATTGCATAAATTTTTCACAGATTTGATTTATTCCTATTTTAGAGAAAGAAATGTTTATGATTGGTAAATTTTTCGACGAATTCGTTATATAAAAATAGCATTTGGCATGAACTTTTCTTAACTGCAGGTCACAAATGTATATAAATTTTATTAAAATTTGTTTTATGCTGGACGAAGAAGAATATAATTCGAAACTCCTGAGATAGGATAACGTAGAATCTCTTTATATCCGATAGGGCATTTTTTTCAAACGCAGTCCTTATGCTATAAAAGGTTGCTTTAAGTGGTAGCTCGTATACTGTGAGTATAAATTAGAGTCTACTCACTCCTTTAAGGAGACCATACCATTCAAAATAAAAATTATTTTGCTATCAGATCTAGCCTGAAAGATTTGGCCAATGAATCAGGTTGTCTTAATCTACCTCCGATATCCCAGGTATATTGTTCAGTATTTGTCTGCCCAGCACTATATACCTAATGCAGTCTACAGCTTAACATTCATAGAAGAGATGATAATCCGTTACCTCTTATCTAAGTGTATCGCAGTTGCGGCAATTTGGATTGAAAGTTTTCCTGAATATTTTGCGATCATCGATTGACAGATCTACATGTCCATAAGTAAGGTTATATAAACTCTAATACCACTACGGACAGATTTAGTCCATCTTAAACCATATTCAAGCAACGTTTGCCTCACAATCCTGCATGATATTTTAAAATTATTGACCAACGCTCAGCGGGTGCCCCCTACAGATGAATTGCACCGAGTTTACCTCAGGAAAATAGGTTATGGGAACAACGAAAGAGGGAGTAGTGTTTGCGATTATTTGACTTAAATTTTGTTAGATTATAACTGTCAGGAAAGACCTGTGCGGGGAGTTTATTCCACATATGGGTAGTTCGACTGATAAACAAAATTTCTGTGTAATGCGTTATGTGGTCAACTGGAAAGTAGACTAAAAACGGGTGTGATCTACAAGAGAAGCGGGTAGAGCGAACCGAAACTCGGGCACTTGGAATAAGTGCACTAATCTCAGACGAACATTTCCCATGGTAGTATCTATAGAACAGTGCTACACAACACACATTCCGACGATGTTCCAATGATTCAATAGAGTTGGATACCCTACTGTCATTGATGAGTGCCAACGCCTCCATTTGCACACGGTCCAGTAGTTCCAAAATTGACTTTGAACCTCCTGCCCATATACGGGAGTTGTATTCCATTTTCGGTTGGATATAAGTGCTATAGATTTCGAGGAGATCAGAGGGAGTGAATTAATTTTTGAACCGTTTTAGAAAACCAAGTCACTTGAATGCTTCTTTCGATACCTGAAAAATATGCTCGTCCAACGAACATCACATTGAATTCTCATGCCTAGAGCATCAAGAGTATCCGATTCCTCAATACCTATACCACCCATATATGCAGATGATATTGTTGAATCCATGGCCCTATGGGTCAACATACAATATTGAGTCTTCAGCGCGTTAAAATCAACCCCATTCGCTTTACCCGACTCGAAGATTGTTGACAGGTCTTGATTGAGTGTGTCATTCATTGTCCGCCCTTTGCCCCCCAACCTCCAAGAGGCTTGGCCTACAATTAAATGAAAATTAACGACACATGCTGCTGTCACCTGCGAAATAGTATATAGAGTTAAAAGTTTGAGCAAGAAGGCCGTTCAGAAAGATAAGGAAATGAGAAGGAGAAAGAACGGAACCTTGTCGTACCACTGAATTAAGCTAAAATCCATTATATGAGACCACATCTGAGAAAAGTCGATACAAATTTAGAGAACTCAATACCGACTCCAAATGCAATAGGCTTTGATATCAATGCACACTGCCATGCGCGATCGAGTGTCTGGGAAATATCTAGAGCAACCGCTTTACTTTCGCCAAAATTGTGTATGGATCGACACCAGCGCTCAGAAATTAAAGAAAACAGGTCTCCCGTGGAACGATTTCTACGGAAGCCATCGATCATTAAGAAGTGAGTTGGCCTCTAGATAGTTCACAAGATGGAAATTGATCATGCTTCCATCACATATGAGAGCACAGAGCAGATTGCAGTTAGACGATAATTTTCAGGGTTATTAGCCGCACAGTTTTTAAGGATTGGTTGGACAGCAAGAAGGAAAGACTCCCGCACTGTACGAAAGGATTAAAAGGTTGGCCAAGGGACTGGCCAGCATCGAAAGTCACTGTTTCAGCTCCAGTGCTGGTATACCATCCGGTCTCGGAGATTAATTTATGTTAAGATCCGAAAGAACATTTCTAACTGCACGTAATCGGAAGAATATTTTAGGCATAGTACAAGATACTCTTTCGAGTTCAGGCAGTGGTTGATCGCTAACCGGCAAAAACGATTTGTTTCCAAAAATTTTAGCTAAAAGGTTAGTCTATATTCTGTTATATATCAGCCTATATATCTGTTCTCCGCTTGTGGAAATTGCACAGTGGTTCCTACTTTAATCGGAATCAGATAGGAAATAAAACAGTGGACAGCAAAAGGACGCTGATGGAAAAGTTATACTTCGCTACGGGCATTTTAACGGCTCACTGCATCATAGGAAATTATGGCTGGGCACCCTATTAGAAAAATCAAAGAGAGCTGACTTAGCTTTAACTGTTACTTCTTGCACTATCAAAAAGAATTGCCGTTTTTTTTTTTTTGATTTTATAATATTTTGATTAATAAAATTATTAATGAAAAAAGTAGTGCCACAGAGTCCGTTGGACATTATTAAGGCCAATAGGCAAAAAAAAATGCCAAGTTTACATCATATTTAAAACCATTTCAATACCTACTTTTCAGCCTATGTTTTGAATTTACTTTAGCCGAGATTTCTTTAAGTAATAAATTAATTTATATGTATTCTAAAAGTATAAAAGAATTCCACAACACCGTCTTATAAACATTACATTTCAATCTTAGGCCTAAAGTGTTATTTCTCATAATGACTCATTTCATTTTTTATCTGTCTACGAGTATCTATCTATGGGTGTCTATCTATCTATGAAGTCGTCCGTCCGTCCATCCATCCATTTGTACAATGTACGTACTCGTATCTTATAGTTGTAATTTGTTTTTTTTTTTTTTAATTTTTTGTTCATTCTTGTTAGTAAAACTTGCAAAACAGTGGCAAATTTAATTAATAATTTATGGTAACGTGACATACGTTAATCAATGTTTCAAGGCAAATTCAGTTATTTTTGTTAACTTTTATACACAGAGCCATACGAGTACAGTCTATTTCAGTTCGTTTGTATATAAACATTTTCAATTCTGTTTTCGTTGTTGTCATTGTTGTTGCTATTGTCGTTGTTGTGCCTAAAAGACGTGATATGCAACATGATAAGTGTTTGATGTTTTTTTTAAGTCAATTTTTGTTAAGCTATGTTGTTGTTGTCTTTTTTTTCGCTGAATTAATAGTTTGTCATTACGAGTGCGTAGTTTGTTTCTTTGTGTGTACTTCCATACATATGTACATAAGTATGTTTTATGTTGTGTTCGCAATTAGTTTTTAGGTTTCTTGTAAAGACATATTATAAATAGTTCTAAATATGTTTATAATTACATGCATACATGTTACATTAAAAAATATCATAATCGTGACTGCTTTAAGCAAAAAGTTTGAAAAATTGAGATAATTTTGAGAAATAAGACAACAGAACTCCATGATAATTAATGCACGTGCATTTGCAACACGGCTAAAATCTTTGGAGGCATTTCACAATATATTAGCGGTTTTATGGGTGCATGAAACTCATGTGGAATATTTTTGAAAATATGTTATATAAATATTTTTAAAAGGATAAAAAGCAATAAGTTACTTGAATATCTGTGGCTTTCTAGAACAACCGCGTATGTCATAAAATCAAAATGTTCAGGGGAGCCAAAAACGTAATATTTGATATTATCTTTTTCTTTGAAAAAGAAACCTACCAATGCAACCACCCATGTAGACATAAGTTGTTGTTGCTTGAAAAATGGATTTTTTTGTTCGTCAACAAAAAAATAACGGGACTTATGATGAGAATATAACAACGCACAGTGAGACAGCCCTATAGTAACCGCGGCAATAAATGTTTTTTGGCGTGTCGTCCAATTTGGATGAACTATATTAACAGATATATGAGTAACAATTCCCTGAAATTTCAGCCTCATAACTTCATTACTTTTTGGTCTAGAGCAAGTCAAAGTTGAGGTATGCCAACGCGCTTGAAATATGTTAGTTCAATATGTAATATTCAAAAGATTATTAATAAAAAAATACATAATAAATATAACTTTAAAGTATTTTTTTAATTAATTTGGTTGTTGTAGAAGGAGTAGATGAAAAAATAAGTTAAAAAAAAACACAAAAAAAATTTGTTAACAACAGAATTGTGGTGTAAAAATTGAACATTTTGCATTTTCAATGGACTAGGAAATATAGAGCAGCCCCTCGACCTAGGTGCAGACTTATATCAAATGAAAGATTGAAGTCTCAGCTTTCATTTAAAGTAAAGGATATATAGCAAAAGTTTGCAAAAGTACTTTAAACATACAAAAAACTACAAAAAAAACGCAACGTGCACATTCTGTCGCTATACGTATGTTAGCATGCAATAGCATGTTTACAACTTTTTACTTTTATTTTTTTTAATTGTTTACAACTATTCACTTATTGTTTATTATTATTTTGAATATTTTTATTTTGATAATTTTTTTGGGTTTGATAGTTGGACTTTGGGTTAGATAGTTGCATAATTTTTAATTTAAATTGATAGTGCAAGCTGTTGTTCTTATCTAAGTTGTGTTATGCTCACTTTCTAATGTGGTTAGTTTAATTGTTATATATTGAATTTAGTTGTTGCATTATTTATTGGGTTAAGTAATAATGAGTGTTCTTGTAATGATCTCTTTTGATAAGAGATTAGCATTTCTCTAACATATTTGATATTTTATTTTGTGCTCACAGACTTTTTAAAAACAAACTGTAAAATAATATTACATTGTTGTTGTTTTAAATATTATTGATCAACAAACGGTAATTGCAATTATATATTTAATTCACAATCTATTTGACAGTGCAAGTTTATACAAGTTTATATAAAGTGTTAAAAAAAATTTACAAGGTCATGGATAATTCAACAATATCTTATAGTGCAATTTCTGATATTTGGATCGATAGCAATAAAGATATTGATGTTGTTGTTGGTGTCATATCAACAAAATGCAATGAAATGTCAGACTTAATTATTAAAAAATTTCGTGATTTTTTAATAAAATATTTCATACCAAAATTAAAATCCAAATGGAACAAATCTGGGCGCATAAAAAGTAAATTTTTGGCTGATAATGAAGAATGGCTTGCACAGCTTTACACCATATGTGAAGAAACTTTGGATGATGAACAACCAAGCACTTCGCATTCCGTTAAGCGTGGACGACCTGTAAAAGCTTTCGAAGAAAGCCAAGAAAGGTCTAAGAGAAGTCAAATATCTCAATTTTGTGAAAGTTTTCCAAAAGAGTGAACAATTCAAATCATTTACACCAGAGAAAGCACTCAGCCTTATAATTGATGCTTAAGGTTGATGAACGTTTTAGCAGTTTTGGATTACAAGAATTACTTGATCACACTGTTTTAAGAATTTTTCAAACAAAAAAAAAGTGAGATTGATGAGATTCCAAATGAGTTGAATTTAATAAGTAAATGGGGGTGTGATGGATCATCAGGGCACAGTGAATATCATCAACGTTTCACCGATGAAAATGTTTCTGATAAAAATATGTTTTTAACATCTCTTGTTCCGTTAAAGTTAACTGATCTTTACAATGATTTTTATTTGTGTTGGACAAATTCAGAACCATCTTCAACAAGACTTTGTAGGCCTATGAAATTCGAATTTGTGAAAGAAACAGCAGATGTTATTAACATTGAAGTGAATCGTGTAAATACAGAAATTCAAAATTTAAAAACGACAGAATTCGAAATGTTCAACAAGAAGTTTGCGATATCTCATAATTTAACTATGAAGATGATTGACGGAAAAGTGGCAACAACAGTCAGTAAGAATTGCTCGATGGCTGTTTGTTTCATATGTGGAGCAAAACCTACTGAAATGAATAATTTGGATGCAGTTATCTTGAGAACAAAGTCAGCTGAAGCATTGAAATTTGGAATTTCGCCGCTACATGCTCGAATAAAATTCATGGAATGTATATTACATATCAGTTATAATAAAAGTTTTAAAGCGTGGAGGACAAATAAAGACACAAAAGAACAGAAAGAAGCTGTTAAAATAGAAATAAAAAAAAAATTTCAAATTAGTTCTGGGTTTAAAAGTCGATGTGGTGAAACAAGGCATGGGAACAACCAATGATGGTAATGTCTCTAGAAGATTTTTTGAAAATCCAGAAATAACCGCTGACATAACTGGTGTAAATGTAGACTTAATTCACCGCTTTAAAATTATATTAAATACTATAAATAGTAGTAAAAATATAGATGTTGGTAAATTCCATACGTATTGCATGGACACTGCAAAATTGTATGTAGAGCTTTATGGCTGGTATTACATGCCTATCACTGTGCATAAAGTTCTCATTCACGGCAGAAAAATGGTATCTGAGGCTATATTGCCAATAGGTTTGTTTGCAATTTTTATTTTTGAAAGTATTTTTTTAAATTTTATTTAATATTAACTTTTTTTTTGCTACAGGAATGTTATCCGAAGAAGCGCAAGAAGCAATGAATAAGGAGTATAGAAACTGTAGGCTATTCCATTCGCGTAAAAATTCACGTATTTCTACGAATGAAGATTTAATGCACTATTTGCAAATATAATCAGATCCTTCTATTAATTCATTTAGAATGAGAATGAAATTGAAAATATTAGAATACCATGATG
The DNA here is from genome assembly GCA_963682025.1 of Cordilura impudica. Taxonomy (NCBI): domain Eukaryota; kingdom Metazoa; phylum Arthropoda; class Insecta; order Diptera; family Scathophagidae; genus Cordilura; species Cordilura impudica. The sequence continues at coordinate 285,472,971 of OY821518.1, forward strand.
ATATTAAAAAATTATTGATAGAATGAAAAAAAAATTCTTCTTTTTTATTGCATTTCAATGGGACGTGGGCGTAATAGTGGGCGTGTTATTGTAATTTTTGCATGAAACATTTTAAATGATAAAATTACAGTAATATCAAATTTGAAGGTTGTACCAAAAATATTTAGAAAATATGGCACTTTTTATGTTGAGGTTGTATGGGTGGTGGGGGGTAAAAGTGGGCCAAAGTTCAAAATTTTTTTCCGATAATGTTTGTAACAATATAACATTCAAGTATACCAAAATTGAAAGTTATACCTAAAGTATTACGGACAATACGGCATTTTACATATTTCGATTGTATGGGAGGTGGGCGTAAAAGTGGGCGAATTTTCTTAATTTTTTTTTTAAAAAACTGGAATTGTCTCAAAAATAACCTGTGCAAAAATAACAATGACTCCTTGTATTTAATGCCGGCGTTGTCTCACTGTGCAACGTACCAAGTGGTTATAAGTGATTATAAACTGAAAAATAATCCAAAATTATTTTGAATTTTATTTCATTAATAACAACGTATGTCACTATGTGTCGTTTTCTGGGAAATAATAATAAAATAATTTGTCGGCGATCAAACGTAGGTTGACATACGTCGATACTGCTGCAAATTAATTTAAGAAACATTTAAGTTACGCCGTTATTTAAAGAAAAAACTCAGAAATGGTCAATATTTTTTTTTTAAATTAACACATGTAAAGAGTGTTTAAAATTAATATATTTGGCATCGTTAACGCAAAACTGACAAAAATGGACATACGCGATTATTCCAGAAAACCACAGAACTATGCCACTCAAATTTAGTTTATGCTTAGTTTCTATATCCAATTAGTTGGACCGAAGAGAGAGGGTCTCTACACCATGGCCTAGGGTATAGTATAGTCGGTCTAGACCGACTATAACTTTCTTACTTGTTTTTTTTTTTCATTTCTACTTTTTATTGAATGTAGTGATTTATTTTTCATTGAAGTTAGTCTTGGAGAATAAGTATATTTTTAAAAATTAAAGTTTAAAAAATGGCATTTTTTTGAAAATTGTACGGGACATCAAATATAATTTCACAAAATAGTTATTTTTTAAGTATTTCTTAGAATGAGTCGTTAATTAAAGTTTATATGTATCTATATTTGAATATAAAGTTAAAGAATTGAATTTAGTCAAACTAAGTTTAACTGTAATCTAAAAAACTCGCTCTTAGTTACTAATTTTATAATGAATGAATATTGGACGACAGTCCAATATAGCTGAAAACGGTTCACGTATTTAATTTTATTAAAATATCCTGAGCAAAAAAAAAATAAGAAAAACTTTCTAAGTAACTGAAACAAAGTGAAAAAAGATTTGACATTTAAAGTTTATATTCATACCCTCATCACATACATATGTGAATGGTGTAACAAATGCAAATAAAAAACACTGCCAAGTTTTGGAAGAAAAATATTCAATCATGATTTGTCTGCATATTTTAAATATGTTTAAATGATTTTTTTTTTCAAACCCTACTGATAAAAGCTAGTTTGTTAAATCCGAGTAGTTACAAAAAAATTTACATATATATGTATATATATACTTACAAAAGAACTGTATCACTGGGTAAATCCACTGGTACTGCTAATATTCCAATATTGCGACAATTCAAGGATAAACGACCCAATGTACCAGTACAATGACAATGTTTTTGTGACCATATATCACAGACCGCATGTAAAGTACGTGGTGGAGAATCATGTATGACACCAGATGACGATGATGACGACGATGAAGATGAGGAAGAGGCATCAGAGTCATCAACATCATCATCCCGACTATTAATATGATATTCTTTTAGGGTTTTTTCATATAACTCTTGAGCCTCTCGTTCTGGATCTGCCGAAGGTAGCATAACGTTTTCACGTATGCCCAAAAAAATATTACCAACACCACCACCACTATTACTACTACCACTACTACTACTACGTTGGATAGATTTAGCTGTGGTCGTATCACTTTTTGTTGTCCTCTGCGTAGTTGTTAAGGTTTCTTTCGTGTTTGTTTTACTTTTTACTGCTGGTGTTGTGATAATATTCTCTGTGGTATTTTTTATGACTTTCATGGTAGAATTTTTTCCCATCTCTATTTGTATACCACCTGAAAATGTTTCATTTTCTATGCCATCTACCATATCTTTATCTTGAACCATGACACTTTGTTTGGCTAAAGCGGTTGTGCTTGGTTTCTCTAAGTCATTTTCTATACTCGTTTCAGTTTTATTCATTTTTATATTTGTCACAGATGTTTGCGTTAAATTTTCACTAAGTTTAGATTTAAATATAATTTTTTCATCTATTTCAATATTATTATTTACATTTACTACACTAAATTCTTTGGTTAAATTTTCTAAATTTGCTTTCAAAAACTCTTCTTCCATAATGATGTTTTTCATTGCACTTGATTCGCCCTTATCCCCATTGTTATGCTCTGCATCATCATCGCTTGTATCAAGTGTTTTTAGAATTTCACCATTTATTAACATGATGCAAGTTTGACAGTATATTTGTAGCACACACATTACGATAACGAATATTACGGAATCCTTGAGCAAAGACCAAGTGCGTGTACGACAGCCACGCTTGCGAAAACCGGCCATAATTTGAATATTTTTTATAAAATTTTTGGTTAAATTAACAACTGATTGGTGTGGCAGCTTTTGTTGTTGGTAATAGGCTTGAAGTTGAGCTTGTTGCAGTAGCTGCTGTTGTTGTTGTTGTTGTTGTTGTCGTAATAGTTGCTGATTGATGCTGTCAAGCATTTGTCATTTGATGACAGTTAAATGTGCAACACGTTTCGTGTTCATGATTTTAGATTTTTATTTTATTTTTTTATTATTATTTTTTTTTTTTTTTTTTGTAAGTTGTTTGAGTTTTGTCGTTCTTATTATTTGTTTGCTTTTAGATATTTATCTTTCGAAAAAAAAAAATTTATTGGATTTTTTATTTATTTTTTTATTTAAAAAAGCCTTTTTTGGTGGATTATTTTGAAGTGATGATTGACAACTGTAAAGAGAAAGATAAACTTTTCAAATTAGCGCAAGATTTTGAAATGGAAATAAAAATAATTTGATTTAGTTAGTAATACGAATCTTTGATACCCTCCAACTGTGTCTTAAACTCAATATAGGGTGGCCACGGTTACCATTGGAATAGACTTGCCGATAATTAACCTTTAAATTCGAATACAATTTTCTTCTCTGACCAGTATTTATTATAATTTCTTAATTTAGTCAATTTTACTCTTTTCACTAAGCAAGCATTCCTGACTTGATTGCGGGTAATATACGGAAAGACTTAAAATATGAAGAACTTCACGTTTCTTTTTCCAAAACCTCACAAAATAGATTTTCTTTTCTCAAAAAAAGGACTACTGACCACGTTTATGTTCTGGAGAAGAATTTGAGTGCGGCAAATAAATTAAAATGCTTGGGCCTTTAACCAAATATAAACAAGTACGAAAATTATAGTCGGTCTAGACTGACTATACGACACCCTATACCATGCGTTTAAGACCCTATCTCTCAGGCCCAACTAACTGGATATATAAGCATAAACCAAATTTGAGTGGGATTTTTATTAATTTTTTTGGCTGCTGATATGAAAAAGTTCATATCGGATGCTATATCTATATGGGGACTAGGCCCCAAAATGGATCGATCCTGACCATGTTTGGTAAAGTCTCTTGTATTTTGCAAAAATATATACAAACAAAATTTGAGAAGAATCAATGCAATATTTTTGTTTTTTGATAGATTTAAGTGAAGATCGGGAAGCCGCTCTATATGGGGCCTATGACTGAGAGTTGTCCAATTGGGATCATTTTTGGACTACTGATTAATGGATGTAATAAATACATACAAATGGATCTTATGGATCTTATGGCAATTTATGTTGATTTCCTAGGGGTCATTTGTATGGGGCTAAGTCTGAACATGGACCGATTCTCACTAATTTCAACAGCGTTAATCCCACGGCCGATAGAGGCTTATATACCAAATTTCATCGAAATATATTCATATTAGCGACCTACTTTACACTCCGAACTTATGTTCTTTACTTTTTTAATACGGCAAGCTGCAATTTTTGTTTTTGAACGATTGCACAACACTCGTGTAAACACGCCCAATCTGTGAAACTCTGATTAGGCCGTTAATTCATATTTTTAAAACCTGGCGTTTGTTTGACAGTTTAGGCACTAACTTCATGTCATGATTGTCATAATCAACTGAGCACGTGGAGCGAATTTCCATTTGCAGAGTGTATAAAAGTGGTATTTTGTGAATTGTGTTTGCCCAATCGTAAGAGCTATTAATTTTGGAAAATGGAGCGTCAGAGTACAGTAGAAGATATTAATACAGGCTCAAGAAGTAGGCAGCGTGGACGGTAAAATAAAAAGAAGTTAGTATTACCAGCTACATATTACCATTTTAATTTTGTCTTATCTGTCTACTAATCTGATTTGCATTTTTATTTCATTTTATTTTATTTTTATTTTAGGGACTACTCAGACTGTGTGCACTGGCATGTGCACTGGCATTTTGAAGCCTTGTAATCATGGCGAAAGGAGTAAATTTGGTTGCAACCATTTCCGGACCAAGACTATTTTGAAAAATCGTAAAGCATTGTACAAACACCAGTCCAAGGTAGAGCGGGACTGTTATTTATCGAGACTCATTTCAGTTTATAACCCTGTGCGTCGTCGCCAAAGTAAAACAGTTCCTCAGAAAACCAGACCTCAGAAAAATTCTACCACTCCTTTTCTAACAAGAAATGGTCATCCTAAGGCAGTATGCAAGAGATTTTTTTTTTTCAAATCAATGTGTTTAAGCAGAGCAGGAGTGGTAAGAAAGCTAGGCAATGGAGAAGTAATGAAAGAAAAAGAGGAGGAGACCGAAAACGCTGAAAATCAGCAGATATCAAGCAGAAGATTATAGCATTTATCAATAAATTGCAAGCTGTTGAAAGCCATTATAATAAGTCAAAATCCAAACGTATATACTTAAGTTCAGAACTAAACTCAGAAAAATGTACAATGATTCTGTAGAAATTCCGTTTAGAGCCAAAGAGTCATCCTACAGGTCAGTTTTTATTAAAAACTTTAACATCGGCTTTCAGTCGCCATCTTTTGTTACTTGCACTTATTTCACACTATTAAAAAATAAAATTAAAACAGCAGAAGATGATGAAAAAGTTCATTTTATGACCGAAAAAAGAATCCATACCATACGATCAAAAGCATTCTATGACTTCTATGAAAAAAGAACAAGAACATACTTCAACTTTCAGCTGTGACCTTCAGTAAGTTCAACCGCTCCCTCGCACTTCGATTCAAGAAGCATTTTACAGCAGACAGATTAACTTTTATATTTTTTGTATTGTAGGAAAAGATACCAAGAATCCTTTGGTTTATGATTGGATAGAATTAGATGCAAACAGAGCTGGTACAGAAATTGGTTCTGCTTTGCTAGATTTTTTAAAAACTCGTGATTTTGAGGGAATTAATTGTATCAGGTTATTTTGTGATGGCCATGGGGGCCACAATAAAAATTCACATATTGTGCATGTACTTTTGTTCTGGCTCCAACAGCTATCAACAGAAAACATTAAACAAATACAACTATTTTTTCCTGTCAGAGGGCACAGCTTCTTGCATGCTGACAGGATTTTCGGACGTGTAGAAAAGGAACTTAGGCGTCGTCGGATTATTACAACCTCACAAGAATATATAGAATATTATTCTATGTTTGGAAAAGTTTAAATTACATTACATTACGGAATTACAAATGGTTTTCCAAAAAATTAATAATATACAGAATTTAAAACGAATTACTTTTGTTAAAAACACAAATATTACAAACAAACTTCAATGTCACATTAAAACTTGAAAATTACATGGTTACATCGGACAATGAAAATAATACAAAATTAAACCTTCTGAAACTACTAAAAACTTTGGTTAATTTTATTTTAAAGGAAATTGCAATAAAAAAGCATCTGAGTTTGAAAAAGAAAAATGATGTGAGAAACCTGCTTGTTAAGCAATTCGGCAATGAGTGGGCTAAAGACCAAGGGTTGTCTTGGTATGACAGAATAATGAATGAAAGCAACGACGTTGAATGTGATGATGAGCATGAAATGGCTGCAAGAATTTAAAAATAAATAAAACATTCTTTGAGCTATTTTTTTCAGTTTTAGTTATTTAAAGATAAACTTAATGTAATAATTAAAAAATGAATAAAAAAATACTGTGTAATCTTTTTAATTTTTTTTATTTAAAGATGAATCTAAGGTTATTTCAATTCAACATAAGATATCTGATACCTTATTAGTTTCAGCAAAACAAGATTAATCCACAGTGGTTTGGATCAAAACATGATTATTCCAATCAGCCCCGTCAAAAAAAGATTATTACACTTCAAGTCTTGCATGTATTCAAAACATATTACTGCTAAATTTTTGAATCCTGAAAAACAATGACTAATCTTCTAGTCTATAATAATGCAAGAAAATTTCGGATTAAATACATAAAAAACTATTTTCTCAATTTGTGCGAAAACACAAAAATTTTTGAAAAGATGCTCCTCAAATCACACTGTGGAACAAATTCAGGTTAGCAAAAGTTAGGTCGATTTTGAGAGTGAGGGGTGAAAATAGAGGCTAAATTAGAAGACCCGTATCGCGGCGTTTGTTTATGTTAGTTCGAATTTTTTTTAATCGACCTTCGAACTTTGCAGGCAAATGCCGATTTTCAGCATATTGTTTATATGTTTTTTTTTTGGCTATAACTCGTCGAATACTTGATATTTTTTCAATCTGTAAAAGCCAAATTATTGCTAGAGACCTATGCAACAATTAAAATTTTTTAAAAAATTGATTTAGAAAATTTTTGTGGTACTTATGAAGCAAACTAAATCATTTTTGCTTTCTGTTTGATTTATAATATGCTTCTCAGTTTCTTCAATAAATTTCATTTGAAAAGAAAGCAATCATAATACAAAACTTGCGTTTTCCAGCTTATTATTTATTTACTTCTCATTTTTTATGTACCAATTTTGTTCAGTGTTGGTTTTGAAGAATCATTGAAAAAGAAATAATAAAAATATGGAAAATAATATATTGTTGATATGTTAGTTATAAAGAGTTTTAAGTAAAAAATTAAATAAATTAAATTAATGATTTGGCCAGTTGCTGTTTAGCAGGCGGCTGTGGATCAACATCACTGCTCTCTCTAATATCTTGGTCATCGTCATCATCATCAGAAAGGTCGATAATTTCGTCCAAGAGATATTCTGGAATTTCATCTTTGTCTTCCCTTCTTCCTCTTTTTCCTCGTCTTCCTCTTCTTCAAACGTGTTTTTATACCACCAACAAATTTCAGCGAGTATTGCATCTGAAGATTTCTTTCCTCCGTACCTGTAGCGAAAATAGTTTTCAATCGTTAACATGTTTAAATTGTGCACTCTGACAAAGATATTAGAAAAATCTAGGAATTCAAAATATGAACACTCTTTAGTTACCTTATTTCAAATGGAAGCGCAGTTTGGTGATAACGTTCGCCTTGCTCATCAGATTCAGTTGGCAACTGTTGAGCGAGTTGATCAAGATGCTGATGCAAGAGTTGAATTTTGTACGACATATTAACCCCAATTTCATCTAAAGCTGCCAACATGTTTGCAACAGATTGCCTGTAGTTGTCTTTGCATTCTTTACCCAAAAGTCCTTTAATGACTGCTTTCAATGCGAGCCATGCATTTAATTCTCGATCTGTCAGAACTTGGTCAAAATCTTGACGACTCATTAGTTTCCGTATGTCGGGACCATTAACAACCCCTTCCTGAATTTTGTCGTTACTTAATCTTGGAAAAGTGTCTTTTAAGCGGTTGAATACTGCTGGTCTTTTTGTGATACATTTCAAAAAATTTTTAGCAATGCCAAGTTTAATGTGGAGCAACGGCAACAAAATTTTCATTTCAGGAACAAGACTTTCGTGTAGCCTATTGTCTTTAGGCCATTTCCGTCCAATACGACTATTCCAGTTATGCTGTTTGTACTGGTTTCTTCCTTTAATACCTTCTCCGTATCGTGAATCCCAATCGGAAAAAAAAAACACGGATATTTTGGACGGCCAGATGCTGTTAAGCCTGTAATCAATGAAACTATTTTGAGGTCACAGCAAATGCGCCACTGGTGTTCGTTATATTTGACTACTTCCAGAATGTGTTTCAAATTATCGAAATTTTCACTAGTGTCAGTGCTATACGCAATCGGAACGGAAGACATTCTATTTGTCTTGTGCGAAAGCACAACTTTTAAGTTGATTAGTGAACTATCAATGAATAAAGGCCAATTATCTTTTTTATAGGTTAACCCTATCGTCTCCATTAACTTTTCAATATCGTTGCAATAAGTGAAATTTTTTGCATCATTCACATTGAAGAACTTTTCTAACTCTTTTTGGCGTTTTCGATATGCTGTTACTTTGGTACCTTTCGCCAGCAAATTATTTCCTTTCAAAAATGAACCCAGTAGTTCTGACTTTTTCTGAGTCAAACACAAATTTGCAACAATTCCATCCAATTGGTTGTGTGTGACTAAGATTGGGTACTTTGATGTTTCATAGGATGTACCTTCACCAGGGTCGTATTCTGAGAAGAAATCCATGGATGTAGCAGCGGCGGTTGTAGTACAGATATCTGTTTGAAGATCAATACTTCGGTATGTTGGTACTGGAACGAATTCTGAGTGCGGTAATGGTAATTGGACACTTGGCACTGCTACATAAGTTTTATTCTTTGCTTTCCTCCTATTCAAAGTTTTATGGTAGTTGATACATCCATAGCAATTTTCTTCTTGATGCGGGCTGTTGTCTAACCACATCATTGGTATACCAAAAGGGATAGCCTTCTTCTTTTCACTTTTCCATTGCATAAGAGTTGAATAGCAATTAAAGCAAACTTTTTTAGGGGCATAGGCTTCCAGAAAAGAATCACTCGCATTGCCACATTGTTCATCGCTTGCTATGAAACGTCCACAAACATTACAAAAATGGTCCATTTTACATTTTGGTTCCGACATTTTTAATACAATATATATTATACAATGTTTTTTTTGTTATTTTTATGAAACCGATGCACTTAACTTAAATCACTCACAAAGTGAAATAAGTTCCAAAAAAATTAATAGCGAATTTTATCACGACCGAGCGAAATTAAAAGACATCAGCTTCGGCTAAGTTTCGAGTCTTAACTGAATCTTCATTTTTGAAATTAGTTCGCTTGTACGAAATAAAAAAAATCGCTACCTGTGCGGTGATTGAAAACAAAAAAGTTGTTTTACTAATTCCTAATTCTTGGAACTTCCCTTTTTAATTACTTCTACCTAAATCGCTATTTATTTAATGATTTTGGGATTTTTGACAATAATTATCGACTTAGACCATTTTCTTTTCAAATGAAATTTATTGAAGAAACTGAGAAGCATATTATAGATCAAATAGAAAGCAAAAAAGACTTAGTTTTGAGGAAAATATTTTCGAAAAGCTTGGAAAAAAATAATTTTTCCAACAGCACCACAAAAATTTTCTAAATCATTTTTTTTTTAAATTTTTATTGAATGGAAAAATATCAATTGGTCGACGAATTATAGCCAAAAAAAAAAACATATAAACAATATGCTGAAAATCGGCATTTGACTGCAAAGTTCGAAGGTCAATTAAAAAATAAAATTCGAATTAACATAAACAAACGCTGCGATACGGGTCTTCTAATTTAGCCTCTATTTTCACCCCTCACTCACAGAATCGACCTAACTTTTGCTAACCTGAATTTGTTCCACAGTGTAATCTAACCCATTAAAACAAATCTCTCCGTGACTGTTCGTGACTTTGCTTGACTATTTTAAAATTAATCTTTGGTAAGAACAGGGTATCGTACAGTCGGTCTAGAACGACTATAGTTTTCTTTTTTTTTTATTTTTATTTTTTCGGGCTAATTATGGTCAATTAAATATTAAGATGATAATAAAAAAATTCAAATTATTACATCCTTTTCACTCGACGTTTCGTTGACGGTATTTCAACTTCTTCTGGAGTGTGAACTTTATTTATTTCTAATGACAAAATATATAAACAACAACGTAAATTTAATTTAATATTAAAATCTTAAATACTAGTATAAAAAACTGGACAACACGACACAAAATTTTAATAAATTTAATAAATAATTAAAATTTAAAAAAAAAATCACAGTTTAACCTAACTAGTATCACAGTTTGTTTTTATACCCTCCACATCTCAGTGGCAGAGGGTATATATAGGTTTGTCATTCCGTTTGTAACGCATCGAAAAACTAATTTCCGACCCAATAAAGTATATATATTCTTGATCCTTATCACAGCTCGAGTCGATATAGCGATGTCCGTCTGTCCGTCTGTCCGTCTGTCCGTCTGTCCGTCTGTCCGTGTGTCTGTTGAAATCACGCTCATTCAAAAAAAAAGCATTTACTTAGGTCAGGTTACGAAAAAATTATTTGCCATAATTCCCACCAGGTTGGTATTGAAATCGGAGTAAATCGGGAGCCTCTGCGCTGAGAAATGAACAAAAGTTTATAGATACCTCTAAAAAAAACATGAAACCTAGTGTTTTCTTGTAATAGTTTAGTGGTTGAACATACAACAACATAAAAAAAGCCACAAAAAAAATGTGATTCATACATATTAACAATAACAAGAACACAACTACCATGAGCTATGTTAATAGTATTGCCACAAACCGAGGTGGAGGGTATCAAAGATTCGGCACAGCCGAATTTAACACTCTTACTTGTTATTATTAGACTAATACTATAGAATATTGCAGTTTAATATTATCCTGGTCTTCTTTGGTGTTTAATGTTTTTTGTATTTTTTGTTGTATACGTAAACTTTGTAGTGTATATCGCTTTTGTTCGTTTTTCTCCTTATCTAATATGCGTACATCGTTAAAATTTGGTTTGTGTTTACTCTCTTTTATGTGTTGAGATAAAGCTGTGCTTTCTTTGTTTTTGTTTACGTCGGATTCATGCTCAGCTATTCTTACACCTAACATTCTTTTTGTCGTTCCTATATATACTTTATTGCACTGTTCATTTTTATTACCGTCACAAGTGATTTCATACACAACATTATCCGTTTTTAATTTGTCAATTTTCGATTTTTTGGTTGTAAAAAGATGTCTTAGTGTTTGATTTGATTTATAAGCTATTGTTATTTTTTCATCATTGATCTCCCTTTTCAGTGTTTTACTCTCTGTTAGTTTTGGTATGTAAGGTACACTGCAAACATTTTTCGCTTCACTGTGTTGTTTGTGTTTTTGTTATGTTTATTGTTAAGTGTTATGTCTAATAAATTATTAGTGACAAAATTGGGATAATTATTCATGGCAAGTATTTTCCTTATTATAATAATGTTGTCTTTTTTAAATCGTTCGTCACTTAGTTTCATTATTTTTTGAATAAAATTCATTGCCGTATTCCTTTTCATTTTTTCTGGTTGCGTCGAGTGATAATTTATCATTCTTCCTGATGCAATCTCTTTTGAATACCAATTAGTCATCAGTTTACCATTATCCCTTATAATCGTCATATCCAAGAATGTTATGCTCATATTCTTTTCTTTTTCAATAGTAAATTTAAGTTTATTATGATACGCGTTTAGAGTCTTCATGATAATTTCCTCATCCTTTTTATTAATAATCGCAAACATATCGTCTACATACTTGGTTATGAACTTTATTTCTATATTTTTAAGTTTCAATTCATCGATTACGTCGTTTAAAAGTTTATCGAGCACTATATCGGCAATCGTCGGTGAGAGGGGGTTACCCATGGGCATACCATACGTTTGATGGTAAAATTTTCTATTGAACGTGAAATAGTTGTTATCAACTAAACAAAATTGCAATAGCCTTAAAAATTGTTGTCTCTGTATTGTGGTTTCCTTTTTTAGGATTTCCCATTTGTCAAAAATGTTTTTTATTGCTAGGTGTGTCGGTATATTAGTGAATAGTGACACCACGTCAAATGATACTATAATGTCATCCTTTTCAAATGATATTTCCTTTGTTTTTCTTTAAGTTCTATAGAATTTTTGATGTTATATATAGGAGATATTAGTTGTTTTAATATTGAGCCAATATATTTAGCTAAATTGTAGCAGGGAACTTTTAATGATGACTATAGATTTCATACTTGTTTTAATATGGTATTATGCTGATCGTATCTACCTTGTGAGAAAAAGGTAAGAACATATAATTGTAACAAATTTTTTTATAGTCATGCTAATTTCAGTCTTAAAAATGTTTGTCTCTAAAAATAAATTTCTTACATTCCCCTTTGGACGTTTTCCCGTCAAACCATTATAAAGTGATTACCGAGCATGGTGAAGGTATTAACTAACAAATTAAGCCCATGGAACAACGTTATCAGGGATTATGGAACAAAATATGATTGGGGATTTTATTGGGCTCCTTATAAGAGTATCAAAAACTGATGTTCATAGTAGACAAAACAAAGTCCAAATCATTTTTAGATAATTTATTTAACTTTGTAAACTTATTTAATAAAAATAAACTAAACAAAATAAAAAGTCGTAATTTTTGTCAGAACCAGGTAGCTTCACTTTATTAAGATGCTTTATGGCTCGGTTAATTTGCAGTGGATGTAGCTTTATGATTTAGCTAGAATTGTCATGTTTTGCCTTTTCGACTTTTTGTGGTTTTTTTAAATATAAAAATATCAAAATTTTGGTAAAAAAATTTTTTTTTTCATCATATGAGTCATAATAATTCCTAAACTATTAAAATTTTTTGGTATTTTTTATAACAAAACTGGTCAAGTTATGATAGAATGGTTCAGCAGTAGCGTCTTCAAAAATCCCGAATTTTGGAAAAAAAAAAATCATATCCAAAAAATGTTAAATTTCGACTAGTTTTGTTGCGAGAGGACTATAACTTATCAAAAAGCAAGTAAGAAAATTATAGTCGGTCTAGGCCGACTATACGATACCCTTACATGCGCTTAGAGACCCTATCTCATAGGTCCAACTAATTAGACATAGAAAATAAGCAACCAAATTTGAGTGGCATTGTTATTAATATTTTTGCCTTCGGATATGAAAAAGTTCATATCGAATGCTAAATCTATATGGGGACTAGGTCGAAAAATAGACCGATGCTATTTGCATTTGAGAAGGTCACTTATTCCTTGCAAAAACATATACAAACTAAATTTGAGAAAAATTTGTGCAATATTTTTGTTTTTGATATCAGCTTTTTATGGGGGCTATGACTAAAAATTATCCTATAGGGTTTATTTTTGGACTACTGATTAATGGATGTAATAAACACACAGAATCCCAATTTGACAGAGATCTAGATGATCATTTGGATCTTATGAAAATTTAAGTCGATCTCATAAGGGTCCTTTGTATTGAGACTAGGTGTGAAGATGCACCGATTTTAGCAAGAAGCCTATATAATATACTATATACTAAATTTCATCAAAATATATTTATATTTGCGACCTGTGGTTTGATTACAGACGGACGGACGGACGGACAGACGGACATCACTAACTCGACACATAATCAATTTCTGACCGCCATAATAACAGATTGGCCTATTTCAGCTATTTTTGCAATTACAAACTTCAGCACAAGGTATTTATACCCTGACCTCATAGTGGGATAGAATACAAATATAGTGGTTACCAGTTGTCATAAAGGATTTAAATTTTGTTTCATAGTGATATTGGTTGTAATAAACACATATTTAGTTGGTTGATCGATATCCGGACCTTAGGCATTCTCATAGGGGTAATTTTCATTGGGACTAGGCCTACAATGTTGATTGTATAGCATATATCTGTGGTCACAAGCGATAATCGCCCAAGTCGTCTTAAGAACGATTGGGTTATGTATGATATCGTATTCTACTAAAAAAAAAATTATTTACGTGAAATAATCCCCATTTCTCTATTACTGTTTTTTAAAAAGTTATTAATGAAAACATACTGACCTAAGTCGTAATGATGCTCCATTACATTTATATGAAAAGTTGTTTTTATCGACAGTATGATTTTGGACTTAAGCGGTTAATGCTTATGACCACAGATATATAAAACGTCGTAATAATACATTCATGTATGGACAGAAATACATATAGGCGGATTGAGGCACAGACGGACGGAGTAACAAAGCTAAATCGACTCAGAAGTTGATTTTGAATTTATTTGTGTAATAAGATTTTATAATTACAAACACCAGCACAAACTCTTTATAACGCACAGTGGGATCACTTCATACATTTCTTGGCAAAAAGCATAAGGAGAGCTCGTAGAATATTGAAATTTGGCCCATAGCCTTCTATCAACTCAATTAAGAAAAGTTTAACTTCGCATCAAAATTGACAATGCCCATCGGCCCCCGTCTATATAACCCAAAAATATTTGTTTGCCCCAATTTTTTATCGGCACAATGATTGAAACTTGGCACAAGTCATCAGTGTTATGAAGTTGAGATATTTGGAGAGTTTCATGGAAATCAGCAGCGCCCATCGCCCACAGCACATGATCGAATTTTTGGATCCGAATTATTGTTTCTTCATTAAAAGTACTGTAACATGACTGCAATTATCAGTATTACAAACTAAAGAAGTTTGCTTGGTTTACAGAAATATGTCACGCCCACCGCCCACATAAGCCAAAAAAAGTTTTTTAATTAAACAATTTTTTTTGAAACAAACTGAAAAAGTTTTTGTTTGTTGTATTTTTAGTCATTTTCAGACATATTGCAATTAATACTGTAATTAATATGCAAATTTTAATTTAGTTTCAATGGTGCGCGGTAGAGAAGAAGAAAGCATATATTTCAAAAACTCATAACTACACTGTATTCTTAATCCGACCGGTTTAAAAAAGTTTTGTATTTCGGCTTAAAAACTATATGTGACAATATATTCCATGAAAAAACCTAGCTGAGAAATGATTGACTCATAAATATTTTTACGTGTATGCAAATATAGATTTTATTCTTCTTCGAACATTTATTTAACGACATCATCTGTTTCCAAAACATGTTTATGAGGTTGATGTCTTATGCTAGTAATGTAGGAAGCTGACTATACAATAAGGCGATGAAAAACATCAGTATTTATTGCGACTCTGTTGCACTTTCTAGAGAACATTAGTCTATACCTTCTATGGTCCTTTTATTATCATTAAATCACGTGGACCTAAAAGTATTCATCGTTTTATGTTGCGTTTCCTTGAATTACTTAAATGTAATTTCAAGTGACTTTTTTTGAAAAATTATAACTTTGTTCAACAATCTAAAATATATATAAAAATGAGTTGGCGTGTGTTTGTGACAGCATAACTAAAGAACGTAGTGACGGATTTACCTAATTCGTTTTTAGTTTTGTTCACTGTAGTCCCCGAACGGTTTGTAGACAAAAAAAATTCCCATAACTTTACATATATTTTTTACATATATTTTTGCAAACAAAATCGCAATATTGATTGCCTGGTCATACTACACGAGGTTATGATACCATTAACCGGTGAGTACCATGAAATTTCAAAAGTTAAATTGTAATTTTGTTACCAACAAATTACACACTTGAAATTGTAGGCGCCGAGACGAGCAAAAAACTGAGTTCCATGAACTTCTATGCATTCAGATTGATGGTTCGTGAAAACGACCACAATTACATTTTAAAATGCAGAGGATTGTTTCACCAATATGCTGTTGACATGTACGTGAAGATAGAAACGGAGCGGCTGACTTTCCTCAGACTCAATCAAAACCAACTCCGTTCTGAAGAGTACATACATCTTCGGGATGCTATCACCATAGATGGCAATGGAAATAATGTCGGTAGATTGTAGATTTTGCCAGCAACGTATATTGGAAGTCCGCGACACATGCATGAATATGCACAAGATGCAATGTCGTATGTTCGCCAATACGGTCGTCCGGATCTATTTATAACATTTACATGTAATCCACAATGGGATGAAATAAAAGATATCCTGTTTCCCGGTCAATCATCGGTACATCGACATGACATAACTGCACGAGTCTTTAGACAGAAACTAAAATCACTGATGCATTTTCTGGTGAAACTTAGAGTGATTGGAGAAACGTGTTGTTGGATGTATTCCGTCGAGTGGCAGAAACGAGGTTTACCCCATGCACATATTTTAGTTTGGTTAAAAGAAAAATTAAGACCTGACGAAATTGACGATGTCATATCAGCTGAAATTCCCGACAAACATATTGATCCTCAGTTGACTCGAAGTGGTGACTAAGAACATGGTTCATGGACCATGTGGGTCATTCAACGTAAATTCACCATGCATGATTGATGGAAAGTGTTCCAAACGTTATCCTAGAGCATTCACTGCTGAGACAGTAACTGGAAATGATGGTTATCCTTTATGTTGGCGTCGATCAACACAGGACAACGGAAAATCTGCCATTGTGAAACTAAACCGTCAAGATATTCAAGTTGATAATCGATGGATCGTCCCATATTCACCATTATTGTCGAAGGCGTACAAAGCACATATAAATGTAGAATATTGCAATTCCATCAAATTCATTAAATACATATGCAAATAAGTGAACAAAGGAAGCGATATGGCTATTTTTGGTGCAGCTGCAGAATACGCAAACGATGAAAACACACAATATCAAATTGGCCGTTATATCAGCAGCAGTGAAGCTATTTGGCGGATTTTTTCTTTCCCAATTCATGAAAGATATCCAACTGTGGTTCATTTGGCAGTTCACCTTGAAAACGGACAACGTGTATACTTCAGACCCGAGAATGCCTTACAAGCAGCTGAACGACCACAACCTACTACATTGACAAGTGTCTTTTCAATGTGCCAAACAGATGCATTCGCCAGAACATTATTATACCGCGAAATGCCAAAATATTACACTTGGAATAAGTCCTCAAAAACTTTTCAACGTAGCAAACACGGCACTCCCACTGATGGTCATCCAAATGTGTTTTCCACAGATGCTTTGGGACGCATTTACACAGTGCATCCTAATAATGATGAATGCTTTTATCTCCGTTTGTTGTTGGTGAATGTTCGTGGACCTACATCATTTGAGAATTTGAGAATGGTCGATGGTCAATTGTGTGGCACATAACGCGAAGCTTGCCAACACTTGCGATTACTGGACAGTGATACTCATTGGGATCATACACTGGCTGATGCAGTACTTCCATCGCATCCACATCAAATACGAACTTTATTTTCTATTATCATATCGACATGTTTTCCATCAAATCCCATCGATTTATGGGTAAAATACAAGGATGATGACGCAAGATATTCTTCACCGAATGCGTGCCATTACACAAAATCCTGATTTGTCGATATCACACGAAATGCATAATGAAGCATTAATAATGATTGAAGACCAGTGTTTGATGATTGTTAACAAAGTTCTGATACAATTAGGTATGATTTCACCAAATCGTCCGATGCACGCTGTGTTAAATCAAGATTTACATAGAGAGAATCAATATAATTGCGAGGAATTGGCAGATAATGTTCAATCGGACATCGAGAAACTTAATCCCCATCAGAAATATATCTACGATACAATAATAAAAGCCGTGAACGATGGAACTGGTGGAATATTTTTTTGGATGCTCCTGGTGTTACAGTGAAAACATTTTTGATTTCATTGTTATTAGCAACTACAAGATCGCAAAATCACATTTCACTTGCCCTCGCATCCTCAGGTATTGCTGCAACTTTATTGGATGGCGGTCGAACTGCGCATTCGGCACTTAAACTGCCATTGAACTTGCAGATTAACGACCAACCAACATGCAACATATCGAAGACATCCGGAATGGCAAAAGTCTTGCAACAATGCAAACTGATTGTGTGGGACGAGTGTACAATGGCGCACAAAAAATCATTGCAAGCTTTGCAAATAACACTACGAGATCTGCGGGATTATCGAAATCTTTGTGGTGGTGCCCTGATACTGTTGGCAGGCGATTTTCGCCAAACAGGTAATTCCACGGTCAACTGCAGCTGATCAAATTAATGCATGTCTAAAATCTTTCAATTTGTGGAGACATGTTACAATGCTGAAACTCACAACATATACGCGAATCCAACTGCAAAACGATCCCTCAGCAGAAGTTTTTTCGGTGCAATTATTGGATATTGGAAATGGAAAAATTCCCATCAACGTTACGACTGCTTTAATAAAGTTACCTAATGACTTCTGCCATTTCACTGAATCAAAAGAAGAGCTAATTCATTGTGTGTTCCCCAACATTTCGCAGCGTTACAGGAATCACGATTGGCTAGGAGAACGAGCAATATTAGCCGCTAAAAACAAAGACGTCGATGAGATAAACGCAACGGTTCAAATGGCCATTGAAGGACTAATAGTGTCTTACAAATCAATTGACACTATCATGAATCAGGAGGATGTTGTGAATTATCCAACAGAATTTTTAAATTCAATCGAGTTGTCAGGTTTGCCGCTACATGATCTACAGTTGAAGGTTGATTCCGTTGTTATAATGATGCGTAATATCAATCAGCCTCGACTTTGCAATGGCACAAGACTTATTGTCAAAAAACTTTTGACAAACGTCATTGAAGGCACAATTCTGAAGGGAAAGTACAAGGGGGAAGACGTACTGATCCCACGAATACCAATAATTCCGAATGATTTGCCATTCGATTTCAAGCGCCTTCAATTTCCAGTTAGACTTGCATTTGCAATGACCATTAATAAGGGACAGTATTTAAAAATTTGTGGCATCAATTTGGAGTATCCATGCTTTTCTCATGGCCAGCTCTATGTGGTATGTTCTCGAGTAGGCAAACCATCGGCGTTATTTATTTACGCTCCCTACAGACCAACAAAGAACGTTGTACATCTGAAAGCGTTGCAGTAATTTAAAATCACAATTAAATTGACTTTATTAAAATAATCATTAAAAACTTAACAAAAATAATATTTAAAGCATTCTTTTAAATAAACATACTTTTGTAACACAATTATTTTCTCAATTTAAATATATAAATACGGAACCATCTATCCTGAAAATTATAAATTTTTAATTTACCACCTTTGAATACAAGGACGAAATTTGCCGGGTCAGCTATTGTATATATTACAGCACTTGAATAAAATGAAAAAAAAAAATTCTGTCTCATTACAACTACAATTCAGGGGTAGCGAAGCGCACCGGGTCAACTAGTATACAATATTATCCGAATTTTATTCTTTAATTTTTTTATAACCAGAACACAAAGGTCGATAAAAAATCACCTTTTTTGTCCAAGAAAAACTAAAAACACTGAATTTTTAAGTGCCATTATAAAAACCTGAATATTTTTTAAACTGTTATTGTTACCAATTATTTTATTTTCAAGATTAATTTTGGAACACTAGATTTTTCAAATATACCTATTTACATTAAATAGATAAGATAATTATAAATTATATGCCCGGACCATTCAAATACATGAAAATGTGAGGAGGCAGTTGCTGTAGAGTGTCGTTTAGGTGATTTGTCGCGTTATTTTGGACAAAAAAAGAATTTCTAGAAAAAATATTACGATGCATTTCTCTTAACTAAGCAATTCTCTACAAAACTGCTTCATAATATTTTTGATATTTTACACTTGAGAAGCGGACTTTTTGCCAGCAAAGTCCCACAGTGTCACGTAGTGGCATAGGTCAAATTTGAGCCCTGACCGCGAAAATAGCTTAAGTGACAAAATATTCGATTTTCGTTTTGCAATGAAAATCGACAACTTATGATTTTATAGCAATAGCAATTTACGAATTTATAGCAATAGCAATTTTGAAGTGTACATTCTTAGTGGGTTTTCCAAAACTTTGTCCTGTTAAATTGTAATTTTGCCCCAAAAGTTATTTTCATGAACATGACTAAAATTTAAAAAAAAAAGAACGTCATTACAAAATATAAATATATTTTTTGAAATGAAAATTAATTTTCTATTCAAACTCTATTGAACTTTAAATGGAACAGTGGTCCTAGTAGCAGGAGCATTTTTAAAACCGATCAATAATAAATCAATAAATTATACATAAATTAAGATTGACTTTTAGTTTGTTATTTATTATTTATGGCAATACAAAAAAAAAAAAAAAAAAGAACTGTAGCCAGACACGTTGCAGTGTAATTAATCAAAGTTTCCAATAAAAATAAAAAAACCCTTTTGGCAAATGACTAAAAAAGAATTAAAAACAAAATCACTTTAATAACTAACAGGTTTTATTTTTAGCAGCACATTTACAAACAAAAATAATTTAATTTTTTTTTAGGCCATTTGTTTAATAAATATGTTACAGCATTAAATCTTAATTTACAAAAAAAAAAAAAAAAAAAAAAAAAAAACTCACACATGCAACAATTTATTGCACCAAGTCTAGACAATACAGTTTCGCTAAGGTGCGTGCAAATAAATGCA
Organism: Cordilura impudica; assembly: GCA_963682025.1. Lineage (NCBI taxonomy): Eukaryota > Metazoa > Arthropoda > Insecta > Diptera > Scathophagidae > Cordilura > Cordilura impudica. The sequence goes on from OY821518.1 coordinate 285,493,561, forward strand.
TTGTTTTTTAAAAACTAAAATAACTTGTTTGTTTCAGCAAACATCTCTCTTGGCTTTTGTCAATGTATTGTTGTTTACACTTTAAGCTGAAATTTTTTAAAACAATTTATAAAACATGTGCTAATACTTATTTGTGGCAAGCTTTTAATTTATGTATGTTGAATTGAATTGATTTTTTTTTTCGTTTTGATACATTTTTAGCGATTATTAAAAAGAAACAGGTATTTTTTGCGAAAGAAAAACAATTATTTATGTTGTTCGTCAATATTTTATAATTGACCCTGAAAACCTGTACGAATATTGGATATTATTTTTAAGATTTTGAAAAACTGGGTTAAAAAGTAGTGGTGAGTAGAATGAAGAAAATGTGTTGCATCTGGAGACAAGGAGTCTGGCAAATAATGTGGAATTTCTTTGAAAGTTAAAATATCAGTTTTTACTACGTCTAATTTTTTTTTTAGTAGGCTGGTACTTTTCCAAAGTGGTTTGTCTAATTTTGTAAAACGTATAGAAACATTTAAAATTTAAATGCAAAAAAAAAAAATTTTTTTTTGAATATTTTAAGCTCCATTTATAATATTTCTTCCTTTTTACTGAAATATATTTTTCAACCTCTAACGATGATTAGTTTTGTGTTCAAATTATTATTCTGTTTTTATCTTGTTAAAGATTTCTTTAGCGGGATAATTTAATTTCAATCCCCAATCATAAGTTAATATGACTTTTAGCATAAATAATTTATTTTGTTCGGTTCGAAATCATGTACAATCCGACCTGACAAAAAAACACACAACTAATTTTGGAAAAATTTTTTATATTTCTCAACATAATCTCCTATTAGCTTGATATACTTTCCCCAGCGATATTCAATAGCTTCGATACCCTGTTTATTGTAAGAATGGTGTAGCTGCTTAAAATAGCATCAACAGCAGATTCCACCTTTTCATGGATGAAAAATCGCTTACCACAGAATAATTTTTGCAAGTTTGGAAAGAGAAAATAATCAGAGGGAACTAAATCTTTAATCCATGGGTTTTGGATCTCGCATTAGTACAACTGTCTTGATGACACATCACCTTCTTTTTTGCTAATTGCGGTTTTATTGCCTTAATTTCAGTACTTCAATTCGTTACCAAAATTCTCACCGTTGATTGTTTTTCCTTTTTGAAAATAATCAATTAAAAATATCCCACGCGCACTTAAAAAACTGAGGCCATAACCTTGCCTGGGACTTGATTTTCCCATTTCAGTAAATTTTTTTGACTGTTCCTTTGTTCCAGGTATGCAGTGGTGGACCAGTGTTTCATCCATGGTTACGAATCGACGCAAAAACTCGGCTTTATTGTGGTGAAATGTCGTCAAACACTCTATTGAAACATCTTCACGACGCTGGTTTTTGTCTATAGTGGGCAAACGCGGCATCCCTCTTGCGGACAGCTTTCTCATCTTCAAATTTTCCATCGATCCGCAATGTATAGCACTTCTGGAAATGTCTATCTTTTCAGCTAGCTCACACACCCTTTTGTGGTTTTTTTTAGAACCATCTGTGGCATGGCCACCTCAATTAGTCGTCTACGATGGTTTTAGTGTTGGAAATTTCCACAGCCTTCTTTTAACCCTGTCATTCGATATATAGTCGTAGACAGAGGAGCAGACCCTAGCAGATTATATTGTAGATCGTCTTTAATATTGTTTGGACTGAGACTTTTCAGATGAAAATATTGAATTACATAATGGTGACCAATTTCTTCCATGTTTACAAATTCACTGAGATCGCTTAAATTTGATGGCTTTAAAAAGAAACAAGTCAGAAAATTATGGTCGATCTAGACCGACTATACGAAACCCTATACCATGTGTTTAGAGACCATATCTCTTAGGTCCAATTATTAAATATAGAAAATAAGCATAAACCAAACTTGAGTGGCATTGTTAATAATTTTTTTGACTTCGGTTATGAAAAAGTTCATATCGGATGCAATATTGACATGGGGAATAGGTCGAAAAATTGACCGATCCCGACCATATTTGGTAAACTCACTTACATCTTGCAAAAAAATATACAAACCAAATTTTAGAAATATCTATACAATATTTTTGTTTTTTGATACATTTAAGTGAAGATCGGGAAATCAGCTTTTATTCGCCTATGTGGTTTATTTTTGGACTGCTGATTAATAGATGTAATTAACATACCGAATTTGCCCGAGATCTATATAATAATTTGGATATTATGGCAATTTAAGTAGATCTCTCACAGGGGCCATTTGTATGGGGACTAGGTGTGAACAAGAACAGATTTTCACCAATTCCAACATCAGTTATGCTATGGCTGGTAGAAGCTTAACTACCACATTTCATCAAAATATATTCATAATTGCGACCTTTAGTTTGATTACAAGGTTTACATGGACACACAGACGGACGGACGGACATCGCTTAGTCGACTGAAAATGCGATTCTGAGATATTGATTCTGAGTCAATCGGTATAATAAAATATTGGTCTTGGTAAAATATTTTTGTAGTTACAAACTTCAGCAGAAAGTCATTATACCCTGACCACATAGTGGTATATGGTACATCGGGGTGGCCCTTAATAAAAAAAAGTGTTCAAACTGCCGGTCTCACCCGCCCTAGAAATATGCGAATAGCAAAAAAAAATGAGAAATACAAAGTTTTGGGCCAACCAAAAAACGTTTAGTCGTAGCGCAAAGCGATTGAAAATTTCAAGTGTGTTTATATGGGGAAAATATGACTTTTTTTCAGATTTTCCGAAAATTTCGTTCTATAGTTTTATTTTCCGACAAGCTGTTATATAATTCGGGATCAGCATTAAAATATCCTACGAAGAGGCTACAAAACTTCAAAATCGAACAGAACCTCACCAAGAAATAGCAAATGCCCCAGACCACTGTTGTGCCAAAAAAAAAAGTAGGTCATGAAATTTGGTGACATTTTTTTCAACTTTGAGAAATTGATTAAAGCCATCAATCTTTTTTGGTTTCTATACTTATAAGTACTCAGATATGAAGTATTGTTTTATTGCGCATTGAGACCGAAAATTGGAAATTTTTTTATAAAATTTTTAAAACTCCTTTTTCAAGTTTGAAAAAATTTTCTTAAACAAAATTTTAAAAAATTAATCTATCACTTTAAGGTTTTATTAAATACATGTTGCAAATGAACTGTGTTAGTTCTTCAAGTAAATCCCTCTGCGAGAATTTTTTTTACAAAGATTTTATTTTTGCTGATTTCGAGAAAAATTGGATTTTTGTGAAATATTCTGTAAATGTACTCTTTCTAAATACTTTCTATCAAAAATTCATCACTTTTCTACTTTTAAATGGTATATTTTATCTTAATAGCTTAGGGTTTCGGAAAAAAATAATATGACTCCATTAACCCTTTTGGAATTGGGGTCACATATGACCCCAATCTAATAAAAGACAATTTATCCAAAAAATTCAAATATTTTGTAAGTGCTGTCCAATTTTTAAATGCGATGCTTAGAATATAATAGCCAAATACGTAGAAGTTTCGTTTCAAAAATTTGGGATAAATCCGAGAACGTTAGCCCCGCCTTGTAACTTAAAACGTATGTTTTTTAAGGTTTCCAGTTTTCAGCATACTTATATCAAATAACTCCCGCCATCTATACATCAGGTCGGGTTGTTTTGTGACTATCGTCGTATCTAATAATTTAAGAGATAAATCCGAATATTTCACACAAATTTTAATCGTTTCGTTATGTTTCGTTCACAACTACAACGTATTTGGTTATTATATTCTAAGCATCGCATTTAAAAATTGGACAGCACTTACAAAATATTTGAACACAACTGCTATATTTGACAACCGATTGGGACTTTGTGCTGCTGTTTGTAACTACCAAATATATTGGACATAGACCCATGTTTTACTATACCGATCGACTCAGAATCACTTTCTGAGTCGATTTAGTGATGTCCGTCCGTCCGTCTGACCGTCTGTCCGGCTGTGTGTCCATGTAAACCTTTTAATCAAACTACAGGTCGCAAATACGAAGGTATTTTAATAACATTTGGCATGTAAGCTTTTCTCGGCTATAGGATAAAAGCTATTGAAATTTGTGAAATTCGGTCTATGTTCAGACCTAGTCCCCATACAAATGACCCATATGAAATCGACATAAATTGCCACAAGATGCAAATTATCATATAGATCTCAGACAAATTGGGTTTGTATGTGTTTATTATATTCGTTAATCAGTAGTCCAAAAACAATCCCTATAGGACAATTCCTAGTCACAGGCCCCATATACAGCTGCTGTCCGATCTTCACTTAAATCTATCAAAAAACAAAAATATTGCACAGATTTTTCTCAAATTTGGTTTGTGTATATTTTTTCAAAATATAAGTGACTTTACCAAATATGGTCAAGATCGGTAATTTTTCGACCTAGTCCGCATATAGATATAATACCCGATATGAAGTTTTTCATATCTGCAACCAAAAAACTTAATAACAATGCCACTCAAATTTGGTTTATGCTTATTTTCTATATCCACTTAGTTGGACTGAGGAGATATGGTCTCTAAACCATGGTATAGGGTATCGTATAGTCGGTCTAGACCTTTTGTTGATAAGTAGCTGAGCCCAGCCTTAGAAATTTGAGTGCAAATTCTAGTAAAATTTATTTTGTCATTCAAATTATTTCGTTCAATATTTTATGCCACATATGGTATGCTATTTACAATTATAATTAAATTAAATTGCGTTATTATCGTTATGGGTTTATGACCAAAATTATTTTTCAATTTATACACAATTTTTGCAAACACATTAAAAAATTTAATAATATGTATAATTTTCTGTATATGTTAGTAGTGACTTTAAATGAGCATTACTGCAAAAAAATAATCCAGACCGTGCAAATCTGTAAATCTGGTGGACAGCTGAAAATAAATACCTTCCAAATGAAGGAGGTTTGGTCAAAATTCGATTAAAACTGACAAAGTTACATCGGTCACAAGATATCGCCTTTCCCATTATTATAATAGACATGCATCCCATAAGACGCCAAACAGTGCGCATCGATCAAGCTTCGCATTTGGAGTGAAATTAATCCAGGAGATGTTGTCTCAAAATAAAGCCAGCTTGATTGATACTACAAGTATTTTTCTTTACTTTAATTTAATTTTAAGTTCTGTAACTCTAAAAAAACACCCGTAATTTTGGATGAAATCGAATTCAATTACCACTTAAAATATAAAAAATTCTCAAATATATTTTCATTTCATTTCATTTCATTTCATTTCATTTCATTTCATTTCATTTCATTTCATTTCATTTCATTTCATTTCATTTCATTTCATTTCATTTCATTTCATTTCATTTCATTTCATTTCATTTCATTTCATTTCATTTGATTTCATTTCATTTCATTTCATTTCATTTCATTTCATATCATTTCATTTCATTTCATTTCATTTCATTTCATTTCATTTCATTTCATTTCATTTCATTTCATTTCATTTCATATCATTTCATTTCATTTCATTTCATTTCATTTCATTTCATTTCATTTCATTTCATTTCATTTCATTTCATTTCATTTCATTTCATTTCATTTCATTTCATTTAATTTAATTTAATTTAATTTAATTTAATTTAATTTAATTTAATTTAATTTAATTTCATTTCATTTCATTTCATTTCATTTCATTTCATTTCATTTCATTTCATTTCATTTCATTTCATCTCATTTCATTTCATTTCATTTCATTTCATTTCATTACATTTCATTTCATATCATTTCATTTCATTTTATATCATTTCATTTCATTTCATTTCATTTCATTTCATTTCATTTCATTTCATTTCATTTCATTTCATTTCATTTCATTTCAGTTCATTTCATTTCATTTCATTTCATTTCATTTCATTTCATTTCATTTCATTTCATTTCATTTCATTTCATTGCATTTCATTTCATTTCATTGCATTTCATTTCATTTCATTTCATTTCATTTCATTTCATTTCATTTCATTTCATTTCATTTCATTTCATTTCATTTCATTTCATTTCATTTCATTTCGTTTCATTTCATTTCATTTCATTTCATTTCATTTCATTTCATTTCATTTCATTTCATTTCATTTCATTTCATTTCATTTCATTTCATTTCATTTCATTTCATTTCATTTCATTTCATTTCATTTCATTTCATTTCATTTCATTTCATTTCATTTCATTTCATTTCATTGCATTTCATATCATTTCATTTCATTTCATTGCATATCATATCATTTCATTTCATTTCATTTCATTTCATTTCATTTCATTTCATTTCATTTCATTTCATTTCATTTCATTTCATTTCATTTCATTTCATTTCATTTCGTTTCATTTCATTTCATTTTATATAATTTCATTTAATTTAATTTGAATTCATTTAATTTCGTTTCGTTTCGTTTCATTTTATTTTATTTTATTTCGTTTCATTTCATTTCATTTCATTTCATTTCATTTCATTTCATTTTATATAATTTCATTTAATTTAATTTGAATTCATTTCATTTCGTTTCGTTTCATTTTATTTTATTTCATTTCATTTCATTTCATTTCATTTCATTTCATTTCATTTCATTTCATTTCATTTCATTTCATTTCATTTCATTTCATTTCATTTCATTTCATTTCATTTCATTTCATTTCATTTCATATCATTTCATTTCATTTCATTTTGTCTCATTTCATTTCATTTCATTTCATTTCGTTTCATTTCATTTCATTTCATTTCATTTCATTTCATTTCATTTCATTTCATTTCATTTCATTTCATTTCATTTCATTTCATTTCATTTCATTTAATTTCATTTCATTTCATTTCATTTCATTTCATTTCATTTCATTTCATTTCATTTCATTTCATTTCATTTCATTTTATTTCATTTCATTTCATTTCGTTTTGTTTTATTTCATTTCATTGGAATGGAATGGAGTACAAAAGTTCCTTGCAGACTATACCTTAATGTAAAAATTAATACATAAATTAAATAAGTATATCTTAAATTATAAA